>NADL03000662.1:0-1200000 GCA_002205965.3 Kappaphycus alvarezii | reverse complement strand
ATGCATACTTTCATGCAAACTGCTCTAGCTTCCAATAAACTTATGTTTTGCGCGCAAAATGCGGTATTATTGAGCAATTCAATTTCAAAATAAGACCATTCTCCTCACCCTTCAGCCTCCCATTCTCTCTCCAAACAAGCCCCAAAGTCCCCGTCTGAGTACCTTTGAAAACTGACAGATTTTAGTCCATAATGCCAACTGTTGGTCCGTCGCGGCCATTGCAAGAGAGCAAAGCGTTGGCGTGGTTTCATAACATTTTTTAAGGAATAAAGATCGAAATAATTGAAAAATAAGGGTGCAGGACCTCTGAAACCGAATAAGACTGTACTTGGTCGGATCTTACGGGAGGTTGCAGAGGGTGAATTGGGATCGGCGGGGTTGAAGAAGGATTTGGAACTACATAAAGTGCTCGGAGTGCCCGTATGGTGTTATAATCGGCCTTTTTTGCACTCTAAACGAATTACACGGACTCCAGCGATGAAACTTCAACATGTGAAAAAATATATTGCTTGGGCTACAGAGAAGATTGTTTGGCCTCTCCAGAAATGGAATCAAATCGTACGGTCCGAGAAGAAGAAGTCTAATCTCGATGGACCAGAAGGTTTTGCGTTCTGCTGGCAAGACTGTAGAATCGATAAGTGCTTTTTTCTATGCAACATTCTGGTTGCGATAGTGTCATGGTTTGGGGTGTTTTGATGTAACGAAAACTTCTAAACTGTCCTTTCTAGCGGGACGTCAGGATGGATCCAAATATTTTAATACTTTGAAAGAGTTTCTACTCCTATTCGAAGAAGATTTACCTCTGACGTCGACGTTTATGCAGTATGTAGCGCCCTTCCACCGTACAATATTAGATAAAAGATTTGGCTCGATGAAAAGGTAATTGATGTTATAGAGTGGCCAGCTTACTCTCCTGTCCTTAACTCAATAGAGACCTTGCGATCTATTCTCTCCCGGAAGGTATATCCTAACCGGAGGCAGTTCGAAGAAGTTAAATTTCTGAAAAACTGTGTATTGAAAGCATGGGAAGGAATTGAGGAGTCTATACTCCACAATCTAGTGGCCTGGATGCAAAAAATGCTGCGCAGAGGTCTTCCTAGCCAATGGGAAGAAGATGGCTTACTAAAGAGATCCCTTATGCCTTCTTATTTATTACATAAATGAACTTGGAACAGAGTTTGCATAAAGTTTTGACAGGCCTTTTTCGAGGGAAATGGCAATAGCTCACGAAATATTGGGTTATTAATTAATCTTAGGTCATATTTGGGCCTATCATATCAATATTAATCTATTGACAATGATGTTTTCTTGTTAGTGTTATACGTTTAGGAATTGTGCCCTATTTGGGATGGTTTCGTTAATATTTGACCACTACTGTATAAAGATCCAAAAGAGATGATTTCCGCCCCTTCCTCATTGCAATTAGTCCCCTCTAATTTATTCCACCCAAATATCATGATTTGAAACAAACTCTCCAGCAACTCCATCACTAACACTCTCCCCTCATCTACCTAATCCCATGTATCATCACCATCTTTATCCAAAAGAAACCCCATCCTCACAGCACATACGCTCGACATTTGACTCCTCAAACGCCTATTCTTAATAGCATCTCCTGATTCCACTTCATCCCTTACATTGACATTAAGCAATGTCGGAGATTCATTGCATTTTTCCCATCTTGAATCGCATACCAGCCTTCTGCCAACTCCATGTCCCCTCGATACATCCCCTCGATACATCCCCATCAATGCCTCCTATTTCCCCTCTCCATCTCAAATTCTCTTGCTCTTAATTTCGCCTCTCAACCACTGTTCCAAATGATAGCTCAAACAGCTGTCACATGGAGTTTGATTTGAATTGCATTATCGTTACTCTTTTACTCTGTGAGCTCTCGATACGATTCAGACGAATGCTATGTACGGTACACCGTACATAATTAAAATATATATATTTGAAGGGAAATGTGTTATGTATGGTGTATCGTACATAGCGGATGGTTTTGAACCACTTTTCGACAGCCTCTAGCCGCCGAAAGAGTACTTGGAGACGATTTGGGGATAGTTCATCTGTATCATGGTTCTGAGTGTAGTATGCCACGTGTTCAATTTTGGAAACGAGGCGAAACTTGGATGGTGACGGACATTGGAGTCCACAGCACCCTCTACCCCCACATTCGCGACCCAATCTTTCCAAAAAGACCCTCGTTTCCGCTCTTTATCATCTACATGTACCGTTTCACATTTGCCGGTCAAATAACTTCCATTCCTCAATATTTATTCTTTTCATTGCGGTATGCAAGCCCCTTCTGCCCCGATCACTCCCGGTACGAGACCAGAGACCGCTTCAGTCTGTGCATAATTTTCAACCAATGCAATTTCAGTCCAGGAGGTTGGGCATGGTGGACGCGGGCGTTTAATAAGACAAGGTGGACGTACCAGGGATAACGATCAGCCTAGGAGGGGACGGGAAACAAGGCAGAATAACAGAAGGGATGCAACCGACGACTGGAAGATCAAGAAGATAACTGATGAAACAATAGTCATGGAATCTGATTCTATTTCTGCGTTATGGAGCGTCCAAGACTTTTTTGCCGCGCAGCTGTTGAACGAACGCGAATAGAACTTTCTGTTCGCCGACTATCACACTGTCGATATGCAAAGGTGTATGACATGGCTTAACGAACGCAATCAACCTTCCTGACATTTATATAGGGTCAGTGTATCTTTTTCTTGCAGTAATCATGTTTTCCCAATGTATAGGCTTCAGCTTCGAAAATTCTATCACCATACCAGAGAAACTTGATTGCCCCGTTTGTTCCCTATTTTTCGCGCAGTTAATACTCAGTTACATTTGACGTTTTCTGCAGCTGGAAAGGGGGACTTTGGTGGGTCTGTGTGGACTCCCAGCAGGATCAAACTGTGCGATTAACTGAATTTAAGATTACTGTATATCACATGAGTTCCAGGGTCTTTTATCACCGTCGCATTCCTTTGCGAAATTTGATGACGATCTTTATAGCCCGAGGGCAAGCGAAATTGGATTGATGTCCCAAAATCAGTGGCGCAAAATCAATTTCTATTGAGCCAACGCAGCAGGGAAAGAAGAACAATCCTTCCGCAAGCAGGTCTTGAGAACATCAACAAAGAGTTATTGGAGATATGCCTCATCGGGAACTGCAATGTGTTGAAAATTGACCAACAATGCTGTAACTGGTCTATTCTGAGACAATTCCGAATTACCGTTGCAGTTGCGGGACAAATCTTAGTGAATGATAGGCACGTCGCCGCTTTGCTCGGGAAATTAATACCAACTCAAACTGAACAAACATTGGTGGAGAAGTTCAAAGGCTTACAGATGCTTGATTTTTTTCAGCGAGATCCTCAGAAGCTATGATGCCGGGACGTAGAACGAGGCTGCGGCTGTCAAATTGCTGCAAGAGAATGATTTTATCTTGTGTGCTACGAATGTGGAATGCTTGGAGCTAAGGACATTCCCTGGTTGGCTCTCACCAGACTGTTTGGCAATAATTGATATCTCGAAGACCGCATTTTCATCCAAACAAGATGTAAAAAATAGACCGACGTTATGCTCTATTGAAAAAAACGAGCGTTGCCTCATCTTCATTGTCTCGAGCAGTTGGAAATGCAACCGCTGATCTTACATTTGTTAAAGCGGGTGATGCGCAGTTCAGAAAAGGCATACCCCCTGAAAATATGGGCCAAATAGTTAGACAAATGGTTCTTCTTCGGATTAACTACAACCTCTACAATTCATTTTCCGAGACTGTTCTTTTTTATGCAATTTCTCCTATGCCCCTGAAAATTTTCTAGATTCAATCCATGATTGCTTGTTATTATCTGCAGGCCCGTCGGTAGCCTGGGCTCATGCAGCAACTCCGATGATACCTTCATTTGTGGACAGTTGCAGAAAAAAAGTTGTCAATAACAAGTTTGCTTTCTGGAAACTAACAAACGACTTTGTGAAAGATAGAAATGCTTTTGTCCCCTTGAAGTTAATGAAACATGAAATTCAAAGCATTTATTCCAAAACTAAGGGAGACGTGAATGGTTCAGCTCTGGCAAGGCAATTTTAAGAAGTCTCACAACGAAAATGAAATGGTAACAGAAAGTTTTTGGGCAGAAACTGAGGACTTTATTCGATATTTCATTTGTTTTCTGGCTTATTGTGGAGAAAAGGATGTTCTCTCAATGGATATAGCTTCAGAATCTGTAAAAGTATACGATTACACTAAAATATGTGCAATCGCTTTCTAAAATTGCTTGGGATACATTTATAGAGCTCCTACAGTACTTTGATGCACTCTAAAGAGCAGATGCGGCAGCTTTACGGGACTTAAATACGGACAGGGTCCCGGATAGTGGAGCTGAAGCAGATCGATTGCGCAACATGGCCGAGCAGCGAAAGAGAAGCAGGCTTACCTTCTGTAATAGTTCAAATGGTGTCAATCTCCGTCTGTAAGTCCAAGGGCGAAGGAAAAAGCTGATGTGTACGAATAAATGGTGTGCTCTTTGTTGGAACAGAACAGAAGGATTCGGGGGTCATAGGTCTAACATTAGATGTTCCTACTGTGATTCATATATATGTGTGCAAACCAATTCTCGGGTTCTGCGCTCCTGTTGGGACATCTGGCATTCCACTATACTGTTAGAGTCTCTTCGGGCGAGTCATTGTCATGGAAACACAAATGATACCGTGATGCGAAATAAAGCTAAAAGAAGGAGGCCAGCACGTTCGGTGGGGACGGAGGATGTTTTGAGGCACACTTGAAGTTGTAGATAGTGAACAAATGGAACTTTATGATGTTTAGTATGTACAGTACACCATATGTAACGGTTTTTTTCGATTTGGGATAGGGTTAAATGGCCCATACCGCATGGAAGTAAAAAGAAACTTCCCGTTTGTTTTGGGTCCTCTTAAGTAAATTCATTCGAAGCGTAGCAAAGTTCGCAGTCTCCTTTTGGACTTATTTTGCCGTAGCCTTATATCTGCTTCTACTGAAAAGGCTTCAAAAGTTATGTACGGTACACCGTACATATGAAATTTTATTAGGGTTATCTTCTTATACCGTACTAAGAATTCTATCAAATAACGATAAATATCAATTGCTAAGTGTCTTTTCTAGTATCTACAATGCATACAGATTGGCTATCCTATTTCTTTTTCAATTGAAAATTACAGGTCCTCGATTACCTCCACTATTTCACGTGACCAAGCACACTTCATACCGATAAACAGCATCCTAATGCACCTACGGCCATTACCGAAAGCATAACCGCGTGTGCAACAATCATCACATTCACAGTACAATGCATTAATATCACAGTCATATATACGCGTACGTAGATGATTTGACGTAGTAGAGTACTGTACATCATCCGTAACTGCATGCATCGTTAACGAGAGCGCAACTCATGTAATTCATATATCTGGCAAAAAATCAGTCTACTTTGATATCTAGGATGGTCCTGAAATCCGAAGAGATGCTTCTTCAAATGTATAGAACTGCATCAGTTCCCTGGGTTAAAACACCAAAAAAGCATTACAAAGTCGCCTTAGATATGCAGGCTTACTACTTCGGAACTCTATCAAGTTCGCAGAACTTTTTTACTTTACTTTACTAAGCATTGAACCAAATTCTTCTAACACTACTACTGTACAACTTCCGTGCTTCAAATTATGATCCACTATTCAAAAGATATTTGAGCAATAGCTTCATATCATACACTGTGCCTAATTTGTTGCTTAATATGTTAATATTTACAATTCCAAACTCTCCAAAGCTTTCTATGCTCAATAGAAACAGCTTAAAAGATAACATGAGATTAATTTATGGATTTTGATGTTCAAAGATCTCTCACACGAAGCAGAAGAAGCTGAATTTCCGTTTAATTTTCAAAAACAATTCGGAATGCAATTTCTTTTCATTCTTAACATTCGAAAACCACTGATCAACATTAACTTTAAAAGCAGTAAAAAACGTTCCATCAGATATTGTGGAACCTTCTTCTTATTCTTGTATTGGTTCAGGATTATAGAGTGATCGGCCTGTCACCTAAAATCGAGCATAATCGATAAACTCTAAATTATTTTTTAGACCGTATAAAACGGTAAGTATTGTATAGCGGAAACTTTGTAACATTCATTTCTTGTTATTGTTTCAAATATTTGGTTAGAGACATCCTTATTGTTCGCACCTTTTAAATGATTGACGCCAACTCCGTCTTAATTGATTTCAATTCTGCAGAAGTTGGAAATCAGAGTGAATTTTGTCGGGGTATGTGATCTGTGTCATTGCATTTATTGTAATTTATTCGGATAGCTCCTCTGCATTCAGCGGACCTATGAAGAAAAATTCATTTCATACTTTAGCTATTATTCTCCCTCAAAACTCTAACCCCGTAAACGTAATCTTTTGAGCCTGACGTAGTTGTTTCTGGGACTTCTATGCAATCAAATCAAGGACGCGGCGGGAACTTCTCAAAGCTTTTTGTAACATCTATCTTCGTTTCTGCAGTGACGCTGTATGCCGATTCATTGTGCAGATGTTCACTGATACATTTGTGTAGGGCCACATCCGACCATATCTTTAAACAGCAACTTTTAGTTCTCTGAAAGTTTTCAGAGCATTTAACTACGCCAAGAAGCACCCTTTTTTACGTACCGATACTCCCGCAGAGGTTACAATAAACATTCTGTACAACCCTTTTTTTCAAATGTAGTTGCTAATGTCCGGAAACCAAGCACATTCTGGGAGCGTGATTTTAATGGTTGAAAAGTATTTTCAGCTTTTTTCTACAGTATACGAAAGCCAAGTGTAGCTCTTTGAGAAAAATCTGCATTATATGTCCGAAATGTTACTATCAACGAAATATCATTACCTGGTCACGAATGGTTTATTCAAGATGACATTTTCGTATTCAGCACCAAGGCTACTATTCAGAATAATCCACTCCGGGATGCTTCAGTTATTACCTTTTCTTCTCATTTTGTCCAAGCAGAGGCTCCAAGAACAACTGCAGGATCAAGCGGTATATTTATAGCAACATCAATGGACATATTGGGTGAAGAGCAGAATTCTGACCCAAATTGGAATCCCAAATTACTGAATATGGTCAAACCTACATCCCCGCAATGGAAGTTGGCTATAATCAAACCAATGCCAAAATTGCAGAGAGTCAGGGTTGCAGCATTGATCCACGACGAAACCGCAAGTCACCAACGTTTCCAACCCTCAGCTATGACTGTCCAAACATTTGCACCTCCGAAGCCGCATGACTTAGAGGAAGCCATGAGTTCCAGGAAAGTTTGCGTTCGGAGCGAAAATAATTGGAAAAGCACTGTACATTTAATTTAATGCCACTCCCAGCTGATTTTAGATCTTTGAAGATCAAGCATGTTTTCAGAAGGAAGCTGAATGCAGAAGATGGTATCAAGTGTCAGAAGGAATGTCTCGTAGTCATTGGAGTCATGCAGAGTGAATTTAAAAAAACGTGCTTTCATGTGGTTGACTTCAACTCCGTTCTCATCATGCTATCTGCAGCGATTCAGAGAGGCCAAATAATTCTCTATATGGATTTCCGAACTGCATGGCTCTGTTAATGAAGTTATTTTTGTTCTTCCGCCTGAAATTCTAAATGTATGCAAGCAAGAAGAATCACTGGGTCAAATGAAGGTTTTTTTGGATTTAATCAAGCCTCAACGCTATGGAACGAGAAATGAAATGGTAAACATGCAGCTGTGTGTGTTTTTTTGGATTAAATCTATACTGATCGTGTAATTTGCCCCTATTTAACCAAGGATTAAGGGATTTTACTGAAACTATGAGAACTTACCTGCTTCTAGATATCCTTGAACCTTTTTGATCTGGATAGTCGAAATTCTCTCGAGAAGAATCCTACTCGCCATTCGAATAGTACAGAAACACAAATATTCAACGAATAGATCCGAATTAAAATGAACTATACGAATCGTAACCTCAACCGAATCGAAGGGAATCATTCATTTCTTTTTTAATTATATTCGTACTCGGTATGATCTAAGGCACGAATCCTTCGGCATTCGATATTTTGGGTGTGATAGAGGCATCGCCGATACTGCGGGAGGGGCGAAATCCGTGTATGATGGCCGCAGATAGTTCGAAAGCTTGAGCGATGGCTGCGGGCCGGATATGAAATTTGGTTGCTCTCGATGGGTTTAAGTAGTGCCCAATCAAATACATTGTTAGGCTTTATGAATGCTAAATTGAGCGAAATCCTGATAGGGTGAAAATGGCGCCGAAGGAAGAGGGAACCACTAACTACCCGAGGTGAGAGTCGTTGCGAGCGACTAAAGTGCTACGGTAGACGTCAACGGGTGTTGGAGAGGAGTGGGCGTGAAATCTGAGTGGTTGCTCTAGTAGCCAACTATAAAGGGGCAGGCTATACCAATTATGCTCCGCTACTGGCGAAAAAAAAGTTTCTTGGGCCTGAAGTTGAATCTAAACTTCCCAACTATTCGTGACTGGATATGAAGTTATCTGCCAACTTCCTTTACACTCTATGTTGTGTGTGAATTAGTTTGTTGAGCGTCCCACTAGGGCTTGCTGGTCCATAAGTGCTCCTAAAATTTCACTCGTACCCCCCTTATATACAGTTCCGAACTCTCGAAATATGTGGCACCTTCGCAGTACCTTTGCTAGCTCTGCACCTCTACATTACAATGCAAAGCATCCCTCTAAAAATAATCGAAAATAAAACTTGCATTCCAGTGCCAGCGCAACCAGCGCACCATTCTAAAATAGTGTTCAGAAACATTCATTACAGGAAATCCATTTTTGACTGCAAGATAGCCATAAACGGGTTCATAGAGCCGAGTTTGTTTTTAAATCATTAATATTAACATTAATCTTAGGCGAAAAAATTAGGTATTGTACAAGGCGCAATATCTCGAGAATAAATTGACTATATTGGTCATTTTGAAGGGGGATCTTAGATATCTGCCTAGTATAGATAGACATAGAGGAATAGGAAAGGGAAATGGGAGAAAAGAAACAGGTATTTCAGCATGCAAAAAGTATGGGATACAAAGAGCGACATAAATGGCTATTTCTGCAAAGAACAAGAAAGCGACTTCTTTTTCTCACTTGATAGTTTGATATGTGACGTAAAGAAGATTCCTTCTTTTCCTCATATGAAAAACGCCATCAATGGTTCTCAAAGTCAATTTACTCACAAAAATACTACCTGCAGATCAGTTTAAAAGCTATTGCGCCGAGTTAAGCTAACGCCGTCAATCCAGCCTATTCCCAGGGCTGTATAATGTAACAATGTCTCTGTTACATCAATGTGTAATAGAGATTTGTTCTCTGTCGTTATTCCAGTTCTCTATTACACAGTGGTGTAGTAGATAACTTGGATAGGAATCTAGTTCTATGAATTGGTTTTAATCCTACGGGGCTTTATACGTAGTCTTTTTATTTATGCGTAACCAATTTATTTGACGTAGTGGCCCGCTAAAGGTCCTTAAGGTAATTCTTTTCGTAGTTACACTTTACTAGTACCTATTCTCTAGTTACTGCTAGAGTTTTTAGTGAGCTATAATCTACATTTAATATGCTAGAGCTATATTATTGGCTATAAAAGGGGTTCTTCTAGATTCTTGGGGAATCTAGCTACACTCTATTGACAATTTGCCCCTAGCTTTCTGAAACCCCTTGCCATAGTCTCTACTGCTCCTTTAGCAGCGCCCTGGACTGATACATTGCGAAATATCAGAGTGCAGTAAAATTTGCGTAGCCTCAGTTTTCTCTAATCATCACCTCTCACCCTTTCGACGGGAAGTGGAGGGACTAGAGCCCCCCGAGTACTATTCAATGCACTAATAGGCCACGTTTTTGTCCTTTTACTAGCAAATCACGTCATCGCCTCAAATTTGCGGGAGTAAAAGCTTTACTGTTGAGGGCGCTGACAGCTGTTGCTGGTGGGAAAGGAGGCAACTGTACACGCCAAAAAGGAAGGATGCGCCTTTATGAGATTAGTGTAAGGCCAGCCGCAAGACACGCCCCTTTGGACGAAACTGCGGCCGTAGCGTGTCTACTTGTGTGGACGACTCGTGCCCGCAGTTGTGACGGGGTCTATACAGTACGAGTGTTTTTATTGTCAAGGATCAATGGTGACATGGGCTTTTATTGTCAGAGATCAATGGTACACTAGGTGGGGTTCAGCTAGGGATTAAGGAGAAGAGGCCTACTTTGAGTAGCGACTGATATATCCGTAGAAAGAAGGTTCCCTCAAACTAGCTTGCTGTGGTATTGAGAATCGCCCAAAACTTCCTCCATAGGGCAAATGGCGTTATTCTCGGCGAGTCTCTGTTAGCAGCGTTAATTGTACGCTTGCTTTGCTGGCGTCCGATGGGTCTCCCTGATTTTGGATGGCTGTGATTTATTCTCTCGTGCATTCACTTCCAAATGGACGTGGGCGACCACTGACAAGCCCCAGTCGTCACACCTGTGGTCGAGTCTTGTCTTGACCTGCGTATGGTTGAGGCTTCCGCATCGACATGCGCTGTTCGACATGGTCTAGTATGTGGCGGGGAGTCGCTAGGACCTCTGCGCACACGAAGTAGAACGACAAGCTGGACCTCTACAGCTGAAGGAGTAGAGGAGGCCTTCCTGTGGTGTCGCCCACATTTTTCTGGTGAGTTTTGATTTCATACGTCACTGGTTGCAACGCGGCATGCCTGCTCGCCGGCATTGAGCCGGCTCTGTAAGGAAGGTCATGTACTGTACTGTAGTGTTACCCATCAGCGACGACTTATTCCACATAACGCATTAGCCGCGTGGATATAACCGACCACATCTTCCATGCATTAAAATAACCCAAAAATTCCCCCTGGTTGCAGTACAAGGCAGAATGAAACTGGACACAGCGGATCCCCCTTTTGCACGTCTACCATGCTCCGTAACGTATTATCCCCACACCTTCGATGACCCGAGTTTCAAGCGGACTTGCAATTGACCCAAGGGAAGAGCTCTGGGAATCTCTGTTCGACCTTCGTCAAAAACGCACTGCGGCTGACGAAGTTGAAAGCGTTTTGAAGGCCAACGGTTAGCAGTGCATACTCTGCGGATTCACCATGCTCCTCGTGAAGTCGCCGTGTAGCGCGGACAACTGCCTCAGATCCTCCTCACGTTGATACTCCCAACTTTAGCGGCTGAAAGTATTTGGAGGTATTGTCAAAAATGCGAGTCAGCAAACATCCGCCCACCAAGCGACGTAAGGTACATCACCAGCAAGGGAAAGTATAGACCCATTACAGACAAATCCGTGGCTATCCCCGCCCTCGTGATGACCTCACCCGCGCGCCCAGTTGACCCTGCTCATAGACGCCTCCGGGGCTGACTATGATAGGGGCGGCTTCCGCTGGTTTATTGCGAGCAATATTTGTGCGACTACTTGGAATTGTTGAAAATTAAATGGCTTCTTTGTCCAGTCCTTGCATTGGCCAAAACTCTGCCCATTGCAAGTCAATGGAAAACTGGTATACGGCTCTAAATGCAGTTTGGGTCCCAAGTAACAGGGGGGGGGTCTGCGTTTTATGACGCTTTCCAGAACTCGCTTACTGTTTTTCTGTCAAAAATTTTGAACACGTTTGGCAAGAACTTCCTCCCACTTTAAAACGCCCCCGGATTCTCAGCCCTCTGAAGCCTCGCAGTACACACACCCTACTTTCCCCGAGTCAAAGAGTATCAGCAGACCTTTTTTTACACCGTTTAACTTCCTGAGGGGGAGTAAAGGTTTGGGTGTTTTACTCTTGGAAGATATACTCCCTGAGTGCAAACAGAGCTTTATTAGTTTGACTCAGGCTTATGAAGACTTTGCCGGCTGAATTTAGAAACTTTCGTTGACTTTTGGAGTAATCGATATCATAGTTCAAACTGTCTGTGCGGTAAACTGACTATTCCGAATACTTGGCGGTCAGAAAAATTTTGTATAATACCTTCCGCAAGGCTGTTGGTTCCGGTCTTCACAGCAAGACTTAGCGTCTAGCCAAGTACATGGTCACATTCATCTCCAATTTTTTCACACTCATCAAGGTCTTCCAATAAATCCTGTCCATTGCCTTCGCTGCCATGTAACATGCTCCCGACTCAAGTTCGCACTGAAAGAAAGCAGTGCTAATAGAATCAGGTGTACTATCTAAGATCGCCTCTTGAATTATCCTCGCCATACTAGTACATTTAACATCTCGATGATTCTTGTGTAATGATCGCATGTAACTTTCTTCTGATCTCGTTTCTTAAACCAATCGCCGCAAGAATGTGACATCCGACGAATGCACAATCGATTTAGTCATCGGCTATTGTCCATCTCATACCTCTTACGGCCAGCATTCTACCATGCCTAACAGTTGCTTGAGCTTTCAGCGGTTATAGCGTTTCAATGTAGTAACGCAGTCATTGAAAAGCATTTAAACATCCTCTGGTTCGGTGGTAAGTATTCTCGGTAGGATATCTGGCGCGTGCAGTAACTTTTATGGTACTTACCAGTAAGTTCGCATTTGAACCCAATTCACCTTGTAAGTGGATTCAACAGCCCTGTTACCGAAAGTTTCGGCAAAAAGGGACGAGTAACAGCCAATTTTTTTGCACCCAACACTGCCCACATCGCCATCCACTTCGGATAGGTTCCCCTCTTGTTGTGAGCCCTTTCGCCGGCTACACTCTTCCAAAATCGCTTGTGTTACTCATTGCTCTTCATCTGCAATCCCACACGAAGTGATTTATCATTCATTTTGCAATGAGTATAAGAATACTCGTTTAACGAATCCGCGGTTCAGAGGCTGTTTGTTGGCACTGGGGGTCATTGCGGACTATAATAACGAAGACGGTCGGCTGGCTGTCTGGTTAGGAGGTATAGTCATTCGCAGCCCGATCAGAGAGGAAAAGCAGTAATTAATCGCGGAAAGTTGGCGGAGGAACAGTTTTTAATCGCTGGCATGGATCAGGTTGTCCTGGAGCACATACCTTTGGAGGAGGTCGACTACATTACACCGGTACCGGTTTCAGATGACCCAGCTCCCGCAGCTCCAAACCAGAGGCCCAACATCGCGTCTCAAACCCCGATCTTTGTGAACAGTCTCTGCCATCTCTAAAAGAGATCTTCACAACTCACACCCCAGTCATGTCGCATATACCGACAAGTTCCGCGTTGTCTAGCAGAGACGTATGCAAAGTCGATGGACGATGCAGTGAACGCTTGTCTTGCTGATAATTCACGAGCAACTCAGGCGCTCACAAAAATATTTCTGTTCCCAGCAGTAATGCTACGAACATTCACTCGTCAGATTCCTGCTCCAGTGAATACCGGTGGCACTCTATTACGGACAAAATGAGGGAAAGAATAGATTTATGGAACGCGGGGCACTTCAGAACACTATGGGCGCAAGCACTCGACCAGCCCAAACACCGCACCGCACGAGCTCGTCCACTTCGGACCAGCAACAGGTCAATGTAAAACGGGCGACAAAACTGGCCAAAGAAGGTGTGTACGGAAAGGCTGCACAAGCTTTGCGCTCGCTAGGCGTCCTACCAGCTACCAGTGATGTAATCGATGCCCTTATCGATAAACATCCCCAGCAGGCCCCCGATGAAACAACTAGTCAGGGAACATCTTCTACCAACTACAGTTTCCAGATCACTGAAGACGAAGTCCTTGGCGCTATCAGGGCTTTTAAACCAGGATCCTCTCCCGGAGGCTCAGGTCTAAAGCCTTGCCACCTGGTAGAATTGCTAAGATGTCCATCCTCATCGGGGAATTCAGGCTTTTTGGCAGCTCTTACGAGACTTGTTAATTTCTAGCAACTGGAAAAGCACCAGCCGTTCTCGCTCCTTGGATCGCTGGTGCTCCACTTACCCCGTTGGCGAAGAAGGACATGTCGCCCAGGCCAATCGCCGTTGGGGAGACGCTGCGCAGGTTAGTCGGTAGCTTAATGAAGCGAGTGTCCGAGAAGGCGGCAGACTACCTCCAACCTCTCCAAGTGGGTATCGCCACAAAGTCGGGTACCGACACAGTCGTGCACGGAATCCGACGAGTCGTCAGGAGTACGGCAGTAACCCAGCATATGGGTTATTGACTGTCGATCTCAAGAACGCTTTTAATATGTGCAGCAGACCCGCTTTTCTGACCGCGGTGAGACAGCTATTCCCAGAGTTACAGCCTTGGGTCTCATATTGCTATGCAAACGAGCCCGCATTCCTGTGGATAGGTAGTCACACGAAGCGTCTGCGGGACCCAACAGGGAGACAATCTTGGAGGCCTCCTCTTCGACCTGGTGCTGCACCCTATTATCCTCAAAATACAAGAACTCTTCAGTTCAGAGGAAGGGGAGAACAGAGACTTGGCAAAGTTGTTACTTCAACTGTGGTACCACGATGACGGGTACATTATCGGGCGCCACGACCAACTCGTCAAAGCCATCGAAGTACTTCGCTCCGTGGATGCTGAAAGCCGAGGACTGCACTTGTCGCTGCCGAAGTGCACCGTCTGGTGGCCTACAGCCCCTCCAGGGTCAGCACAGAGTCTCTACCCAGACGGGATTAAGCAAGAGTACAGCGAGGGTACTTCCGTCCTGAACGCCCCGTCGGTACTAAGGAATACACCACACGGTCCTTTACGAACCATGTCTCATCCTCAGACCATTCCTCGAGACCATTGCTGACCTTGAGAATAGGCAAGTGGCATTCCAGCTACTGCGTAACTGTTTTGGCGTTTGCAAAGTAGGCTATTTGTTGCGGGTAGTGCCCCCGTCTTGCACTGGAGAAGGAGCGGAAGAGTTCGACAGGATGATGGAGGACTGTGTTCGAAAATTGGCAGGGGGAGTACTGGATTCGGAAGTATTCCGAGAACTCCAGCTGCCGGTCACACCAAAGGACAAGAAAAAACCATCTCTTGGGATCGGACTCACCTCCGCGAAGAACATCGCGGCTGCGGCGTTCTTGGCTTCTAGCTCATCATCTAGCAAGCTTTGCAAGACCTTGCTCCCAACGCCTATTAAGGACTAGGAACATACGAAGCAGCTGCAGATGCCCATCGGAGTGGTCGACCTCTTGCCTGCCGTCTAGGATTATCCCGTTCAGTGTAATTTGCTCGCAAAAAACACCATCGCAAAAGACGCTGACGGACGCAATCCATGAAGCAGTGCAAGAACGAATTCCTCTTGGGGATTCGAGGAGGCAGGCGTTTCGCGCGTCTATGGCCCTCCCGGGAGCCAAGGAATGGGTGTATTGTCCCCCATGCCCCGGACTACAGACAAGCATTGACCCTCGAGAATTCTCGGTGTGGCTTCAATACTACTGTCAAGTCCCACTTTTTCACCCTGGCACGCCATGCCCGAGAAGGAATTGCCCGGACACACTCGATGTACATGGCGATCATCTGATGCACTGCTTGCATGGAGCCCAACAGGATCAACCGACACGATCGCCAAGTAACCTTCTCGCGAAAGACCTGGCAAGAGCTGCTCGTCATCCTGTGTAGAGCCACGCCATGGTCTCCACCGCACGAGACCAGACATCCAGGCAATGGGAAGCAGCGGAGGGACCGACTTTTTGATGTTACCTTCGTGAATCCCCTCCGCTCCCATCCAACAGGAGAATGAGGGCTTCAACCCGATGTCCTCTCTGAATGCGGCGCGAAATGCAAAGCAGAGAAGATATCAATCCTTTATCGCGACCTCCACCAGAGGTAGGCTCGTGCCTGTGCCAATCTCCACTCTTGGAGGGTGCACCCGGATGCATGTGCAGTGCTAAATGACGTGGCAAGGAACGTGGCCGTGAGGGCACTGGAGACGTACGGAAAGGTTCGGGGGGTTTTGATGCAAAGGCACGCCGCAGCAGCCGTCATGTCCAATGCGACCTGCTTGATGGCTGGCCTGAAGGTAGCATTTTAGGGAGCGTAGTTCCTTCCCATTACTGTGTCGGTATACCCCTTTTGAGTTGATTGCGGTTGTCTGGAAAACCATGGGATAGACCGGATATATCTTCCAAGAGTAACCCAAACCTTTTCCCTTTTGCAATGAGGCACTCCAAAGCTGGCGGTTGTCGAGCTTTTTTCTTGGTAGAATTTTTTTTCGGTGGATTTCTTCTTTTTATTTCATCCCTCGACCGCAAAGATAAACCAACCCCTTTTCCTGGCACTGCGGATGCCTCTTTATCTACCTTTATCCAACTGTCAATTATTATTAGCAGTATTATCCGGGCTCGGAAGGTTCCCCACGGCGAATAGACCTATATAGCGATAACAAAAGTCTCTCGAAAAGTTTCACAGGTGATGTCCCTGCAAGTATTCACAGGGTCCGGCTACTATCGTGCTGATATTAATGAAAATTGTAGATATTCCTTGGCATGCTGCGCTGGCTGAGCTGGCTGCGCTGGCTGAGTGGCTGCGCTGGCCAGTTGGCATGCTGCGCTGGCTGAGTTGGCATGCTGCGCTGGCTGAGTTGGCACTGTACTTACAATTATATTTTTAATTATTTTTAGAGGGATGCTTTGCACTGTACTGTGGCGGTGCAGATTTGGCACATAGGTACTGTATAGGTGCTACAGAATGTGAGGGTTGAAAACTCTATATAAGGGGCTGTTTGCATGAAATGGTAGGACTACTTGGGAGCCAGCATACCCGAGCGGGGCGCTCAACAAGTTAAGTCAAACACAAAGCATAAAGGAAGTTGGCAGACAACTTCAAGCAAGTCCGAGTAGTAGGAAGTTGAGAGTCAACTTCAGACCCAAGAAAACTTTTTCCTAGTCGCAGAGCGTCAGTGGTAGACCCTGCCCCTTTTATACTTGCTTGTAGCTCTCAACTCTCTATATACACTCCTTTTTTCGTTCAACATACCACGGTAGCACTTTTGTCGCTCGCAACACCTCCTTCTTGGGTAATTGGTTCTGAGTATCTCTTCTCCCGACGATTTACCCCTATCATTTGGTACTCTTGTGGAGGGGGTTGCACCCGAGGTATTCGAGTTGAGCAGTCTTAGGAACTTCGGGGGATTTTTTTTGTAATCATGGATCTCAACGCTGCTCGTATAACGTTCACAGGGGGCAAGACTGAAGACGTTGAGGAGTTTCTTATACATATGTCAACGTTGTGATGCGTGAGAAGGGCGATGAAGAGAAGGCCGCAAGTATCTTCGCCTATCTTCATGGTGACGCAAAGCACAAATATAAGTCCAAGTTTATCGACGGGTGGTCTCTTAACGGGAATGGGCGTAACTTCGGTGAGGTATGTGAGTGGCTTGTGAAAGAGTATGCTAAGGAGGTAGAACCAGATGAGATGATTCGTACCGCCATAGAGGCCCGGCTCAACTTCGACGATTTGTTAAGCTCATTGGTATACTTGTGTGATCTTTATGAAAAGGCTGGGTTCAACGCCCAAGCCAAGTACGGAATGCTGCGTAAGGCGGCTATGGGGGATAAGCGGCTCTCCGATTTCCTCCTCATCAAGGGCCCTCACACTTTTGATGAACTGAAGGGTACCATAGTAGAATTTGTCAAAAATTCGGAGACGTTTCAGTCACTGAGTGAGGTACCGAGGGAAACCCGCACATCGATGTCTATCGTACATCCTGAAAAGAATTATCAAAGGCCGCTACTAGTGCAGCGGCATTAGAATCTGTCAGGAGCGATGTCAAAAACTTGGAAGAAAGGTTGGAAACCCGATTCGATAATCGACTTGACATGATAACCTCGCAGTTGGAAAGCCTTACTCTTACCATTAAGAAGAACCAGTCTGGGGCCCCTAAGGCCGCAGAAGTCTGTTCTTACTGTCACAAGCCTGGACACTTTGCAAACAGGTGTCCTGATAATCCACATAGAAACACTCGTTGTGGAAAGTGCGGTCGATATGGGCATCATGAAAGTAACTGCTGGTCTAAAGACAACAGAAGAGCAAATTTATCGGAAGCAAGGAGTGAGTCAGGACCAGAGGTGAAAATCTTACAAAATAGAAGGGATCAAAGGTTGACGGATGCCGGTAACGTATCCATCGCTGAAGAGATTAGTCAAGTCAATGTGACAAAAAGGGATGGGGAAGGGAACATTTTATCGAAGAAACCTAGGCTAGATTATGGAATGCTGGAGCATATCCCAGCACCTGTACCTCCTCGAACCAAGAGGTCTGATCAAGTTGTTCCAGGAGTGGGAGTCACTCCGGCCAAGAAGACGAAAAAGAGTAAGAAAGTTAAGAGTATCTCTAAGGACGTACTAGAGTATGTGAAGAGGTACAATTTGGTGGCTGAGCTTGCATCGGCCCCAACTGGGATAACGTTTGGTCAACTTTTGAGGGGCGACGCAGAGGATGCGAGAAAAGAACTCAAAAAAATTATCAGGTCTAATAAGTCCGCTAAGGGTAAGAAACTGTTTCTTCAATCGGCCTCGACAGCACCAAGACGTCTTAAGCTGGTACCAGTCAAAGTATTGGGTATGAAAACCCAAGCTCTCTTCGATTCGGGTGCTGTTCCAAACCTCATTTCAGAAACTTTGGTGACAGATCTAGGTCTCGAAATTACTCCAACGACTCGAAAAATAACTGTAGCGGATGGAACCGTCTCAAAATGCATGGGCACTGTTGACAAGGTTTCCGTGTTCTTTGGGGACTCTAAAGTTGATGTAGACTTTCTTGTCATGCCGATCTCCCTTTCGATGCAATCATTGGCTGCCCTACCATGGAAAGACTAGGGACATGCATTGACTTGGGCAACCAAATGGTTTCAGTTAATATTGACGGCAGAACCGTGAAGATGCCCCTGGATTTCGACAAAAGCACGCATCCTGAAGATTTAAAAAAACGGACAGTGAAGATTTCACTTCTAGCTATGACAGCGAAGATTCGGAACCAACTAACACTTTCGGAAGTGGAAAAGGGTACCCTCGGGGGTAATGAACATGGCATGGGACGATTATGATTCTGGGTTTGAAACAGATGACGACTGGAATTCTAGGATAAGTTTGAAACCCGAATGTGTTTCTTTTTGCGATGATATCGAATCAAAGGACAGAATTCGGAGCATGAAAGAAGATTACCTTTGCAAAGAAAATAAGAATACGTCGAATTCCATATATGAAGATGTGAGCACGACGGAAGAGGTCCTTCAAAATATTGAGGTTGAGGATCAAGAAGAAAAAGGGCGCCAAATGGCAGAAATCCAAGGAAAAGTGCAGCACCTTCCCGCCCCGCCTCACTGAAAATATCCGACATGTTAACATCTTCCGAAGTAATTGCATGGAGCGTTCAGATTTAAGACAAGCAAGTGTACCGGTTACTCACTCGTTCGAACTTACCGACACTCAACCGATTTACCACAAGCCTAGACGTCAACCGCCAAAATATGACCAATTTATCTCAGAAAATGTTACAAGTATGCTGAAAAATGATATTATTCGACCAGTTTCATCCCCATGGTCGTTTCCAGTTGTGGTCGCACCAAAGAAGGATGGAAAGCTGCGTTTTTGCGTCGATTACCGACAACTGAACCAGAGAATGATACCCGATCGATTTCCGATTCCGAACATGGAGGAGATCCTCGAGGACCTGAAGGACGGGAGATATTTCACCTCAATTGACCTTTACACTGGCTATTGGCAGATTCCATTGGATGAAAAATGTAAGGAAAAACAACCTTTACCAGCAAAGCCGGTACGTTCAGGTTCGAAGTGATGCCTTTTGGTCTCATGAATGCACCAGCTACATTCCAAAGAATGATGAACGAGGTTTTGAAAGGACTTCCATTCGCAAGAGTCTATATCGATGATGTCGTCATATTCTCAGAAACATTGGATCAGCACATCTCGCACGTCAAGACAGTTGTGGAGAGGATATCGGAGTATAGCTTGAAAATTAAGTTGAGCAAATGCTTCTTTGCGAAAACTTCTATCCAATTACTCGGTCATATCGTCGACCAAGAGGGAATTAGAGTGGATCCAGAGAAAACGAAAAAAATAAAGTTGGCACCAAGGCCCGCTTCAAAGACGGAGGTCCGAAGCTTCTTAGGACTGGCCTCATATTACAGAAGATTTATCAAAGATTTCGCCAAGACTGCAGCACCGTTACATGCCAGCACTACGAAGAACGGAAAATTTTACTGGAACAAGGAAATGGAAACTGCATTTCAGGAGCTTAAAGATAAGCTATGTGTCCCCCAGTTCTCATGTACCCAGATTTCAAGAGACCATTCGTTGTGGAGACAGATGCCTCAGAACGGTCTTTGGGTGCCGTTTTGTCCCAAAAAGATGAAAACGGAAGACTACACCCTGTTCAATTCGCAAGCCGAACTCTGAATGATGCGGAAAAGAGATACTCAGTCTGCGAGAAAGAAGCGCTAGCTGTCGTCTTCGCGCTGAAAAAGTTTCGCGTATACCTTTTATCACTCGAGAAATTTGTCTTGATAACTGATCACCAGGCACTTAACAGCATTCCAAAAGAAGGATGTACATCACCGCTTGGCCCGATGGCTCGACATTTTCGCAGAATATCGGTTTGAAATTGTGTATAGACCCGGACGCAATAATCAGCCTGCCGATTACCTATCCCGCTTGAGGGACGCACTGATTCCAAATGAAAAAGCTTCGGAGGACATCGTCGGAGTCGCCGAGTTGCAGTTGCCGAACGATAACGAGTACGAAGCTAATATTCACGGACTGATCAAATTCCTCGATGGACTAGAAATGAGAAAGGTTGATCTTGAACACAGAAATTGGGTACGCAGGAATCAAAAGGCTTTTACATTGTGGAATGGGAAACTCTTCCGGCACACTAAAGCCGGTCCCCGACTAGTGGCCCCTTTGAAAGAAAGAATGAAGATCTTGAGGACTTTCCATGATGAGCTAGGGCATTGGGATCTCGAAACAACCAAAAAATTCGTAACTGAGAGATTCTGGTGGCCCGGTATCCATAAGGACGTCTATAATTTCGTGAAAAGCTGCGACAACTGCCAAAAATTCACTCCAATACGGAAGTATAAGACAACTCTAAGTTTTCCAGTTTCCGGTCTCTTTGAAACCTTCTCAATTGACTTTGCGGGCCCGTTCAAGGAAACTCTTCCGGAAACAAATATCTCCTTATAGGGGTGGAACATCTTACTGGATGGCCAATAGCAGTTGCAGTGAGGAGGCAAATGCTGAGGTGGTACTGAATTCATCGAAAAAGAAATAATTGAACCGTTTGGCTTCCAAAAAGGATCATCTCGGATAACGCCCTTTGTTTTACTGCAACTTCACTGCTTCGTTTTTGGAAGAGAAAGGGATTCAGCTGAAGACAGTTCGACTACGCTCTTATGTCAAACGGAAAGCCAAAAAGATGATTGGAACTATCAAACGCGCACCTACTTTTTGGAATATTTTATAGGTAATCAACTGCATCCCTATTCGTTTGAAAGGCCTCATGTTTTAACAATAAGGCAACTTACATTAATAGAAACAGAAGAAGAATGATGACGAGTCGGGACGTTCGTCTTGAGCGAGGGGGCGTGATATAATGAAAATTGTAGATATTCCTTGGCATGCTGCGCTGGCTGCGCTGGCTGAGCTGGCTGCGCTGGCTCAGTTGGCATGCTGTGCTGGCTGAGTTGGCATGCTGCGCTGGCTGAGTTGGCACTGTACTTACAATTATATTTTTAATTATTTTTAGAGGGATGCTTTGCACTGTACTGTGGCGGTGCAGATTTGGCACATAGGTACTGTATAGGTGCTACAGAATGTGAGGGTTGAAAACTCTATATAAGGGGCTGTTTGCATGAAATGGTAGGACTACTTGGGAGCCAGCATACCCGAGCGGGGCGCTCAACAAGTTAAGTCAAACACAAAGCATAAAGGAAGTTGGCAGACAACTTCAAGCAAGTCCGAGTAGTAGGAAGTTGAGAGTCAACTTCAGACCCAAGAAAACTTTTTCTACGCTGTCGCAGAGCGTCAGTGGTAGACCCTGCCCCTTTTATACTTGCTTGTAGCCCTCTCAACTCTCTCCCATATACACTCCTTTTTATTTGTTCAACTATACCACGGTAGCACTTTTGTCGCTCGCAACACCTCCGTCTTGGGGTAGTTGGTTCTAAGTATCTCTTCTCCCGACGATTTACCCCTATCACGTGCTGTATTCTTCTCCTTCATTTTGACGTTCAGAAACTATTCTGTTCTGCAATACATAATTCGCCAATTCGGCAGAGACTTTCACTGTTAAATGCGAACAATCACTTGTTTCAATAATTGTGTTCCTTGACAGTTCCCTTCCTAGGCTTCTCGGCACCCATTTCTTCGAATACCTCAGAACGAAACCTGCCAATCTTGCCAGGTCTCGAGACAGTAGTTTCTGCATTGCGTAAACGTTTGCACCACTCGCAGTAACGATCTCCATTTACCCCCTGTGATGCATGTATTAAGCGTGCTACGTGAAGAAAGGAAAAGTGGAACTGGGCGCCTGGTAAAGGAAAGACCAGTTGGCATCACAAACCACGCGGTCTTGAACCATGAGGCCCACCTCTCCGGTGGTGGTGCCTTTACCAGGCTGACGGCACATTTGAGCTAACTATTCCGTTTTTCACTTCAAAAAGTAATTCTCGACCCACTGTGTTATGGCAAGAATCCTCCTCATACACTCTCATGAACTATTTACTCCCTGTGTTTACTCACAATGAAACGCAAGGCGGGATTCGAAGTAGGAGTCGGGCTTCTTGTCCCCTAACCGTTGTTCTAGGAGCTGAGTGGAACCATCTCCCTTCGGCTTTCATCAAGCGCAACTACATATGGTTCGCACTGACTTGCCTCTTAGCCCTATGTGAATGAAGCAAACCTCGTCGCTTCTCAGACAATGAGTTGGATTTGTCCGAGCTAACTCTCCATCCCTGGGTGTCTAAATTGCGGGTTGCAAGCGCGAAATTACTTCCTCTTCGTCGTTGAGTTGAAGCGATCCAGCGGCTGAGAATCTGCTTGATCCCTTCCAAATCGTTCTTGAAACGTGTAAGGGTTGGAGACTTGAGGGGGAATTTTTTGGGTTATTTTAATGCATGGAAGATGTGGTCGGTTTGAGTGCTTTACCATTTGAAAGATAGCCTTAGGCTACACTATTATGTAGGAATTACAGTTGAATTACACTGTTCCTTTGGCAGATGGGAAGTTGGTCCGTTTTGCAAAAAATTTCACTAAACGTACTGTAAACGCTACAGTCCAGTACAGGACCAATGGAAATATAATTTACATATTGAAAACTTAGTTGGTACTTACAGTTTCCCATACTGTACAGCATAGTAAAGAATTAATGTATGTTTTGTACAGTACACCCGTACTGTAAACCTACATAGATACAGTATTGGGTAGCGACCCTCCATACCCCTCCAGCTTGCAAGGAGAGGATTTGAGGGATTCCCGAAGTTGTCTTGCTGCAGCAGCGTCAAAGCGGGGCCACACCATACCGTACGACGGCCGCGCACAGCTGTCCAGAGGAAACATCTGTTGCACTCGGGCTGTGGTCTGGTCACTTACAGCCATGGGATCGTGCTGCATGGTGCACAGTACAGTACAAACGAGGGCGGTAGGGAACTAAGAATCGGGGTTGGTGATGGTCGCGGGGCAGTTTTGCGGGACTCGCTGCGGTAAGGGCGAGGCTTGGAGAAAGGGGATGGGCTATGGCTTGGTGTGGGCGCAGGGCCGGGACTGTAGTGTATTGAGGAGAGGAGGTTTGTGTGTTCAGGGGCTGGGAAGGCTGTTGGTGAGAGTGTAGTGGCAGTTGGGAGAGGTTGAGTTGATACAGTAGGGTCTCTTGTAAGTCGTAATTTTTTTGGGGGTATCGTAACCGATGAGGCCAGTTTGGGCGTTGTGTGTGCACAAGTTGCAAAATGATTTACGAAAAGGTTTCCGACGAGGCCTGCGGGAGGACCGCAGGTGGCCAATAAAAAACTAGCGATTTTATTGGCTAGAATGAATGTCAAAGGCGGGAGTATGATAGCCGTGACGTGGCAAGATAAAGGAATTATTGCGGAGATAGGGCCTGATGGGACTTTGATAGAATGACCACGCTGGCTGCCTTGCCAATTGTATGCTGTCTGGTTGGGTGATGCACAGTATTTCAAAATTTAATTAGTCTATGGTAGGGCTTTGCAAGGACTGTACAGTATTGTCCTGTAAGGTGCGGTACAAACTGCGACAGAACTGTACAGTACGTGAAGGTTGCCACGTCGACGACTAGCCAACGTAGTAGGTATAGTACAGGTAGGAGGAAGGAACCAGTTCAAGCTTTGGCTTGACCTGTCGAGTGGCAAGTTGTGTGGGTAGTACCTACTGTACGCACGTACAATACAGTACAGTAAAGTATACTGTGGTACTGTACTGTAGTGCGATATGAATTTACTGTACCGGATTGTAGGTGCAGTGCAGTGCAGTACAAAATACGGTATGTTGTACAGTACAGTATCTACATACATGTAGAATCATCTCGGAACGTGCATGTTGCACAGTATTGCACTACAGTACAGTAAACTGTATGTACCGTACAGTACATGACAAAGGGGCGTCTGAAGTGCACAGTGCGACTATCGTACAGTACAGTACAGTATGTTGTATGAATCGGTGTTGCCACAGAGAATTGGGATGAGGCCATGCAGAAAAAGTTATTCTCTCAGTGATACGGTTACTCTACAGTACGGTACTGTACAGTAGTTTGAATCTGAAAGCTGGAACTTGCAGAGTCGGGCTACACATGTGTACATCCTGTACCGCTGTGAACTGTACTGGACATGACGCTCTGTCATTGTGACTCTTGTTACACACACGTTTCCAGTTGATGCCAGCCGATACTGGTGTATTCACTTTTTCCTTTTTTGGTATCAAAGGATAACATTCTGGGAAAAAATTCGCGAAACAAGGGCCACCGTTCCTTTTCCTGCGCCCAATGTGCCGCCGGGTCCGGGCGGTCCGAGCGATCAACCACGTTGAACCGCCCCCGACCTTTGTCGCCACTTACACAGACAACCAACCATTCCGCATGCCAGGTCAACGCCCTGATAAACCGGCTGCACACTATCAAGACCGCCTCCACAAAAGGCCAAACCCACCCAGTCTATTCGCACTCAATCGCACATTCCCGTTTTCTGGCCAACTCACTTCAACAACTGGCCCAAGTCGTTAAATTTTTTTTTTCTTATCCTTGCAAAAACTACCAATTCCGCATTCCCGTGCCTCTCTTAGCCCATCATCCCCCTACTTTAGAACCTTACCGCACCCTATTCCCCGTCCCTACCCACCAACTCCACGGCCCTGTGCGTTTTTACTCCAAACGTTCCCCTCAAACCCACCGACCCCTCACACTCGCTATCCTTTCAATTCCCCACTCGTTCCTTCCACATTGCATAATTCACACACACACATTCACTTCCCTTCACGTTCCCGACCCCCAACCCTCCTTTTCCCCCTACCACGCCCCATTCCCCCTTTGTCATTCCTTATCAGCATCTCACACAATCACCTCGTCACATCGCACACAATTTCTGACCATTTCCGCCTCCCTTTACTACCGCCTACATCATGCGATTCCTCTTCCTCCTTTTCCTCACTCCCACTTTATTCACTTTCTCGATTTCCCAAGGCTTCTTCCCGTGCCATCCCACCAAGCCAATCTATAACACCGAAGTCACCTGCACTCGCGTCGAACTTCCACCCCAGCTCTGCCAGAGCTGTCCTCTTCGCCCCCCGATTCCAAGGGTCGTTTCGTCGAGTGCGACCGCATCTTTGACACCGAGTCCGCCCAATGTCACCAAGCCCTTCAGCAATATGTCCAACTCAACGCTCACTGCGATCCAGTTCGTACAGAGGCAGTCCCTCAAATGATTGCCGGTGATCCAGATGCCACCAAGGTCGTTGACTATTTTCTCTACTCCGTTTGCGAGCAATGCTGCGATTGCATCCCAATGGGCACCGAAAAGGAGGACTACATCTCTCTCGCCCAGTCTCACACTCGCGCTAACCCCACTCTATGGGCTGAGGATCGCGGCAACTGCCCCGCGCATGCTCATTTCGACGTCTGCAAGGTTCTTCCCCACGTCACCTACTTTGCCCAGCCTGGCGATCCAGTTCGCGAGGATGCACCCCGTGCCTGTCCCATGCTGCGCGATTGGTTGCAAAGCGGCGAAAGCTCGGAGTGGGTGTCCAACCCGCGTACCAACATCGAACCCGATTTGCGTCTGTTTCTCACTAGTCTCTTAGATGCCGTCGACTGTGAAAACTTTTCCATCTGGGGCAAGTGTTATGATTTGGAGAATCTGCAAAACCATCTCGAGTTGCCCGATGATTTCGTTCCGCCTCCGGAGGATGAGGACGATGATCAGGTCGTTACTGAAGCCCCCGCCACAACGGTTACAACTGAGGCCGCCACTACTATCTCCGAAACTGAGCCGATTACTACGCAGACCACCACAGAGAGCGCTACGGAGACCACCACGCAGACTACCACCGAGTCCACCACAGATTCTACCACCGCGTCCACCACCGAGTCGACAACGGAATCTACGACAGAATCCACGACCGAATCCACGACCGACTCCACGACCGAGTCAACGACCGAATCTACGACAGGTACTACCACTGAGTCTACCACTGAGTCTACAACTGGCTCTACGACGGAGTCCACGACGGAGTCCACCACTGAGTCCACGACAGAGACTACGACGGGGACCACAACGGAGGCCACGACAGAGACCACAACAGCCACTACTACCACGACAACCACCCCGACCACATTGGTGTCGACCACTTACAACACAGGTACGTCGGTAACCTCTCCGCCACACGTTGCAGCCTCAACCGATAGCACCTCTACCATTTCAACTTGCAATCCTGCTTTGCTTCAGCAGCGGAACAGCCATTTCCTTCCCTTCCTTTCCATCCTCCTCACCCACTAGTACAGAAACTAACATGATTCATCCACACAACAGAGAGCGATCCGACGGCAGCGACAGGTGCGACACTAAGCGACACGTCGACAATCTCGTCTACCACGGAGGAGACCACGACTGCGACGACAAGCTCGACGACAAGCTCGACGGAGGGCACGACGACGACAGAGAGCACGACTTCCAGCACAATTCAGACGCCAGTGCCAGAAATCGGGGAGAATGCGGCGACAGGATCGCCACTAGAAACGGATGCGACTGCGGAAACGGAGGCGGAGAGTTCCGAGGAGACGGTGAGCGGGTCGTCATGCTTCCCGGGAGATGCGACGGTGGAATTGCAGGGTGGAAAGATGGTGAGAATGGCGGAGTTGAGGATTGGGGACGTGATTCGTGTTGGACGAGAGGAGTTTTCGCCTGTGTTTATGTTCTCACATCGTAGCAAGTGGAAAAGTGGAGAAATATGTTCAGATCAAGGCTGGAGAAGGTAGGGATGTTACTATGACTGAGGGACATATGGTAAGGGTCAGGGGGAAAGGATACATTAGAGGGGGAAATGTTGAGGTTGGGGAGTGGGTGGAGAGTGTTGAGGGGTGGGAGCAGGTGAAGGAGGTTGAGTTGGTTGAGGGGTGGGGCCTATACAACCCGCAAACTGTGCATGGAGAAATTGTGGTGGATGGCGTGATCTGCTCTACCTGGAGTGAGGAGTGGGTGTGGTATGGGTGTCGGGTTGATGGCACCTTTGCGATGGTTGTTTGGAATCGGCGCGGTGGCAGAGAGTAACTTTGGAGGAGTGTTGAGTGAGGGAGGACGAGGAATGTGGAGAATGTTGGTTCAGGGAAAAATGTAGCCTTTCGAGTCGCGATAGTCGCACAGAGATGGATGACCAGAGGGGGTTGTAGATGGTGGGATAGCTGTTAGGAGCCTCTGGCCATCTCCACACACGTGTAATGAGTTGCTAACTTTACAGTAGTTTCAAACGATACGTTTGTTGCGGTTAGCTCACTTGACGTGAGATAATACTGTACTGGCAGTAGAGCTCGTAATACAGTACAGCATATGAAGAATTCGAAATAAATTGTGTTTTTCGATTCTGCAAGCTTCAATCTTTTGGGAATTCGGCTAACAACTGATTTTGTTATCTCGCGTTCCGTCATTTGGGATCCTTCTCGTCTATGCTGTAGAAGGGGTGATTAGTTGAATGCGGTTTTCGTTGAGACACGATGAATGGTAGATGGGGTTCAGCTAGAGACAACAGAGACAAGGCATAGCAAACACGCGGCGTTGAAGGTGACCATCAACGCGGCTTGTCACTGAGGGAGAGTAGCCCGCACCTTGGAGTTTTGGTTCAGGGGCTCGGCTGGCTACCGATAGTCCACCTCCTTGATCGTGGAGAACGCACCGAGGTACCACCCTCCGAGCGTGGAGACAGGAACCAGGACGAACCTGTTCTTGCCAGGTAACCCAGCTATGGACCACTGATATTTTCGTACCTTGTGAGCCTGGGCTGCGTTTAAGCTCGTGAGGGGTTAAAGGTTCATATCCTGAGGTGAGAAGGGGTCAGTGGGTTCACGAAAGTAACGTCGAAGTAATCAGTGCCGCCGGCTGCACCTGTTGCGCTGATGTCCAGTGTCATCCTGTGTTCCCCTTACGACCGGGGCTCGATGGAGGGATGCCTTGCTACGAGGCAGAGATCGTTACCCAGTAGAGCGACCTGGTCATCGTGGCGCCGAGCCGCTGAGAGCCGTATATGCAGAGGATGAGGTGGTCATTGTGGACATCCAGGGTATCCCGGCACCGGAGACTTGGGAAGGGAATCCTGGTTCAAACAATGGAGCCTAACAATAGTATTTGAACCATACCAAGAAGTGTCGAGTGCTAATTGAATTTTTTAACTCTGCCGTTGGAGTGCAGTGGTCCCTGACACATGGGAGGTTTATTAAGGCTTGGAAGGCTTGTGTGCGGCAGTCCCCCAAGGGAATTTCTTCGTACACTGCGGCGTGTACTGCGTCAGTCCGTCTCTTTTGCGAGAGGGGATTGGAGCAAAAAATACTGAAAGGCAGCCTGTTGACAGGGCGGAAAGGTGAGTTCCATAGGGCGAATCTCGGTTTGACCTCTGGGTAACTTGCGAAGTCGGTAACTGCAGACGACAGGCATCGCTCATATAGCTTGTTTGTTTGGAAGCTAGAAGCGAGAAAGGCAACTGTGCCGATGTCATTGGCTGAGGTAACGCTGATCCCAAATGTTGGCTTCTGTCCTCAATCGGTTGGAGCGTGATTTGTAGCCCCTAAAGACGGCAGTGTCAAGATCGCCTCCGGCCAGCGTTCTGATTGCTTGTTCCGTCATTTTTGTCGAGGAGCTAGGTTTTATGGACGATAAATCCTTACTCACGGTTTGAACGCAAATTCGAAGGACTCCCAACCTTTGCACCACTCGCTTTAAACCAACCCCATTCCAATGTACCAGTCATCCGTTTCAGTATTAACCCCATTTCCTCGTCCATTCCTGCTTCCTCCCTTCCCCCACGCTGCCTACGCACGGATGTGCCACGCTTCTCCCCGCATCGACGCATCGGGCGGCCGCTCTCCTGAATCGGCCTCGTCCCCTTTCCGATCCACGCCGTCCACTGACTTTGACCACACTTGTCCGCCCTTTACATCTTCTCACTTCTCCCTCTTTTTCAGCGGTTTCTACCGATATTTACGTCTCCTCCTGGACAAGCTCTACTCAGCACCTCCTTGACCCTCCGCTACCGCCCAACTTACGCGATCAGTGACGCGCCCTGGTCTTCCTCATCACCGATCCGCACTTCTCAAGGGCTGAAACCCGCTGGCAAGTCAAAAATTTCAAACGGGCTTTTTTTCTGAGTCCTACATCGCTGGTCATTCATTAGCGCCACGCGGCCACCCGGTATCAAGCCGCCTTGGTGACAATAACAGTATCGGAAAGGGAGATATAGCTAGATAGCATACCGACCGTACAGGACAGGAAGTCCCGAGGATTGGCATACAGTTCTGTAATAAATCCAATCTGTTGCACAGTGCAGTGCATACTGTACAAACGGTCGTGTCCAATCGCGGGCCCCGACTACGGTAATTTGGCGACTGTGATGACTTGTGCCGTATTCGACAGGTTCTATAATGCAACCGGTAATACAGTACCTATGGAGCTATATCTAGTTCTATATCGACACCCGAACGGACATATAAGTCAGTCCTCACCACCCGATTGGGGCAGGCGACGGACGGGAGCAAAAGGAGAAAAACGAGCCACTGGGAGAATCCATGGTTTTTCTGTACTAGCTCGCCCTATTAAACTGCTCAAATACGGGACTGTAACTGCATCCCGGCGGACGTTGTACCCGTTCAATGTGACTTCCTTTCCCGCTCCCCCTCGCTTACACCGCGCATACTACAGTTATGGGCCCAGGAAGGACTTCGAGAAAGGTTTTGGCATGATGAACCCTCCGGTATTCGAGCCGGACCAAGACCTCCCTATCGTGGAGAAAGAAAGTTGCAAGTTGGGTTGACTTAATTGCAACCGCAGCCGAGAAGGGAGAAGAAAAATTCTACAAAACGGTATTCCACACATTGGACGTCAACTGTACGATCGAGGTCTTCGCCAAGCTCAGCAGAGTCTTGTAGACGAAGCGCAAGAGCAAGGAAAGATCGATTACAAGCAGGAAGCCAAGTCAAAGCTGTGCAAGAGATCGTGGACTTGATTGCCCAAGATCCTCCCATCTCCGTGGTTACTCGCCTCATTGATTACTTCAATAAGGTGACTTCTTGCAAGCGCAAGAACAATGAGACTTGAACCGTTATGTGTCTAGGTTTCGTGGACTCGCCGCGAGCACCTAATGAAAGCAGGCTCAACCAGTCAATCTCAAATCGGAGAAGTACTGGCAATAACCCTGCTCAATAACGCCTCTCTCTCAGAAGCGTCCCTTACCAATGCCAAGCTCAGACTTATTGGAATGCGGAGGAACGAAGCAAGGGAACGATACGCGCTAAAAAGTTCACATTGACTTTGGATGAGGCACAGAAGATATCTTGAGTACCAGAAGCTTGCTGTTTCGATTGCAAGAGCCTCTGGGAGTTCCAGTCGTACTGAAAACTCTATCAGGAAGGTGACTGGTCGGTCAATGATATGTGTCGAGATGCCAAGCCCATCTTCGATAATATCAGAAACTAAATGGTACTCGAGATATAGCCAAATCCATTGCTTCCTCTGGTCGTCGTTGCACCTAAGTCTGGATGACGCGGTGGATGTACTCCGCTCTCTTGCTCAGACTACCAACAGAACTGAAGCCTCGTAACAAAGGCTCAAATTGAGTCTGCAGTTGACCATAGAGTTAGAAGTTTCTTTGGAAGTCAAGAGAATGGTCAACGAGAGTCAAGGATCAGAAACCAGTCAAATCATCGCGCTTTCAACGGAAAGAAGCGGAAAATTACGGCAACGACGGCGATAATTACAATCCAATCGGGATGGCAAGAGGAAGAAGTAACAATGCTGGCGGAACTCGTCGGAGAAGCCTGCATGGACTGTGGAAGGAAGGACCACGCTCGAGGTGATTTGAAGTGCCAGCGTCCGAGCTATGCACTTTGAAGATCCAGAAGCAAGTCGTCGTGAAGAACAATCAGAACAAACAAATACCGATAATTTCAACTGTATTTTCGTCGGGCTCCAAGCATTCCAAGGGCAAAGGAGCCTGGTAAGCGGAATCTCTACCAAGTCTGATCTGATACCCATGCATAAGACCCGAATCCATTTTGGACGAGGGTTCCCCCGATCGTCGGAGAATTAAGTCAGCAGTGCGCTGTCTTTAGCGATGGCATCGAATTCAAGTTGGAGTCCTTAGATTGTGAGCCATTCTACCATGGTTATGGACAGAACTGCAGCGATGCGGAGCTCACATTCGGCATATGGAGACTACCTCTTGAAGATTTGAAAGGGAATAAAATCGTTATTCGTTCTATATCACGAAAGGCTATGGTCCTCTCTACTTGGAAATTGTCTATTGAGCAAATCGGATGTGCTCAATTCGCATACACCTCGTGTTCTATTATACCTCCAGGTGTAATAGAAGGATGGATAGCAAAATAGTGCTTCCGATCTATGTTACTGAAGGTAGAGAAACTCGAACTCATCTTCATGTTGTTATGAGCCAAATATCCAAGTTCCAAAGCTACCTTGAGACCCAGGGCTTTGCTTGAACCAATGGAGACTCGGCAGACGAAGGTAGCAAACATCGCGGTTCATGGAAAATCTGCGAAAGAGTTCGCTTCAAAACTTCACCTGTACTCGCATTTGCCTCTAAAGGACATGAAGGATCTTCTGCAAACGGGGCGGAGTTCTTTTTCACTCTTAGAACAAGCCCTCGAAGCTGTCGTAAAAAGTGCTCTAGCTGCAAGACGACTGGACGTCCGCTCAATGTGCGCAAGATATCCTTGAAAAGGCCACTTCGAACATTTAACGAGGACGTGCAAATCGATTTCATGTACGTGGTTGAATTGAGAAGTACCCAATACTCCATATGAAAGACCTGGCTTCACGCTTCTGCAATGCGGTTGTTGTGTCGACCAGAGATAGGAAGAAGCTGGAAGAATCTTTGAAACTCACTGGATCGCAGTGAATGGAGCCCCTGAATCAATATCGTTTGATCAGGAATTCGACAATGATGATTTTTGCAAACGTTGCAAAAACATGGCATCAAACCGAAGCCTCGTCCTGCGAGGAGACATAGCAAAATCGGTTCAGTAGAAAGTGCAAACTTCATCTACGTCAGATGTCACTGCGTATTCTCAAGGATGCAAGAACGAAACACACGTGGTACTTCGTTCACGGTTCAGAAATGTCTCAAGAGCCGTACTTGCAACGAATCTTCTTCGTGGAAATAATGTCAGTGCCTTTGAACTTGCAAGAGGATACACAACATCTATTCTTGGTCTGCCACAGATGCCAGTGGACCCGAGTTAATTGACGCACATTATGAGCAAGTTGCACGCCGCGCGCTCTCAAAGATGTTGGAATCTCGATCGCCTAACACTGTTCCGTCAAATATTTTGACGAGAGGAACTCCAGTGTACTTCTTTGAGAAGCAAAAAAACATGGTGTTTGGAATTTGGGTTACGTCCAAAACGCAAAAGAACATTTCGTCGAGCTCACACGGAGCAAATACGGAACCGGGAAACGGCTGAAAGTCGCATACGAGGACATACGGCTATACCCTCTTCATCCCTTTTGCAAGAGTTGGACAGTATCGAGGATTCAGAACAAGGACAGGGCAATCAGATCCCGTTGGATGAAGAAGGTGCATCTGTTGCCGCTGCACCTATCCTGTCTGCTTCTATACCAAGAAATACCAGAGACTGAACAATCTCGAAGCCAAGCGGTCAATGACGAACATCGTTCTTCATTGTTCTCGAGTCGTATCGATGACATCCAGAAAAATCGGATAATCGTTCCGCAGTCGTCTTCGTTCCTTGTGACTAAGAATAATGCCAATCAGGCTACGTTCAAGGATGTCGAATTTGACATAACTCAGAATACTCCAACCAGTCGACCGACAAAGATGTTGGAACTAGCCTCTCGTGGATAGTACGAAGTTCCCGCAAGAGTTGAAATCACAGAAGCAAACCATACTTCGGCAAATTCGAAATGCAATTGGTTATGAGCCTGTGACGGAAAGTAAGATCGTTTCAATGGCGCCAAGGTGGCTTATTGACGAATCCATCCAGAAGGAAAAGTCTAATTACCAGGATAAAAACGCGTACGAGGAAGTCAATATTAGAAGCCTACCAAGAGATGCAAATCTCATATCCTCGCATTGTTTCTTCCAAGTCAAAATTGATGGAGAATCAGACAAATTGAAATTGAAGTGCAGATTGGTTCCACACGGTAACAGGGATAAGGAGAAGAATTTCATCCGTAAGGACTCAGCAACGGCTCAGTTTCCTGTAATACGGGCTCTTCTTTCTGCTGCAGCGATACTTCGGTTTTCCTTGGCGACGATAGACATTTCTGGCGCTTTCCTCCAATCCGGACCGTTGAATCAAAACGTATGTCCGCTTGCCGAAAGGATGGACAAATAACAGCTTCTTCGTGTGGAAGCTGCTCGTCCCCGCCTACGTCTTGTGGAATCAGGCCGCTGTGGCAACATGCAGTTGAAGAATGATGTTAGCAGTGGGCTGAATGCGTTCCTGGAATGCCGCAAATATTCTTGAAACAGGATCCATCCGGAAATTTGCTTCTATTGTTGCCAAAGTTGTGGATGATTTCCTACTTCCGGTCACGCTCAACAGATTCAAGATTTCCATGATGCGATTTCAAACAGATTCAAAGTCTGCAGATTCGTTTCTCAGTCGAACCTGTTCTTCAACAGAATCCATATCTTCGAGAACGACCTCAAAATCACCGTCTCGATGAAGGAATACATGGATAAGATTGACAAAATCCCATTAGACCTCATTAGGAGGAAAGAACAAGAAGCTATATGCTCACCAGATGAGATTAAGTCATTCTAAGCACTTCCTGGACAGCTTGATTGGCTTGGCCATGGAGTTCTCAGCCCTGCTGCCTTTGTATCGAGTACATTGCAGCAATAGACCTCCGATCTGAGAGTGCACCACTTAAGTGAAGCCAATCGCCCTCTACATGAAATTCTCAGCTGTCTCCGGTCTTACATATCGAGTGCCTTCTAATCATGAAGCCAGTAGCAACGATGCGGCTTCTTAGCCTTCTCTGATGCTCAATTCTGCCCCTTACCACTCACAGCATCCGCCAAGTTCGCCTCCATTTTCGCCTTGGCGGGAATTTCATTACGTCCGTAGCCCTCACCCTACATGCCTCATATGCGGCCAGCCTCATCGAGTCTGCACGAGCCAAGGCAAATCTTCCTACGGCCAAACAGGTTACTTCTCTGGAATCTTCTTTCCGAACTCTAAGATATTCTATGCCATCGACTTGCACAGCTCTGAGCAGGCTCGAGTCTCGTTTTCAACCATGGGGTCGGAGAAAATAGCAGCCGCAGAGTCAGCCGATCGGGCTGGACTCATGGTATACTGCTTGTCAAAGATGTACGCGGCTGATCGTTCCCTGCCACTTGTCTGACGGTTGACTCACATGGACTCTACGTCACCATCACCACTCTTCAGGTCGCGATGAAAGGCTGCTACCAACAGTCGAAAGGTTGAGACTCCTTTGAGCCAGGAGAAATCGCTGGCTTGCAACGGATAAAGGGCGCGAACAACACCGCTGATGCCTTGAACAACAGGGACCTGGGCACCTTCCGCAAACTCAATCAAACCTGTGCTCTTGGACTCTTAGCCTCTGATATTCTTCATGAAGCCAAGAGAGTCAAACAAGAAGGGGGAATCGAAACGAATATCCAGTGATTCGTGGAAGCCACAAACAATTTTTCCGATTGTATACCATCATGTTGACCGCTTAATACCAGGACCTTGGTACAATACTTGATTACGGACTTGCGTTTCCGTTCTACATTATTGGATTGCTTTGTTTCAGGTTTGCAAGCTTGATTACATATGCCACGTTTCTTGACAGAACCATTAACTGGTGCCGACTTCGAATAATGCACTGTATTCGAGCACCTGTGCAATATGCACCTTCTTCCTCGATTCCGATAATTGGATGCGGGGATATTTGGAACCACTCCAACCAATTGGCCATCCTTTATTTTAATTGGGAATTAATCGAATCTAATTTACTTCTCACTCTTCTGTCCCATGGAGATCCACATGTTGAACACGTGTCCACTGTTTGGGGTGTACAGTCTTCTTCGCCTCTACCGCCTCGTCATCTACCAATTGGTGCCGGGGGTAGTCAGTGCCAGGTGTCTTCACTGATTCCGAGGACGACAAGCTGTCACTAGGCGGTGACGGTTTTGGTGACATGTCGCTCGAGCTCGAAGATCCGCTTTCGTCCAGGTTAAATTTTGGGCCAGTCGCGCTGACAAGATTGACACCTGAAGTGTCATCTACAAGGGAATTGCTGTCAAACCAGTACAAAGGGAAACACTGATCATTTCGAGGGGGTGAAAGGGGTGGTGTCTGAATGCGGGCGTGGGCATTCACAAGGTCTGGATTGTTGAATGGAAAACTTGGGAAGAAGCCCGGCTGATTGACGCTGTGGCTGAAGAAGTACTGCGAATGCTGAAGAAGAACTGAGGTTATGTAAAGCCTCTCGACGATCAGATGTCGATTGCTTTTGTCAAGTGCGTCATTTGGCAACATCGCTGACATCAAAGCTGCAGTTTTTTATTGCTTTTTTCATGGTGCCGAAATATGTTCGTTCTAGACCAATGAGAAGGCGTTTTCATGGTGCACTGTACTGCATTTCGCATGGCAAACGGCTAATTACAATTTAATCGGCGTGCACACTATTATTTACGTTTCGAATCATTCAGTTCAAGGATTTTAATTAATTGGGCCTTTTACTGTATAAGAACGGTTTCGGCCCAATCGGGGGTACGTTGTACAGTGCATACTGTACAAACAGTCTTGCCCAATCGCGGGCCACGACTACGGTGACCTGGCGACTGTTATGACTTGTGCCGTTTTCGACAGGTGGCAGAACTATTCTATAGTGCAACCGGTAATACAGTACCTATGGAGCTATATCTAGTTCTATATCGACACCCGAACGGATAACTAAGTCAGTCGTTACCATCTGATCGGGGCAGGTGAAGGACGAGAGCAAAAGGAGAAAAACGAGCCACTGGGAGAATCCATCGGTTTTCTGTACTAGCTCGCCCTATGAAACTGCTCAAATACGGGACTGCAACTGCATCCCGGGGACCTTTGTACTCGTTCACCGTGCCTTCCTTTCCCGCTCCCCCTCGCTTACACCGCGCATACTACACAATCATCTAGTTTCTTTCCGCGATAGCACTGTACGTGTCCCAGTCAGGGGCAAACACCTAATGTAGTCACCATTTCGGAGTTTTTAGAAAAAACGCCATACTTTGGTCAACGGATAGCCTCTCTAGAATCCATTGAAATTCCTCGACTACAACATTCCAGCAATCCTCTACACAGAGGCCTTTGATTGATCCTTTCCATAGATTTCACCTCTCTGTTACTTTCTTTCTAGCGATTTGTCACCTTTTTGCCACTGAATCATCCAGCTTTCCTTTAAATAGAGCGTACTTCGTACGATTTATCTGCAACGGACAAGTTCTCGCAATAATAAAATCCTATGAATTCATGAAAGTAAGCCTCTTCAGTTTCAACGCCTCTATTTTTGACCCAGTTGTGGTCCCAGATATTAGTCTAAATTGCAAGTGGATGCACTACTCTCTTTTCGTCAATCACAATCGTGGGTTCCATGTCCTACTTTCCAAAATTGTACTTGACTCTAGCCCCTCCACCATTAACACCTCATTAATTTCAGTAAATTCAGTTTTACTCAAATAAAAACTTCGAGCACGACAATAGACCGCCATATCTGTTAAGGGACGAACGAAGCCATAGAAAAACTCTAGAAGGTGTCCTCTCGGGATGCTAACGGTAAGGGTATTCGCGCGCGAGAAGGCAAGGGGATGGGATGTCGGAAGGCTGCAAAATGGTGTGGAGGGTAAAGAATGGAGGGGAATTGGTGCTAAAGAAAGGGGGGACAACTAGAAAGTTTGGTAGTCTATTTTACTGTTTTTCCCCCCGAGGTAGCATTAAGTAGTCTCCGTAGGTTATCACATCTCATCACATCTCATCTCATATCTCATCACTGTTAGTCATATCCTGGGTGCCCTTGTCGATTCGACTTAACCTAGGTACAATAAAGTAAGTTAGTTGTCAAATACTGTGTGTAGGTGACATAGCGACTCACAATATACACAGTTATGGTTACCAACGCTCTCACATTGAAACAATTTAGTTAAAGTCTTTTTTGAATTAGTTGATTTGTTGTGGTTTGTTTGTCGAAATAGTTGATTCGTTGTGGTTTGTTCGTTGCTTTGTTTTTGTTGATTATTACTTTTTCATCTCTACTGATTTCTGCTACAGACTTCCCTTGTATAGATTTTTCCGAGTCCCTACTTCTGAACTTTCCGATCATTCAGGTTAGGTTGTTGCCTCTTGCATCGACTTGATGCGATAATCTCCATGCTGCACTGTAAAGAGAAGGCACATTCAGGGATAATATAGAAGGAGCCATTGATAAGCTGTTGGGTCCCTACTCGGGAGCTTTCTCGTTTGCTAAGAAGAGAGAGTCATTTGGACTTTTAACTATGAAGTCATTTGGCCATTAGTGGAAGCAATACTGTCCTTCTCCACAATATTGAGGGAATAAAGTCACTAGGACCCGTTGAGATGATCTCCTTCGGACCAATCATGTTGGAAGCACTACCAGTCCTTGTGCGGTGAGAAAGGATCACTTGGACCGGTTGAGATGTGTTTCTTCTATCCAGACGGCTCGGTTGTACTGAAATTTCAGGTCTTCTTCACTCAGTCAAATAATGTAATGATGCAATTTCCCTTGTACACACCCCTTATAGGTAGCGCTTCCTCTATTATGTTCATCCTGTTGGGGCAAAGCCTAATTCTTATCGTAGTATCCCATGTTGCCATTCTTGGCTGGGTAGCAAAACGTTAGAATCCACACTGCTTCACGGACCCTCGGTCTCTTACAGACCTCGCCCTCATACCTTTAGTCAATATAGTTTTGCCTTTTCTTGTCTACCTAGAGTAAAATAAATACCGGAGTTCGGCCAGGTAGCGGCCTGAACCAGCCATCGGTTTCACAAAGTTCAATCTAAACGGTCACGTCAAGGCAAACTGGCTCTGCTTTCTCGATAATCATCGCACCGAAATGGGTAATGAAGTACCTTAAATATTGCGATTCAACTAGGGGAGGTGCGGTAGAACCGAAATTATGGATTTCAACTAAAAAATGTCCGAAACACCGAGCTCCAATCGATGTTTTCTTACCAACATCGAAGACTTGGGAAAACGCCATTCTAGGAGGCGCCAAAGGAATTTTAATATTTTAAAAAACAATTTTAATACACTTTAATTAAACGTCGTATAAGGGTTCGCTCGTCATTATCATCAGGACCAAAAGGCAAATAACAGCATGAAACACTGTACCATGAAGCTACAAGTCATGCCTAAAATGGCTCGAATAGCATTGAAAATTTTAATTCTTTCGTTCACCGTCTCATGTCTTCCCCGAAGTAATGAATGAAACCGACTCTTTGACGGCTCAACGTTTGCTGGTGTAATTCACCTTTCATGAAAATACCAGTTATCAGCAATGGCCCATTCGTTTGTGCCTAAAAATTGCAGCATTTTTGACTTCAAATATTCTAAAATCAGGGAATAAGCCACAAGGGAAAGGGTCATTGCATCAAACAATACCTCCAGACCAAATAGATAGGCCGATCTAATATATAAGTCCTGGGCCACGAAACTTGTGGGAATACTATTGCTAGCTGAATGATGATGGCTCATTCACCTTGCATTCAGTTCCATCCACCGAACAGTAAACAATATCCCAGCCTGAATTTAAATCAAAACAGGACTCCCATGAAATAATTTCAAAAACAATACGAAAGGTTAATTGAGAACATTAAACTAAACGTTAAAAAAAACTAACCAAATGAACTTACAACTTGCAAATTTGACAAGTGTTCCACTACATGACGACCACTTATGGAATATTTTCTCATTGCAATTCCAAAGAAAATTGTTGAATTACTCTGTATTATAATTCTTAAGGAAGCAGAGAGCCCATAGTAAATGAACTGGTAACGATTTTGCAGAGAGGTTCTCGCGAAATATGGTCCATTATCTGTAATAGATGCCGAAACACCGAAAAACAACCGGAATCTCCGATAAGCAACCTTCTGGGATCCAGTAACATGAAAAATACACCTGTTAAACTTTAGAAAGTTAGGTGGTTGCCATTGTAAAAAAGGGGGCTGGTGGTTTTGACACCGAGAGAGCAGTGCAGCCGCTTCGAATTGGCGCTAGATTTAATAGTGGCTGCTTGTTTATCGATGTTAAAATGTCCCCGAAAATGTAATAATTGAGCTGGTTTTCCATTTAATTTCAGAATAAAAAACCAGTCAAAATGAACACAGAAAATATAGTAAATTTTTTGGGTCATTAATTTAATGCGACAAAAGATTTATTCTTTATCGTCAACTTATATCTTTAAGAGTACATTGAAATTCAAGACATGATTTAACACATAATTTAAGTGTCAAGTATGTATCCTCGCAGGAACAACATTCAAATTGTATTACTACGCCCCCACCACACCAAAGAACTCTATACTATGTCTTTTTCTATTTCGTCACAGTTTCGAAAGCATCCATTCTGCTTTATTTGGGAAGCCCAGCTTTGAAAGTTAGTAAGAATATCACTATAGATAAGTACAAAATACTAGTATTATTACCTTTACACTACTAAAGTTCGAAAATTTGGGAAAATGGATTTTTTTTTCAATTGAAACAGCCGCCATATAATTTGAATCTTTTGCGAATCATTTATTTTTAAACCACGAAATTTTACACATCACGTTATTTAAATCTTTCAGTCGTTACGAATTGGTCAAGAGGATCCCTTGTGCGAAAAAAATTTAAAAAATAGCCACTTAGTGGCTTACTGGCAAGGCAGACAGTAGTACCATGGTGATTCCGCACACTGATCCGACAACAAAGATCTACGCGTGTGCTCGAGAATGCTGCTTTTTCGTTATTTTCCGGCGCCCCCTACTATTATCAGTTGATATATATCTTGATTCTACTTTACAGCTACGATTTACTGTTGTCTATGTTTACAGTGGCATGCCCCCCCTCCTCAATTCCAGCCATGCATGCCCCCAGTGGAACCCCTTTTGAACGCTGGGAATCCTACCTAATTTCCCTATATTTTCAGCTACCCCTTTATTATACTGCCTTTAGGGCCATTTTTCCGTTAGAGCGTAGATAGCCGATTCTACTACTTATTCTACCCTACCAAAATAGTCCCTACAGTAAAGGTACCTGTTGTTCGACCAAGATCCAGACCCCAGTCCTTTGAACGTAATTGTCTTGTTCGGGCTAGTCTCTCCTCCGTCCTCTCAGGTCACGCCTTTTAGCGCCACGGGAACTCCCTATTCTCGAGTCCGGATTGCCGTTTTACATTCGCGGTCTTCCCTGATTCTACGCGCTAGTCGCCCTATCACTCCCCTTTTATTCCCTACCTCTATTGCCTTCCCTCGATCTCGCTTTCAATAACGCCAGATAACTGACCTTTGCCCGGCTGGCAACAGCCACTCCCTTTTGTGTTCCCGCGTTTCTCTCGCCGGCTGGAATCCGTCCCGTGATTTCACTACATAGACGGCTTTGAAGTTAAAGGCATAGAGCAATTTCGAATGTGCGGGCTTGGTAAACAGTGAAGACGGTAGTCTAAAGTGGCCTGAAAGCAAAACTGTAATCGTTTCCGGTAAGGTTATCATATTTAATTCCCTTCTACTGTACGAGAATATTTTGATAAATACTAACGGTCTCAATTTTCAATTAAAATTTATATCAGTAATGTGCCCGATTACTGAAAAAATAACATTGTCATTATGAATGTATTAATACTGATATAGATGTGTTTTTTGGCAGATCCCTTGCCGAGAAGTTTTTCGCAGAGTATTCCCATGCGTTCACCTTTTCAATCACTGTCATGTGGGTTGCAAAAATTGTTAAGCAGAGAGTTTCATAAGGCTAGTTGTAGCCATAAACTGTGAAACTGAGGTAAAGCTTTGTGTGCCGTCTGCAATGCCGGAGAAGTTAATAAAAGCATGTCAGGCGTTCCGCAGCTTCCCCGGAAGTTCGTCACGGGTGAAATAACGCGAGAGTCAACCCAAAAGCAGTTCGGTCAAATGATCCTGTGATTTTGGAACACAAATTAGACAACTTTCGCATGAAGTTTAACAAGTTAAAGGGTGAGTACCCTGACAAAAATTGTACTTTTTCCATTTTATTTGATGCCTTTTCAGATCGTTCGTTATTTAACGTTGACTCAAAATATGAGAATCCCTTGTTACGAAGCCGCTGCCTTATCGATAAGAAATTAATGAAGGAAAGGAAAGCAGTTCTGGATGAGGATGACTTGTCTGTCAATTATCAACCTTCAGCCATGAGGAAAGAATCAAGTAATCCGCAAATGTTTCATCCGCTTCATTTTATATCTGTATGGACGGAACCAGGGACGACTACAAAACGGTTGAATGTGGCTGTTATTCTATCCAGTTGAGTAAGTGCAGGATAATTTTCAGTTAGGGTTATCGAAGAAGTAAGGGAGTTAGAAGTTAAAGCGAAGTGGCTTAAGGCACTTTCCGATCTCAATGTTATGCATATAAAGTGGCTTACTGAAGCAGATAGAAAAGGGATGGAGAGATACCATGCCAGATATATAGGATTCAAATATGCTCTGAAAGCTCTACATGAGCGTTTTTCTGACAGTATTGAGTCATGTAATACTATAGCTCTTCCCTTTGCAGTTCAGACACATATTTACGAAAGTAAAACTGGGTTGGAAAATAACACTAATCGTATGGTTTTTATAGATCTGAAGGCAATGGAGGAGAATAATCGTTTTTCATGATGATAAATTATTCTAGATGTGCTAGGGTACTAGTAGGTATGAATGTGATGATAAATGCTTTACATTATCAAAAAATACGGTTAGGCTTGGATCCCTATTAACTCGAGGCGCTGATAAAGGGGAAATCTTTTGAAAATACCTTTGAAAATTGTCTGGGTGTAAAATAGAAACGGAAATAGGAAAAAGTAAAGGAAAAAAGGATTTTTGAAAGAACAGGGAAGTGGAAGAATATGCGTTGTTGTCAATGCGCGGAACAGTCCAAGAGCACGCCATGAAATGGACTGTGGAAAGAACGTATGTAAGCTAACGGTGAAATAATCTGGTGGAAAGGGAATGAAAGTCGCTGGACTGACTAACAGATGTGACGTCACTGCCGGGGCGATAAAAATGAAATTATTGCCATTTCCGGTGTATATTGACAGCCGTAGTGCCTAAGCCTTTAGATTTTCTACAATACGGTATTAAGGACTTTGCATGTTGCAACTGCATAAGTCTGTGCTGAAGTAAAGGAAAGAAGGCCAAGACATGGTACTGCCAATGACATTACGATGTCAATGTCAGTGAGCTTGCAGTGCCAATGAAATTAGGTTGGTGCTAGCATTACCGTTCACATTGATTCCCTCGTGTTGGAAGATGCAGTCATGTGACATAAATGCGTATGGTACCATGAGGTAGCAAGGTCGATCATCAGCCGAGCCATGGAACAATATTACAAAGTAAGGGCTATCTTTACTCAGAGACTCGTCACGTTGATGATTCCTTCTAATACCGCCTGCTAGCTGATTGGACTCTCGACTACTGTTTAGTGGCTGAAATGGTCGAAGTTGGTGGGTGAAGATCTTGAATTACCTATCAAATGCATATTATAGGACTCTCAACCTTTAAACCACTCGCAGTAAGACAAACCTACTGTCTGCCATGGATTTCGTTGGTGCCCCCGAACAAGGAGTACAGAGCAACATTAACTAACCTAAAAAATGTACCCTGATGCAAAAAATACGGATGAGAAAGTTTAACAACATAGACAAAAGCATAGGAATCTATGGAAGTTAGATCTAGACAGGTAAATAGGTAGCTCAACCGGTACAAACCGCACTTTTTAAAGATTAAATTGACATCAGATTAAGGAAATGTAACTGGGACTGGCCAGTCTCAAAAAATCGAAGTTGAATAAAGCCAATGCGTACGCAGATAAAGTTTCTGTCACTTTCGAAGGAAAATTTCAACAACTAACAAAATGAGTTTACCATTCGGAACCGTTTACCTTGCGAAATTACCTTAGTAAAACGGCTCATGCAAAAAATTGGCGAAAATTGTCAGGGTAAATCAGCGCACGGGAATCCCTTGGCGAAAATTGTCGAGATAACTAGGAACATCTGTCGAAAATTTTCTGGGTAAAATATAGGAAATAGAGAACTTAACGCTATGTGTACCTCGTTATGAGGAATTGAAATCCATTGTAGACAGGGCGATCAATCGGCTGCAGATCTTCCATTTATTATTCAAAATTCCACGAGCTGATCCATTTGGAATGGAATCAGTCATGTCCCAAGTGATAAAAGATTGCGCCTGTTATGTTTCAACAAACGAAGGAATAGGAAGGAATGTTGGTATATGTTGAGGGGACTGGTAACAAGTGCGGTGGTACTTGAATCTTTTGATCATCCTGTTACGGGAAATGGATCTCCAACACTGATAATGTAAGTCAAAGCTTCTACACGTGAGGAAACAGACGAAAGTCGAATATTAACATTGAAAGGACCCGTTGTTCCGAAATTTTTTTGGAGAGGAATAAGATTGTAGGAGGAGCGTGGTGATGGTGGCGATGCTAACAGAAAAAAATGGCCAAGGTTGATTTATAGTTGGTAGTTATCTGAACGATGGGCATGGGAGTCAGACTTGGTGAAAGATTAACAATAGTGTTTTCCGAAGATGACTTTGTTTTACTGTTTTTTGTGTTGATGCTTCACACGTCACACAGAGCTATGAGTGTTGTCCCAGGTAATTATTCAAAGTTTATTCGGATAGTCTAAGTAAATGCATTACATGTACTTCAATTATGACTAAATATTGACAATCAAAGACAATTCATGACACATTCAATAAGCGGTTGGGATATTTAGTGTTAGGGATGCATTAAAACAATTGATAAAATTAGATGATTACGTTGCGACCGTTTGTTGCGTCTCATGGAAGAACCCATGGAACAACCCTTCTACGCGAAAAACGGTTGAATAAAGAGTTGTTGATCAAAACTGATTTTGGGTGTTCTGGCAAAGCTTTGAATCCACTGCTGATCCTATTGCTGAACAGTAAGTGGTTATTCCAAGACGTTTGGTGTCAAGCTTGAACTTAGGTCCGCAGAGTGGCTTTCTTGGCATATACGCAAGCATGTAGTTTGATTGAATAATGTCAATTCGAATTTCTCTCTGCTAGACTAGGTCACGGATGGTGAATTCGGATGTCTATATGCTTGCTCCTACGAAACTGGCCAATATCTTAGGGCCAATCTATTGAAACCGTTTTGCATTGATATAAAGTAGTCTGTGATGTTTGTTTGGCTTCAAGTTCAGCAAGCAGATTCCGCATCCATGTTATTCTCTACCTAATTCGATGAGCTTACATATTCAGCTTCGGTGGAAGATAATGCTGTGCAGCGTTGCTTAGAACTTTTCCCAAAATACTGTAGACCCACCGGTCTGCAATAAGTTACCTGTGATAGATGCTCGATCTGAGCTTCCTGCCCAGTCGGAGTCTGTATACGCAGTCAGTGTGTCGCTTGAAGGGCGTAATACCAATCATTGTTCTTTTGTACCACGTAAATAGCGCAGTATTCTTTTAACTCCAACCTAATGTATAGGCCCTCGGTTTGGAGACCTGGCGACTGAGTATACCGACGGCAACAGCAATATCGGGCATACTGTGAGATGACAGATACAATAACTGTCCAATTGCCTCGTGGTATGGTATATCCTTCATTTTTATAAGTTCTTCAGGGCTGGGTTTGACATTCTTAGTGACAATCATATAATTAGATGGATCCATTGGTGTAAAAATAGGACGGCAGTCCTGCATGCCATGCTTTGCCAGAACATTTTCAATGTATTGGCCCTGAGAGAGAATAAAAGCGCCTGATTCTCTAGTGATTTTAACTCCATGAAAATCTTAGCTTGTCCAAGGTCTTGAAGTTTAACGTCCTTGACCAATTCCGTATTGAGGTCGCCAGTCATGCGAGGTAAATAACTCATAATGAGTATGTCCTCCACATAAAACGACGAGATATATTCATTTACTCTTCTCAGACTTGACATATGTGGAGTCTGATTGGTGGAGTTCTTTCAAACCAAGCCTTTTGAGACATTTTTTATAATGCCTGTACCATATTCTGGGTGCTTGCTTCAATCCATAGATGATTTTCTCAACATGCAAACAAAATGCTCCTGCAACGGTTCTTCATATCCTTTCGGTTGCATTATATAAACGGGCCTGTCAATTCCTCCATGAGGAAAGGCACCAGTTACATCCAACTGATGTACTTCATATTTGTTCAAGGCTGCTATGGTTAGGGCCACTCGACCTGGTGTAAAATCAACGACGGGAGATAATGTCTCTGCAACATCGTATGCACATTAACAGCGACCTAATGCCACAACACGAGAATTATATTTGTTAACAGTTCCATCACTGTTTTTTAACTTGAAGGATAGGTTTCCACGGTAAAATCTTAACTCTTTCTGGCTTTGGGACAAGCTTCCATGTGTCTTGAGCCTTTAGAGTTTCAAGTTCCGTATGGATAGTCGATGTCGAAGCATCAGCATTTTCCGATTTCAGCGTCTGTGATACAGATAACATGTCATGATTGTCGACTTTCTGTTTAGGGTTTGCGACAAGGCCAAATATTTTAGGGGCTCTACGATCTCGTTGCGGACGTTGCGGCATGACAGCGGCATTTTCTGATATCGGTACATGCTCAATTTCATGTTACTGTAGAGACCCGGGCTCCTTATCGCTCTCCAAGATTTCAATTTCAAATTCTTCATTAGGGAGTGACGCCGAACCGAGTAAGTCCTTGTTTTCATTTAAAATGGGAAAACGTTCTCCATTACCATAAGTACCAGGAAATATTGTTTCGTCAAACTGTCCATGCCGCACTATTTGAACCCCTCCTGATTTGAGATTGAAACCACGTGATAGATTAGAAGTAATGTGTCCAATGTGAACCAGCGATCTAGATTTTGGTTCAAGTTTTCTTCTTTGTGCGTCTGGTACATGCTCTTGCACCAGACAGCCAAATATTCTGGGGTAGCTATCGTACGGTTTTTTTCACAAAATGATTTCATTGGGCTAATGATTCGATCTCCAGTCGGAAGCATATTCTGTAGATAAACAGGATGATGTAAAGGCTCTGCCCAAAGCCTTTTTAGTAAAAACTAAATGCGGCTTGCGATAGAAAACGGCTTGCTATAGAAAACTGCGAACCTTGTTGAGTAGCGTTCTGTTCGTTCTCTCAGCCATACCATTTGACTGGGGATTATATGGTACAGTTGTAGTATGAGCAATACCATTCATTGTCCAGAACGACTTCATATTGTTGTTAACGTACTCACCACCATTATCGGTGTGTAAGAGCTTCAAACTATATCCAGAGTGTAGCTAAAAAGATTCTTTAAATCTCATGAAGGTTTTAGTGACCTCATTCTTTGATTCAAGTGCACACAAGGAAATATGTGAGGAAAAACCGCCAATAAATGTCACGAAGTGGGTTGCATTAGACCACGACGGAATGTATGGTGGGCCGCACACGTCAGAGAAAAGTACAATTCCAATATCCATAGATGACGGGACCAAATTCCAGTTAAACTGTTTTCTTGTTTGTTTGCCTTCGAGAAACGGGATGCAGTCAATTTTAGACGCACTTTCGTTTAGGTCGATTCCAGTGACCACTCTGGACTTCATGATGTTCTCGATGACACTAGGGCTGGTGTGTCCGAATATATTATGCCATAGAATAAATCCGTTCTCATTTCATTTCTAAACTGCAGAGCAGTTTCGGACGCGAAAATCAGTTTGCTTCACAATTGAACCTAATTGCTGAAACAAGCTGTCCTGCCTTTTAAATCATTTTTCGATGGTTTTGTTTTTATTTATATCTAGTAGAAAACATTCACCTTTCTTGAATGTGGCATGTATTTATGATCCAATGCACTCGTGGAAAGCAAATTCAGGCCTATATGCTCCATATAAAGGAAATTTGTCAACCTTAGCCATACACCTTTGGTTTCCATGTTCTCAGTGTCCCGAAAGACGATATCTACTTCGCCGATTTCATCACCTTTGATGTGACAATATCATCACCCAAAGTGACTTTAAACTCAGGAACGGACTTAATTACACTGAAGTGTTCCAAGTTGGAGCACATGTGGTGATTCGCACCACTATCGAATAAAAGCTTATCGTCTTGACTAGAGCTGCCACTTCTGGAGGTATTTACAGTGGTTTTGGCTATTTCGAAGTGTGCATACTGTATACCGTGATTTCCATCACTTTCACGTCTGTCCACGACTGCAGTTCATTTTGTTTCACTGCCATTGCAAGACGGGGATTTGCAGCACTTTTGTCTTTAAACTTCCTGCAATTGTTTGGTTTGTAATTATTGCCGTCTGGGCTGTCCCATCGCTGGAAAGTAGAGTGACCACGTTTATGAAAGTATCCACAAACAGTTTTCGTTAGCTTTTCTAGACTTATAGTCCTCTTTTTTGCAACGACTGCTTTTAAAGTAGATTAAGTGTGATCTTGAGGGTTACCAGAGTTTATCTTTTCTTTGTACTCCTTAATCAAACGAAAAGTGACAGTCTCCCATGTGGTCTTGTTTTCTCCATGTTTCTAATGGCTGCGATGACTGCTTCATAGTCTTTGTCTCCTTTTATGGAAGACAGCACGATTGAAACCTGCATTAACTCGTTTAAGGGTTGACCTGCGTCATCGAGTTGTGCGAAAATAGTTTCAAGATACGCAATGTGCTCGGACACTGACTCGGAACCTTTCCTCTTGCTAAAAGCCTCTCTGCACAAACTCAGTTTGTTGCTAATGGCCTTACTAGCGTACCTCATGCAGAGATTATTCCAAAGTTCAGTAGGTTATTTAGAGTATTTTTGTACGATTTTGAGGGGCTTATATCCGAGAGAGGTGATGAGCATCGCGGAAGCCTTCCCCGTCCTCTTACCGAAGTTTTGCTGAAGTATAATGACCTATCGGTCACCTTCATCGCCCTCTGGACGCTCCTCTTCACCGGTACGATATTAAGACATTCTTTTGTCTCGAGTACAGCCTCAATGCGGAGCTTTCATGGTCGAAAGCTTTCTGTGGAATGACCATTAAATTTCGGTATCACCAACTTGTCTTCTTTCGAAGACTCCATCGTTTAATTTTCAACCGAGGAACTGTGATGATACCACCGATAGTTAGTTCTTATCTGAACGATGGGCACGGTAGTCAGACTTGATGAAAGATTAAGAATAATGTGTTTTCCGAAGATGATTTTGTTTTTAATGTTTTTTGTGTTGATGCTTCACACGTCACACACAGCTTTAAGTACTGTCCCAGGTAGTTATTCAAATTTTGTTCAGACAGTTTAAGTAGATTCATTACATGTACTGCAGTCACGACTAAACATTGACAATAAAAGGAAATTCATGATAAATTCAATAAGCGGTTGGAATATTGAGTGTTAAGGATGCATTAAAACAATTGATCAAATAAGATGATTACGTTGCGTCCGTTTGTTGCGTCTCATCGAACATTGATACCGCTCAAAATGGAATGGACTCCCCGGGGTAGGACTCTCCAGTCGACGCCGAAATTCCCCGCATAATAGTCCAAACCGAAAGGCCATTGCAAGAACAGACGTGTTGGGTAATGATGTATTCGCCAGTCCCATTAGAAAAGTGCTTCAACGGGTGGTAATAAGTACCTCAATTAACGAAGAGGAAAGGTCACTTCCTAGTCTAGGTCGGGTGGCCCTGAAAAAGTAGTTCAGAGTGCTGGGAATGTGGGATCTCCGAACCGTAACCCTACGATTACAGTACCCCATGCTAGGGGAGAGGAACAAGTGAACAACTCGGGAAACTGGGATTAACGTATACCATCTAAAGTGTCTGTGCCGCGTCCGCTTTTGAATCGTATAGAATTGAGACAGGCCAGTCCTGTGCTGATACGCGACATACAAGGCCAAGAAACATATTAAATTCGAGAATAATCCGCTGTTATGTGCTTTTCACAGTTGTTGGAAGCCTCGGGTGTGACATTACGCAGGAAGTTTCTGAAGTCTCACACGTATAATCATATTCGTAATACCTTGTCGACTGATATACTAACAGAAGTATTCGAGAAATACAAGGAACAAATGAGAAGGGAGGTAAATTTATGAGATGGAGTTGGATTGCGGCACGAGAGTATGATGGTTGTTTACTCATCAATTTTCTTCAATAATTGTAAAGGGCCACTAAAATTGACTATCTTTGGAGCGGGAGGCAAACTCTTGTATGTTGCGGGCTACTGCCAATCGCTGAAGCTGCACACGTGGACCGAATTGCATAGCTGAGCTTTTGATATAGCCGAGAGGATACTTTTGCCTTAAAGCTTCCGATACGGGCCACGATAGCGGCCGCATACTCGTCGACCACTTTGGGTGTGTTCTCCAATGGGAATCCCAAGGAATCAAAGGCTAGCGGGACAAACTGCAAGCCGAGAAGCGGGCGTCCCGGTGAAGCATGGCCAGGAATGGCGGCGATTTTGGTCGCAAAGTCCTTCAGTTTCCGTCGTTCTGCCGCATTGGCGGAAGCGCGCGCTTCCCAGGCTCCCTTGGATGGGAAGAACTGTTGGAAATGTGAGGAGACTGTCATCTCATACGCAGCCGGGAGTATAGTTCCCAACAAATTACTCAACAAGAAGATAACGTTTCCTAAAATTGAGTTATCTAGAAATGGGAAGAAAGGGTATGCTGTGTATGGGAAGCAGCAGGTTCAACTGAGTATCACGACATCTTCATCTTGTCATAAGGAAACCAAACTGGCTTGGAATTTAGCCCTGTATTAGAAGGAAAGATATGGTCTTGATGGCAGGAATATAATAAGAGAAATAGCACTGAGGTGCATGTCTGAGGGAGTATGCAAATACTTCAAGGGAAGCACAAGGGATCACAGCCAATGCGAAAAAGGATGTATATATAGAAATTTAGGGCGCGGGTGAACATGTTCAGGTCAATTGTGTTGGTGAAGGTGTCTTTGACCCATTTAAGACATATTTGGTGGGAATCCGATCGAAGATGACGAGATTATCTTGAAGTTCTCCAAAATTAATCGAGAGGCGTTTACAAAGTTGAGGAGGAACATATAAAGTGAAGAAGCTTTGACTGAGATACATGATTTGCCCATGAAGAGGATTGAGAGAGTTTAGGTAACGGGAAAATTTGAGAAATATAGTACTATGGTCTGCCATTGTTGTCGAAAAATTCCCTCACCGATAACTAGTGACGACGGAGGGAGGGATTATTTTACGGACCCATTCTTCAGTGTGATGTTGTGTGATGTCCAATGGAGTTATCGGAGGAAAATAGTAGATCCTGATTGTATTGAGAAGTCAATGTCCCATTTCAGTGAATGGTACAAGCAGAAAAGGCATCCCAAAAAGTTTACAAGGTTACACTTTGGTGGGGACGCCAAGGATAGCTAGGTCGCTAGGTAGTGCAAAGAGGTCTTTATGGAACAGACAGTAATTAAGTGGGTGGATTGGAAACGAGAATGACATAAACAGAGAGGATAGCGAGTATATGACTGAACTTTTCGAAAACAAACAAGACTGTACAGTCTCAGGTTTGGGCCAAAATCAAACTAGATACTATCAAATAGTTTTTTGGTAGTACCCAAAAAGGTAGATCAGTGGAGACTGGTCAGTTTCATTGTTTCTTCACTAGAACAAACAGCGGAAGAAGTGTTTAACTACAAAAAGTACAGGGAAAATTAAGACAATGATTGTAACACCATTACACATCATAATGATAGAGTTATTTAGTACTCTGTTCGTACTTTGTAGTAGGTCTCGCTTGCTCACGTATGTTTTATATCATTTGATGATATGAAAGGAAATAAGTGTAGACTTCCTGGTTACTTTCCGCCGGAGGAACCTTGCTAATGGCTTGATTACTCTGTTCCTTTGTTCATATGACACGCTTTCTCTCCTTTCGAGGTCAGTATGAGCCAAAGGTGGAAAAGAGGGGAACATCCTTTGTGATTTCTAGCGTGGAAACTATCTGATACGATTACTGTATCTGACAAGGCCCAACATAGGCAATTTATAGCGCTTGAAAAAGGAACACATGCGAAATCGTAAATGAAATACTCTTTTAGCTCTGGAGATCTCGATATAAGCAGATCAAAGACCAGCTTTGGACCTTTTTCGATTAAGAACCTTGAACGCATAACATATTAAATGAGGGCATGGACAAGTCATAATAATTGCACCTGGGGTATAAGAATCCTGCTTTTGGTAGAAGTACTTAGCACATTGGCCAAGATAATCAGTATTAGATGCATACAATTCTTTCTGATTGAATGGTAGTGGACGAACTTGTTCGAGAGTTGGAAAATAGCTGGCGGTCGAGAGAGAGTCATCCAAGTGATTCTGAAAGACTGGCCGGTATGGACACTTCTTAGCCATGAGTGTCGTGAATTTCAAGGAAAAAAGCAGAGTGGCGCTTGCGGGCGAACTCTGAAAAAAAACGAAATGTTTTTGCTAGCTGGGTCTGAGTTGAAGATCAAAAAATTGGTTTATCTCTTTTAATTCCCCGAAGCGCGATGGTCGCGCTATTTATACACAGTCCCGGCACCGTACTCTAGCTCTAGCATGCGCGGGAAGCTGTGTCTACTACAGTAAAGATCTTTCTAGAGTATCTAAAATATCTACAATAGTAAATATCTGTAGATTCTATGGCCTAGAATGACCAAACAAAGCATAAAAATGTCTATAGATATCTACTGTATAGATAGAGTAGAATTGACCCTCATACAAAGGTGCAGGGGCGAGGACTGCGGTAAGCTAAAACGCATTTGCGTAGTTTTTTTCAACACTCCCTCTCTCTCGCCATTATTCTTCCTCTATTATACCTCAGATCGTAGAATCCATTGTTCAACGGGCAAATCACACTTGTTCTGGGCGATAATACTCATGAGCGCTTCACATTTTCCGACTTTAGTGATCCATCAGCAGGGTTGCTCGAAGTCCGCACGAAACCTACTTCAGATATCTCATTCCTTTGGTATGCCTGACGAACCACTCTTATGTCGATCATGAGTCGTTTCTCTAAAGTCGAGGAGCACTTCGTGATTACATCAAACAGGTTCTTAGAGTAGTGAACATTGACAAGGGATTTTTGTTCCAAGAATTGACTCCAGATCGTGCTTAATTATGTAAGCTGCATCGAATGCGTCAGCGAAAGCGTAAACTTACGCGCCTAGGACAGAACGAGTTACTCTACGGCTCTTGTGGCTTGAGTACGACAGTACATTGCACCTATTCATTCGTCCGCAAGGAGTACAATATATCCTAGCTGGGAAGTATTGTCACCATTATTAGCGAAGGGAGTCTGCGTAGACTTTTAACCTTAGAGTATTGAAGTCTAACTTATAGTACTTGAGGGGCACTAACGGGTCTCCCTTCACATGTCGGACGATCTTATTGATGCGGCTGACATCATCTTTAGAGAACTTGCTTTCAGTCACTTGAGCAGCCATGTTGACTCCGCAACATATTTCTGGCCTCGTGTGTGTAAGCCAAGCCAACTTATGTCTCAACGACCTAAAGTTAGAGAAATCTCCATCGGTGGGAAGAATCTTGAGATTTTTCGCATACTGATGCTGACTGAGTTCGAATCCAAAATCCGTCTTTTTGACCCTTACCCAGCAAATATTGTATCATCGTACTCCCTCTCTCTGGATACAAATTTGCGTAGCGTCATCTCAGTCAATTTCTTGAACTGATCATTCCCACATGCCAATGAATCATCTACGTACGTTCCTATTATTCCTATCAGCCCAGAATTTTCGTGTTTCGTAAACACGGAAAGATCACCATTGGTCGGCTTCATTCCTAAGTCTTGCTTAGGTGGAGATTCATGGTTCTGTTCCAGTAATCTCCGGAGTCTGAAAGTCCGTACAATGGCTTAGAAGCTCGAGCAAGAATGTATCCGATAATCCAAGTTCCTTGGGAGGCTTCAGGTAGACCTTCCTTAACAGGTTTCCCTTAGACTGAAAGTACGCTTGCTTCACGTCCTGTGACCAAATGTCAAATCCAAGGAGGCTGCTACCGTTACCAGGTTCTAGTCGAACTTTGCCTCATAGTCGTAGCATCGTGGATAGAAATCGTTTATCTCTGTCCTTGTAACCCTGGAACGAATCTGGCTTTCGGATATTCCTCAGTGCCCGTATTCTTTACTGAAAGTACGAACCTTCCGGTCAATATATTTGCGTCCGCGGGTATATCCTTTTTCAGTACTTTCTTCCAAGTTCCCTTCTTTGATTAAACGTTCAGTTCTAATTCTTTGGCCTCCTTAAAGGCAGGAGAATAGCACCTGGGGTCCCTCGGATGAAGAACTTCGGTCACATGAGTTCCAATCAAATCTCCGGAGGAATCCTCAAAGTAAGGCTTTATCTGGGCCCTAGAGTGTTGTACCTCTGATCCGTCACGATCGATGAAGATTTGTTTACCTTCAATGCGAACTATTTCATAAGGTCCCGTCCATTTGTACGGTTTAGCGTTCTCACGATATACAAGTACTTTCTGTCCTTCGGATAGCTCGTGTTTGGAAGCATTTGGTATCTGAGAGTTTAAGGCGGTCCGAATCCTTAATTCCGATGTTATGGTTTCCATCTCTGCCCGAGCCATTTGTAAGGCTCTCATTCGCTCAGCTTGGTTCGGGAGCTCGCTGTTGATGGCAGGGAACCTCGGTATAGTACCAAAAACGAGAAGGGACGGAACAATCCCTCCGGGTTCATTGTATCGTTCATTGCCTTTACTGCAAGTCTTAGGGCAAATTCAGGCTCAACTCTTGGTTCTGAATACCTAATTTTCTGGTATATCCGGCGCAGAGGACCATGATAACGCTCTCCCGGGCCAATAGAATTATGGCTTTCGACACCTGAAAGGGAAATTTTAATTCCGCTTTCTTTCGAGAGTTCCTTCCACGCCTTTGACACAAATTGACTTCCTTGGTCAACTCGCATTCGATCGGGGTGACCCGTGTATATTTTGTCCAACACTCGAGGAACGCGTTCCAGACTGCTTGCGTTGACAGACTATGCAGAAATATTGCGTTCGAGAAGTGGGTCTGTGTGTCGACGACATGCAATACAGGCAGATTATCGAGATACATGATATCCAACGAAATCTCCTGGTTAAATACTATACCGCTCGGTATCGTAACCTGGAATGATCTCGGCCTTGGCTCAAAATGTTGGCATGTTTTGCAGGACTCGCTGATCTCTTCGATTAATTTTCGAGTGTTTGGCGTTGCTTGCTCAGGCTGGGCTCTCGATATCAGATTAAATAATTTCTTTGCCGATGGATGAAAGAAATGGAGATGGAGGCGCTTCAACTGCGTCCTCGTCAACAATACCTCACTGAAGTTCCATTCGACGTACAAGTGACCCTTTTCCGCACAATTGGCATTTTCCAATTGGCTGACTTAGATACCAGTACATTATCGACGTTATCGACAATCAGTTTGTGGGAGTCGAGTATCTCTAGTCCGATCAATAAAGGTATGTCAGCATCTACCACATCCACTTTGATGCATATGATGCCACCGTCCGGGGTCGGTATTCTGATGGGTATCTTACCAATGCTGGTGAAAACGCCATCCCCAAATTTGAAATGGGTATTTTGTGGTCGTGGTTTAAACCTGATTCCTACCGACTTACAGTAGGCAGTCGCTTGACCCTTCCCGATGACCGATTTTTGAGCTCCGGTATCGAGGCACATACCATGAAATCTTTCACCACGATTCTCCATTTTGATCTCGTCCGTGCTAAGGCTTAGTACCTCGTGTACTTTCGGATTTGCGTCAGAACGGTCACGAATTTTTCTGCTCCCTTTTCATCTTTCGAGTGAGAGGGCGCAGAGTGACTTTTGTTTGGCGCGGGGATCCCAAATTTTCGATTTGCCGTTTTTCAGGAGTACTTCGGCTTATTCGAGTACTCCTCTCCGAAAATACTCCAGTGCGTTCGATAGGGATGGTTCCGGAGAGCCTGAACGGGAAAAACGTGAGAAAAATTGCTCATGTACGTCTTCGGGTTCTCCATGTGCATCCTCTCGAGGGCAGTGCTCATCAAAATCGTTGGGTTCAACATCACTCTCCATCATGTCGCAGAAGAAATCTTCTGCGGACTGGGACTCTGGGTTATCTGGGTCCTCATCGTCGACATGATCCCTTTCTAATTCGGCGCAGAGCTCGAATAGTACCCGTCTGGAGGCCTTTGCGTGATCTTTAAAGAATTTCTTCTGGTAGTACTGCACCTTACGATTGACGTTATGAGAGAGGGGCTCGGGGCAATCTGAAACTTTGTGACCAGGGCGTCCACACCCCCAGCAGCGTATCTTGCTGTTGTCCGCAGATTCCGTCGTGATTCGCCTGTCCGATTGCGACCTTTGCTTGTATGGCACTCTTGCCTTACCATACGAGTCATATCTATTGCTCCTTCGTACGCTATTTGGGTCCCGAGCATAGCGTCCTTGTCCATTATAGAGAGCTTCAGATACTCTGCCACGCAGTAACGATCTGTTTCAGTCACTGTGAGAAACGGAGGGCTTTTCTGATCCCTCATTCGTCCTAGTTTCTCTTCATGTTCAAACTGCACTGCAGCGATGAGCTGACTGTAGAGGGCATGATATGAGAAGATCACGTGTTTGCTCGACTACACGCATCCTTGGCCCACGAGTACCCAATGACTGCGGACTGAAGGTATTCTACCTTGTGTCTCTCAGATCTAGCGTGTTCCGGGGCCTGAGGTGTAAGCTTCGATATCTCCTCATGGACCCTTTCGATGGCGTCACTTACAGTGCAGTCCGGTGTAAGGAACTGACTGACTCTCAGACTTCGGAGGTATGCGGCTATGCGGTTCTGTCGGGAAGCGGAATTATACTCTTCGTGCAGGGTTTTGATGGCCTGACGGAAGTCCTGGAACCTTCCTTCCACATTTCGGTTGTAGAAACGCTTAGCGTTACCCGTGAGGAGGTGGTGTAGGTACTTTAGGCGGTGCGCTGGCGTCAAAGAATAGTCCTGGCAAGCGTAGAGGTATTCCGAGAGGTATTCATTCCAACATTCGCCTAGGGCCCCGGAGAATTTCTTGCTTTCGTCCCTGAATCTCTGAGATATGTAATGGGAGATCTTGTCCTCAGATAGGTGGCCTGAGCCCGTGGAGCTACCACTGGATGCTCCGTGATCAGATGGACTACCTGTGGAACGTGCGTTTCCTAGAGATAAGTGGGAGTCAATGCATCTTAGGGCCGTTAAAAGGGCTTCGTTGGAATATATAGTGGATGCCACCGTTTTGAAGAATATTCCAGACTCATGGGACACAGTATTGATTCCTTTGGTTGTCAGGAAAAGCGTAGCAGGGTTGTATTCGAGAGCATAGACGGACCAAAGAGCAGTGTAGGCGGATAGTCGGCTGTGATGAGGTCTTTAAGGGCTGTACCATTAAGGGTGGTTGTTGCCTCATAGTCACGAACGCGCTCCGCAAATCCGCGCTGGACGTCGTTATACTGGCCAATGCCCTGTCCGAACGGCATTATGCTCTGTATCGGAGGTGATCAGATTGAATTACCCCCTTTTCTGTATTTTCTTTTTTTTTCTTTCCCCCTTTTTCTTTTTTGCCCCTTTTTTTTAGTACACGTGTCCCTTCTGGCTTACGTTTTTTTTTGGGGGGAGGGCGATTTTTTTCTAAAGTGCACTGTACTGTAGTGTGGATTTTTTTTTTTTTCAATTTTTTCAATTCCCGTTTTTCTCCTTTTTTTGCAAGGCAAGTGGTTCAACTTTTGGAATTTCAATTGCAATTTACTGTACTAGATCCAGTCGCGCAGGTAGGCTTACACTAAAGACTATCTGCTACTTGGGCCTTATGGGCCTTTCACTAAGATGACGCTGTAAGTGGGAGTGGCTTTCGAAAGTTTTTCGAGCAAACCTCACAGACAGGTGGATTTTTCTTGATTTCACGCCGTGCCAAGTGTTTGCGGCTAAGGCGGTGGTCCAGAACGTCTTCTGGCTGTTGCAGGTTACGTTGCACAGCTTTACAGTGTCTTTTTGGCCTTGGGTCCTCTCTGATGAGGTCTTCTTGGTAACCCCGGCCTGGTCGGCAAGGCGGCAGTCCTGCTTGCGACGCTGACGAATCGGCGGGCGATCCTGGTTCTCCGCCAGTACCTGCTTGAATGGGCTAGATGGGGTACGTGTCTTACGTGGCACACGGGGCACACGAGGCAGCTCCTGATTGGTCCCCAGACACGAGTTAAAGTGGGTGTTTTCCGGGTTCCACTTGTCACTTTTTCAGTGGCACCTTCCTCTCCGCTGGCTTCTGGTTGGCTGTCTCCAAAAATGCTGCGATCTGATTGGCCGAAGATTTGACACGTGTTGAAATGTTGTCCGAAGTGGGGTTTTTGGGTTCCACTTGGCAGTTCGTTATTGGTCGCTGGAGCACCTACCGGAGCTGGATTGGCCAAACTGGGGACACTTGGCAGCTGGAGCGAGGCGCAGGTGTTCAGGGAGCCGGTCGGGATGGTGACGGTCACCTTAGCGCAGTTGCTGGTGTTGACGGCGCGCAACCAGCTGCAGAGGGAGCTACGGGACAGCTCGACGCTCACTACCGGCGGGTCTGGATCTAGACGCGATCAGCGCCGGGCCTGGCACAGGGCGGGGCACTACGGCGCTTTCGGTTCACGTTCGGGCACTACCGAGTGTTCAGAAAATAGAAGAGGTAATCGTATGGTTAGAATTTGCAGTCTTACACGTAGCTTTAAACAACGCTGTAAACCGTAACCGATAGATTAGTCTCACTGGATAGTGCAGGAACTTACTTTTGAAAGACCTGAAACCACGGATAAATCCGGATTGTCGTGAATTTCAAGGGAAAAAGCAGAGTGGCGCTTGCGGGCGAACTCTGAAAAAAACGAAATGTTTTTGCTAGCTGGGTCTGAGTTGAAGATGAAAAAATTGGTTTCTTTTTATTCCCCGAAGCGCGATGGTCGCGCTATTTATACACAGTCCCGGCACCGTACTCTAGCTCTAGCATGCGCGGGAAGCTGTGTCTACTACAGTAAAGATCTTTCTAGAGTATCTAAAATATCTACAATAGTAAATATCTGTAGATTCTATGGCCTAGAATGACCAAACAAAGCATAAAAATGTCTATAGATATCTACTGTATAGATAGAGTAGAATTGAGCCCTCATACAAAGGTGCAGGGGCGAGGACTGCGGTAAGCTAAAACGCATTTGCGTAGATTTTTTTTCAACAAGTCCTCAAGTGTGTTCTGATAGAATGGTTCCAATAACTGGCATAAGAGACAGCCGTATAGCTACTAGGGGAAGCATTGTAATATGATTAAAAGCTCCGAACACATCCAACAGCTGAAAGAAAAACTCTTCTCGAACCTTTGCGGATAATCTGCCCCAGCAAGAAATTCCGATCTTAAATGACGATAATATTGAAACAACCAGATCTCAACAATCTGTTGCCCTTTAAAATATTGAAAAAGTACTATTTCTAGTGGTTTTCATGATGGACGGACTGCTGATGAAACCCCTGATTTTTCCGTACCCTGATCCTAAACGGGCAAGACCAAGGGTCTCCAGAGAATCATTATCCTTCTTCAGGATGAAATGTGCCAGAGGACCAATTGGGAACATTAGATAAAGATCGAATTTTTCATGTAGCATATCCTTTCTCGGCGTGTTCCACCCCGGACGCCATGGCGCCACATATTTCTCCTTAATAAGTGATGCTGAGCTTTTCCCTGCATTAAGGAAACGAAATATTCAACATAAGATTCTGTAGGTTTTTTTGAAATATTATTGTCTTGCTGTGCATGAATCTCTGATGAAATGCCGACACTGGTCGGTCCTGGAATGGGTATATGAGCTGAAAGTTGAGTGACATTGAATTGTAAATGAAATGAATGCTGCTTATGGAGGCTGACCGGTCCCAAAGGTTGGGAACCATAACCAGTTGTGATTTGTTCGTAGAAAGTGTCAGCATAAGTGTCAGCATTTGGTTGAATGAATTTGGTGACCGCAAACTCCTCACTTCGCCACCATTAGATTGCATAAAACATGGATCATGAACCGAGACCAAATTCATGAATTCATGCGGTGGCCGTAACAGTCTGTACATGAACGAGTTCTCATCGAAAATAGATGCAGTCAGTTGCCGCATTGCTAGAAGATAAGCTGTGTCTCTAATATCATTCGAATGATCATTTTGGGTTCGGCCGCATATTGAGTAATCAAACAGAGAAACTGGCAGAATTTGTCATTAAACGTGCGGATGACGTTAACGAAATCCTCCATATTTTATTTCTAACAAATGAAAATATCATCACGAGGTGCCCCTCGCAACAACTTAACAGAAGATTCTTTCCTGAAGAACCCATTCCTTGGTCTATAAGTAGTAACATTTGAAGCTGAATTGGACGAAGGTATCGAATTGCATGGCTCGGTAATTTTGGATGTTATAAATTCTCATGACTTGGCATATCAATGCTGTATACCGTCCACAAAAATCAACCTAGGTCGACCGTCGAAATCACAGGAGGGACGATGGATGAGATGACATGGTCATTAGTCTCAGAATATATTGAAAATAGTGCAAATTGTTACAGTTGATCTCATATCAGGGAGGGACGGAATGACACCGGCTTACAAGGCAGCCTCCACATTAAAATGATAATGCTCCAATCGTCCTGTGGGGGTACCATTCACAGGGCCACACCAGTAAGCTCTCGCCGAAAGAAAGCATGTGTTGCAGCGGAATTACCCTTGATGAGGATTGTTTGATCTCTTACCTCATATTATATGAGATATGGTTCTTGTGAACAATTTTAATACTCAAGCTTCACATGACATTGACCAATGGTGGACATCGCAACCAAGAAATTACACCTTGGGGATCCGCTTCGAGCCCGGAAACATTGGAAACACTGATAAGGAGCTGTGTGGATGAACGTTTGGCTTTCCTTGATTAGCTGGAAGATTGTGGCATCGACTTGAATATATTTGTCACAATTTACTGGCGCAAGTGTCATCCTTGAAAGGATAGCATTTGAACGAGACTGGTCAGTCTCGAGTTCATTGGTATCCTCGTATTCTTCGTCCGGCGACTCTTCTGATAATTGGTTTGTCAGTGGGCCTCCTGAAGATTTCAACAAATTGATGCAAGAACTACTGTGATAACAATGTCTTCTGTTCCTGTTCTCACAAAATCCACATCTGTGAATGCCCTTCTTCGTAATAAGCCTAACTGGTACGAATTCAATGTCCAGTGAAACACCAACGGATTCCGGAACGGAGACGTAGCCTGCATAGGCCACTGAAGGGGCATAACACTGCTGTAGGAACCACTCATATGATTTTCCGCTCCGTGCAGTATATATATTTTATATTGCTTTTCCAAATACGATCAGAGACACATTGATTAACGAAGAGATGTTTTTATGTACCTGATTCATAGCAAAGGTACGCAGACAGTCTACCCTGGCTATCCTTTGGGTTTTGCTGGTCCCCATTCCACCGGTCGAAGGGTCATTTCCATTTATACTTGAAGCATTTACTGCGGATTCACCACTACTCGAAGGAACGTCATGCTGAATTCTGAACTCTGTGTTTCTGATGCATGTACAAAGAAAAATTCCATCAACATCCTCCAGTAAGTCACCACTTCCTTGTCCATCACATGTCCGTCCAATCCAGTTTGCGATAAATTAACCTTCAAATTAGGGTAGAACAAGAGACACTCTGGAAAATGTTGGAAAATGTTCGACATAAAAGAAGGAACAGATCTAATATTCTCGAAATGCCTCTGCAACAAAAACTTCCGAGTATTTCCTTCGATGTACGGCTATAACTACTTTAACAGCTCCGAAGTGCTCCGAAGTAGTGCAAAGAAGAGACCTACCAGTTATCTATTCGAGGCTCGACTCTAAATGGGTAGCAATCCACTGCGGAAGTTGTTTCTGTCCAAGAGAAGCACTAAGGTCTCTTTTCCTGCCCCCATACCATGACGTGCACCTGTACGGCGTTAAATGACAGGAAGCAACGATCTTAGGTACAAGTACGCGGAATTGGCGGCGTCAAAGACGATTCCTTTAGCTCCTATTTCTCCTTTACTGAAGATTTCCGCCATGATAGGATCTTGTGCGACGGTATAACTGCTTGAACCTTGCAGAGCAGAGTATCCTGTGAGGTCTGCGTTCGTAAGGAGTTCTGTTTGGTGTGTTGTGAAATTTCCGAGCAATAGGACGGGCCAGTCCTGGTATTCAAAATACGGCACAGGTCGCTGCCCCTTTTACATGGCTTTGAAAAATCTCTGACCTCCTTTACTACCGTCCATTCGCCACTGATATAATCTGTATTGTACATGTGATCCGAAAATCACTGGCTGGCCATTCGGAAGGAAACTTTTGTCATGACCAACGCAGGAACGCAGTCTTTTGAACTGACCAGAACGCTTTTATTTGAGGAGCGGAGTCCACACAATGTTTACGGTATTCTGTATTGGATGCGCAAGAATTCAATATGCGATCCCCTACTTGTAGTACAATCGGTTGACAGCAGTTTCGCAACGGCAGCATGTACTGACAAGGAAACCGGGAAGATACTATCACTATCGCAGAAATGATCTAAGCAGAACAGTAACGGTTGATACGTAAACATTAGCTTTGTGTCAAATAATTTGCGGTTTGGTTCTTCAACCTGGGTTGAATTGATTTGATCATTGCGAGCATTAGTTTAGATGCATGACTGGCTACCAAATCAAAATTGATATCAATGAACAGAATACCAAAAATTGCATTGTTGTTTATGATGGTCTTGCAAGAAATTGTTACAGTATTTTAGCTGACATTTTGTTGTAAATGGCGGGAACGTGATGCAAATTTGTAATTCAAACAAGGGGCATCTCATGCTCCACTGGACTGGACAGGAAGTCTGTGCTCTTATCCAATTATCTTTTATGAATTTTTTATATTCCCACCCTTGGAAGGTTGACACCATGGCGCTTCTGTTGTTAGAAATATGACCTGATGCACCAACGCAGCTCTGTTCAACGAATTTCAGCATCAAGAACGGCTAGTTCTCAGCATTACCATGGTTCCTGTCGAGCTTGACGAAGCAAAAAGCAAGGCGCTGAGATATTTTATCCGTGGTAGTTCAGCGGCAGTAATAGGTTCTACTGGAAATGGAAACAGTCATGTGCTTCGGAAAATGATCAAACTGTCCAGGAACACAGGCAATATCCAAATTTCGTTTTTTTGCATTATCGAATTCAGTTGATAGTCAGTTCGATGGTGTTACTATATATGCACAGTAGGGAGCCCATCCTTACTGGAAGTTTTCCAAGGATAAGCTTTGGGATATTGTGAAGAATAACTCGATCAGGTTTAGAATGATTCGAAAAATCAAGGATTTAGCAGTGAACGAATGCACTACTGTATCTACTTCCATTTTAGATTCGCTGTATTGTGTAATGCGTCGAATATCACTACGCGAAAAGGATTCACTTCTTCCCTTTGGAGATCGTCAGATATTTTCTTTGGTGACCATTTCCAGCTCGATGCTGTTACAGACGAAGAGGATCCAGATGACCCCCTTTCTTTTTTCTAGAGCGTAGCCTCTCGTGGTCGGAGGATTTGGAAGTGGAATCGTAGTGATTCTGAAGAATAATCATAGGCAGAGGGCGGTTACTACATTTCATGATATACTACAGCGGATCAGAGAATGGTCACATACTGATGAAGATATTTGATAGAGGTAAATCGTCGGGAGAAGAGATATTCAGAACCAACTACCCCAGGAAGGAGGTGTTGAAAGCGACAAAAGTACTACCGTGGTACAGTTGAACGAATAAAAAGGAGTGTATATGGAAGAGAGTTGAGAGGTCTACAAGCAAGTATGGAAAGGGCAGGGTCTGCCACTGATGCTCTGTGAGCAGCGTAGGAGAAAAATTTCTCTTGGGTCTGAAGTTGACTCTCAACTCCCTACTACTCAGGACTTGGCTTGAAGTTGTCTACCAACTTGCCTGACCTCTCCACGAGCAAGCAGTTTACTCAGCTTATATAGACTTTTGGCTACCCTTAAAGTCCGAACAAAACTACAGAAGGTACCAGGAAATGCATACAAACAATTTGTGTGGATGATATACTCTAAACAAAAGATACTTAAGAAACTAACAATCAATATGGTCCTCTTATTTCCCATTCTCTAAATCAGATCCAAACAACTCCTCTAAAATATCCATGCTGTCCAAGCAGTCCCCACAAATATCTGCGAACGGCTCATAGCTCTCTATTCCCTCCTGGGAGATATCTAAACTACTAAAGATATCTCCATCCAGTTCCAGCGTCGGCACCACTTGTTCCATACTCTCCAGTCCAGGCCCCACCAGTCCAACTCTTTCCATGCCCTCTGTTCCCTCATCCACCTCGTCCTCGTCCTCGTCCTCATCATCTTCCTCTTCCTCCTCTTCCTCCTCTTCCTCCCCATCCTTCTCCTGAGTCTCGTACACTAGCTCAGGGGCTAACCATTCCTCGAAGGACTCCCCGCTATCCTCCTCGACTTTCTCAGTCTCATCCTCACTTACCTCCCTCGCCTCTCCTTCTATGAAGAGGCGGCGACCGAACTCGGTGATTTTCTTCTTAGTTTGCCGCCGGATGTAGTCGTCGGCATCGGTTGGCCCGTAGGCGGCGAGACGGAGGCCATTGATGGGACGGGAAGGGCGGTTTTTGGAGATAGGGACAGAGGGGCGATTTGACGTCATATTTCTGGAGAAGGGGTGAGCGGGTTGCGGATGTTGACAGAAAGGGTAATCAGCTTATCAAATTGTGGGTGGTAGGAGTGATGCTTCAGCGACAATGCTATAGCACTTTAAATAGTTGCATGTCTTTGGTAATCATCATGGTCTTGGTCAAGAAAAGGCGATACTGCGGCCTTGGATTTGCATGAATTCGGGGGCATCATAAAAACCTGCGTGATAAAAAATCGGAACTGAATTTGGGAGGCGAAGTGACCACAAATTGAAATGCGTCTCTTTGAAGGGGGAGGACCAGATATTCAAACATAAAATAGAAAATGGAGTTGTACAGTGAATTTGGATTCATAAAGGAAAAAGATATTCAGAATTTTTTTTTGGGAAGACAAAGGTAGGATGATTGGTCAAGGACGGATTTCAAGATGCGAAAAGGACCTTTTTCGTTCCGACAATATTAATATATTAATGCGACTTGGAGAAACCCGCCAAAGTTAAATCGTTACACACTAATATTTTTTTATCTTCAGGAAGTGAATGAGGTGAACAAGATGGTGCTAGTAAAACTTCCGGCAGAGCTGTGGCGGCAACATGTCATTATCATTATATTAAGAGCTGTACTGATGTGTAACAGAGACGACTGGGCAGAACGGCTGAAGCTCGACTCCATATGTAAGTGGGTTGTATTATCATTCTCAAAATATCAATTTGTAGATTCAATCCCGGTATCCGGTGCGTGATTGGTAGTATACGCACTGAAAAAAACCGAGACCGGCCAGTCTCGGTAACTTGTACACCGAAAGGAAGCGGAGAAGTGTTAACGCTTTTCACGATGAAGTTCAGCGTAAGAAACGCCCAAGCGCATTTATTAGCCGGCCGCTTGCAGTTTGCATTCGTGATTGGGTATACGATTACCATTCACAGGAGCCAAGGTCTTACGCTACCAAAAGTCGCAATTCAATTTAATTGGAATCCTGTATCCCGCTCTCAGATGCGTTTCCCTCGAAGGGTTACATGTTCGCGGGATATCGCACAAATTCATATGGCGTACGAACTCAGGAGTGCAGTTAACCTCACGATTGGACTACATCAAACTATATACACCCCATCGAATTTTCAAGTCGGAACAACGAGTAACGCAAGATCATCTGAAGACTAGACTGCTGAAACGTCTGAAAATGTGCAGGATATGCTAGATACCTCTAAATCTGGTTGGTGTGACCCGCTGACGTTTCGACTTCAGTCGCTGGGATAGACGAGGAGTAGTGGGGTGATAATTCAATCTTTGGGGACGTAGAGTTGTAGGCGGTGGTGATTCATCATTTGAACTGCCGTTATGCGTGGTGGATTGTTGATGATTTTTGCAATTTTTGTCGCTGTCGTGGTCACCGAGTGCCTGAGACTGGCCAGTCTTACCTTCAGTCTGTAATTCTGAAAGTGTTGATTCTTTCGCGTTTGAAATATCATGCCGTTGGTCCCTTCAACTGTTGGCACTATCCGATCTTGCTCAGAATCTCTGCTCTTCGTAATCCCCTCATCACCCTTGTTTTCGTCCTGTGAACAGCTCCAGCTTCGTGATATGCGATTGAGTGGGTGCACCTTGCTGTAAAGACTAGCCAGTCTTCACAATTTACAGTAAGTGAACGCCACATTCGTGATATGAAATGATTAGGTGCGCATTGCTGTGAGAACTGGCCAGTCGCTGCACTATCATCGAGCCCAGATGCATGAATAAGCTTTCGAATACGATATTCCATGTTTTCATGAACATCTATGTTTCGTAGCATTAGTTCCCTTCGCTGTCTCAGAATAGGAATATGGTCTTGAGTAAAGTCTGGAGTTTAGTTCCTTTCCAAAAATTCGAATACCCAAAACACAAAGATTCCACAAGAGGCCATATTCATCTGCCTGGGGAAATTAGTAGTAAATCGGAACGGTCAGTTCGTGACATGGGCAACCATGAAATGGAGAACTTCGCCATCCTGTCGAATAGATATCTCTGAGATCCTGCGATAATGACACCATTCATCTCTCTCTTTCGAATAAATAAAGGTTGGGTACTTAGTGTGACCCAAACAGAAAAATGAACTATAATTTTAAATGAAAATATGATACAGCTCCCGCAAGCACCAGCTTTGGCGGGAGACCTCATAACACCAAGCCCTCTGGATTCGAATGAATGCATCTCATTGTAGTGGTATCCCCACCGAAAGGAAGTTAACACGCGGAACCGACAATAAGTGAAGTACTAACTGTCGTAACGGCTCATTCGCTGCAAATTAAGTCATATAAAATGGCCTGCCGGGCTTCTCCACTTTCATCCAATCCAACAACAATCCGACATGGCCCTTTTTCTCAACAACCACCTCAAAGCGGCCGTTTTCGAACGCTTTTCATCTGCAAGCTCCTTCCGCGAAATTGCTATTCGCAAAAAAGTAGACCTAAATCAACTTGGGCGAGTTTATCGTCAGTGGAGCAATGTTCGCAGTGAGCATCAGCCGATGCAATATTCGGAGATTGACATGAAGCTATCAGCTTGTGGACGTCCAAAGCTTTTGAGTGAGAAAGAGGAAGAAATATTAATCAAATTTTCGGTATTTTACGCTGACCAGTGTATTCCTCTTACAAGGCAATCTCTTTTGGACCTCGTTACTCACTATATCGAAATGTTACCTCCAGACAGGAAGAAGAAAATTTCATTCAAAAATGGCAGACCTAGCAAGACCCGGCTTAGGCAGTTTCTGGAGCGACACAATGAAATCAGAGTCAAGAATATAGAGCAATTGAAGATAAGAGAGTTACAGCCGTAATGAGGGCGACAGTAGGGGATCATATGGCACGAGTGAAAGCTGCCATGGCCGGATTCAATATAAAGGACCCGCTTTATGTGGTCACCTTGGATGAGACAGGTATAGGCTTCCGGGACATGGCTGGCCAGAGTTTGCGTATAGGAGTTGAAGTTCTGCATAGTAATCTGACGACAATTGTTACCAGGACGAAAGGGAATATAGATCATATCACACTGATGGCGGTTCTCAATGCCGCGGAATTTGACTTAAAACAAATTTTGGTTTATCCGGGTAAACAGCCTCATTACCGGCGCGTGTCAGGGACCGTTCAAACTTTGAAACAGTTTCTACCTCCGTGCTATTTCTATCAAATGGAGACTCCAGGGTTGAATACGGTGATTTTTATGGATTTGGGCAAGCAGGTTGTTTAGGAGACTGCTCACTTAGGAGAGGGTGGGCAAAAACTGCTCCTCATTTATGACGGGTACACATGCCACATACAATATGAAGTCTTATGGCAGTTTTATGAGAATAACATCCGTGTGTTGGGACTTCCCTCTCATACCTTCCACGTGTTACAGCCTCTTGATGTTTCTGTTTTCTCAAGTTTTAAATCTTATTTGCAAAGTGGGTTGCATAGTTTGGCAAGAGCAACGCAAGTTGCTGGTGTTTTTCACATTGCAAGTGTTTCATCATCAGCGTACTCTATATCTTTTACGCACTCTAACCTGCGGAGTAGGTTTATGAAAGCAGATATCTGGGATTATGTAGTGGGGGGTCCGAACCCAGGAGTTCTAAATACTCTATCATTTTATGATTCTGATGTTGTGAGGGGAACACCATCTGCCCAAATGGTGGTGGAGTCATTTAATGACAAAACAGGTTCGTTGTTGAATAGTTCTGTTGTCAAGGATGAAGGTACAGTGCGTATTTATACGTCTAGAGGTGCCCTTTTGACGTCTAATATGATTATCGAGGCCGTAATTGAGCAAGAGAGGAGGAAATTGAAAATTTTATTCAGGAGAAGCGTCTAGTATAGAGAGATGGATTTCTTACCCGGAGAGCAATGCTGAAAAAAGCCGTTGCTATCACTAGCTCCCCGCCGTGCAATCACACGTCGAAGGCTTGTCCAATCTCGCTTAGAGCGTCGCAAGCGAGCTCGTTTGAGGATAATCGGTGCGTTTTGACTAATCATAATGCTGACCGTTACAGTAAAGACCTGCATTTTCAGCTTCAAAGCATGGTGATTGGCTAATTTCTTTCCTTAATTTCGTTTTAAGAATTTTTTCCGGGCCATAAATATCTTTATATGGATGCAATCTCATTTTCACGGGTCACTTTTGTGAGTGTTCGGCTGGTGGTGCCAAATGGCACCCTTCTTAAGCAGTTATTCTTGCTATGGCGGTGGCGAAATTGTGTAACTTCGGCTTTCTTGAAGCTATTTCATTGACTTTGGTCTTTTCTGCACCCTGGCATCGAAATGTTACGAAACGAAGAGTTTTGAGTAAAAATCAAATTATTTTAATGTCAGACAGTCATGAAACTTTCCGGTTGGGTCAAGTTAAATACCCCTTCTTTATCAGCAGCGACTCCTCCGCACACAGAGGGATCCTAGATCTCAAAACTGAGAATTGGGACATTTACAATGATACCAACCCAATGTGAGTCATCCACGCGATATGTAATTAGTAGTGTATAAATGTAATTCATTGTGTAAGAACCATTCGACAGACAGTGACTGGCACGTTGATAACAATCCGTTGCACCCTTGCACATCAAATTAACCATACAGAACGAATTGAATATATGAATTCTGTTTAAGAGCTATCTTGGCAGCAAATGTTGTCTCCGACTCATATTGCGCGGCTGTAGAGACGGCTGATGAAACCGCTGACAATTTCGTCATCATTCAAACCCTGCACAGGGATACCTGATGATCCTCTCATACGCATCAACTGACTCTCACCAATGCGGATATGTTCCTTGGTGGCGTGCACTTCAAATTGTTCATCAATGGCCACATATCGTTGAACGGAAGGGATATATGATAGCTAGAGTGCGGTAGGGAATGAAGATAGATAGGGATGAATGAAAATAGGTATTGAAAGATGATGTTTATAGTGTTTGATAGGTTATATGCCTTTAGTAGTGACCTCAAGGTGCAGTCATCATGTGATAAACTTCGAGGGGCTTGCATTGTTGGCTCTGTAGGGCGCTTTTGATTCTCAAATTGGGATTTTTGGGAAGCTTTGCACGGATTCCTCCCACGCCCAAACTTTGAAACATCTAGGTAATTGGCAAAGCATCATTTACTATAGGCTAGTTGAGAAGTATTCATGAAGTTCTGATGCAACCGCCTCCCTGTTCAAAAAACCTCTTGAAGACGCCAACTATTCCACAAGAGACCGTACCGAACCGACAAAACTATTCACACCTTCCCATCATCATCTACTTGGCAATTGCCATCTTAATCACCGCAGCTGACTGAAGATATCATTGCTTCTCGAATCCTTTTTAAATTATCATATATCTACCTTTTTCAGTTCTCCCCATTTCCTGGTCAGAACTGGCCAGTCTCAATTCCAAGACCACCACTCGTCGATTTGTCGTCGACACATATCCGGACTGACCAGTCCTGGTTCATACTTTTCTAACCCTAGTCCTCCATCGCAGTGGCACGACAGAATTTCATCCTCTGTTCCAGTCACTACTACGATTTCACAGCTAGTTTTCCGCGATCCCCTCAACTCGAATCCGCGCATACTCCCGATTCATCTCATTGAACATATGCCCTATTTTGATCTCCTGGTTCGGCCAATTTTTGGTACAAGTGTCGTGCATCTCACGATGGACATGAGCCACGAAGGCTTTCGCCGTTATGAGTGTTTCAAAATAACTGATATTATTCCGGCGTCCGAAATTGTTAACGTGGAAACGACTCGCTACATGGTGAACCGTAATCAGCGATGTTCGGCTTCCCTTGATTCGACAGTGCGGTTCGTTTGGGCTTCTTTAATCCCCGCCAAGCATTTGACCGTGTTGTACAACTCTGCAGAAGAGGTAGAGATAATTAAGTACGCGTAAACCGAAAACCGCAGAAATGGTCCGTGTCCGACTACTAAGATTCATTTCGACGATCGCTGTTATAGCTAATGCTCAAGGACCAAACCCAAAGCCTATGAGTTTTCTGGCACAAGCAAACGTGATACGCACGGTACTTGCTAAGGACAAGAAAATTCCCAGGTTCAAAGACGGGACTGATAGGAGGAAGGAGGAAATGAAGCGAGGGAGAGAGAAGGAGGGAACGAGAGAAGGAGATTGAAAGAGAGAATGAGAGAGAGAAGTATTGAGGGACCATGGAAGAGAGTTGAGAGGAGAAAAGGTGGTGAGGTACTTTATTCAAACAGAACATAGAGGGAGACTGGGGCCTACATAGACCTCGAGGCGAGTCGACTGGTGCTGGACAACCTAAGGAAGTTTCCAGAAGCCATTTAGACGACGGTGGGAGGCTAACCCTAAACCTGCTTGAACTGATCTAAAGAAAATCAGCTCAAGCTTACAGAACTGTACAGTGCAAAATCGTAACGGTTAGGCTCTAAGTTGTACTGTAAAAAACAGTTAAAGACGTCTGTAAGCCTCCTTACTTGCTTTAAGCTATCAGAAGAGGCGACAGAAAGTAATTACACTAAGAAGGGCGACACATCCTTGCTTCTTGAAGCGCCATGAGATAGGCCCTCCAGACATCATGAAGACAAACTTTCGCTTCATTTGCGAGTTGAGCGACAGCTTCTAAAATTAGAGTCGCTGTAACCGATAATCGTAGCGGCGGAAGAGGTTTCGTACCAAATGAAAAGATTCATGGTTCTTTTGAGGTAGCGATACACTCGCTTTTCTTCTTTCCAGTGACTCGGCTGAGGCTTTTCGCAGTGCTGCGAAAGTTTTGAAACTGCCAAACTAATGTCTGAACGATTTCCTATCATTAGATACATGAATCTTCCAATTGTGGAGCAATACGGTGTCGACGAAGGAAGGTCAATGTCATTTCCCTATGGTTTGTCCACATCTGAAAGAACCATAGAAGTCTCTACAGTATTTCAGTCATTCTTTTGAAAATTTCGAGTATCTTGTCCGTACAAGATTCCTAGAAAGATGCAAAGTCATTTTTGGTCTATTATGGATAAATTGGATTCCTAGAAACTCTTTGACAGGGCCAAGACCTTTTATCTTAAAGCTGCTCGTCAACTCAGTTTAGAATCTTCCAATCCAGCTCTATTGGATCCTGCAATCCAGATATCATCGAGTTATAGCACAATTATTGAAACTGCGTTACCATGCCTAGACACATGAAGCCATAGTTCATGTTGGTTGCTTTCGAATCGAATATTTGATATTAAAAGGTCTTTTATCTTGGCATACCATTGATTTGAGGCCTGCTTCAGCCTGTACTAGGCTTTTAGAATTCTACAAACTTGATCAGGACTGTTTGCATCAAGAAAGGCGGATGTAATTTCCATGCATATCTCCTTCTCCAAATCTCCGTTAAGGAATGCGGTCACCCCGTCCATTTGATCACTCTAGAGGTCGAAGAGATTTATCAGACAAAAAACATGCGGAAAACACACAGAAAAACCACAGGGGCATAAGTGTCGTTTTACTCCAATCCAACCTGCCTAAATCCCATGTCAACGATGCGGACTTTCGGGCCAACTTAGGGTTTCACGCGGAAAACGTAGAAACAAAGAATTACGTGCATTCCTGGTTTCCGTGGAACGAGTTTGAAAGTTCCATTTTCTCGAGTTGAGTCTTCTTCCTTCTTGATTCCAGGCATCCAGAAATAGATAATCTCGGGAGAAGTAGCGTCTTCGTACGAAGCAGGGATGCCGTAGGAGGTAGATGCAGTATCAGCAATAAGAAATACGTCTTTTGCGGGGCTAGGAAACCCTCGCCTATTTGGCTTCCACGATACTCTAGGTGAGCGACGAGGGATTACTGCACAGGAGTAGTCCTGAAGTGAAGGATGATTGTCGTTTTTCGGGGACGCGTCTACTTCTTGCGCTGCAGGGGATGCTGTGTAAATGTCTCTCACTGAGGACTTGTCTTCAACTGGGAAACGTTCTTGTTCGGAATGCTCTTCGAGATCTTCTGCAGTACATTGAACTTTTGAATTTCCAGACTCATTGGATATTCCATCTCCAGATGCAACTATTTTCTCTGCCTCGGTATCCAAACGCTTGTAACATTTACCCTTCGAGGAGTGAGCAATCATAAGGGCCTCAATTGAACTCTTATCCGGCTTTTTGAGGTTATTTTTCTAGGGACTACATTCCAGAACTGTGATCCGAATACTTGCAAATGCAATATATTTGGAATTGCCCCGATCCAAAAAAGGTATGGAGTAGAGTTATCTGGCAGAGTTCTGGAGGTTACTCGGTGCAGAACATAAACAGCGGTGGAGAGAAACTTTGCCCAGAAGTGTTTGGAAAGACTCTTATGATGCAAAATCGAGAAAAAGAGTTTGAGACATTTACTATTCAATCGTCCAGCAAAACCATTTTTGCTGAGCCGTATGGGATACGGTGAGCTGATGTTTAATACCTCCCGAGTTTATGAAATACCTGAAAGCGGAAGAGAGATACTCAACACCATTGTCAGATGGCAAAACTTTGGGAAGAAAATGATCTTCTCCCGGGGGGGATTTTTTTATGACATTAGTGAACGTGAAATTCCCATAGAGATCGACGAGTATGTTTTCATGCGAGTGCCTTGTACTTTTTGAAAAATCCAGAACCTTTGACTTGTGCTTCAAAGTGTAGTCGGTCGCCCATTGGTAGTGGTCGTCAATAAATGATACAGAAGCCCTTGCGCTGCCAAGCGAAGGAGTCTCGACAGGTCCCAAAACATCTGAGTGAACTAACTCAAGGAGCTTAGTAAAGCGAGTATCCGTTGTCTTAGGAATCTGAACACGATGCGATGTGCCGAGGATACAACCAACGCAATGGTCATTCTTGTTTGAGTATTTTGACCTTAATGCCCTGTACGGCCCATTTATGACCATTGACTTGATCGCACTGGTTTTGACTTGTGCAAGTCGTTCGTGCCATGTTGAAAGGGAAGTAAGGAAGGAAACCTCTGAAGTAGCAGGCATTGATGAGTTCTGGGACATTTCAACGTCTATAAACCTTTAACAAGTGCTACAGTGGCAAGAGTATAGCTATTTGTACCAATGACGAGAGAAACTCCCTTACGATCGAAATGAGAGTTGATCCCTTGATCTTCCATGGAAGATGCTGAAATCAATTTACAGGGCAAGATCGGGACGTGCAGAACATTCTTCATCATGCATGTGACTGTCACGCAACTCTGTTGAAGGGTTAAGATTACATCTCCTGATCCGCCGATAGGCGCTGAGGAGTCAGCTCCGAGATCCAGTGCTGAAGGGAATAAAGAGGGATTGTACGGAGTGAAAGCTGAGCGATCATATGTCACATTCAAATTGCACCCCTAATCAATAAATCAATCACTTGAAAGTTAGATTGATGTGACAATTGTCTGCAGCGCAACATTCGTCTTTTCGAAGAGATTTAGCGGACAGCTTGAACTCCCGATACCACTGCCATCCGGAACAGATCCTGTTTTAAGAGGATTATTCGAGTGAGCCAAGTTTGGATCTTCAGATATGCTCAGTGGACATACAAGATCCTTTGTTTCTTCTTCAATAACAATTTCCTGTGATGCTACAAATCCCTTTCCGCCAGCACGGGCCTTATCTTTACAAGCTGGAGCACGTTGGCCGACAGGAGTGAGGTGTGGGTACTTTTTGAAACAGCGACTGCTGTCGCGATGTTTCCCGCAGTGTTTGCACATTTCTGTAGATTTATCTTGCTTAAATTTCGGACTTTCTTTGACTAGAATTGCTACAGACTCTGAGGCTTTCAAGTTGAAATAACGCGAGACCTTTCATTCTCCTTCCCCATTGGCTTTGCATATATCGTTTCGTCTGATATGTTTCTCATTCGTCTTTCGTACAGCCTTCTCGCATTTGTGCTTTCTCCGATGAGCATCTCGATAGGCAATATCGGGGCGAGTACAGGCGGAACTACTGGAAGCAGAGATTCATTGCTAGGTTTCGGTGGCAACGGTTTCTTCTCATAAATGCACCACGACAGCATTTGACTGCTTGAGACACGGAATTCGGCTGGTAGAGAGGTCTATCAAGCTTGATTCCTTCCTTTATTGAACAAAATGATATCTACACCATACAATTCCATGGTTTTTGTACGCTCTTCGAAGTAGATGAACATGGAAAGACACTCCTCGCCATCAAAATTGCATACTTCTTCCTAATTCCGTACATCAACATTGCATATTGTGAGTCCGGCTGAGTACCCTCAATTTCCCTTGCACGTTCGCCCCCAAGAAAGAGAAATACGCAATACAATAGTTCGTGAGTGTCCCTGTAGAAACAGGAGGAGCATCTTCCCAACAAAGACGTCAATAATTGCGGGTTACTAGTAACGAATGTGTAGTCTTTGCCATCACTCTGCTGTACAACCTCATTGATCATTCCCAATACTTGAGCAACGATGGAGCTAGGTCGTAGAAATTTCGTATAGCTGTGAAAGGCTGCCATTCCTTCTTTGCATTTCGATGAGAGCAACTTATTCACAATCGATTACCTCCCTGGTATCTTCCTCAGTTGTTCCCAGTCATACTGCAACATCAGAAGACAATCATCTGCCGGTTTGCTCCCCTCCGCAAATAGATCGGAATGGAGAATAGAACCCCAAGGAAACCCTACTATTTTGACTCTTTATATAAGTTTTTCCACATCGTGTTTCGTAAAACATTTGATGCCCACCTTGCCCATCAGGAAACCCTAGTTAACGAAAAACTCCGCAAATGACTGCACTCATACTTCCTCAGGACAGCTTGGTCCTTTCTGCACGAGAAAACTCTAAAACTCCCCGGTAGCCAATCATCTGCTTAGTACCAATCATAACCTCTTCTCATTCCGGCGGGTCCTCAGTGTGCGGTAGGAACTAACCACTAATACCAAAATTTCGACGACCAGTTGAATGTGCAACCCCTCGTTAATAGGCTAGTCCTCAAGAACAACGCGAAGCCCCTACTGGCAACAATAAGATGGAAATTGAATGTGGAATGGGACGAGAGGACAAGATAGTTCCGGCAAGACTGACCAGTGCCAGGCAAAAAATGCAAACACTCCACCGACAATGAACAAGATGGAAATGGCGTGGTCGACAGTGATATGTTAGGCTCTCTGGTATGCCGTTTTAAATATCACGGTCAGATTCATATCATCCTAGTTCCATTGTGAGTAATCCAATTCTCGTTCCATTTACCACACAGTTGAATGGTGTACTTCCACTGTATTCAATGGAACATTACCCGCCTCTGGCTGCTGAAGAAGTTGCTAACTACCATCGCCAATTTTGACAACAACAAGGGGGGTGGAACTGGGACCCTTACTTAAAGATTTAATTGGGCCTGCTTAACAGACACAACACGGCAAGGGCTTGACCAATGCCTACTCCAGCAAACAGGATGGAAGAAAATTCACCCATTGAAATCTCTGCAAGCCGGGAAATCAAAGGGTTGAAAAACTCCAGTGTAAGCGATGTGCTTACAGAAAGCGTCCACGGCAGCGACTAATTCTCGAAGTGAGCGATCTTGAGTAACACCAGTAGACAGCAACAGCTAGTACCCCTCGCTTGCTGTGAAGACGACAGCATTAATTGGGTGCAGCGACGTGCGCTGAGCATTGCTGTGCCTGATAGAGGAGGAAGACCTTCCTTACAGGCCTTTCCAAGATCGAGCCGACCTGCGGTGGTAGCGAGGGATAGCAATCTCCAGAGCGGAAAAAACAAAATCGACACCACGAGGGCTTCGAAGCGAGGGCGGGCGATCCGTAAGATTCGCTTGGGCTCTGTGCCTCGGCGCCCGAGCCCAGCATAACCCGCTCGCCGAGCGAAGTGAAACAATTTTTTGAAAATGAGACCAGTCGTACAGGTAGAGCCAGTAAACGAAACCAGTAAAGTTGACAACAAGTGATGTGTGGTCCACGAAATATATGCCACGTGTAATTTTTTAATTGTAAAAAATCCGCTCCATTATGTTTAAATCGCAAGGACATAACACCGGGGGGTTTGTTGATTATCATAACTCCCGCCCACATTTTCAGCGCCTCGGTTTTTTCCTATTGAGACTTCTCGCACTGCATGGAGTGCAAATAATGCAGAGTTGGCCCCACCAACTTTCATCCTTGTCTGAATGAGACCTCGCAAATTTGATTCGGGCGTTCGGTGTCGCTGTAAAAGCGGAGGTTGGGTTATGATTCTTTTTGTAGCGTAAGAAAAAAGACCCGCTCAGATACGCTCGCGTTCAGCTTGCTGAGATGGGTAGATTGAGCTCGTTCCGGAGCGCAAGGGGTCTTTTGGTTGAGTTACAAGCTGCTCGCAGCAGCCTTCTTTCGTCCCTACTCGTCATTTTGCGTCTGTTCGACCTGTAATTGTGCGTCCCATACGTTGATGGACTTTTGAGAATGCAGCGACTACTGTTCTCGAAGCTTCAGCTATCTGGCAAATGCCGAAACTGAAACACTGGCCTGCTTCAGACTGGCCACTTGAGCCTGCTCCTCGGATGTCAGTTGAGTACCCTTCGGCATGCTTTGTCGTTTGCTTCGTTCTATTGAGACTATAAAATGCTGCAACGCGAGGTAATGTTGAGGAAATGCTGTACAAAGCGATAAAGGAACAGTGTTTTGTACCTGTCTTATGGCATCAGCCACCCCCATTTCAGGACCAAACCATTAATTTCTGCATATCAAGTCAAATGAAACTTTTTCAGTGTTTCTTTACGTTTTTGGACCGTTTGAGTCGATTAAAACAATTTTTTTGATTAAATAAAGGTGACAAAGAGAAATTGAACTTTTGGGGGGTGTCTTATGACAACAGTCAGGAGTGTATAACATAATTCTGTCTACTGAACCGCTGGTACTGGTGTCAGCACCTTAAGGTCACATTGATTAGCTACAGTATGATCTTTTTAGGTTAAATTAGTCTGTAATTCAATATTGCCCGCACCCCTCTGTACTGTACAGTACAGCGCACGCCCCCAAAGATTGCTTCGAAACTTTTCGAAGCGCCACGAGTATGTCTGGAGGGTGGCCAGGCGAATACAGTACTGTTGGAGGCGCATGAACACAGTATGTACAGTAGAGTACAGTACACCAATTACTGGATTTAGATTGGGCCATTCTTAATTCGCACCTGCTGATTTGCAACCGTATGAAGTTAATAAAATAGACCAACAGAAATATTCCCCGACACAATTAATTTTACCGCAAAGAAGGACTGGCCAAGTTGAATAATGCAACATCAAAAATGCATGAGTTCAAAACAAATCTATTCGTCATTAGGTGCCTGCTCCTCGCCTACCTCCTTTCCTTCGAAATATCTCGATTCCTAGCAATACGACGCTGCAAATCGCCTCTCAATTGCCCTTTCTCCCATCCACACTCAAATTTATCGACAAACAGTACGGATCATGGCTTTCCTCGGTACCGTATGCCATCCCTATCGCACTGATTATTGACATCTTGGACAGCAGTTGCAGCCAATCTCAAGAAAACCCGCTTTCCCGGATTCTGCAGCTTACCAGTCCCTTCAGTTCACTGTATCAATCTGATACATTCATACTTTAAATCCTACACCTTTTGCGGCAGGGTTCCTTCATTTTCAGGATTATAAATGAATCAGCAGATTGTACTAGATGGGCTGTATTTGGCGGGTAAGAGTTTCAAAATTGTTCTATTCTTCAGCAGCAAAGATCAGACTCTTCATCCACTGCATGGCCAGAGTATTTGTCGAAAAATAAAATACGCTGCCCCTCATTCGGACGAGACTTGATATACAATGGCTCTGAAAGCCACGCCAGAGCGGTAGCAGACACCTGGCACATTGTTCTGAGGACCCCTGTAAGAAATGATCTCTCATGGTTTTGAAGATTTACATTGGCGCCTTGATGCGAGCATTCGCGCCCCCGGAAAATCGGACCATCAACGTAATTGGATCTCCTCCAGACGCGACATCAGCATATTTCACATATGGGTCGCCTTTAAACCCAAAAGTCTTCCCGTTCTCCATGTTAAATACAAAATGAGCTTCCTCGGCGTTTTCAATTCGATTCTCATCATATACTTTCGCTTCAAACCATCTCTTCAATTCTCCCAAATAAAATGCCATAGACCTTTCAATGTATAGAGTTTTTGACGGACTTGTCAACAGTTCTCCAGTCTGGGCCCGGAGTACTATTCTGTTAGAGTTCATAAAATGTTTAACCCATCGAATTGTAATACGCAGAGAAATCGGAAGGCGATTTTCAACAATCGAGGAGTAAAAAACACCCTACTCAGCTTTCTCAATTAATTTCCTCGCGTGGAGCTGCAATTTTGATGCAGAAAACTTGACCCCAACCTTTCGGAGTCTTTGAGACTCACTTATTAATTCTGAGTAGAGAGCCGCTGCTCACTCACTCCTTTTCGTTCCTCTACCTGACACTGCTTTGAATCGCGCTCTCTTCACTGCGCCCGTCGTGTCGCCGTATATGACATTTCCTCGAGGTGTATCAGATTCGAACTGTAGTGTTTGGAAACGATTCCGCCACCACATGCTCGCATTTTGGAGGTTTTATCAGTTCCAGGAAAGAACTGTGGGAATTGAAGAGCAGTTCTAGAAATAATTTTTTTCTCTCCATCTTTTTCTGAAGATTTTACCATCCATTTTGTAACATTAAACCGAATAGCGATAGTGCAAATGTGAACTTTTCTGCGATTGGTTCCGAGTACCGAATTGACTGAGGTTTAGCTATTCTTTTCACAAACCTGATTTTGAGGGGATGGTTGTTGGTTCGTGGAGGCGTGAATTGCAGCGAAAGACGCTCACTGTCTGAGTACAGCGGCTATAGCTCGCTGAATGGGGCCATCAGTGCCCATTCTGTTGAAAAGAGCGCTTTTTGGTAGTATTTCTAGGATTTTTTGGGGGGATTGGTCTTGTGTTCTGATATGCAGATGTGCAGATGCAAAGGATGGACATGGTGAACTTGTAATGTAAAAAAATCGAGAGAGCGGAGGTACGCTTTTGGTCTACATGATGGTTTTCTCTGGGGTGTCAAGTACTGTAGTTTCATCCGCCGACGATACCATAAAGGATGAAAATTACAATTATGGCGAGTTACGACAGACATGAATTTTCTGGTGGTGTTTAATAATTAGAATGGCCCATTTTAATTCTGCCGCCATCTTCACCCAATCTAAATCCGGTATTCGGTCTAATAGACCCCTCTATCAAAGATACAGGGCTATCCGAAAGACCAAACACTTTACAAGAAACAAGGGGCGGTCTTGTAAAAATCGAATGAATACAGTAAACAGCAGCCAAAAAATTTAAGATAAATAAATTCACATATGATAATTATTCGTAACACTCACTTCATGGGATACTTAAATTGAAGTAAAAGTTCAATGATTCCATTTAATTTTCAAAGGAAGCCCATTTCCGAAATGATGGAGTCGTTTCGGAAATGACTGCCTCTCCAACGGAAAAAGAGTTTAAAAGAAACTCCGAGGACAAATTGACCATTCATATACCTGTTTCACTCAGCTACCCAACATGGCACAATCGCATTCCCAAATTGCCCTCACAAGGCCCACTTCTGCTATCCCCAGTCGTACGCAAGCAAAAAATGGCCTTCACATACTGGCTGACGAGTGACCGTCGACCGAGATGCACAACCCGCCGAATACTTCGCCACGGAGGAAGATGAAGCGGATGAATAATAAACGTCCCCATGCCCTTTTTTCGATGTATTTTACGAGACTTGCGGATCCAAAGAGATCCATGATATGACCAATTTTGACGCGTCTGAATTTCATGGCGTATGTAGCAACTTGGCGGACACTGTAAATGAACGACACAATGTCGCCTCTGGCGGAAAATCAACTTAAAATGGAAGGATATGCTGTTTATGATGCTAACTACTTTGAACGACGGAGGACAATGGGAGATCGTCGCCAAGGTTTTCGGCCTCAAAGGCCCGACTTTTGAACGAATGATGACAAGGTTCATTGATTTGCTGAGTCAACCTCTTTATGACGCTTTGGTGGTGCGTAATTTATCCTACTTTGCATTTGCTGACTTATATCAAGAACTGCAGAAGTTTAAGCACTTTCCTGCTGCTCTCTATTTTATTGATTTAACTTTTCAAGGAGCAAACCGACCGACGGGCAACATGCAAGAAGGTAAAGTTTATTTTAGTGGTAAGCACAAATTGTATGGGTATAAAGTGGAAGTCAGCGTTCTTGCAAATGGACTTGCCGTTTATTGCACGAATCATTACCCTGGATCCGTCTCTGATCTGTAGATTTTCCAGCGCAACGTTGGATTCCATCGCGCTGCTTTGAATAAAACTTCAGCAGATGGAGATATTGGGGATGTAAGTGGGATGGTTGGAGAGAATCCAGCACAGTGGGCAGTGCTCATGGACAAAGGTTTTATCAAGTCGCGGCTGAGCTTGTGAAATCTATTACACTGAAGAAAAGAGCCGACTAACTGGTGTTTGTCTAGGGAAGAGGAGGCAACAAATATAAATATTGCTTCCTACCGCATAATTGGGGAGAATTTTTTTGGTAGGTTGTGCATGTTGTGGAGTTTCATAGGGAGTAATTTGCGTTGAAAAGAAGATCTTTATGACTCTTTATTTAGGCTTTGCACTATGTTGACTAATGTACACATTCAGTTTCATCCATTGCTATCGGAGGATGGCAGTCATCACAAACGCTTCAAAAAGAGGCTTTATGCGATTGGTGATGAAACCACTATCAAGTGAAGTCGGGAACAAGAACGCTAATTCCAAAAGCGGCGTATAATCATTGAACTGCAGTTTCGAAATGTAGAATTCAACGATCGAGAGAAAGATTCGGAGTAATTACATAGAACAAGTAAAGACTAGTTTGTGGTTTACAAATCTTCTCTCTCTCATCCAACTCCAACCACTCCGCCGGCTGTTCACGAAGTTTCTCCACTTGCCCTCTCGTGAGAAATCCGCAGGCTACCTCGTCCTGGAGCAAAAGGAAAACTTAGTCCGGGCCGGCCTGGACGCAATAGTTCAAGATAATCGCATGCTCTCGACACGTCTCCGCTGAAGCTCGGACTATTTGTGTGTTTCCTTTGATATCACTACGCGCTTTCAACACGTTCTCTCGACAGAGATTGTTCCGTCTTCTCCCCACTACGCTCCGACCATCGCCCATTTCATCAATATGGTCTTTGGGCTTCAAACGCCCTGGCTCATCATCCCCTTCTCTCCGTGCACTCACCTTTTAAGCTTTGAGGGATCGCAATAAGGTGATCCCGCCAGCATGCTGCTGTGTGAACATGCTGAGCGATCATTCCAGCTAGTGCATGATTAGTTTTTTGGTTTTTTGAGTGTTCTGAATAATACCGCACTAAATAAAAGAAATACTAAATACTCGATGATGCATTGCCTGCTTTTTTCATTTCAATATTTTTGGGTATGCCCAGTAGGTCTGAAAAAAAATAAAAGCAAACTGAGCAGTTAAATTACTTTTTTCAATTGAAACTATGATAAGAAAATGACATAACACCAGACCATAAATCATACCTTTCTTGAAATGAGTGAGAATTATCCAAAGAAAGTCATTTTAATCCAGTAAAACAAAGAGACTGTTTTTTTCAAATAAAACGCAAGGACTGTACACTATCTCGAATTTTTTCGACGCTTCGGTTGTCTCCGACCTCCTCCCCAAACCTCAAAACTTCCGAACTCCACTAACATTCTACTTAACCAATGGCTCACCGATGATGGCATGCTGATTTGGACGCTGAACGATCTCCGCACTGCGTTCAGGTTGATCCAATGCCAAGGCCCAGCCGTGTTCCTTTTTCTCAAACTAAGCAAAACCGAATCTTCTAGCCTTCCACCCCCAACCTCGCCCGCATCGCCTTTCGCCATGACTTGCCCATCGAGAAATTCACGAATAAAGGCTTCGAACTATTAGAGGTCGCATGGCGTGCGCGACCCGCGTGAACGTATCCGCATGCATCGCTTTTGCGCCTCGGCTTGCCTAGTGGCACACGTTTTCCGTCTGGCTGACCCGCAGCGCTCCTCGAGCGCTGTTTTTCAATTCGACAAATTTCAACAGAGCTCCCACGAGTCCCTGAATGGAGTCCCACTTACTGACCAAGCGTGGGTCCAGACTTGCCTCCCCATACGGCTGGGTGGTCAAGGTTTGTCCGCTGTTCATCATTCTCTTCAAGCCGCCATCGCCGCCAATATCATTGATTCGGCCCTGCCCGAGCCGTACCGCTCTGTACTTTACACCTCGCACCTCCCGGGTGCTCGAGCGCCCAAGCAAAGTGGCCCTTAGCCAAGGATGTCGGAGCTTGGAGACTACGGCGACGGTGAAGACAACGATTGGTCCGGTGATCTTGATGGCTACGACGACTGGCACGATGACCCCGAATGCTCTGCACACCGAATGCAGCCTTTTGCAGAAGAGCTCGAGCTCTGGTCGGAGGTGCCACAAAACCTAAAGCTACATGGACACTCGTTCTTCTACCTGCGAATGGTGGATTTTGCTTTGGACGGGGAGACAGAAAGCAGCTCCGTTCCCCCCGGCCCAACCCCATAGCCTTGCACAAACACATTCAACACCTTGTGTCAGACTGCAGCGGCTCTTCCGCGTGCACGAGGCCGCAGTGTGGCGGAGATACGGAGTTGGCCATGTCGTGTCATCAACTCTATATCTGTCCCTGCTAACATGTAAAGGCGTCGAAAACTGCCACTCGGCAGTTGAATAGGTCCCTAAGCGTCCTCCTATTCACAGATTATGACGGATTGCGCTCGGACCCAGCTGCCCCTTCAGTGCCCAAATCCAAACGGCCCATGGTCAACTTTTCGGGTCTACCGAACTCCTCATTCCCGTCAAAAATAAGTAACGAGCTGCTCCTATCTTCTCAGGAAGCCGCACCTATCACATTCAACCGTGAAGTCGCTTATGGGCAAGCGTACACTAGGTGAGCGGGTGAGACTATTACAAGCTCGGAAAGGGCGAAAAATTTGCGCTTTTGGAACTGAGCCCTGTTCCGTCAGTATTTACAACAAACTATCCACCGTTCAACATCTCATGTCTACCGGGCCACTCACGCACACAGTTCCGTTGTCGATAATGGGAAGCTCTTATCTTATCCGGAAGCCGCTCCTATCACCTTCAACCCCGAAGTCGCCTATAGGCAAGCGTACAGTAGGCGCGCCGGCGAGGCTATTACGAGCATGGGGGCGACCACCAGTTTGCCTCTGTATCGTCCGTATTGAACTGAGCGCCTGCGGATGCCGGTTAGGAGGATGGATTGGTCACACTTTCATTCTGTGGAAGGCGACTACTATGATTGCGACGTCTCGTTTCGCTCCGCCCGTCGATGCTCTGTCATCAAGGCCTAAGTGTCGCAATGGGGAAGTTTTTCTATCTGTTCCAGTGTCGCCTTCCCCTCCCTCGCGTGCCGTGTCACGGCGAAGGTCTTTCGTTTACATGACCAGCCCATAGACCAACCCATAATCCCTCCCATGATTCTGTAACTCTCCCAGCCCCACATCAATGAAATAAATGCTTCTGCTGCTGAGAGTCAAACGTATGTCCATCTTGGAATTCCGATGCCAAAATTAAACTCACCCAAGCGCCTCCTTTTCTCACGGTAAGCGGCCTGTGCCGCACGCCGCTTATTGTGCAACTCAGTTCCGATCGAATACAAACGATTTCTCACTGAACTGTACATCTGGGCATCCTCGCCCGCAAGGGTGGTAGCTTACGTGAAAATTAGTCAGTGCAGCGCAAAGCTTGAAAACCGCATCGTAGCGGGCCTCCCACCACCTCCACTTCCCTCCCATTACTCCTTAAAGAGTTCACAGCCGACCAAACCAGTTCTCCACGATTATGCGATCGGATGAATTTTTTCTGTTCCTTTTACGTCTTCGGCGAGTAAGAATCCATTCTTAGGTTTCTTTTTCGGAATATTGTCAAACCAGCTCCCCAGTACCGTGGTAGCCATTATCCATTAAAACGGCCCAATGCTGAGGGTACTCTCCTGAGATTTCTCCGACATCAGCTATGTCAACTTCAGACTGTTTAATTCTTAAATACCTTTTATGAAACTGTACATTTCGCTGAAATATCTCCAAGTCGGCCACGCTTCCCAGGTAGTGTCGGCTGCAGTTTATAGCTTGTTCATTTTTTAAAAAGCTGACTTCCTCTTTATAGCCGTAGAGCTTTTGTTTGCCTAATAAATACTTCTTACCCTTCTGCAGGTTTCCCGAAGGCCTGTTATCTTGCTGAAATGTAACGTCAGTCGCATAACGTGCACAAGGAAAGTACTTGAATCGGATGCGACTTTCCAGTAACTAACCACATGGATATACGCACCAATTTCTATTATTAAGCTTTCGTACGCGAACTTCCATATACCATCAATATACTTCTAAATCATCTCTCAAGTGTAGGTCCTTTCAAATTGAAAAACACGATCTGTGATATCCCACTGCCTCCCGCACTTCAATGAAACTAGAGTCATAGATAACAATTCCATGCCATTGTAGGCGAATTTGCGCCCAGACCTTACATTTTCACCTCTCGTACTGTGCTTGAATAGTAGTTCCAGAGCTACTTGAACTGTGAAGCATCGAAGTTGCACATTTCTTGAATAACTTTATTTCCGACGGACTCATACAAGGCATCAAACACCGGGCACAAACTGTCGTTTTCGTCATCACTGTCGTGGTCCAGTCTAATATTGGTTATTTCGAAGCTTCTGCTCCCTAGCCACTGAAGTTGAGGCTAAAGTGAAGGGAATCGACAGCCGCTGGTAGGGAGGTCCACATTAACGGCGGTGGCGGTGGTTGAGAGGAGCTCATGCTGGTAGAAAGATAAGACTCTTTCTTTGAAAAATTGTATGGGTTGGACTGCCTGGTGGGATTGAAGGGAAAGCCGAGAGCGAGGAGTGCGAAACAGTATCTGAGGCCGACTGGTAAGCAAAGGGGCTGTATTGGCATGGGTGAAGGAGTACGCAGCAGTGGGGGGATAGACTGGAGTGGAGTAGAGGGTGGGAGCGATGAATTAAGCGGGTAGTTGTAAGTGGCGACTGGGAACGGCTATATCCACATGGAAATATTGCTACTGAGGTGCTTTGGTGGGTAATTTTTGGGTTTATTTTTAATGTATGGAAATGTGGTCGGTTATATCCACGCTGCTAATTCGTTATGCGGGATAATTCTTCGCTGATGGGTAACACTACAGCAAATGCCCTTCCTTACAGGGCCGGCTCAATGCCAGCGAGCAGGCATGCCGCGTTGGACATGACTGCCGCAGCAGCGTGCCTCTGGGTAAGCACCGCTCTAACCATCCGATAGGTCTCCATCGCTCGAACGGCCACGTTCCGCGCGACATCGGTTAGCACCGCGTACGCGTCTGGGTGCCAGCCTCCAAGGGTGGATATTGGGATAGGCACAAACCTTCCTCTAGTAGCCGTTGCGAGCAGTGGTTCATACCTTCTACGTTTGGCGGTGATGGCTGCTTTGATGGAGGTGAGTGGGTTGAAAGTACGCACTCTCCTATTGGAGGGCGCAAGCGGATTGACGAACGTGACGTCAAAAAAGTCCGTTCCTCCGTTGCTACCCATTGCCTCGATATCCGGCCTTGTGCGGTGGAGCCCCTGTCGCCCCTCGATGGTCGGATGACGGGCTGCCTTCTGCGAGTCTTGGGCGGGGAGGACGACTTGACGGTCGTGTCGTCGGGTGCGGCCCCACCACAGGCAGAGCATGAGGTTATCCCCGTGGCAGTCGAGGACCTTAGGGCAGTTTGTGCGTGGGCACGGCGTGTCTGAGGCGAAGGGCGGGACTTGGAGGTAGTACTGGAGCCACACTGAGAACTCACGGGCGTCAATATTGGTCTTGAGGCCGGGGCACGGAGCACAATAGACCCATTCCTCTGCGCTAGGAAGGCCCATAGAAGCCTGGAAAGCTTGCCTTCGTTGGTCGCCGAGAGGGATCTCTTCTTGAAATGCCGCCTGGACTGCTTCTGTTAGTATCTTTTGCGGAGGGGTTTTGCTTGACCAAAATACACTAAAAAGTAGGAGTGGTGAGTGCAGGCAGGAGATCGACCATATTCGGTGGGCGCGGACGGCATCATTGTACGTCGTAAGATACATGATAGGTTTTTAGGTTTCCAGCCTGTTGGCAGCTGCGCTGGAGGCAAGGAAATGGTGGTGCTGTCAATCGCCATTTCGGGCTCGTCATCAGAAATGTGCTCTTCATTTGGAAATGGCGCGCAAAATTTTCAAACATTGTGCGCTTTTGGAAAAGGGGGTGTTTCTTTTTTCATTCTGTGTTTTTTGCAATGGCATGGTTGTGCCGTTAGTGGACAGTAAATAATAAAGTGGAGCACTATTTTTTGGAATACTGTACTTTTATTTAAAATTCTACGTTTGCCAAACCATTTGGTAATATATGATCGGACTTGAGTGCTTGTTTTTGTTTACTCTCTTTCTGTCCTCTTTGTTTTTCGGCCAAGCGGAACCTACCTACCTTGCTATCGAGGGCGCGGCGCAGCACAGCACTATATGTACCGTACTGTGCCGTGCCCCAATCCCCTCCATGGCATGCTATGGGGAGATACGTCTGGAAGCTTCCAGATGTATCTCCCCGGGATGCGGAGCTGTACAGTAACCTGCGTGCCACACGCATACAGTATCTTGCGTGCCACACGCCACAGTAACTTGCGTGCCACACATACAGTAACTTGCGTGCCGCACGCAATCTGCGTGCACACGCCCCCCCGCTGAGAGTACGCTGCCGCCCGGCCGTAGTGTACAAATACAGTACAGTCCACTCCGTCTAAGCCCTCTCAACACCACCGTACCAAAGTCTGCACGTCCACCCTGAGGCAAAGTCTGCACATCCACCTCTAAGCGAAGTCTGCACGTCCACCCCTGAAGCAAATTGCCGTCCACCCCTAAGCTTGCAACCGCCACAGCAGAGCACGCACATCTGACGCCTTGTCCCCCTTGGCCTTTCAACCTCGCCTGCCTCCCCCTTCAGCTTCCTCCGCGTTTCCTTCTCTTCTCGAGCGGAGTTCACGTCTTCTCTAGGGCGGCGAGTGAGCGACCTCTGTGAAGTGCCGTGGTGCATTGAGACTGCCGGTATACACGTGGAAGCGAGCAAGCGGCCCGGCCGGATTGCGTGGGCTACGGTTGAGGGGAGAAGGCAACAAAGCGGAGGTAGAGTGGCACAGACGTTAGTCTTGAAGTCTCAATTCGAGGATGGCCAAGACGCGGCAGACGGCCGCTAAAAGCACTGGCGGCACGGCCCCTCGTCGTCAGTTAGCCGCTAAAGCGGCCCGGTGACCATATCTCACCCCCTCTCAGCTCACCGACTGCGCTGTTCGCCTCCTGGGACGCCGGGACACTAAAATCACGGTGCGCTCGGGCTCGCCGTTCAATTCAAGGTATACTCGCCGAGGTCACCCACCCGGTGGCAGTGAACGAGATGAGTTCCATGCCCTCTTCGGTTGTCATATCGCCCCCTTCGTGCGCCGTTTCGACAACAAGGAGATGACAGCCGCCGATGCTCATGCCCTCGGTCTCACGGAGTCGACTAATGACCGCCGCTTGTACGCGTCAGTCCCGGAGGCGCCTGGTCGATCCTCGACGTCCGGTGGTGCAGTGAGGAACAGGTGTACAGGGCCACCGATGAGGATTCTGGAGAAGATTATGTCATCCTTCTGTACACCCTAGCCTTCGAGGGTTACGACACGAACACCAGCACAACGTTGAGTCCGATAGGTTCGAACTAGGTCACTCCGATCGCATCGGGGCCGTCTCTGTACATCCACTCCTGGTGCCAAGGCAATCCGACAGGAAGTTGGTACTATCCTCTACCCGTTCCCGAGAGCCTTCGTACGGCTCCCCGCTCCCGTCGGCTCCTTCCCTCTGTCGCGTGCCGTTCACAGACGATCATGAAGGCTGCATTGGGCTTCTATTGCCAACGGCCTGGCCGAGCTTGGAGATAACGACCAGGCACAGCGGTGGTATCATACCTTCCGGAACCTGGCGGCTAATAACAGAAAAACCCCTCCAGCGGTGGCCGTGTTCGTGACCTCCGGGATGCCCAGAAGCACCTCCCCCCAGAGACCTCGTCCTGCAAAAGGCATTACCACTCAACTCGCCGGTGTCCTCCCTTCTTGCCCTTCCCGCGGGAGTCTATATCGTCACCCTGGCTGGCTCAAATGGTGTCAACCACTGCGCTACAGTGAACCTCGGACCGCGGCGCCTGCTGGACCCCTCTGAATCCTATGTGCTTGATTTGTCCCGGAAGCCTTGGAGGAGTGTGTCGGCGGTAGCTCGGAATTCTACTCCCTCCGCGAAGTGAGGAGGCTAGTGCTCCCCGGAGGACATACCTCTAAGCGCCCGCGTCATCGTAACGGTGCCAATCGTACCAAGAGGAAGCGCGAAGCTATCGCAAGGGGCTCCGCCGGTCCTTCGTCCGGCAAGTGATCCAATGTTCTAGATTAAGTTGCCCTTCTATTCCCCTTTTTTTTTGTTGCCCTGAGTTCCGCCGACCTAGCTGCTTCTCCCTGCCCTTTTCTCCTCGTCTCCAACTTCTTGCTCCCGTATCTTATGGCTTTAGTAAACACCTGCTTTCTTGTGGTATCGAGCAACCGGCGAGCGTGAATCGCCTTCCTCGTCACCCGTCCCGTAGATGATATCAACTTGTAGCGTGGATGGTCAGCCTTCGTCACGTGCATGGCCCATAGTAGTACGATTCGAAAGCAGGCCACTTCTTGGTCTTCTGGAAGGCCGTTCCATGGACGACTAGAACTTCGTCCCTACCGCGAACTTCCTTACGCGGCCCTTTGGTTCTGATAAAGTCAGAGACCTTTCAACCACAGCGGCGCGCAGGCGCGATTCCCCAAGATCTCCACGGCTCGGTTCGTCGCGTTCCCGTCGCTCAGTAGAGCCACCGCATCACTTGCTAACATCCTTGGCCTGATGCCGTACAGCATCTGGAAGGGAGAGGGGGCCGCCCCACGGTCTCGTCTTCGGTAACCATACAACACTTGCGGGAGCGCCTCGGCCCAATCCCCACCGTTCTGAACAATAGACTCTTGATCGCGTGCTTGATAGTTCCCACCATTCTTTCCGCTCTCCCATTAGCCATAGGGGCGTAAGGAAGAACGGCCTTCCACTCCACCCATGTTCGCTCATAAAGCTCTGGACCGACGCAGCCAGGAATGCCGTCGCGTTATCCGACACGATCCTCTTTGGCGGCCCGAATGGCAGGAGTATCTCATCCTGGACGAACTTGATCACAATGTCCGAAGTGGAATTCATCGTCGCCCACGCAATCGGCCAACCAGTCATGTGTTCCACCGCATCAACGCGAATCTCTTTCCGGCCCTCGACGGCTTGAATGGTCCAGCGAAGTCAATTGAAAACGTCTCAAAGGCCCGGTGACGGGGCTCTTAGGTTGGTGTGGTAGGTCGGAAGCCTGCGAGCATGTTGACAGCCATCGCATGCCGCGACGTGTTCCGTGATGTCGCGGTACACTCCTGGCCACCAGAAGCGGTCCCTGACAAACTTCCGAGTTGACCCAACGTCCCAGTGTCCGATATCGTCGGAATGTCGCTAGTATATCGGCACGTTGCCCTAGCGGGGGCACGACGTGTAGCCCCTCCTTCTCCCGCCGGAACAGCGTATCGTTCCAAAGCATAAACTTCTTTGCGGTCCTCTTTATCGCAGTCCTCTTCTTTTTGTCCACTTCTTGGACCTTTTCTCCTGCCAAGAACCTTGCCACATTTAGCAGCTGCGGTTCCAAGCCCACGAGTTTGGGATCGGCCCAAACATACTGTGGCCACTAATCCTTCCAAGAGGTTCTCGACCTGTCTTCTCCATGGGTCCGGCCACTAGTAGGCCTGCGCGAAGATAGTCCGCGGCCCCATTGGCGACTCCAGGCCGATACTTAACCTCGAATCGTACTCGGCCATTAGTCCAACCACCTGGCAAGCCGCCCGTGAATGTCCTTCTTCTTAAACGCTGTCTGCAGAGCTTGATGATCCGTGTAAACCAGAAACGGTTTGTCAGACAAGAGGTACTCGGAACTTCTTTAGGGCAAACACTACTGCGAGGGACTCCCTCTCGCTCGTTGAATAGCGGCGCTCCTGTTCGTCATCGTCCTCGACGCGAATTGGATGGGGTGTACCTTCCCGTCCTCCTTTTTCTGAGAGAGGACCACTCCGAGTGCGGACGAAGACGCGTCCGTCTCTACTATGAAAGGGGCGTCGAAGTCCGGGTATGATAGCACTGGTGGTGTGGTCAGCTTCCTCTTAAGATACTCGAATGCTTCCTGCATCTCCGAGGTCCATCTGAAAGCCTTCTTAACCGATGTGGCCACGTGCAGCACCGCGGAGCTATCCGCAAAGTTCCTGATGAAGCGCCGGTAGTACCCCGCCAGTCCGAGAAAACTCCTCAATTCGGTCACGTTTCTCGGTTCGGGGCTTCCTATGTCCTTTACCTTGTCGGTGTCGACCTTTATGCCCATTCCGTTGACCACGTGACCAAGAAACTTGACCTCTGATTGCGCGAAACTGCACTTGGTCACTTTGAGCTTCAGTCTTGCCTGTTGAATTCTTCTGAATACCTCCTGACAATGTCCTACGTGTTCCTCCATTGTTTGGGAGAAGATGACCACGTCATCTACATAGACCATGGCGAAAGGTAGATTTCGAAGAACATCGTCCATCATTCGTTGGAACGTCGCCGGTGCGTTCATTAACCGAACGGCATGACCTCAAACTTGTACGTTCCATACCTAGAAACGAACGGTCCTCTCCTTGCAACTTTCGGCCATCCTTACCTGCCAATATCCGGTATACAGATCCAGGGTTGTAAAAACCTTCGAGCCAGACAGATCATCAAACAGCTCCTCGATCTTCGGTAGTGGCCAGCGGTCTGGCTTCATCACCCTATTTAACTGTCGGTAGTCGACGCAGAACCTGGGTCTCCCGTCCTTCTTTGTCGCTATGACCACGGGAAATGACCAAGCTGAGCTTGAAGCGTTGACTCCAGCTTCTAGCAGCTTCCCAACCTCCTTCTTGACGACCGCGTTGTGCTTTGGCGCATCCGGCGAGCCTTCATATGGATCGGAGTGTCATCAACCAGTTCGAAAGCGTGTACAACCGGAACCTTGCGGGTTCCAGGTGGTGGATGTCCAGGCGATCACGCCGGTGTCCCGCAAGGCCTTCACCAACAACCCCTGGTCCTTCTTCTCAAGGTGCTTCACCTTTGCGCCCAGCAGAGCGGCGCGTTCTGCCTCTTCATCTTCCAAGCTGGAGTCCAGCTCTGTGTCATTGCCTTCCAGATCTGGCTCGTACGGCTCCTTATTCAAGATCGCTAGTACGAGCTCTTGCTCTGTGTCCGATCCGTCGTCGCTGCCTCCTGACTGAAGACGACGAAGGCGCGAACTGCTCACTTCCAGATTCCTCTGCAGACGTAAAATCTTCGCTGTCAGTGCGAGGTCCGTCTACCACAGGCGGCTCACAAAGGAGGGGCAGGAGAACCTTCTTCCTTCCTGCTGCCAAAGAAACTTGTTGGCGACCATAGTCTAGGTTTGCCTGCATGGATTCCAGGGTGGGGCTGCCGATGATCGCGTCAAATGGCGCGTTACGCTCCACCAAGAATCCCAAAGGCACCACCAAGGTTCCAAAAGAGACTGGTACCTTCTGCACACACCCAATAACCTGAGCAACCGTTCATCGGCGACGGTGACCTGACGGTCAGTGGCTGTCGGAGCGAGCGCCAGCTTCTCGCAGAAGTCCCAAGACATCAAATTGGGAACTGCACCCGTGTCCAACAACGCATGCGTCTCCGTCCCATAAGCCTTCACGGCCACAAACTTCAACCGTCGGGGCCCTCGGGATGACGCGATGTGGAGGCGTGAGTCACCGGGACAGTCTTGGCAACCAAACGCTTCAACTGCTCCTCGCTTCGTCGGCGTCCCCGCGTAGAAGCTGCCCGAAGTTCATTCCTGAAGAGGCCGAAGCCAACTCCGCAACCACATTGTACTTCCCGCATGGTCCTGAAGGGCTCCAGACGCCTTCTTCGCCTTCCTTGCCTTGCTATTCTTCTTCTGAGGGGCCAGAATGGCTACAGGCGGGCGGAGACAGGGGCCTTATTCATCAGCGCGTCTATGTCCATAACGTTATCTCTGCGCTGCTTCGGAAGGCTTGCCATCGGCACTCCTCTTTGCCGCGGCCACCACGTCGCCTTTGAGGGACTCCTTGACGACTATAACAGGCCCTTCGTCACCCTTCTCCTTCATTCGGAGTTCCTCTTTCGACTCCGAACTTGCCTTGCGATTCCAACGTGTCAGCCATCACCTGGCGTTCCTTTGACCAGCACGTTGCTTCTGAGTGGCCCCTCTACCACAAAAGGAGCAACGCGTGTTCCTGTGGGGATTCAGAGGCACTGCGTGGCACGATGTCCCTTTTGCCCGCAGAAGCTGCAACTATAGTCCTTGTCAACAGGTGCGGTCGGTACCGTCTTCTCGAACTGTTTTTTCACGAGAAGGGAAAGCTCGGCGAACTGGCCAGCTAGATCATCCACCTTGTTCTCGAGTTTCCGCGAGTCCTGTCGCGAGTGTCGCCCTCTGTAGATTTTCTTCGGAGCCGCCGGGGCCTGCCTTTCCTGGTTGGTGCTTCCGAAGAATGCCTTCTGACCGATGACGAAGTCTTCCACTGCCTTCTTCAATCCTTCGTAGTCCGATGGGCCCGATACATCACGAACTGCGCCAGCTCGTGGTGTCCCGCCACCGCCTTCGGAGCAACCCGAACGAAGCAGCATCATTAAAGCCAACCCTCTTGTAAAGGGAATCCACGCGCGCTAGGGATCCACTTAAATCTCCAGGGTCCAGTCCAGCGGCGACGGCTTCGCTAACTTCTTCTTCCGGATTGACCTTCTTCAAGAACTCGGCGATTATCTTCTTCTTAACAATATCAAAGTTCTGGGCCTCTTCGGTTAGTGACCCATTCCTCTCAAACGTCCGTAGTACCACTCGAAAGCCTTCCCCTCCAGATGGCAAAGGATCTGAAGGGCCTTCTCCTCGTCGCTTTTGCCGCGCATTGCGACATTTTCGTACGCAAAAAGGAATCCGGAGATATCAGCAGAATGGGAACCATCGAAGGAGATGTGAGGGGGGTTGTTATTATTCATCCTATCGAACCTTGGATGCGGTACCATGATGCTTGTTTTTCGTTTACTCTCTTTCTGTCCTTTTGTTTTTCGGCCAAGCGGAACCTACCTATCTTGCTATCGAGGGCGCGGCTCAGCACAGCACTATATATGTACCGTACTGTGCCGTGCCCCAATCCCCTCCCTGGCATGCTATGGGGAGATACGTCTGGAAGCTTCCAGATGTATCTCCCCGGGATGCGGCGCTGTACAGTAACCTGCGTGCCACACGCATACAGTAACTTGCGTGCCACACTACAGTAACTTGCTTGCCGCACGCAATCTGCGTGCCACAGCACTACCGTGATATTGTGATTTGCACAGAATTTGAGCATTTGTTTAATTTATGATAGAGTGGCCGAGTAAAATAATATTTTTTTATATAATATTATTAAAAATAGAAAAAACATTGTTTTCGCATTAATTTAGCATGGTAAATGCATGTCATCTGATATGAAATCAATGCCCAATTACTAAGTGATTGCATAATTACTCCAGTCTTTGGGCGGGAGACCTACTGTACTTATTAGTACACCCGCTTACCTACAATAACTTACTTCTGCCTCTCCCCTCGTTGCTTCTTACCCCGCGCCGCATTTCCGAAATGGCTCGAGCTCCTCATGCGTTCCAATAGTCGCCCCCCCCGCTACCTCCACTGCTACAGCAGTGTCAATCCACTTCCGCGTATCTGTGCATACGGTGTTCAGAAGCAACAGGCTCGTCGGGTTTTGCCATTACTTGGCGTTAATTCATCTCGCAATACATGCTGCGAAATGTAGTGTTACCACAGGTGTCAAGCCGTGACCGCAATAATGGAGGGCTAGTGTCACTCGCTGTCAATCTGCACCGGTCATGGGCACATTATCGGAGCAAGTGAGGTTTCAACTGCCCTCGCTCAAATCTCATTACAACGGCACTTGTCCACATTTTGAAGCGTACATGCTGAAGCACACACTCGGTGAAGATGTAACGAAAGCAAGCTTCTCCGATGCCGTCGATCAGCGACAAAGTGTGCTTGCAGCTGCTGATCTTCTCGTTAAGAAAGTTCTCTATAAATTGAGGCCACCCAATCGGGGCACCGAGGATGTCAATGCCTTCGATAGAGAAAGTCTCGCTTGGGAAGCGGTCAGTAATGGCGGTTGTCCCTTAAGAGACCCGCGCGACCACAATAGACGCGTTTTATTTTGGTTCAAATACCAGCCATGATCGGATCCTCTAGAGATAAGGATCACGACTGCACCGCTTGGGCTCCGAAGCGCCTATCAGGATGCAGTCATTACCGTGCCATCTTGTGGAGCCAGCTGTGCCCGCTCAGCAATTTCCTTCGCTAATAGATGCACTACCAAGATAACGTCAGTCAGCATGAGTGCTGGGCCCCCTGCTGCAAGCCTTCTCGGCCAGGGATGTCTTGTGCACACGCCACAGACGATACTAGCGAACACTTGCTGCGAGCGTACACCACGTTCAGAAAACGATATAGTGACGGTACCTTGTTCGGCAGCAGATGTATCACCTCGAGAACCGATTGAAAGAGTTATGCGCATCCACGAACACTAGTGCATACCCATCCTCGTCGCTTTGACGCTCGACCGGTCTCCGCACTTCGTGCAATATGGAATCTAGTTTGCAGGGCACGCCATTGACCATTTCCATGGATGCGCCAGTAATCCCTCATGTTTCCAGTGCCTCTAATAGAGACACCTTGCTTGTCAGTCGCCGCGAGGCTGCCCCAAGTGCAGTGGAGCGGATCTTTTCTGGTCGAGGTTGAATGAGCAGCAGCGTCGCAGAGGAGATCAGAGGGATTGTGACACCTGGGAGGTCCCCCTTGGCTAGTCTCCTCACAACCGCAATTACCACCGAAATGCCTGTCACCCCTGCTTCGGGACTCACAGTTGTATTGGCCAGCAACCGAAGAAGCCGCTGGGCATTCCGTCCGAGCCCGGAGCCGAGTTTAGGTTGAGGCGCCGGACAGCGCTTGGAACGGCATCCACCGTGATGTTAATTGGAAGCGGAAGGTCTCTCGCTTCAGTGGATGTCACTGGAGGCTAGGGTGCTGCGAGCATCTCCCGCAGACGTTCTACTATAACTTACGAGTCACGCACGTCGGCGATACGCGACTGGTGTAAAGAACGCATCGCACGCCCGTATTGCGCGTCTGCAGCTAAGCGGCCTGCTCGGCGGAACGAGGCGTCACGCCAAAGTCGGTCTGCAGGGTGCGACGCCGGAAAATTCGCTCTTTTCTGATCTGGTGGGCTTGACTGGCTTCTGTCCATAGTTCACCTATTCGCCCGCAATGCCGCGACGGATGCGTTTGCAGAGTCCTTGGCTTTGGCTTCTCTGAGATTACTATCCGGCTTCCCTACGCATCAAACTTCGCAAGACTGCAGTGGGAAGAAGACGTGTCCGAGGAAGGCAGTGTGGACTGTATCAGCGTGTGGGGACTGCATCAGCATTCCATGCGTTAGCAGCGGTGCGGAAGAGCCGTATGCGCAGTATGGCGAGACTGTGCACGCGATTCCAGGGTATGCGGTCGAAGATGTCCGACGATCTCAGCGGCTATGGAGTCCATCGTATATAGGGGCGCAACGAAAAAGGCAGATACCTTGGTCTCCCGTTGTCCCAGTAGGTTCGAGTTTTGCCTTCGCCATCCGCATCTCTTTCATGCGCTGCGACGGGGCTCGGATACGATTCCAACTTCGCTCAGTCATCGCCGTCGTCATCGAAGGGGGTCCAGGAACATCCGGCTCAGAGGAGGGGTTACTGTTGGGCTTCGCGTATAATTGTCGTTGCCATCCGTCAAATTACGTTGCAGCTGTGTCGTAAGGTTGTGACTAGAAAGCCTCCATGGGTGGGTTTTTGAAGCATGCCAAGGAAAATTCTCCGTGGTGCTGAAAGGGGCACAGGAGTCGCGGATGTGGCGGGGCAGCTCAACGGTGCGTCGGCATGAAGCCACCTTCGTGTGACGGAAATTGCTTGTGAACTCTTGGTTTTCGATTGAGGCTCCAAAGAACTTAGGGTTTTTTGGGAGCATTGCTGAGACGGGAATTCCGAAAGGATGGCGGCTTGTGTTAAACAGGGTATCCGACTGAAATATAGGCGCCTTCACCTGCTGAGATAGATCCGCACGGGCGAAATATCGCGAATGAGTGGACGGGCGTCTGGCGGCAAGGTACTTCGCAAAGGTCCCATCGTCGGCATACCATTGATCCAAGGCAACGTTTGTGTTCCGATAAGCTTTTGGGTCAGGGGTTGGATAATGAGGGAGAATAACAGAGTGCTGACGGGTTCTCTTGGTGCGCAGAATAATCGAGCGTGACCAGTTGCAGTTGGCGACCAAAATCGACGGGTGCCAGTTTCCCTATGTAATATTATTGCGGGCGAGCGAAAGCGTGCTGGATGGGAGGAGAGGAGGCATTGAGTGCCGATCCATGCAATTTAACGCTTTCGAGTTGTCCATGAAGATTGTGGCGACAGGACGACTAGTACGCTCGCTTAGGATTTCAAAGACGTCTACCGTATCATTGATTCTAGAGTTTTTTTGCAAGTCATTTTTAAACTGATCTTTTGAACCTTTGGGATCACTGTCGACGGCATTTCTGGACCCAAGCCCAGTACTGCTTTTGCCAAACATGCCTTTACCACTAATGCCTTCCGCCATGCCTGTTGCAGTCATCACTGCCTCCAGCTCCGGTATCGGCCTCGCCACCGCACACGCATTAGCCGCGCGCGGCTACCATGTTATTGTATCTTCCCGCTCCTCCGCCCACATCAAAACCGCCCTAGCCGATCTTCACAACCTTCACGGTCCTGACTCTGCCTCCGGCGTTCCTTGTCATGTCGCCAATCCCGACCATCGCAAGGAGCTCCTTTCATTTGTTCAACGACGCACCTCCGCTGTATCTGCACTCGTTCTCAATGCTGCTGTGTCCACCGCTTATGGGCCAGCTTTGGAAGTAACTGAGGCGCAGTGGGATAAAATGTTTGAGGTAAACCTGAAGGCCACGCTCTTCATGATTAAAGATTTGCAACCGCTTCTAACACATGGATCATCCATTGTTTTGGTGACCTCCGCTGCTGCATATAACCCAATACCGCGGCTGGGGATTTATAGTATCACAAAGACCGCCTTGTTGGGTATGTGCAAGGTTTTGAGTAATGAGCTTACGTCAAAAGGTATTCGTGTCAACGCGGTTGCGCCAGGGCTTTATACAGACTCGCTTCTCAGAGGCTTTGTGGAAGACAAAAAACGGGAGGAACCCCAGGTTTCGGATTCCTTTGGCTGGATTCCCATGAAGCGGATTGGGAAACCAGATGAGGTAGCCCCACTTATTGCCTTTTTGGTTTCCGACGATGCGAGATACATTACCGGGAGACTTTTGTTGTGGGTGGAGGGATTCAGAGCAAGTTGTAGCACTTATCTTGCGACATACAGTCTAATGGAGCAAGGCTATCAAGGAAACTTCAAAGCGTCCTGGTGCATCGCTGAAACTGAAATCTTCAATTCATGTCATCCTCGCCGTTTCCTATGCTCCCTCTTTGTGTTCATTCGAATCTTGCCAAACCTGCGTTCCCGTGTGACTTGCCGCAGCATGGTACACCGTCCACGCAGCGAGTACCACCGCATGACGTTTGAATTGTCTTTTTGGCACAACATGACAGCAGCGACAGGGTCATTCCTTCGCTCACTTTTCGGTGGGACCATGGGTTCTCTAGTCGGAATACCCGACTTCCCGACCACGTTCGCCCAGCAACGTCAGGGCTAGCCACCGGCAAACTATGGAAAGGCAACCACCACCGGCTGTGGTGGTTTCGCATATCCATGCTGACCACACTGAACTCAGCACACGCTGTCCTCTCCACAACGCGATTGTCAATCATTGTTGCCATCCTGTAAGTTCTCATTGCTCTCGGTCCCGTTACGAAGGCAAATTTCTGTCGAGCACGCATTCATTTTAACTTCCAAGGATATTTAACCGTCAGTGGTGGTCCTCATCACTGATGGGCATGGGTCAGTTGTCCCATCTCACAGTCAATACAACGCCGTCTTGACATCGAAATTTGCTCCCCCCTGTGCTCCACAGTCCCTCGGCCACTTCAATGCCTTGTCTCCAAACGATTGTAATGGTCTCCTCGTAACCGTCAGTGGTGGCACATTACTCCACCCTTACCGGTCAACTTTCTTGTTGCAGATCCCTGCTTGTGCGCTTACTGCAAAAGCCTTGTTCCCATGTTACTCTCCTTGCCATTTGATTCGCGGAGGATACGTTACTGCGCCTGATTTCTGACAATGAACCCGTCATCCCGACACCTACCGCCACTCATGTCCACGTCTTACCCAAGCTCTCGAACTCTTGCTGACAAAACCTGCCTCCCTCCTCTTCTTTGTCCTTCGGCTCACAGTTCGCTCCTTATTTACATCACAACTTAGTAGTTCGCAGCGGCACATGCGATTGAAAGTCCCTCCATTCAAAACCCTCCGCAATAACCATATCCTGCAATAAGAATGAAAGGCCATCTTTCCCTCCCAATCCGCCCTTTGCTATCTCTTCTCAAAGGCCACTCGCAAAGTCACGCTCTGAGTACACTCCCGTTCGCGCGTATCGCCCTGGAATTTTGCGCGCACACTCAGGCGGACTGAATTACCGTCGCGAAAGATCACTTCCACGTCGAGTGATTTGAGCGCCGCGAACTCAATTGGAATGCGCTCGCCCAGGAGTATGAGTTGGTTAGGGACTATGTTATCCTGCATTTTAGTAGCAGTGTTGACTTTTCTGTTTGGCGTCGTATTTGCAGTCCTATCGTCGCCGGGGGAAGGTGAGTTAATTGATAATAGATTGATGGAGAAGCTAGTACGGGTTGTGGGTGCAAGGGGACGGCAAGGGGAATTGAGAGGCCGGGAAAGGCGAAATGAAAACACATCAGCTCAGTCCGGCAGAAAGGAACGAGACGAGGGGGAATCATCCTTGCTGGGAAACGGAATCCAAGAGGAAAAGATCACTGTGGGCACTTTCCCGAGACAACTCGAACCGGCTTGTGGAACGTCGGTATTGTCGGGAAAAATGCTAAAAGGTTTGATGTGCCATGGCTACTGTGGAACCGAGTGGAAACAAAGGGTTTTATGGAGAGTGGGTATCGAGTTTTGTATTCGACGATAAAGGAGAAGGGTAGCGATGGATTAGGACATGGAATGACAGTGGTGAATGCAGAAGTGTCACTGCACTGAGTTTAGGATTGGCGTATACCATCGGGTAGGATCATTTGGATCTATGAGTGAAGAGAAAGATGGAATAGAGGGATTATTTGGATGGGGCGTAGGAGAGGTGCCGAGAAAGTTCATAGAAGAGGAAGTATGCGAAGTGGAAGGGGTATGGAACGGAGTAGAGCGGCCACTGTGAAGGAGGATTTGTGTCCGCGTGTCGAGGGATTAAGGAGGAATGTTGGGACTGAAGGAGATTGTGGAGGTACCCGGAGAGTTGAGCTATGGATGTGTATCATGTGGGGAGACGCGGAGGAAAGCGAAAGAATTTTTACGGAGGCATGGAGGGAACCATACGTTGTTCCAAATGGAGACGAAGAAATGCGATCAGCGTCCGAAGAGTCCAGACTTTAGACTTTCAACCGCTACTTCTACTGGAAATACTGGGATTTGCACGGGGACGAGAAGTTGGGGAGGATGGGCGGTGGGGAATGGAAGGAGGAGGGGAAGAAGTGGAGGGTAGGAGTGCAGAAGAGGGATAGGGTAAGGCTAAAGGAGGGGGAGTTGAATGTGGCGGTTCATGTGAGGAGGGGGGATTTTGTGTATGTGAAGAACCGTCGGATGATATCGCTAAAGGTGATGAGGAATGTGATATGGGAGGTGATGAGGGTTGTGAAGAAGGTTGGGGGTATTTGCGAGGATGCCTGTCTGTGTGATTGTGTATTCGGAAGGAAGGAGGCTGAAGGAATTGAAAGGGGATTTGCATGATGTAAACAAAATGGACAAGGCGTTTGTGGATGTGGATGGGCAGGTGAGAGATGCGAGGTATTTTCATGAAATGCTGATAGGCGGACAAGGTAGGATGAGGGCAAGGGGTAATGAGACACATTCGGAGCGGACGGAATGGGAATATGGAGGAGGGTTAAGGGTAGAGATGAGGGTATCGGGTAGCGTGATAGATGGGATGCATGAAATGGCGAGTGCTGATGTGTTTGTGGGGAGTGCGAGCGACATGAGTCAATACGCGGTGAGGATGATAGCCAGGGGGGTTGTGGTGTTGCCAGAGTACTCGGGAGGAAGCACAGATGGGCCTCTGGCTAGATTCCATGCCATCAATGGTACTCTGCAGAGATACGAGGACTTAGAACGCCATTGGAGAATGTTCGCCCGGGGAATGAGAAAAGCGCGGCTAGAGCCTTCGAGAACGAACTAATCAATACTAATATTGTATCTGCAAAAGTCGCAGATACTTCGCGATACGAAAGCATTTAGACAGTTCTAAACTTACCCCGACGTTGCCGCTTGAAGGAGACCATACAAACTGCTTTTACCTCTCATAGGGAAGGGGAAAGCAGTATGGTCCGTATTTACAGAACCTTCAAGAGACGCTCTTAGTAAAGTCGCGCAACGTGAAAATCAAGAAAGGGCTGTTGGGCTCCTGCAATAGCATTGCAAAGCAGTGGGGTAGGAAATTAGGTAAGAATATGTGCTGCCACTGACCCGTGTCCCCGCTTGTGACGATTCCATTATTTTTTTGAGACACGGTGGTGCCTGGGGTTGATACAGGGAGAAACTTGCAAGGTAATGTTGTATCATTGAGCATTTGCCCGGTCCATAAGCATCCCTAAGCTTTCTGCTGTGTGAAGAAAGGACTTGGAAGGGAGTAAGTTCTATTAGTGATACTCAAATGACAAAGATTGCTGCTGTTGATGAAGCATGAGGTATATGTGGGCCCTACCTTAAAAACCAAACCTACCATTACGGTTGTAAGCCTGTCATCGCTAATCCATCTAGGCCCCTCCCTCTCGCAATCCGCTATTTTTAATAAACCATGCTGCATGTTTAACGCTAGACAATTAAGAGGGCGAAAAAGGTGTTTCAGACTGCTTCCTGTCCAATCTGCCCCTGGAGCGTCAATTAAGTACTTGTATTGCCCATGTCCAGCTGCGCGCTGACGATGCAGTCGTGTTATGGCAGCTTTACCACAGTGCTCATTTAGTGAATGATGTAATCATTTAAGCGGCCAATGAGCCTTCTGAATATTCTTTAAACTTGATCGTAATCTTGTAGTGTTGACTGCCGATTAGTTGTCGCACCATTCTGCTGAAGTGGTTCTACCTCTCAGAGTCTGAGAAGTACACGGAAAAGGAGGCTGCTGTCTTTTAAAATTCTCGAGATTTTAATCTATCCTGCGAGAAAGTCGACAGTATTTCGGCGCTGCTTCTCTTCTTTGTTTTCGCAACTGCTGTAGCTACGAGTTTCGTTCTTAACTGAGCGTAGAGCAGGTTTCATTTCATTCCTTCGCAAGAGCCAAACTACCTGATTGTATGGAAAAGGAAGTCGACTGCTTTTCTTGCAAAACTTAACATTTATCGTCCTGATACGATAAATTTTGCCCATGTCTCTCTTTCCTCTCAGACCTTACCATGTTCATGCTTCCTCTTCGAAAAAGCAAAGTAATGAGGCAGTGTATCGGATTTATGTGCCGCGATCCTCTTTCGATGTAATGATACCGTCCTTCCTGAAATATCCATCGCTTGTGTTAATCCTGCCTGTTCCAGCTCATACTCCCAAGGACATTGAAAGAGGCGCAGCGCAATTAAGACATGACTAAGTCTGGCCAACGCCCATTTCTAAACATTGCGCATGGTATACATGCCCACACTCCGCTTGCACAGCTTCGCATGGTTCAATAACCTCTGCACATCTCACACATTTCAATGTCGCCTGTCCACGCCCTTAGGCCTCTCCAATACGATTCCGGTTGACAGCATGTCCATTTCTTGACGCTTTGAAGGAGTCTCCTCTACCACGCCACGTAAAAGTAGCGTTGTATAACTCTCCTCATCAGCGCCGTATCGTCTCAAGAGCTGGCAGACAGTTTCAAGCCGTCTTCTACCGGCAATTTGAAGCGCAGTTTTCCGAATGAGTCACGAGCAGTAAGATTGGGCTCACCATAATCAAGCACGACTTGGACCAGTGCGCGAATTTTGCTCTCGGGCAAATGGGCGGCATTGCATGCGTAATGAAGAAGAGAATTTCCGTATTCATCCTGCGAGTTGCCGTTCCAGCCATGGTTGAGAATAGCGAGCATACCCGAAATACTTCCCAACTCGCAACAGAGTTTTGGAATTCCTTCCTTTGTCATTGAAGCCTGAAGTTGATGCAGATACCACCCGAATGGCTGCAGAGAGCATCGTAGAAAGGAGGCCATCGTGGCCAAGTAGAAGGACGAGTCTTGGAGGGAAGGGTTCAGGTGGGCGGGAATGAGTTGGACTAGTAGAAAGGGCTCCGGACAGAGTTAAAATATGCACGATACGGGTGGAAGAGGGAGGGTGGGTATTGTAGGCGCGGATCGCAGCGTGAATTGGCTCCTCGGTATGAGCAGATTTGGGGCGAGGTGGGTGGCCAATGGATAGGAGATGATGAAGTTGGCGAATATTCAAAGTCGATGCAGCAGAATGAAGGGTTAGTGGAGGAGGCGTAGAGGATGAGGCACCAGATTTAAAGGCAGAGTGAAAGTAACTTGTTAGACGATTCAGCAAAGATGGTTCGGTTTGGGGGTGGAACATAGCTTCAGAGAAGAGGGCACGGGGCCATCTATGTAACTTGAGGGGAAGCCAAAGGAGAGGAGGGGTTCAAAAGCCTTTCAGTTGGAGGCAGCTGAAGGTAATGACAATAACTATTTGGTACTGTCCGCGATGATGAAGAGTTAATATTATGTACAAAGTGCTCAAATTTGGGGGTTATTACCTCTAGGAGCGAGATTACGGTGAGAACCTCATGTGCACTTTAACGGACACACGCCTAGAGGTTATCTGAGTCGAAACCGGGGCCGATCAGGGTAGAATGCAATTGACCGGCTCTAGACAGGTACACAGGGACTCTTCAATCTGCCTATGACCATCCGGCACGCCAGGGTTTACGTGAAGAATCCGCGTTGGTGCGCAAGAGCGACGGCCGCATCGATCAAACGACAAACCGGGTTTTCCCACTTGAACAGGGGCAACTCTGACCACTTCGTCACCACTCAATAAAACTTCCAATAAAGCTTGCAGGAAAAATCAGTCCAAAAAGCACATCTCGATTACACGCAAGCCCAAACGCACGCCATGTTTGTCGGGCCGAGGGTGTGGTCTGCAGCAATCCAAATCGCGAGCGATCGCCGCCTCAGTCACCTTTCCGCCTACCCCACAATTCGCCCTATCCAATCCTCCACATTCCACCTGATCAACAGGATTCCAGCGCAAGCTCGATCTCCTCGATCGCTGACTCGCTCCAACTAACACGTATAAAACTTCTTCCATCCCCATTCACTCCCTTTTCCATCTCTCCCACGCTGACAATCTCCTGTTGTCAAGCCCCCTCAGTTTTCTGGATAAAACCATCGCTCCGATAATTCTCAAACATGACACCCTCCTCCATACTTCACACCCCTTCGCCCACAACCCCACGACCTTTCATCACGCGATGGAACCCCCAAAACTATACCTTACGAATCCGTCATGCCCTCCATTCCACAGAAAACAGCTTGCCAAATCTCGTTCCGAAATTCCTCCACGCTCCTTCCGCCCGCGGATGCTGCGAACACGCTCCGAGACTGTGCATTACCGTTGTGGGCGTGTGCACCCGCGCGGACTGTCTTTACCGACAGGTCGATCAGAAGGTGGATTCCGTGGAGTGGGAGGAAGACTGCGGCTTGGTTGCAGCTGTTTACGTTGGGAGCATTGGCAGTCTTGCTGTTGGTGATTTTTTCGACCCCGTTGCCGGCGGAGCAGGAGGGCGACCGATATGTAGGGGAGATTCGGGGTAGGATTAAGGCAGTTATGAAGGAGAGAGGAAACGATCGGGAAGGTTTGAATAAGACTGGCAGTATTCTCAGTGAGGTTAACAGGGGGAAAAGTGGGAAAGGAAAAGGGAAGAGGGGAAGGAGATATGCTGAGCCGAGAAAGTTAGGGGTGTTGAAGCGTGGTAGTGGGAGGGTGGAGGTGGCGGAGAGGGTGGGTTGCACGAGGAACGTATTAATGTTGGACGTTTGAGGAGGCAGTTAGGATCGGATTATGGAATGTCGGTATTGTCGGGAAAAATGCTAACAGGTTCGACGTGCCGTGGTTATTGTGGAACCGCGTGAAAACAAAGGGTTTGAGGGAGAGTGGTATCGAGTTTTGTATTCGACGATAAAGGAGAAGGGTAGCGATGGATTGGGACATGGAGTGACAGTAATGAATGCAGAATTGTCAACTGCACTGAGTTTAGGATTGGCGTATACGCATCGGGTGGGATCATATGGCTCTATAAGTGAGGAGAGAGATGGAGTAGAAGGATTATTTGGATGGGGCGTAGGAGAGGTGCCGAGAAAGTTCATAGAAGAGGAAGTATGCGAAGTGGAAGGGGTATGGAATGGAGTAGAGCGGCCGACTGTAAAGGAGGATTTGTGTCCCGCGTGTCGAGGGATTAAGGGAGGAATGTTGGGACTGAAGGAGATTGTGGAGGTACCCGGAGAGTTGAGCTATGGATGCGTATCATGTGGAGAGACGCAGAGGAAAGCGCAAGAGTTCTTAGCGAAACATAGGGGGAACTATACGTTGTTTCAAATGGAGACGAAGAAATGCGATCAGCGTCCGAAGAGTCCAGACTTTAGACTTTCATACCGCTACTTCTACTGGAAATACTGGGATTTGCACGGGGACGAGAAGTTGGGAGGATGGGCGGTGGGGAATGGAAGGAGGAGGGGAAGAAGTGGAGGGTAGGAGTGCAGAAGAGGGATAGGGTAAGGCTAAAGGAGGGGAGTTGAATGTGGCGGTTCATGTGAGGAGGGGGGATTTTGTGTAGTGAAGAACCGTCGGATGATATCGCTAAAGGTGATGAGGAACGTGATATGGGAGGTGATGAGGGTTGTGAAGAAGGTTGGGGAGTATTTGCGAGGCTGCCTGTCTGTGTCATTGTGTATTCAGAAGGGAGAAGGCCGGAGGGTGTGAAGGGGGATTTGCATGATGTAAACAAAATGGACAAGGCGTTTGTGGATGTGGATGGGCAGGTGAGAGATGCGAGGTATTTTCATGAAATGCTGATAGGCGGACAAGGTAGGATGAGGCAAGGGGTAATGAGACACATTCGGAGCGGACGGAATGGGAATATGGAGGAGTTAAGGGTAGAGATGAGGGTATCGGGTAGCGTGATAGATGGGATGCATGAAATGGCGAGTGCTGATGTGTTTGTGGGGAGTGCGAGCGACATGAGTCAATACGCGGTGAGGATGATAGCCAGGGGGTTGTGGTGTTGCCAGAGTATTTGGGAGGTGCTGACGAAGGCCCGGTTGTTAGATTTCATGCCCGTAGTGGAAGTTTGAAGTGGAAGGACGACTGGAGTATTACTGGAAGGTTTTTGCCAGGGCAAACGAGGGCAGCGTGAGCCGAGTACTTGGCGATCAACTTTGGAATTAGAGAGCTTTCGCACAAAGAATTCAGAAATAAAACTGCCAAATTTCAGCAATAGAATTACAGTCTGTAATTCAATTGCAGAATTCTGGAATGAAGTCGTGAGGTAAATTGCTGAAATGTCACTAGTTAGTGAAGACCCGGAGAAGTGGTTGTGAGAAATAAAGATCAGGCACTAGGAGTTTTCGCGCCAGTTCATGCGTAAACACGTTTTCAAATTTCAAATTTCAGAAAATAATTTCAGAAATACTTTCAGAAATTTATCATACTACCTATTTCTGAAGACCTTTCAGAATTCTGTTTTTGCGTAAGCTCACTATAAAATGTCGGTCGCCTGAGCACTTTCACCGCATGTTGAGATAAACTTTACTTCAATGAGTATCTATCGTGTACACTGCAGGTCTGACTATACGGCTAAGAACTAACCGGATGTTCCATGTCAGTCACGTGCAGTGGGGCTCGCGATAGAACCGACATTGCCGCGGGTTGAGAGTAGCTTTATGGCATCAGTACTGTAAAACAGGTGTACGCTGCAGGATCCGACTGCTCGCTAGGACCTAACCGGGTGGTCCACGTCGGCCACGTGCAGCAACATGCGCGACAGATAGATTGTGCACTCGACGACCAGATTGTGCTGCTAACATGCCCAAAAATCCGTGTACGGATAGCTCCTGCTGACGTGTTGAATTTGTCCGCAATGCGGGGCAACAGTCCCTCTATGAAGCGGATGGTTGCAGGGGAAGGGAAACCTACGGAATCAAAGGCCAGCGGTTGAAATTCGAAATTGGGGGCCCTTTGTACGGTTATCGGAGGGCGGGGGGAGTCGACGCGACAGTTTTCGCTCCAGGTCCGTCACTTTGTTGCGGCGCGCAATTGCAGCAGCACCGCCCACTTCCCTTTTGGCTCGTGTTCTTACATCGTCCTTGAATGGGAGACAACGGTGACATCGCAGGCGATCGGGCGGGCCGCAGCGCCGTCAGGAGCTGCTGGTGGGTGAACCAGTATGTCGGCAGGTTGCAGCTCAGTGCCTGCCACGAGGAGTGGGAACTCGGTCTGGCAATCCAGGCCGGCGGCACGGGCGATACGGCCGGCGATGACGTTGCGAAGCGCGTCATGCAGGTGTTTGCGACCAAACCCAGAAGGGCACAAATCCGCAGCGTGATATCCTAACCTGTCCATTTGACGTTTACAATGCTCGCAGTTCCGAGGAAGCGAGTCATCGTAAACGGGCAGTCCCAGGTAGCCGTAGCATTGTCTCCAGTGTAACGCGGACACTTCCGTGTCAGCGGAGGGGTGTGCGTAATAGAGAAAAGCAGCACCGGGGCCTTTGCGGAGCGCTAGACCGCGTATGCGTAGCCTCACATCGGCGTCCGTGTGGAGGTCCGGGTTCGGAGATCTGGCCCAGTGGTCGTCGCGCCAGTGAACCTTGGCCAGCGCCTCCTGCTGCACACTTTTGAGGTAGGTTTGAACGTGTGTGTGTGCTGCAGCGAGAAGGAGCGGGTCGAAGGGGTAGGCCATACCAGGGATGTGAAGCATGAAATCGCGCATGTGACGGGCGGATTGACCAAGGAGGAAAGCCTTGTCTCGGCGGTAGCGGGAACCGGTGAACGCGGTGGAGCGGGGCCCGATATGGGTTGCGGACCTGAGTCATGCCGGTGCTGCATCGATGATACTCGAGGCAGCGGCGCCATTTAGGAACGGTGAGATGAGGGTGAACCCAAGACCGCCCTGTTGGATAGGCAAGGTGGCCTGCGACCACGCTTTGTCACTGAGTTGAATGCCATGAAGCTCGGTGAAGGAATTTTGTAGCAGCGTATCGAAAGCCTCGGCAGCAGTACGGGCGTCCCGTGGGTCAGCGAGCTTGAAGGCATGGTCCACCAGACACGCCGACGCGGAAAGGTGGTGCATGTGAAACCGTGCGCGCGGGTCATCAACCATGGTCAGGAGTTGGAGGGTTCGGCGGCAACCCTCGATCTTTTCACGAAGGAAGGCATCGGCGAAAGGGCTGTTGCCGAGCGGAGCCCCGAGGTGCTGGAACCCGTCCAGGGAGCATTCTGCAAGGCGAAATTCCTGGAGGAAAGCCTCGCGCTGTGGCGCGGGACAGTTGGCCAATAGATGCGGGTTTTCCCCGGGTTGAGATGTTGCCGTAGGTAGCTCCCTCGTCACGGAGGATGCGGAGGGCTTGTCGGAGATGGGGAGGCCCCAGCAATGTACCATCATCGGCGTACCATTGGTTGAGGACGATGCCGTGTTTTCTGCAAACCGGCGGATGAGGGCTGGATTGTCATCGATGGGCAGCAGTGTCGCAGAAGAGATTAGGGGGATAGTGTCGTCTGGGAGGCCCCCCTGGGCCATTCGGAGCCCACCACAGTCCAGGATGAACCCGAAAGCGCCAGACCACCGGGACAAGCAAAAGAACCCTGGCCCCCACAACCCTGGAGCCCTCACCTGCCAACCTTCGGGTCGCAAAACCCAAGGAACAGGCGCCGCTCAACGGCTTAAACAACCCAAGCCCGATGTCCCTGAAGCCCCCTCCGTACTCATGGCGAAAACCGAGCGATGAACGAACCGCACCCGCGCCCTGTCACAGCGCATGAAGAAGATGCGGATGGCGAAGGCACAACTTGGCCCTACTCCTCAATGGGAAAACAGGCGAGCAAGGCCTATCGCCGTTAGTTCCCACCTCCTTTCCCTCTTGCCCGTAACAATGCCCTCGATGCCCTCCTCCGCAACCAACGAACAATGTATCCCTACTACTCTTCCTTCGGTCCATGAAGCACTGCACAGCCCGTTAAGGCCTTCGGACATCTTCGACCCCATTCCTGGGAATTGCATGCACTGTCTCGCCATATTACTCGTAGATACGGCTCTTCCGAACTACAGCAAACGCACGGCACGCTGAAGCAGTCCAAACTGAATTCCTCCGGTTACACCTAGTGATGGCGCGGAATTATTGGTCATAGATTTTAAGTACATAAAAATTAAAAATTTCAATTCCCTGTAATAGAATTATTCCAAAATAATTGTCATTTTATTCCCTACCTGTGCATATAAACTCACAAAGGAATTAATGACTTCCTGGGGTCATAAAAATTAATGAATTAATGACTTGAAGTCATTACTTCTGAAGTCATTAAAGAATTAATGACTTGATTACCAAATTATTACCTGGGAGCAATAGACTGCACTATGGCAAATTATTACTATTACCAATTAATTACCTGCCTACTATAGAATTCACCACTATGCATGGAGAAATAATGACTGTATTACATTCTTATTCTATTCGAATAAATATTCACCTTACCATATCTCCAGAATTTCATGACCAAAGTAATTAATTACTATGACTTGACCACCACCGATGCCCCTCAAAAGTCATGATTTTACAGTATTCTATACTATTGCCTAAATGCACAGTTTTGAACTAGATCCAAATAGCCACAATAAACTTGAGCAGAGCCGTTAAGACCAGAAATACAAGTTTCCGAAACTGCCGATTTAACGACCTTTTCAGCCAAAATGAATTCCCAGGCGCAAATGCGCAATCTGAGCCCGTAATGCAAGCAAACCCCCTTCGGTCCGCGAAAAAGGTCCAACGGCCCCTCTCTCAGTGCGAAACTCACCAGTTCCGGCGACTGCATTTGTACCGTATGATGGAAATTCAACAACCCGATCTTTTCTTTCGTGCAGCTTGAACGGGTTTACCCAAAGATGAACCGCACAAGCGAAAGTTCAAATGTCGGCTTTGCGCGAAAGTAGGTGCTTTGGGACGTGGAACCACAAATGTCCGAAGCCACATGAACAGCAAACACAAGACAACTGACATCTCCGTGTCATTCGATAAACGTAAGGGGGTTCAGCTATTATATCAAGCCTGACAAACCCTGGCTTCAAGAAAATGTTCACCCAGAAGGTCAACAAATCGGGTTCGTTCAGAAGAAATTTATTCGGTTATGCGCAGAATGGATTGCTCTCAATCAAAGACCGCTTTCTATTGTTGAAGATTCGGGGTTTCGGCAATTGTAGATGAATTTGCTCCAAAATCAACCATGTCAGCCGTCAGCCGTCAGTCGTATTTACAGAAATCGAGGCTTGTTGATAAGTTGAATGCAGATACACTCGAAAAGGTTCCGATTTTAGCGGAACTACAGATGTTTGGACAGCCGAAAATAATGATTCCTATTCATCTTTAACAATATCGTTCATTGACAGCGAATGGGGATACCATACAAACTTGGTATGCTGCACTAACTGGTTGGTCGCCATACTGGAAAGGAACTTTCACGCTTCTTCTTGAATCTACGAAGAAATTAGGAATCGAAAAAAAGTGGCTTTTATAACCACTGACAGCGCTGCTAATGCGAGGAAACAGGTCGAGCTTACGTCGGAAGAGGAAGGGATTTTGGCTGAAATTGAGGATTCTGTACTGCTGGAGTCGCGGCTCGAGAAAATCAGAGAGCTTGAAAGTGGAGAAAACTGACGAGGTCGCCTCGATTTATGCGCAAGAAAGGGATGCAATTACGTTTAAGGCAACTGAATCTGCCCTTCCAATGAATCAGTATTCGAAGAAGCTGAAACTGGACTGGATGACAATGATTCAATGAGGATTTCAGCGAAGATTCATTCGATTATCAGCTCAATTTGATCCTGAATGCTACCTTGCCGCAGTTGCCTGAAAACTTCTCCCTTGCAGATACTGTTCCTGAAAGATCCTCGACCAATGAGACACAGTTAGCCTACACTTTCAGATCTTCTTGGAACCGAATCGCATGTGCATCTCATTCGCTTCAGATTTCGTCTCGTAAGGCATTTCAGACAAGGAGATTGACGAATTACTTATGAAAGTGCGCCAGACTGTCAAGTTTTTTAAGAAGTCTGCAGTTGCTGCACAGTACCTGATTTCAGAGCTTTCGTCAAAAATGCGGTATATTGCGGCCAATTTTGGATGTTAAGACAAGATGGGGATCTACTGTTTCAATGGTTGAGAGGTTTTTGTATTTGGAACCCTATTTTGGATCGCATCGAAAAACTGTATGCTGACAATGTTACATGGAAAGGTGTCGGTCCAGCTGATAGACCTACCGCTAGGGAAAAGCTATCTGAAAGCTATTGTTGAGCTATTCAGGGCAGTCGAAGAAAGTACAGCTTTGTTGGGCTCTCAGGTAGGCCCGACAATGCATTTGAAGGACATTTGTTCGGCAGGAATTTTGAAAATTCTGAAAAAGAAGAAGGAGCAAAATTAATGGATTCTGTGACGCGAAGATTGGTAGATGATTTATCTGAATTAATCCTGACCCCGTAAGAAGAATAACCTTCAGTGTCCAATGGCAGAGCAGCTCACGTTGCAACTCTTCTGACTCCCAGGTATTTCAAAATGAAGCACAAGGTTTTCTTGGGTGGAGTTGATGCTTACTCCCTTTCTGACACAGCTGCTGTGAAGCTTATCTCAAAATTGGCCGAAAACTACTTCACTATCACGTTTTCAGGTCTTTAAATGCAAAGCATCCGAACATTCAAAGAAGGGTGTTTTATCAAGTTTCGATTCAGATGAAGATGTGCAAATTGGGGATAAAGTTGATGCCTCCATTGATTCTGAAATTAACCTTTATAAGTTTATGGCGGCTTCTGCAAAAGAAATGGAACGCTTGATTTTTGGAAGAAGTATGAAGGCACATTCCCAATCCTTCTAAGTCGCAGGAGTTGTTTTTACTCCTAATTCTTCCTCACATCATCTGAAAGAGTTTTTAGCGTTGCTGGATCAATTAGATCCAAGAAAGATCCGGCTGACAGCTGGCCTTACCGAATGTCTTTTGAAAGTTGGAGACTATCTGAAAGACAAAAGCATCTCCTAGACGAATTGAATTAGATCCTCTATGTTAAGAATGTTATAAATTCTTTATTTGAAGTCTTTTTAATACCTATTGTAAGTGACGCTACCTGCGGAAAATTAAATAACGCTCGCAAATTTGACGATATCTGCTTCGGTTTACACACATATACACTGCTTTTCTGTGCCAACCCGTGTAAAAAAAGATGTTTATCGATATCCATATAAATGACTTCAACTTACCCTTTCAGGTAAGTTCAAGATTCTCTTTCACATGCTTAATGGAGTCCAGTTTATAAAGTTGTGTTTGATGTAGTGAATCCTGTAAAAATATTCAAAAAACAGCCTTTTACTCACCAAAACAGGTTAAAAATTGTAGCTGCCCTTCTGGCGACTTATTACTATGAGTAGCTCCTTATTACTATGAGTAGCACTCCAATTTCTGGCGCTCCTTAGTTGGCATCTAGTTACCACTTCCTTGTACTACGTTATGAAAGTAATCTGAGAACGATCTCGGAATCAGGAAATTAAATCACCGCTCCAACTACGTTGCTGCGAGAAAGGATATGGCTTTCCAGAATCCCAGGACTTAGGCTTAACCACTCGACCACGGGTCGATTGTTGAGAGCTTTGATGTAAATAGTTGTATTATAACATTGCACATTTCAAATGTGGCCTTAGCATCTCCTCATCTACTTCTTCCATCTCCTTCGACTTCTTCTTCCTCCGTCTATCCTCCAACAAAATCCACCACGCCCCTCATGCCCCCTCTTTCTTATGCGGCTGTGGCGGCGGCCGCTGCGCCGCCTCAGGTCCCTACCGCTACCCTCGTGGAGATATCCCCCACTGACGTACCGGACCTCTCCACCCTTCTTCCACCCCCCACCAACCCGCCGCTTACCCTGGCAGAAGCGGAGATTCATGGCCGACCCTACCCTCCGCACCGACCCCCGCCGTTCCGAGGCCCGACGCCTAGTCTCTTCCGTCGGGCCCATTCAGAATCTGTGCCCACGCACTGGCCTCCTTCCCACCCCCCCGAAAAATGTCATCTCCATTGGCATTTCCCCATCCGTTGACCCCAGCCGTGCGTTCCGCTCATATGACCAAGCGCAAAAGGCCCTCCTTGCTGCGGCGGCTGACGTCGGTCTCGCTATGCCGTCCCACGTCCTCCTTCCGCATTTCGGGCAGTGGACCTACGTCTACATCCCCGAACCGACCCTGCCGCGGTTCTACCGCATCTTAGCCCAAATGAAATTCTCCTTCAAGGACCTCCAGGTGACGACGTCCTCACCGGCCGCCTCACTACACTGCCTCGCGCCCCATGCGGCACGCGGCGCCGCTGCCTGGCTTGCCCGAGAAATCCGGGCCATCACCAGCACCTCTGTGCGCTCCACGGTCCCACTCGAGACGCGCCGAGCCCTCCGCGACGCTCTCGTGGCATCTCGCCAGGCCCTCGAAACCGCCCTCAACGAAAGAAGAAACGCCACTCGAGCCATCCTCACAGCTCCCGACCCAAGCCCCAACACCCCGACCGTCAACACCTCGACCTCCACCGCACCCCAAGCCCCTCCCGTGACCGCCACCCCAGCCGCTCCTTCCCCCATCCTTCCTCCCCCGTCCCAGGCCCCCAAAACGCCCTTCTGCCACCCCGCCTACATCGTCGCCCGCCATAAGACCCCAAGGCACCCCGTCCGAGATGAGGATGCAACCCTTAACTCGCCCGCGGCTCCCCGTCGGCCACGAAAGCGTCGCTGCCGGCAGCGACTCAACCGCCGGGCCGGCACACGAAAAAGGAGTCGACACCCTCATGGTGCCACCCCTCCCGACTCTCCCGGCAACACGGCAGGAGCGAGGCCCCGACCAACCGTCGGCTGTCCCGCGGACCCGATCCCCCCCTCCCGTGACTACCTTGGACTCCGCCATGCCGGACGCTCCGCCGGCTGCACGCGTCACGAAGGAAGTGCCGACCCCAGAGGATGTATGTGAAATGGCCGTGGCGGTGTCGACCCACCCGCAGGGCCAATCTGCGTAAGCGCTCACACCCCCCCCTCAACACATCGCAATGACTCCTCTATCCCTCAATCCCCTTCCCCCCATCCCCGAAGCCAACTCTCACCTTCCTTCCCCCCTTGAAGTCCTCCGCACCCCATTTCGTGAGGCGGACATCTTCCAAAACATTCCCTTCCCATGCCTCAAGCCCTTCATCCTACTGTTCATCAAGCTGATCCGCACAGCGGCCAACGCTCGAGGCGATGATGCCACCCACCGGGCATTTCTTCATCTCCACATGCTTCCTACTGCGGTCATGCGCCGCTCCCTACGAGGAGAACAAGGATGGCAGCACCCCAAGGGCCAACACGCAGCACTCAGCTCCCGGATCCGTCGGGCCCATACTGGCACTGAGTGGGCAGCCCTCTGGTCTGAAGCCTTGAATGCACACCACGCCCGCACCGAATGGACGGAACAACACCGCCCAAGGCCCGCGTCCAGCCCCGCGCGCAGGGCGCGGCGAGCGCAAGTTCTATGTGCTGATGCCCGCTACGGCAAGGCAATGAGGTCGCTTCACAATGCCCCGCTAGCAGATGTGAACGACCCTGCAACCATCGAAGCACTCCGCACCTTACACCCCGCGCCCCCGCGCCCGATCACACCCATTCCAACAGACTCCCTCCCACCGCCGCCTGTTGTTACAAGAGAAGCCGTTGAGAACGCCGTCCGTCGCCTTTCCCGGGATACGGCGGCCGGCCCTGATCGTACGCCGGCGCGCTGGTTCCATCTGCTCGTGCAGACGCCAGTAAGCCCGGAAGCCGGTATTACGGGCAAGGGGGTGCTTACGCAACTCGTTTCTCGGATCGCGAGAGGTGACCTGCCAACCTCAGTCCTGCCGCTCCTGGCTGCAGCAACCCTGCTACCTCTCGGCCCAAACCCAACAAGATTCGGCCCATCGCCGTAGGAACGATCCTCCGCAGAGTGGTAACGAAGACACTCCTCCCACCCGCCATTGATGATTCTCGTCAATTTCTGGCCCCCTTCCAATTGGCTAACGGCATCAGGGCTGGGATGGACGCCATCGTACACGACACGCGCATGCTGCTCCGTCGCTTCTCTAATCGCAAGGATACCGCCACTGTTCTCGTTGACGCGAATAACGCCTTCAACCGCGTTGATCGCCAGTCAATGCTAGACCAGCTGCCCACGCGCGCCCCAAGTCTCGCCCGGTTCATCAACATGATTTATGCACGCTCGCAACCACCGTTGATCGTGCCGAATCGTGACAAAACGACCATCGCGAGTGCTCAAGGCACACAGCAAGGCGACCCTGCCAGCATGCTCCTGTTCTCGCTGACGATCCAGCCCCTCATCCGCCGGATTGCAGAAAACACGGGCATCGTCCTCAACCAATGGTACGCCGATGATGGTACATTGATGGGGTCCCTCCCCGACCTCCGACAAGCCCTCGCATTCTCCGCGACGAGGGACCCACCTACGGCCTACATCTCAATCCGGGGAAAACGCGCATTCATTGGCCAACGGTCCTACGCCCACAGCGCGAGGCTTTTCTCCAGGAATTTCGCCTCGCTGAATGCTCCCGGACGGATTCGAGCTCCTCGGGGCTCCGCTCGGAAACCGGCATTTCACGAATGCCTTTCTACGAGACAAGATTGAGGGGTGCCGCCGAACTCTCCAACTCCTGCCCATGGTTGACGACCCGCGCGCGCGGTTTCACATGCACCGCCTCTGTGCGTCGGCCTGTCTGGTGGACCACGCCTTCAAGCTGGCTGACCCACGGGAAGCCCGTACTGCCGCCGAGGCTTTTGATACTCTGCTGCTACAAAAGTCCTTCACGAGCTTCATGGCGTTCAACTCAGCGACAAAGCGTGGTCACAGGCTACCTTGCCCATCCATCAGGGCGGTCTTGGGTTCACCCTCATCTCACCGTTCCTAGATGGCGCCGCTGCCTCGAGTATTATGGATGCAGCACCGGCACGACTGCGGTCCGCAGCCCATATCGGGCCCCGCTCCACCGCGCTCACCGGCGCCCGCTACCGCCGTGACAAGGCTTTCCTTCTCGGTCAAGCCGCCCGTCACATTCGAGACTTCCTCCTGCACATCCCTGGAATGGCCTACGCCGTCGACCTGGGTTCGTTCGACCCGCTCCCTCTCGCTGGTGCACACACACACGTCCAAACCTACCTCAGACGTGTGCAGCAGGAGGCGCTGGCCAAGGTCACTGGCGCGACGACCATTGGGCTAGATCTCCGAACCCGGACCGACACACAATGCAGAAGTACGGCAACGCATACGCGGTCTAGCGCTCCGCAAAGGCCCCGGTGCTGCCTTTCTTTACGCACATCCCTCGGCTGACACGGAGATATCCGCGTACACTGGAAAATAATGCTTCGCCGCTACTTGGGACTGCCCGTTTATGATGACTCGCTCCCTCGGAACTGCGAGCATTGTAAACGCCAAATGGACAGATTAGGAGACCACGCTGTGGACTTGTGCCCGTCTGGGTTCGGTCGCAAACACCGGCATGACTCACTTCGCAACGTCATCGCTGGCCGTATTGCCCGTGCCGCCGGCCTGGATTGCCAGCTCGAGGTCCCACTCCTTGTGCCCGGCACTGACCTGCGACCTGCTGACATTCTCGTTCACCCACCAGCAGCCCCTGACGGCACTGTGGCCCGCCCGATCGCCTGCGATGTTACCGTAGTCTCTCCATTCAAGGACGATGTCAGAACAAGAGCTACAAGGGAAATGGGAGGTGCTGCTGCAGTTGCACACCGCAACAAAGTGACGGACCTGGAGAGAAAATTGTCGCGTCGACTCCCCCCGCCCTCCGATAACCCTACCCAGGCCCCCGATTTCGATTTTCAACCGCTGGCCTTTGATTCCTTGGGTTCCCCGTCCCCCGACACAGTCCGCTTCATAGAGGGACTGTTGCCTCGCATTGCCGAAAAATTCCACACGTCACAGGAGTTATCCGTACTCGGATTTTTAGGCGCATTAGTAGCACAATCTGGTCGTCGAGTGCACAATCTATTCTGTCGCGCATGTCGCTGCACGTGGCCGACGTGGACCACCCGGTTAGCACCTAGCTAGCAATATAGTCGGATCCTGCAGCGGACACCCGTTTTACTGATGCCATAAAGTTACTCTCGACTGACTGCTGACTCAGCGCATTAGTTGCACACTGTGGTCTTCTGTTGCAATGGTGATTCTATCGCGAGCCCCACTGCACGTGCCTGACGTGGAACATCCGGTTAGTTCTTAGCCGTATAGTCAGTCCTGCAGTGTACACGATAGATACTCAATGAAGTAAAATTTATTCTGACTGGCCGCATTGACGGTTGTCTGCAAGTGGGTGCATTGGCCAGGGGCTGTTGAAAGAATTCAGGCGTTCCTGTTTCTTTGGGTTCGAACCCTTGCTCTGAAGATTGTACAGTACAGTACTCCATGTTGTACAGTACTGAAGATCGTACAGTACATTACTCCATGTCGTACAGTAAACATGGAGTCATGTACTGGATAGTACAGTTCAGTGCGTGACTGCATGTTGCACCTTTACGCTAGCCCTTACACTGTAATGTAAAGCACTGTACAGTACAGTATAGCACAGTGCGGGACTATTTCGCTCGTCAGGACTAGGGGAATTAATTTCTTTGCGGAATTAATGACCTAGCTGGTCATAATTATGACTACATAGGCCATTAAAATATGAAGTCATAGTCATAATTATGGACTATGACTTCATAAATTACTTATGAGGTAATAATTCCTGTTTTGGTCCGAGAGGGAATTAAATTACCTGGCAATGAAATATTTTCATTTATTAAGTGCCTGTCATGGAATAAATTTTTTTTATTACTGGCCATCACTAGTTACACCTTACCACTACAGTCTTGCGACGTGTAATGCGTGGGGAGGCCGGATGGCGTTCTCCGAAAAGGCAAAGCCAAGGACTCCGAGAACGCATCCGTCGCGACAATGCAGGCGATTGGAGCGAACTTTGGCGAGAAGCCATTCAAGCAAACCATAACAGAGAAGAGCGAATCGTCCGACGTCGCCCGCACCAGACCGAGACAGACAAAAGACGCGATCCATAGATTCGCCGGGCTGCCCACTTAGCTGCAGATGCGCAATACGGGCGAGCGATGCGCACCTAGATCAGTCGCGCATCGCGGAGGTGCGTGACCCACGAGTTTTAGAACGTCTACGAGAGTTGCACCCTGCACCGCACTCTCCTGTGACAGCGATCGAAACGAGAGGCCTTCCGCTCCTGATGGAAGTTACTGACGAGGCGGTTCTACTCGCCGTCCGACACCCGAACCCAAACTCCGCGCCAAGTCCGGTCAGAATGTCCCCTTGGCGCCTTCGATTGTTGGCCAACACAGCGGTGAGCCCCGAAGCAGATGTGACGGGCATCTCGGTGCGAACTGCAGTTGTAGTGAGACTGGCCCAGGGGGACCTCCCAGACGACACAATCCTCTCTTTTGCGACACAGCTGCCTATCCAACCTAGGGCACATAAGATCGCCCCCTCGCTATTGGGACGGCGTTGCGGCGACTCGTAACGAAGGTGCCTCTAACGCAAGCAATCGAAGACACCAAGGAGTGAGTACCTCGCACCCTTGCATGTGGGCCATGGCGTGCCCTGCGGACTGGATTTAATTCTGCAGGAGGCATGGAGACTGGTCGATCGCCAACATGATGAGGACGAGTGTGCACTGGTATCCGTGGATGCACACAACGCATTCATTCGGTTCTCGAGACAGGCAACTACATTTGTGTATTTGCTCGTGGCTTACCTAGCTACAGAGTGTGCCCCGACTGACCGAGTGAGTAAATTAGGTTTGAGAGGAATTTGAACAAGTTAAAATTTTGGATCAAGGCAGCTGCAATAGCCTCTGCAGTTTATGCCAATTATACAACTGCTACTGTACATACAGTACTGTCCATCGCAATTCACCGCAGCATATTTGTCATTTTTACCCAGAGAGGCCTTGCAAACCACCCTCGAGCCTCATTCAACCGTTCTAGACCGGACGCGCATCTTCTTCTCACAGTTCCTGCCCCTCAACCCCCCCTCCCAACGTTGCAGCCACTCACTTTCCGACTCCTCTTCTCATGACCTTTCCTCCTTGCAGTCCGCCCTGCAAACTTCAACCTCCGTGGACCGACTGATCCCCACTCCCGCCAAAAAGGCCCGTCAAAACAACCACCATCTTTTACTCATTCGCGATCTCAAAACTCCCTCCCCTCAACCCACTCACATCCACCGGCCCCTCCAATAAATATGGCCCCTTCTCATCAAACCCGACGTCGTCGTCGTCGCAACAGGTCGTCCTCAATTCAATCCACATCCAGCCTGACCCATACCCCCTCTTCCAACTCGCCCTCCTCCGCCTCCTCTCCTCTTCCCAACTGTCAGAAACCCAAGCCTTTCGGAGCCATGCTACGCATGCATCCATTAACCGACATCCTCCCGTCCTTCGCAGCCCTTTGCATTGTCCTCGCCCTCTCAATTGGCCATCTTCTTTCAGGCATTGAAACCAATTCGATCAACTGGGCCTTGCACCCGACCTCATTTCGCGTACCAGAGCTGCAACTAGGCAATTCACATCCGGAACAAACCACAGCCAGCCCCGATATTCTCGGTAAAGGAGGGCAATGGACTGCGGAGGCTTTGCAGTTGGATTACGAGCAACGCTGGGATCGCGCAAGCCGTCTGGGACGACGAGAACCGGAGCATATGTTCCTACGGTGGTTGCATATTCCAAAGACAGGAACATCATTTGTAAACACAATCTTACGATGGGGATGCAAAACATCCCCTGATTTGTTCGTAGTACCGCGGTTGGAGCGACCGCCGGAGATGCGCTGGATGATGAAGGAGACTCTAAATTGGGATTGGTTGTTCACCAATGAGTCTGGACGAGCGTGGTTGAGGCAGCATTGTGCTGGCCGGCTCACCATGGTCCATCCTGTATCGGGAGAGGTTCATTATGGCTTGCACATGCATCGCGCGTTGACCCTGAGGGAGGTGGGAAAGGCGGTGGGTATGTTTCGACTGCCTCTGCAGAGGATGTACTCGAATTACTTGCATCTTAATTTGCATTATAACCAGTCACGACGTGTTCGTGAAGGGTTGGATAAGTTTGTACAGAAGCCAAAGTTTTGGTCACAGCAAGCAAAGCTGTTGTTGGGCCGCAACTACAGGGATACCAGAGTGCTGACCGAGGAGGACGGCAGGAGAGCCATACGAGTTATAAGGCGGTTGAGGTTTGTTGGGTTAACAGAGGAGTTTGAGTTGAGTTGCCGTTTGTTTCATGCCATCTTTGGGGGGGTACCGCATCGCGCGCAGTTCGAAAATGTCCCCTGGAATACATCGGTATCGAACAAAGGAGGAGCGGTCGAGCCAGTTTCGATACGATGAACGAGATTTTGGGGGTTGGAGGGACCTAGTTGATCATGCCGTGTATGAGGAGGCACGGAGGAGATTCTGGGCAGATGTGAGGGCAATGAGAGCGGAAATTGAACTGGATGGACTAGGGCCTGTCGTCCTCAACGCATAGGGATCACGTGTAGGGTAAACTGAATAGTCTCTCAGAGCAATCTCATGATGAGCACTGCGACGCCAAACAATGCGACGTAATCCTCCCACCATCTCCTGCATGGAATTGGAGCGAGAAGGGGGACTCTCTTGCCTCGGTCGACCATCCTTGAAAACTGGTCGAGAAACGAGTTCATAAATGCTGTTCCGTCTGGCAATACAAAGGCTCCATCCTCCACGCGACAATTGGCGCTATTCTCCACCACCACGACGCCAACGTTCCCTCCGTCCCATTTGCTTAGTACCTCGCGGACAACTCTCATGCGATCAAATACCCAAACTTGGTACGATATTCCGGAGGGCGGGACAGCTTGCCCATGTGTCAGCACAACCATCATTCGCTCAACCACCCCCCTGCCGTACAATCGAACGACCCTCGCAACAACGCGCCGTAACCTGTTCACGTCAACTTGATCCAACCTTTCACACAGTAGGACGTAATCCACCACATCACTTTGAACCTCGGCGACGACCCTCTCAAACTTGCCCATCTCGGCTTTCATACTAACAGCTGCCGCATCAACGTACTCCAAATCTTTCTCCATACTAGGCAACTCTACAAGTGACGCGACATGCCCTTCAACCTTGACATACACCCTGTCGACCTCCCTACTGGCAACCGGGACATTCCATTCTACCGGTACCAAAGGCCAACTCAAGGCACGAATATGTCGATACATTATCTCCTGATGACCTTGTCGCTTACCGATATACGCCAGGGCATGACTCTCTGGTAAGGCTTGTCTACCCAAGATGCGCCCTATAGTAGCACTCTTTCCCCTCCCTGAGATCCGACCACAACGATACCCAACTCACGGCCCTGGGTTCTAACCATGTCCCTAATCACAGCATCTCCCTCCCACGCCTCATCCATGGCATAATTCGCCCAACCCTCATCAGACATGACAAACCCTGCACTACACTCCTCCCACACATGATTGTCGACACGTCTAGCAACAAAAGCCACGGCATACAAGACTCGAACCCAACATCTCCTCCACCGAAAATCGCCCTCCCGCGGACAATCTCTATGCGGCAATTCAATGCCCTTTGCAAAACGTTCAAACGCCAAAACCCTCCTCTTCAAAGTCAACTGCGGACGAACTCCCGCCACTTGCAGAAGCGGCGCAGCGGTATGCAACAACTCTGGATTTAAATCCTTGGCAACAAGATAACGATGTACAGCTGCGGTCAAGGGTGGAACAGGGACTGGTGAAGGCGGGGCGCCAGTAGTAGGACGGTGAATGAGCGGGCGATGAGGGGTGATCTGATCGTCGAGGAGGGTTGGAAATGAAGGGGCTGGGAGAGTGTCAAGGGTGCTCTGTTCGGGGGCGGAGAGAAGGACGAGTAGATTGAAATGGGCGTCGCGATCGGGTCTGGAGAAGGAGGCGGGGAGGGAGGAGCGGTGGGCTGGATGGACGGGGAAGGTGTGATGCAGGGGCGGACATGGTGCGTAGCAGCAGATGAGGCGCCGGGTCGACGTCTACATGGGCCGAGTGAGCCTCAGGATTTAGAGTCGTGAGTCTTGGACAGGCCGTGGAGATAGCAATGCAGTGCCTACAGCATTTTGAGCAGCGCATTCTTCATAATTTCACTGTAAGTCTGAAGAGGTTTCCCACAACCCGCTCGAACTGTAAGTTGAATACGGCCAGATTTAATGTTCTTAATCATTTTTCAAATTTCGCAGTAACCCTAATTCAAAAACGAGCAACTCGCGAAATTCCTCCGCAGGATCAAGAAAAATTGCAATATAAACAAACGCTCGCCCCGGCATGACCTTCCTCATCTTTTTGGTAGGATCTAAAGCACGGCTGCCTTTTTCGTCACGGTGGCAACTCCTTTGCCTGTGAGTATGCACACTGCCAAAGGGTAGAGCCAAGAGCAATTTTCAAATCAAGTGACCACTAATAGGAAACCCGCCGTTCGGATCTCATCGAGGAGCGGGTGTCGAAATTGGTCAAACAAGCTTGCGCAATAAGATTTCTTTACTTTCATCCACATAGCAACACTTTCGGTTTTCGGTCATATCCCTACTTTCCGATCCAAACCAGTCTTCTCTGATTACTCTTCCTCCTCGCTCTCTTCCTCCGCAGTCTCCAACCATTTGACAAATGTCGTCATTTGCTCCCGTATAATGTTGCTCGACGCTGCACTCCCCTTTTCCAGCCTCATCCCCTCCGATACCATCGCAGAATTGCCTCCTCACTCAACACATCCATTTTGTACAACAAGTTAATCACGTCGCAAAACACAGCAATCTTCAACAACTCCATGTCTGCACTTACATACGACTGCACTCTCATAATTAGCTCGATCTGCATAGCCCCAGATTCACAAATCTGCTCCAAAAGCGGCGCCCCCTTCTGTGTCGCCCTCAGCAACTCGGTCCGATTCTGCTGAGTCTTTCTCGACAGATTCACGGAACTCACCACCCCAGACCATGCAGCCGCCACCCCCTCCGCCTCACTCAGACCCGTTTCCTCCCTCGTGGTTTTCACAAATCCAATCAACTCATCCACATTTACCTTACCCAACCGTTCCGAAATACCGTTTTCCAACGTGCGAATCTTCTCGGCCTTTACCCTCCTTTCATTTTGTTCCACGAGCTTGTGTAAGCCGAGCTTCTTAAATGCTCCGACAAGGCGTCTGCGGATCTGCACCCTTGCGGCATCATGTTGACCATGGTCCCTGTATCAATACCTGCACTCTTACAACATCATCAACTTTTCTACCGACTGGTGATTCTGTTCCAAGTAACTCGTTATAATGGCGCTCATAAAATCCAAGGCAATGCCCGATGAGATGGCACTCGCCGAGCTCAAACTCTTCAACACGCTCGGACTCAACATCTGTCTCTCCAACATACTTGCCACAGCCACTGCCAAATTGGCTCTGGCATCATCCTGAAACACGGCCAGACAACTTAAAATTTTGGTCAGGACGGCATCGTAACGCGCGCGTAAAAACGGCTTACGTCTCATCAACTGGTGCATGATATCCACAACGGACAAGACAGCATCCGGACCCTGTGCAGAAAATACGCAATGCTCAGTAGGGGCAGGGTTTGTCCGAACAGCACCACCAGGCTCGACAATGTTGCCAGCCAACATGACCTCGCAAAACACTTCACCGTAACGACTGTATCAAACTCCTCGGAGGAGAGGGCCGGGATGGTGGCGGCGCTGATCCGTGGGTGGCCAGCTCCTCGAAAAGACGGGTGCGAAATGTTTCGGGATCTAGCTTGGTTTGGATGTTTCTTTTGCGCGTTTTGGGCACGCCGGTGCCGAGAGTCGGGCGTAGTTCTTTGGACGCCATGGTGCGAGTAGTAAGGTGTTGGGGAGAAAGGGTGGTGACGATTGATGCTCGAGCGGGTGGATACCGGGAATGTGACGGTTGAGCGAGAGAGAGCAAAGTGAGCGTAGTTGAATGTTGGAGCCGGCGGTGGTGGAGGGGGGTTGACAGTCTCTTTATGCTTGTTGGTGGATTACAGGCGGCACGCATTACCGTACTGTACTGTACTGTACGGCCAATGATCATACTGTACTGTACATTTACTGTACGGCAGATGGTTTTTACGGTACGTGTACACTATGTACACGTGTAGGAGAGGAGGCATTCTGGGGGCTTCGATAGTACTGTAAGGTCCCAATTCCACGTGGCGCAGTTCAATTGCTTTATGGATGTAGTAATTTGTCATGAAAGTAATTGAATGCACCGTGAAAATAAGGGAATGGAATCATTTGTCCTGGCAAACAAAGCCAATAGAAATTGATAACTCTAATTTGTAACGGTAGACGTCACGAACGGGTCGGTAATAATTGATGGTACAAAGAGTCCCCCCTCTAGCCACGGTACTACTGTAGAGCAGAGCAGAAATGACCGTGCAACCTAACGACTAAACGGTCAGACAACTGACGAATGATGAGTGCTCTTAGCTTGTATTTTCTGGCTCCTGTTGAGCCTTAACTATTTCCGTCCCTTCCCCCCGACCCTCCCATCCACTGACCTCCCCGAATTCATCTCGCCCTCATCCCATCGCAGTTGTTCCAGAAATCCCTTTCAACTCTCATTCCCGCATTCAACCATTGCTACAAAGCAGTAAGGCAGCAAGAAAACAACCAAACATGGCTGCCACCATCCAACCATCCAACTCCACCATGAATCTTCGTCACTCGATTGCCCCTCGTGTCCTCGACAATTCCCTTCCCACAGCCACTCTCGTTTCCACTGCCCATTTCTCCGTCCGCGTTACTCCTCCCGCACCTCCCATTCGACTCTCTTCCAACCCCCCCATTCTAACCACCTTTGTCTGGCGCGATGCCGGCGCAAAAGTATCCCTCGCTGGCTCCTTCGACGATTGGCGCAAGCATCCCATGACCTTCATCCCCGATATTCGTTACCATGTCCTCGTCACAGAGCTTCCACCCGGTGACTATGTCTACCGTTTTGTTGTTGACGGCCGTTGGAGAGTCGCAGACGGTGATCCTAATCTCGTCGAGGATCAGTTTGGTGAATTTTCTCACTTTTTAAGTATCAGCAACGAAACACTTCAAGCTGCTACACCAAAGCACTTTTCTACCGCTGTTGTCGCTCATGCAGAGGATGCCGTCGCCGATAAGGCCCATGTCGTCATGGCTCAAGGTGAGAGTGACACAGAGTCGGAGGGTGATGATACGCAGCCGTCCTCGCCCGCTCACCATGCATCATCCCTGTAGAGGACGCACCGCTGCCAAGAAAGAGGGGGGATGCAATTATATCGAGGACTATGACGATGATGCCTGCGGCGAACTCGACTTGCAGGCAGATGTCTTTGAGGCTATCAAGGATGTTGCAGAGACTACTGACCTTCGAGACCATCCCACGTCATCTACCAGTCAGGTGAGCAATACTCAGAAGAGGCAACGCGGTTTCTTTCGTCGTCCGGCGAAGAATTGCTTGAGGCGCGTGTGGGGCGTCCTGTTCGGTGACGTTAGAGAGGAAAATGTTGACCCGGCAGAGGAAACCTCGGACGTACCAACGAGAAATCAGAAAAAGTTGGGTTTGGCCGAGAATGAAAATGCCTTGAAAAAGGGTCTCAAGGTCTGGTTTCCGAATGAAAGAAATTTCCCAGGAAAAGAAGTCAAGGGCCGGAAGGTTGATGAAACAGAGACAAAGGAAGTCATTGAGGTCGGCGATAAGGCACTCAAATTACATCAAGTTGAGGACAACGCAAATACAAGACAAATGCTTGGCAAGACCCTCTTTGCGCAAGGCAAGTATGATGCCGCCTTGGCCCTATTCTCCTTGTCAGTCAAGTTGAGGGAGGACAATGGACTAAAGTTTGCAAAGACCACCGCTATAGCCCATACAGACGTCGCGAGTGCCTTTATTCATATCGATGACTTGAAAAATGCCGAGAAGCATTTGAAAAAGGCCCTCGCCATTTATGCAAAGGGAACCTTCTCGGGCGGCAGGGCGCAGTTGGGTGACGTGCACTGCTTTCTGGGCGTCATTGGCGATATGAAAGGCGATTTGAAATCAGGGGAGCTCGCCTATCGCAATGCGCTCGACTTGTACGAGAAAAGCAAGGCCACAGAAGACAATCCAAACTATGCTACAGCAATAGAAAACCTCAACGCGAATTTGAGAAGACAACGGCTCAAGCCGGCACAAGCAGACACGCCTGTGCAACATCAGCGCGATCAAACGCCAGAGGACATTGGATCAACATCTTCACGTCAAGAGGAAAACCAGCCGCCGAAAGTGGTCGAATCTCCGCCGTTGGTGAGAAAGCAAGCGCCTCCTCTGCGTCCACCCCAGCGCCGCCAGCTCCACAACGGCCAATGCGACCACTGGAACCATCACGGCCAGAGCCACAAGTGAACCAGGAGGAACGCAGGACACCTCCGCGCGGGATTCTGCGACCGGCCAACCAAGCTGTCAATGTGAAGGCAGATATGCTGAACCATGCACAGTCCAAGCAGTCGTTTGTAGAGATGGAGGCGAACAAACGTAAAAGCAGGGAGGTGAAGAGTTGGAAAGATCTAGCGGATAACGCTCGGAATTCTATGCCACAGAATCCGCCGGTGGAAGATTTGAACTCAGAAGACGAAGAGCAAAGTGTTGGCGCATATGAGGAGATGAGCCGGACTTGGCACAAGGATGGGCGGAAATTGCTGGCGCAGGGAAAGTATAAGGAGGCGATCGATCTGTACACTTTGGCGGTGTACACGCGAAAGCGACATGGACCCTGGGCAACACGGGAAAACGCAGAGACTCTGGTGGAATGTGCTCGGGCGTTGTTTGCGATGAAGGATCTGAAAGAGTCTGTGAACCATCTTCGCGATGCCATTGCGATCCTTGAGCAGCTGAATGTGACGCAGCATGGAGTGTTTTTGGGAGAAGTGTGGAGTAATTTAGGGAGCGTTATAGACCGACTCGGAGGCCATGGCGCCGAGGCGTTGGCGCTCACAGCGCGGCGATGGTGGCGTACGGTAGGGCAGGGATGTCAAAGGATAACGCAAAGTGGTTGAAGGCTTGGAAGAGTCTGTGCATGAATTTAAAGTTAAATGGAGAGTCTGGGCATGGAAAGAGTACGGATGAAGTCTGGAAGATTATCGATCAGCAAATTCGAGGGTGATACCAACGACAACTATTGGGAAGATGATGCTTCGGGTATAGGGCAGGCTTTTATACTTGGAGGGGGTTGTTGATTGAGGTCAGAGACGGGGTCATGACAACGGAAGGCAATTAAGAGTGCACCAAAGATGATTTTTCGCCCTGTAGTGGTTTCGAAGGTATGAAGAGCAGTTCCGCGACTTGCACTTACCGTTCATAGCCACTCAAATGCCTGACTACCGATCCAAGGACACTTGGATAGCGGAAGTTTCAAGGAAATCGATCGAGTCATTAGCAATAGCAGTCGGGAATGTTACTTCAACTAATGATTTTGAATTGGGTTTGGAGACGAAAAAAACAGCTCATGGAACGGAATTGCACCACGCGATGGTATGCTGTCGATCGTTTGGCTGAAAGATTGTGTGATAGGGTTTTCGTATGTCTACAATTAAAGATAAGTATTTGTTCTGAGATTTACATCATGGCCTGCCTTTTATAAAAGTTAAGCGTTGTTCTGAGATTTATGTCATGGCCAACTCCTTCCCGCAGTTATTTCATTTCGTCTCCGCGCTTGGTCAAAATTCTGCATGTGTACCGTACCTCACAAACTCCCCTGGTTCTCAACATTCCGGGCTCCCACAGCAAACACACCCGCTATTTCCCCCCTTACATACATTCCTCTACTAATTGCTTTTGCAACCTACTCCAAAGTACCACCAGTTTCTGATGTTAGAAACTGGTACTTTGGACTCTCGTCACAGATTTTCGTCTGCTAAGCTTTGAATCGTTTAGCGTGAATTTTCCCAACGATGCTTTAATTTTGAGGATATGAAACAGAAATTTAAGTATTGCCCCCCCTCCTTGGAAACACAACGCTTTACATACATCATTGTCATTAACCCTCATGTCCCAAATCCTCTATCACAAATTACTCTTGATGCACTCCATAAAAATCAGACTACTGGAGAAGCTCTCTAGTGTTGTTAATGATACTTACGACAGTGCAATCTCTATCAAGAAAACCCCCTCATCCAAACTGCCGTGTTTATCCGTGGCAACCACTTTCAATTCAAACTCCTCACCCAAAATTGGATCTTCCCATGATAACATTCCGTCGTCTGTGTCTCCAAACGCCATATACGGCGCTTGTTTCTCTGTCCGGGTGTACTCTTGATTTATATAAAACGAAACTGAGACCACATCCCCTTCCACCACAGCCTCGAAGGTCATATGCTTTTCCATGTCCTCAGGCACATGAATTGTTCTTGCGGAAACCTCCGAAACAACTGCCTTGGTCTCCGCATTTAATAGTCGAAGACCCGTCAATCTCAACGTGCTAGAATTTCCGTTCTCCTCAAATTCAGCAGACGGCGCTGTTGGGCGGTAGGTCAAAGGAGCGGGGCTACCACTTGAAAACGGCTGTGGAAGCATTTCCTTCTCCTTGAACCCGAGGCATGGTTCACGGTCACAAATTCCCAACTGATCTACTGAAGATCGGCACGCTGACGGGTACATTGTGTTGTTTCCCGGGTTAAAGGTCCGGTCAGAGTTTAAGGCTGTAGGTCCATTCCTAATTTTAACGTTGGAACAGCTGTAATAGTCTCCGAAGAATGAGTCTGATTGTGTCAGTCCTCCAAACCATGCCCACGACAGGATGTAATCTCCGTCCCCGAAAGTGCACGGTATGAGAATGTCAGTCCTGTAGACCCAAACGTCGGTTCCACAATGGTCACCATTGCATGGAAAAATGTCCGCCTCGAAACATGAATACCTGAACGCGAACTCCTCGTGTGCCTCCCTGCTCATTCTAAGTGACTTCGGAACCATGCTGAATCTGACGAAGCCACCTCTATGATTATTTCTCGGCCAAATGACGGTCAACGTCTGGTTCCTGCGCAATTCGTAAATTGGGGCATTGCGATCGAACTGCCAACTTGATTCGTTGATACATGGTCCCGGGCAAAAATCAGTAGGTGCGTGGACAGGTCCTCCTACGCGACAATGAGGTTGGTTAAAGCTGCTGAAATCCCCTCGCGGGTAAAGCAAATAGCTATGGCTGGAGGTAGGACTGGGACTTTTCAGCAGAAAAAGGGCGAAGCATATCCATTTCAACACTTTTCCATAGTTCATGATGTAGACTGTAATGTATAGCTATTGAGATTGCGTTTGGAGAGACGGTAGAGGATGAAGCTGCGGTTGCGGTGGGGGTTCCTAATCTTCGGGTATAGAAGGGGTTGTTTTATACTAAATAGATGTATGTGCCAGTAACGACGACGTCCACGAAAACAATTCTATACACAGCCAAATCATCTTTACGCAATGAACTATCGTCAATGCATCCATGTTCCTATGTTAGGAAGTGCATCTGGAAGAGTCACCATCAAGATAGTTTTGGTTGTTAATTTGTCCAAATTTCATTGAACTGTCATCAGTGAAAAAGGGTCTTCAATCATGAATCACGTGTGCACGATAGCCACGACATCACAAATACCTTAATCTGCGTCATGGATTAGGCTTTACCAGTTCTGCATCAAATAGACAGTTTTAACTTGGAAATCCCTTGGTCGTTCTTCATTTGCGAAATGTAGTGGATAGCTTATCTGTGTGAGAAATATGGTGAATCAGATCTCAGTCTAGATTATTACCGGAAACTGAGGCAAAAGCATTATTCGGTTTCGGATTAACATTCCCTGTTTGCCTGGGATTACCAACGGCGGAGTGTATCGCTGCAACATATTATCGCTGCTGATAATTGAAACAAAACTAGAAAAGCCCTTGTTCTATTTGAGTGAGTAATGATTCAATCACGTCGCTGACACATACTTTATTCACTTAAACTGCGTCACATAGAGTCATGCGAGATGTAGACGCGCTCTAATTATGACGAACGCAACAGAAGGATGGTCCGGATGACGATAAAGATCGGATGTTTTAGTATATTTTTGAATGAATGGAAGTCATTCATTTACGATTTTGAACGTGAGGTGAAACGGGATGAGATTATGGGGTGATAATTGCACGCAAGGATGTCTTCTCCCCTACCGCATTCCCACTAAGTTTACCTCAGGGAGTGAGGTTACTACTTGCGCGAGTCCTCTCAACTGCTCGCCAATGCGCCTGCATGGTTTGAACGCAAGTTCATGGGACTCTCAACCGTCGCACCACGCGCAGTAAACTGACCTCACGCACCCTTGCACTGGTCTGCGGTCTGCACCTCCCGTTGCGAGAGGGGAAGGTTTCGGGTGTTTCAATATTTGAAAGACATGGTCTGCTGTTTCTAATGCTCCATGAAGCAGCCGTGGATTGGGCGACGGGAAATACGGTGGTACCGTACGCACAATATTCCTTAGAGGACTGGCTCGAGCCCAGCCAGGAGGCAAGCCGCGTTGGACGTGACAACGGATGCAGCATATCTTTGCATCAATATCCCCCGCACCTTTCTACAACTTTCCATAGCCCTCACGGCTACGCTACTCGCGATCTCAGTTATCACCGCATAAGCATCGGGATGCCAGCCTCCCAATGTAGAAAATGACACAGGGACGAGCCTACTTCTGCCAGAACTCGCGAGGAATGCTTGGTACCATCTGTGTTTCGCGGCCCGAGCTGCGTTCAAAGCGGTGAACGGGTTTATCGCTTATACTCTCCTTTGTGCTGGTGCAAGAGGGTTGACGACGGTGACGTCAAAAAAGTCAGTCCCGCCGCGGCTTCCCCTCGCCCGTTTGTCCGGCCGTGAACGGGGAAGTCGAAGGTCTTCACCTTGTCAACGTAGGCCGATTCGGCTGCCCCGCAAGGTGCCAATGCAGCTTGTTCGAGGTAAGATCGGGCCATGGGATTGCGAATGGTGACATCATATGCGATTTGCTTCGGCGCATCGAGCGTGTTAGTAGGTTCCGGTCCACATTGGACGAGGATGTCGGCTGGCCGGAGGTCTGTACCCGGCACAAGGTTGGGAACTTCTTGTCTGTGAACAAGACCGGCAGGTCGGAACATGTCGGCCGTAAGGAGGTTCCGGAGGAAGTTGTGTCGGGTAGCGGCGTTGTATTCTGAGGTGCAACTCGAAGCATGGTCGCCTTGGGCGTCCATGTAAGCGAGACAGTGGGAACAAACAAGGGAAATTGACGAGTGGAAAACAGGGAGGTGGAGGTGCCGGCGAAGAATGATGGACCAGACCTCGGGGGAAACATGAGTAGCCTTGGAGGGATGGGCAATGAGCCACGCGTAGGCGCATGGATTGAGCAAGGAATTACGTCCGCCGGCAGGGCAGAGGTCCGCCGCGTGGTCCCCGAGTGCGTCCACAGTTTGGTTGCAGTGGGCGCAGGTAAGCGGGCGAGAGTCGTCGTATACGGGGAGGCCGAGGTGTCGGCGGATCATGGTCTGCCAGTGGGCCGAGGACACCACCGTAGCGGTTGTGGGATGGGCTATGAGGAAAGCGGCGGCAGATCTGTTCCGGAACGCCAGGCCACGAATCCGATGTCGAACTTCTTGAGTGCTGTGCTGAGCCGGGTTGGGGTGTGTCACCCATGAGTCGTCGCGCCAGTGGACCCTTGCCTGTGCCTCCTGCTGCACACCATTTAAGAAGATTTGGAGGTTGGATGGTTTGGCAGCAAGCAGGCATGGGTCAAATGGGCCAATGTCGACGGAGTAGGGACGCCCAGGGATATATTGCAGGAAGTCACGGATTCGCGGCAAGGCTTGTCGGACCAGGAACGTCCTGTCACCCCGGCATCGGTGACCGGAGACGGCGGCAGAACTTTGCGTGGTGTACGATGCCGATCCCTCACATGCCGGAACCGCGTCGATGATACTAGCTGCGACCGAGCCGTGTAGGAACGGGGAGATGAGGGTAAATCTCTGACCTCCCTGGCGAATCGGTAGCGTGACTTGGTCCCATGAAGTGTCTGTCAGGGCGATCCCGTGTAGCTCCGAGTAAGACGACCTCTGCAGGGCGTCAAAGGCTTGTACAGCGGGGGCCGAGTGTTGTGGGTCGGCGAGCTGGAACGCGTTGGTGACGAGGCATGCCGACGAGCACAGCCGGTGCATCTGGAAACGGGCGCGGCGGTCACGAACGTGGGTCAGCAGTCGGAGGGTGCGGCGGCACCCCTCCACCTTGCCCCGTAGGTATGCATCGGTGAAGGCCCGGTTGACAATCGGCGCTCCTAGGAGCTCGAAGCCGTCGCGCGAGCACTCGGACAGAAGAAATTAGTAAAGATGATTATTATTTTGCAGGTTAAATATCTAAGAGCTCCACCGCACCTCGCCAACGCTGGCTGACGATCATCGAGGAGTACCGCTATGTCCGATTCACGTCGAATCCTTGGCTCCGCTCACGCCCCCGCTCACGCCCCTTCTCGTCAGTAAAACAATTTTATTTACCTACCCCTTTACCATTGCAGTTGATCAAATAAGGTTGATAGTACACCCTTATAACTGCAGTCAATAGTCGCGGGATAACACGACAATCCAGATTTGCTTCCCGGCCATCTGTTGACAACATCCCATATTCACCGTTAAAAAGCTTTTTGCTGTTGATTTCTTGTCCGTCATTCATTTCCGAGTCACATAGCAAGATAAATTTGAACAAACCATTCAAATATACTCAAGATGCCGCCGCTTTCCCGCAGTTAGTTCAAGCAGTGGTGTGATCAGATCCTCAGAATTATATACACTTCATCATTGAATGATGGTCTTCCGCTCAAGATCCTGAATGCAGGCAAGGCAACGTTGGAATTCTTCACTTTTCCCGATCCACCCACCGGCTCGTCTTCTGAAGCCTCTTTTGGCTTACCGGATCCCAATGAAATCGCGGAGTACATGGCGGATCTGCTTCTTGCTCCGAAGTTCTCCTTACTGGAAGAGTTCTTCTCAATGCCACAGTTTCCCGTCAAAGAATTTATTAAAGTAGCTGAAATTTATGGATTCGAAGAGATTCCGATTTCATTTATCGACGGTGTCAGGATTTCAGATACTGACAAGAATGCAGAATCTATCCGTACGAATATTTGGCTTTTCCATCTCGTAAATTGTGCGCATGAATTCACTCAAGCCGTTATAAACAAGTTTAAGGACAGTCGTAGATCTAGCGGACGCTTTGCACATCCGCACAAAGGAGAGAATGAAAATGGGTTCATTAATAGTGGTCGTAATTCAACACAGATTCCTCAAGCTTCAGGCATTGGGTCGGCAGGAACGATCGGAACCCCGCGTCGCATTTTTGGTGACGCTAGTGTTGTTAGTGCTGCTCTGTTTGTTAGTGGGCCTGAAAGAGACCAAGTGAATACTCGTGTAAATGATAAAAAAATTCAGGAAAGGGTTTCGTATCCCACACACTTTGAGGGTAATAGAAATGGCCGCCAGAGTGACAGTGGACCGGAAATCTCGCAAGGTGAACTATGTACAACAAATGTTCAATGACAACAAATTTACAGCGGATATAACAAATTTATAGCGGATGTCTCTCAGGATATTAACGAGACGCTCAAGATGTATGGGATTTGTGTTAGGCAGTACAAAATATTTCCATCCAAGAAGGCCGATTTCTTCGTACATATTATAGAGGGTGCTGCTAGGCGTTTGTTATTGGAAAACTGCAGAGGTGCAATAAATTTCGGAGAGATTGTTAAGGAAATGACCGCAGAGTACCTAAGTGGTGCTAGATAAATCCAAGTGAAAGGCTTACTCGAGACACTCTGCCTCAAATCATTCATGAACAGCATGAGAAAAAGAGATGTATCAGACGGACTCACCAAAATGGTTGAGTAAATCAACGAGCTCACCCCATAGTGTCCTCCGGAATTCCGCACCGACTTTCATAAGACAGGATTCATGCAAAAGGCAGTAACGGAGTATCAAGAATGGTCGAAGATCCCTATCCAGAGTATAGCCTCTCAAAAATATTCGTTCAATAAGTTTGTCACTACATTACATGAATCAATTCAGAACTTGCACAGTTGAACCAAATAACAGGTCAGAATCGCGGCTTTGGGAGAGAGATGGGAACACATATGATGAGGTATGGTCGTAACCCTCGACAGTACCGCCGCAATCTCAGGAGTGGAAACACGAAAAGAGCTACTGTGAATCGTTCGGACCGACCCTCTAGCAAAGAGTTTGAGGAGGCTCGTAGGCGTAATGAGTTTGTTCAATGTGGGGAACCGTGGAACCCCAAACATCGCGGTACAAAGGAAGTACTTACTGCTCATACTCGTCGCCGCCTTGAAGGTGGAGAATCCTCGGTCTACATTCTCGCTGACATTATCAAAGAGCACGAGAAAAGTGAGTAAGAAGATAGCACTGACTCTAGTGCCAGCGAGAACGACGACGAGGAAACTGAATCGAAAACGTTTGACGCGCACTTGGCCAATGCCGATACTTTGGACCATAATGCCATCGAGTCTGCAGACAGATATATCTACGTCACACGGCTCTCGTCAAAGATGGCTCCGTCGACAACTGCAAAGGACGATTCCCGGATGGATTTTCGTCTCGGCGGCGAAGATCTGCAATAAATCGTCAAGCAAGTTTTGCGCGCCTGCGCCGCAGAAGTAAGCGAGGTAATAGTACCAAGGTACAGGCATGGAATGATGTGCATATGACTAATGTTTTCATTTGGACCCTCAAATCTGAAACCCGTTTTAGACGTCCTTTGGGTATGTTATGTAACAGGGGAGCACCAGCATCCGTAGTTGGTCGAAAGGAACTGAACAGAATATGTCATAATCTTGGAATACATTAAAAGAGGATTTTTTCCTCAAGGAGTCGTTTACGCTTTGTTGATGCTACGTACGGATCACTCGGCCGGATAAATTTACACATCGATGTATCTATTGGTGTTCCAAGTATAACGGTTACAATGGAAATCGTGGACGCATATATTACAGCACTGCTTGGATTAGAGGCCATGGACAGTGAGTCGATTACACAGTGCACCGTCTCCAACAGGCTCGTGAAGAGATTCCCGCATGTTAATGACAGAGGGGACACCGTCTACTTCGACGAATGGTCAATACCCATGACATCTTGTAGTTCGCACCTTTACGTTCAGATTCGATTCTCTTGTAATATTTATTTCGCACGAGCGGAATTATGGAAGCCGCACAGAAAAATCTTTCATCCTACTGAACAGAAGCTATATGACCTTATCAAGAGATCTCACCCTGAAGAATCCGCACCAGAGAATCTGAGAGCACTTTAGGAATTGTCCAAGCGATGTGAACTTTTCCAAAGGATTCAGCAAGCTCCGAAAAGGTTCCGAATTACTATGGGAGCGGAGGATGTTAAATTTAACGAATGCATTATCATCGATATTATGTGCATCGATAGCGAGCCTTTGCTTCATATCGTTGATGAAGGAACGCGATTCAATGCAGCCAGTTTCATCCCAACTGTATCTACTGAGGACATTTGGACGACGATTATTGAGTGCTGGGTAGCTGTATATACAGGGCTCCCAAGTAATGTACTAACTGATCAAGGGTCTCAGTTCGGCGATAAATTCATGCACATGGCCCGTATTTCTGATGATGCCGTAGGACAGACGGGAATAGAAGCACACTCAATCCTCGGTTTAGAAGAAAGGTAACAAGAACCTCTCCGAACAACGTTCCGTAAGATTAAGGCTGTTCGACCAAATGCTGACAAGCGACTAGCACTTGCCTGTGCCGTGAAGGCAATGAATGACACCCTTGGCCCAGAAGGGCTTGTGACATCTGCGCTTGTGTTAGGAGAATTCCTGTAGATATCAGTAGCGCCTGAGCCGAGATACAGTCGCTCAACCTTGACAGAACGAGCAGAAATCGCTCAGCTCGCTCCGAAAGAGATGGAAAGCCAAGTTTTTGGTTTATAACTTCGACGTGCCCTTCGCCATGCAGTACCTCCTTCATCTGATCGCAGCTATCAGTATGGGACAAGGTGCTCTTTTGGGGCGAAAAACAAGTCAACAATAGGATAGGTGAATGGCTAGGGCTGTTCGAGGTTGAAGGCGTTGACTATCAACGCAAATTGTTCTTCGTACGCGATAAGACCAACAGTGCAGCCCGAAATTTTAGTGTCGCTCAAGTCAAACCGTATTACGCCCCTGACAATCTGTCTCACGCTTTTATGATAAGTTCCTACATTGAATAAGAGATAGCTCATCTGCCAAAAAGCTCAGAGATTGTTAGCATCACGCATTAGCACAGCACGTACAGCACCGCTCCGCATCCGACAAAAGCCTTTTCTTGCCGTGAGCCATTCTCCTCACGTCCCACCCTCCCATTCCCTTTTTACTTTACAATATATGATCCACGTCGAACGGAAGCTCAGTCATTTATCGCCCGTTTAGAACTCCTTCTTTCTTGGTCAATATTTACACATTACTTGCCTTCAGCTGTATACATTCTGCTCTACCGGCAAACTGGCATCTCAAGCATCCTAGTTAGTCGCTGTTATGGTATGTAAATACAAATACAATAATGAAGGTAGTAAAAAATACATAAAATGATACTTTGTACAAAAAATTCCTTTTGTACTTCATAACCCTAAGGTTCTGTCGTGAACATGAAATTACCAAACGCGCAGTGCGCATTTTCCAATTTCGTGTCCATTCTCAACTAGTTCTACGACCACCACGCGTCTATCTGCCCATAATACTATTGAAACAAGGAAAAAATAGTTACACTGCAGGATCAAGTGGTTTTATTACTCCTCATCCGACTCTGAAACCTCATCAACGATGTAATTCTCAAAGGTATAGAATAATTCCCGATTTACTAAGACTCCTTGACGTTTATACGTACCCTTTAGGTAAGCGGATGCTGCATCCAGACTGGTAACATATGGAATAATTGCAGGGGCGGATGATGAATATGTCTCCGTGTAACGAAGAGAAGCCCCAATCCCATCCATCTTTATTCGCCTCATTATGTCCAAGTCACACATACCCAGTAATCGTAGAAGATGGACGGAAAACTTCTTCAAGCTGTGGCCTCTGTAAGATTAAGCAATAGAGGATCCCACTCCAAGAGAAACCAAACGTTTCCTCATAAAATAAACGAAGTATTTGTTCCGCCATGGTTCCCGTGACAAATTCGTTGACGATCTCCTTCTCCGTGAATCTAGCAAAATAAAAATCTGTCTGCGTCACCTCTTACCTCAAGCCATGCACTCAGCGCAAAAAAGGATCCATCTGCAAAACTCCAGAAAAATGGCTTTCTGGCCAGTTCTCAATCTTATAGTCTTGGCAAACGCGCTTTTATTTTGTTCTGCGTGTCAATTGCAAACCAGGCGCCATACTTGGTTAACACAAAGTTTCGAACCTCAATCTTTTCCACTTCGTTGTACCTTAGCCCGCAGTTTAAAGCTATGAGGAAAACTGAGTGAAATGAAACGTCGTGACGGTTAAACTCGCAATTCATATTGTCAAATGAACTTGAAGTAATGGGAACTGAGATTATTGACCCATAAGACAGTAGAGCAAATAGAATAGAGATGGAAGCAGCACAGAGGAAAGAAATTCGAGGACTTACTGAACGTGGAACGTTTAAAGTAATACTCAAAGAAGACATAGATCTCGATGGTAACGTCCTACCAGGACGATTTTTGCTGCCAATTAAGTCAACTATCGATGGTAAGATAAAATTTAAAGCTAGTTATGTCATCGAAGGGCATCGAGACTAGCTGAAATACTTCATGGTGCATTCTTTAGCAACCTTCCAGCAGCAGTATGTTCGGTTGCTTCATTTCTTAGCGGAAGTTTTTGGTTGGGACGTCTGGAAAGCTGATATAACGCAAGCATAATTGCAGTCTACTGAACCACTTGCTCGACAGGCATTAATTGAAAGCCAGCACCGGAATTCGAGCTCAACCCAGAGAAATCCCTCCAACTCCTCCGCCCTCTTTACGGCCTGTGCGATGCAGGTTATGTATGGCACACTACTTTGGATAAAAACCACCGTCAAGATCTTCGCATGACTCCACTGAAGACAGACACCGCGTTGTACTGCCTCCTTGCAGGTGGAGCACTGAAGGTATTAAGTGGTAATTATGTAGACAATTTACTATGGGGACGATTTTTTCAAACAAGTTTCAAAGCAACCAAAAGAGCGCTTCGAGATGGATGATGACGTTACCCTCCCGACTGAGTTCACAGGCTTTGTCCTTTGTCAAGACACGAGCGGTGACTTCATCGTCGACCAAAACGTATATCTTAGGAAGCTAGAATGTTTACCATCAGATGCCACCTTCAAGCATTTTCGGTCAATGCGCATGAAGTTTGCCTGGCTATCTAACTCCCGTCCAGACTTCGTTTTCGAGATATCCCAACTGGCACAAGTTACCGAAAGCATGTTCGACGAATAGAAGAAATTTATTATACAAAGAATAAATAGGGCTATCAAGTACGCTATAGACCACAGAGTCCACCCGAAGATGACCAAGCTCGATCGGAACTCACTGAAGATCGTCGGCTTTTCTGACTCCTCGTTTGCGAACAAGGCGGACTTATCGTCACAGCTTGGGTATCTTATATTACTTGCAGACGAAAATGGAAGGATAGGGCCGATCGTTTTCAAGTCTTACAAATCCAGGCGCATCAAAATATCAGCAATGGCTAGTGAGGTCACGGACTTCAGTGATATGTTTGATGTTGCCGTATCTCTCTCGGGGGAACTCGAAACAGTTCTAAGGAAAACCGTGCCAGTACAATTGTTTACAGACAGCAAAAGTTTGTTCGATGTGATATCGAAGGGTTTTCGAACGTCAGAAAAGCGTATGATGCTAGACATCGCTGCAGCCAGAGAAGGTTTCAGGGACAGAGTGATTTCGGATATTGGTTTCGTTCGAAGACAAAAGAACATCGCCGACGGATTTACTAAGGTGATGAGCCGAGCCATGTTGAGAAACGCCATCGCTACCGGGGAGCTGAATGTTGTACCAGATCGGTGGATAGTGAAGTCCGAAGAGGTCACGTGATTGGGATCATTTACTCACATTTTATTCTGTTCCACCATCTCCCTAACCACTGCTAGATCTAGGTTGGAGAAGTCTGATCCGCCACACATGAGCAAACTATCAGCGCACAATCGGATAACAAATGATTCCGCTGGGTCTAAAATAATGCCCTTTGTTGCATTAACAGGGGCACAGTGGTCAACATGCCGCCCTGAAGTTCGCACAAGTCTTACTATCCAAACAAAACTTTTCAAGTCACTCATCTTGTTGAAGGCCTTGCCCCTCCTGTTCTTGTGTAGCTCGCCCGAAAGACGGGCTTACGCAGCGCCAATTTTAGTCCAAGTCCTTGAACGATTTCACCCACCTGTTTAAGAATCGCTAGCTTTGTATTAGAGTTGCAAAGTTTTCTCTTTGCAATCGCCACCCCGAGTCACCCCGGAAATACTGCACTCCATTGAAAATGAAAGATGGGACGCAATCCAATTATCCTCAAAGCGGTATTAGTTCATTGCAACCAGCAACCTTATACTGTACGAGGCCAGGGTTTGGTTCCCTACTTCCCGGGCCACCCCCGGTAATGACATCAACCCCTGGGTTCTTTCTGCAAAATTTCAAGATTTTCTCGAGCACAAAATAGTTGTTTGCACGCTCTAAGGCTCCCTTCCATAGCGGCCTTCGTTCATTCATGTTGCACAGCCTCGGTGCATCACTTATCAATACGTACAATTTTTTCGTTGGGAAGGAAAAAGGCCTCACGCCACAATCTGGTGCTATATGAGACTGCCGCACGATCTCAAAGTAACTAATTGCGTCGTTTACAGATGTTTAGCATCCATACCACACGCCCTTTTAAGATGTCGGTCCCCTGTCTGTAGTCCATTGCCGAGTACAATGCCGTCGATCTCATATGGTGTGCGATCAACTGGGACAATGTAATTTTCAATGGTGGAATGAACAATATCGGGTATTCGATTATCAAGAAGAAGTGCCATCTCATCACAAATGCCTGTTTCGGTATGAACTGGCACGGGCCTGTTACTGTGGTCTTCCATCACTGGTCGCTCTCGCCTTCCATCATTTCCAGCATCCCCATGTATTGTCGGTGGGGTTTTCACTTCCACATGTAATGACTCCTTTTCCAACACTTCGCTCGGGGCACTTCATTAATCAATTCAAATCTTGAATCTTGACCACTTTCGGGGACGCTAGACATCCGGGCCTGGCCCTACGCGCCGTGGCTCAGCCGAAAGCACAGGATTTTCGGCTCGTCGTCCGTTCGTTGCGCGCACCACATCAAAAAAGGGAATAAAAAAGGGAAAGAAATACAAGAAAGATAAGCACGATCAGACAGGTATCCCCCGGAAGATAAGCCGCCGATCTTAACAAAAGGGCGGCAGGTCATGCCATGCACAAATTGCGGGTCCTATTTGTACAGTACTGTGCCATGCAAAGGGTGTGCGTTAGGGTCCGTGGGAGTGCCAATTTACACTGTAATGCCCAGGTGCACACTAAGCTTAAGACGCAGTTTGGCACACCTTTGCAGGTTAAATACATAAGAGCTCCACTGCACCTCGCCAACGCTGGCTGAAGATCATCGAGGAGTACCGCTACATTCAATTCACGTCGAATCCGTAGCTCCGCTCACTCCCCCGCGTCGTCCCCTTCTCTTCAGTAAAACAATTTTATTTACCTACTCCTTTATCATTGCAGTTGATCAAATAAGGTTGATAGTACAACCTTACAACTGCAGTCAATAGTCGTTGGATACACGACACACCCACCCCAACCCGTCATACGCCACGAAGAACTCCATAAAAATAAAAAATATTATTCCCACTGCAATTAATTTTAGCGGCTAAAACTATTTGTGCTTTATCAATAGACTAGGGAAGTGCGACATGCAAGGCCGCTAAAATTGACTAGCTTTGGAAGGGAGGCAACATCTGCATGTTTCGGGCTACGAGCAATCAATGAAGCTGCACACGTGGACCAAATGGCATAGCTCAGCTTTTGATAAAGCCGAAATGACACCTTTGCCTTAGAGCTTCTGATAAGGGTCGCGATGGCAGCCGCATACTCGTCGATCACGGGTGTAGTCTCCGAAGGGCATCCTGAGGAATCAAACGATAGCGGGACAAACTTCCGGAGAGTTGCGGGGGTCCAGGTGAAGCATGGCCAGGAATGGCGGCGATTTTGGTCGCGAAGTCTTTCAGTTTCCGTCGTTCCGCCACATTGGCGGCAGCTCACGCTTCCCGAGCTCCTTTGGATAGGAAGCACTGTTGGAAAGATGAGGAGAGTGTGATGTCATAGGCAACCGAGAGAGGGGGCGTAGGGTTTTCCGGAGAGGTAGTCGGGTGGACGAGGATGTCAGCAGGTCTGGCGTCCAGTCCGGGAAGTAAATACGGTACGTCGTAGTGGACGCCGGCTCTAGCGGCTTTGAAAAGATATTTGCCGAGCATTTTTGCCACTGCTTCATGGCGGTTCTTCAAACAGAGACCTTTGTTACCCAGGTCAGCAGCAAGGGCGCCAAGGTGGTCCATAGGCGTCTTGGATTCCGCGCAAAGGAGCGGGGCAGTTTCGTCAGAGACGGAACTCCCAAGTGGCGACGCAAAATCACCGACCACACATCGTCGTATATGTTGGTGACCACAGACGGATGGGCAGTGAGTAATGCAGCAGCAGTTCTATCCAAAAAGGCGTCACGGCGGATGCGTTGACAAATCCCGAGTTCTGAGTGCGTCGAGGGGTTCGGGAATAGCGACCAATCATCATCTTTCTAAAAGTATTTAGCAGACGACTCGCAACATGCTTGATATAAGATATTGGTTGTAGCATCAGGCTTGGACGCGAGGAAAGCCACTGTAAGTGCGTCTGGGAGGCCTTCATGTTTTGTGGAGAGTGGCGGGTGTAGGCGTTGGAAAAATTAGAATAGATGCAGATCGGCTTCTGCGTACGGGAGTAAACGGGAGTCAGCGGCACCAGTGTCATGTGCTAAAAGTAATTCTAGAAACGTCACACGTGATGCCAAGGACGTAGGTTACTGCGGAGTAATCCGAGCACTTCAATGAGGTGGGTGTTTGGAGTCATAGAGCAGTGAAAATTTTTGCACTTCTAGGCCAGAATAACAGCCTCCATTAGTATTTAATAGTCACTGCAAAGTACTTACCGTGTGAGAAACTCCACTGTACGCTTTTGCATCGACTTCACTACATTTTCCACTTCCTCTTCCGGCAAAGAGTTCCAAACACTCTCAGTGCATTTCATCAAGTCCGTGGGCGTCGAAAACTGCATGTTATTGGCGTAAAAAAGCCCTTGCTAGGATAAACCACAATTTCTCAATGGCTTTCGAGTCAGGAGAACGAACATGCCATTCCATAGCGCGAATTACTTCCTTCTTAAACCAGTCCACAGTTTTCTTAGCTGAGTGCGCCGGTGCATTATTTGCCTGAAGGAGCCACTTGGAAGGCATTTAATCGTCGATCTACGGCAGAACAATAGTCTATATCAAATGATTTTAACTATCTGAGGGTAAATTTACGGTAACTTGAAACAAACCTGTCTTTTCATGAGCACAAAATCCAGCCCAAACCATGATGCTATTTAAATGATGCTACCTCCTGTATAGAATTAAAGTTTCATTTCCAAGATCGTGCAAGTAGTACTGGAGGCCATCGAGGCCATCGAGGCCATCTAGGCAATCAAAGTTTAAAAGTTTCTCGTTAGTGAAAAGAACGGATAACGCCAAAATATATCTCCTCTGAACATATGTTTTAGCCCACTCCAGCCGAGCAGTTTTGTGCTGATCAGCTAAGGGGGCATCCTTAGAAAAATTTGGCATCGCAGCTGCACAGAGCTTTTAAAATATGAACATGTCCGACTTGCAGAAATAGGCAGCTTAAGAGAGTCTAGGAGCGCTCGAGATGTTAGCGATGAATTTGAGGCTGCACGAATCAACCTCTTGCCGTCTCTTACCGTCATTTTTTGCGATTATAGCGCTTTTTCCGGTTTCTGGCTTCTTGAAGCCTTGAGAAATGTATAACTAACCTTCTGGATCGTTTAAGCTGTGAAGCATTGTCCAAAATGCTGTGTACAGCTTCGTTCAGCGCGGAGGCTTGAGCTCGCTCTTGTTGGGACAACTGGCGCCTGCGAGACATGGTGTAGATGAGAACTTGGCTGGTTATGCAGGGGAAGTGAGCAAGGGGTGGTCATTGACTTCGTAATTGACAGAGATTTGAATTTCACGCCAAATTTCTATGACCCCAAACACCCCGTGGTTTAAGTTTTCTCGTCACTATACATTAACTTACGTTCTTAGTATCACGTGTGACGTTTCTATGGTTAATTTTAGTGCTAAGTACAGCGGAAATATTTATTTTATTTTTCAATCAGGTCTCGGTGGTGTATGACGGGTTTGGAGGGAGTGTTCTATGGCATCAAGCAGCACCATACTGTACAGTATTGAACCTTTATCACTGTGATATGTATGTGCAACACTGTGAAGTAATTAAAGAATTCATTTTGATTCCAGCGGCCAAATCCTGCGTGTTGCGGGGCACGACATATAATAGACGCTGCACATGTGGACCAAATAGCGTCGCTAAGTTTCTGATACAAGTTAGTCTTCACTCCCCCAGTAGGACATCCGCTGCGAGACGCGACGGCTGCCGCGTATTTCTCTATGACCTTGGATGATGTCTCGGAAGGTGAACATATCGAGTCAAAAGCTAGCGGCACAAAATTCCACCCTAACTTCGATCTTCTGCCAGGAATGATAACCACTTTCGTGGCTAGGTCACTTTTCTTCCGCTTTTCTGCTACATTGGCAACCGCTGTCGCTTTCCGTGCTCCCATTGGCATATAGCTCTCCCGGAATAGCTTGGATACGGTGATTTCATAGGCCACGGGGAGAGGGGACGGGGTGTTGGAAGCATCAGACCGCGGAGGCAGTAAAATATTGTATGGCGACAGGTCCGCTGACAGTACTTAAAAAGTTCTCATCTACACCTGAAAGGTCCGCAGTGCTCATTCTGGAAGATTAAAACTTCGGCGTTTCAACAGGTCCCTCTCCCAAAGACTAGGTGAATCTTGAATGACTTCGTACCTCAAAAAGCACTAAGAAAAAAGACATTTGAGGCCGACAAAGCATGTGAAGAAGAGAGGATAGAAAATTAACTCAACGATATTATACTGCAAAAAAATAATTTCCTAAGTGATTGAGACAGGCTTCAACAACCAAATCGATTAAGCTCATTAAAATGGCTACTCAGATTCGACCTCTCAGTCATTAAACGCAACATTACGGAACGGTAAGTAAAGTTCTACGAAGTTTCATGCGGTATAGCTCCTGCAAACGACGGCGCTTCTGGCAGATCTCCCCACCGATCGAATTCAACCTCTTCTTCACCCGCTTGTGGTGCGTCCCATCCTCTGACAGAAAAGAGTGCATATGAATGTGCGGTATTATCCAGACCAGTGCATATCTCAAAACTGATTCGTAACGATTCTCCTTCCAGCGCCACTTACTCCCAGTTACACCCCAAAGCATGCAGAGCCTACCAAAAAGAGTTTTTACCAATGATCCTATCTGATGTAAGCTTAATGTTTCCGACCTCTTCTTCCCGGGGCAAAAAACCATTCCTACGCTTCTTCTTCGGTGTAATAGCTCTCGTAATATCATCTGCCCCTTGGTGGATCCTTTGTCCATCAACATAGCCCAGAACCTCGGATACTCTCCAGAAAGCGGTACAATATCCTGAATTCTACGCAGTGCGGATGTCTTCTTCAAATCAGATATATGGAAGTCTACGTTGCGCTGGAATATTTCTAGATCCGAAACTGAACCTGTTTAATGCTTCGTGAAGTTCACAGAAAGTCCGTTGGAGAGTTGCTGACCTCCACTTTGTAGCTGTACAATCTATGCTTACTACAGAAGTACACCTTCCTTTCCTGCATGTTTCCTCTAAGGCGATTCGCTTGTTGGAAAGTTACATCCGTCAAGCATATTGCTGCCGGAAAGTCCTTGAACATCTTCCCATCGCGCAACAAATTACCAAATGAAAATGAGAACGTATTTCGTTCTACCAAGCCTTCATATAGAGGCCGGCTGATCATTTCAAGAAACTTCGTCACCTTTTTTCCAATTTCGGGCCCTTCAAGCCGAAAATATTGGCAAAAATATCCCATGTACCTCTGCACTTCAGTGTGATAAGCGTTATGAGATGCGTATCTTTCCCACTGTACTTCGATTTGCGACTCGGACCCTTGTTGTAGTTTTCGCTGTCCATGTTCGATATGTTGGCCCATTCAGTTCCGAACTCCGATACATCAAAGTTAACCAAGTCATGGATGGCTTTAGACCCTCCCGCATCATGAAAGATGTCGAAAAAATGGCACTAATATGTAGACTCATCATATGTAGGGGAGTCTTCGGAGTCACTGAAGTTGTGCATTTGAGTGAGCGTCGCGCTCTACGGCCACATCAGCGAGAATTTGAAGGGAATTTGTGGTTTGATTTTGGCTTGGCACCGGAGCGGGAGGCTTAGTAGGCTTACTACACATGAAACAATAATGGGACGGTATGAACATAGCATAAGATTCCTTGGAAAGCCGTCTCCGGGTTAGCTACCGTGGCAGGCAGGCCATATTGGACATGAAATTTTGTGACTGAGTCAACTTCCGTATGATATTTAATGCTTGGAAATTACATTGCACGGTGAGTGACAACTACATATGGGATTGCGTGCCCATATGAGTGGTATCGTGCACCAATGATACAGTATCGCATGCCCGTTGGATGGTATAGAGTGCCGTGGGACACTGATTGTGAATGATGTACCTGTACCAGAAGGATATTGGCTTTTATACTGCGTACAATGAACTGATGTACTATCGTGGTGTGCTGCACACACAATAATGGCTGGATACTGCGTCATAGCGCAGTAATTGTGCCTAATTGTTCCAGTGCAGTATGATGCAGTTACTGCTGATAATTTGACGCCTGAATTAGCCCTGTTGCATTCGGTATTTGAATTCAGAAAAGCGGCTCTCTGCAGAGAGAGAGAGAGATGAGAGACAGCTGGCAGCTTGCGTCGAGCCGTGTGTCTTACCAGATAGCTATATCTAAGCGAGTATCGTGGCGCTAAACAATTAAATTTACTATCTGGTGAGTTAATCGGAGACCTTCAAAAGTTACAGTAATACATACTCCCAAACAAGACTGAGAAACTATGCCAAATGCAGTGAGTGAGAAAACTTCCGTTTTAAAGAAATAAAAGGAGATGGACGCTTCACGTAAAATAAAAATAAATGAAAAAATCTTTCCGAAAAGGAAGCCAAGCCACCTGCATAATTGTATCTCTTAGAACAAGGGCGGAAATAACTATAATAACCTGTTCTAGTACGATGTAACTATAAGAAACTATTCTAGTAAGACATAAATATAACAAACTGTCTAGTAAGACAATAAAAACTACCTTAACGTCAGCATGTTAACTCAGAAAAGCTTCCCGCTCCTCCCCGCTTTTCTAGGAAGGACTAAATGCCGTATGGAACATAATTCGTAGAGGAAAAGCAACGTGAAGCACTTCCATACGGCTCTGAGGGATTTAGTGTCACAGCAATCGGTTTCAAACTACGCAGACGCTTCTATGCATTATTCAAATTATTTTTGAAACCCAAACACTACAATATGTAGAGAACTCTAGAATGTTGCACAGTACTTCGGTCCTGGGAAAATTTTTATTAATTATTTTTTCGGTTGTACTACTTTATCTCACGCAGTTTGGAGCTTCAGAATACTCATGTACTGGGCATAAAACCCAGCATACTTCAAGCCTCTCGGACGTACGAAAAAGAGGCAACAAGGTTTTCTCCCTTATCTAATCGCCAAGCCAATCGACACATTTACAATCTACCCTATTATGTTAGTCTTGAGGAGGTGCGAAACTCCTATCACTAGTGTAGTAGTATTCGACAGCACATCAAAAGAGCGAAAATTATCCTTCTACGGGAATTTCGTCATGGCTTCTAGAGCTGGCGAAGAGGAAGCGCTTACTATATTTGAGAATCTTGATGGAACTGCTTCAGATGTCTATTAAGATTCATCCGCGTGGTAGTGGAACCCTCGTAAATGGAGCGAAGAATCGAATTCCCAATAACCATAATTTTATTGAGCAAATTTCTCACGGATATTTTTTCATTACGTACAATAGCTTGGAATCCGTGTAGATGAGGGAAGAACAGATGCCATTAAGGTTGCTCCTATGGCTACCAATTCTGTGGAGTTGTGTAGATTTATTGGTCTTGCGGGACACAAACGCAGATTCATTAGGAAATTTTCTGGAATATCTTCAGCTATTCATACCGCGACTTGGTCCACCAGAAAATTCGATTTGACTGAGGAGATGAAAGTCGCATTCAATACGCTCAAGTCAAGGCTTATATCTCCGCCCTTGTTGGTCTTCCCGGATTTCTAGTCTCCCTTGATCGTATGCACTGACCCCTCGAGCGTCATAGTTCAGCAGTTTGAGGCCAGAATAAAGAGAGAAGAGAGATTAATCATGTGCACATGATTAAGTATGCTGGTAGAAATTATTCCACCTGCGAAAGGGAGGCCTTTGCCTTCATCTTAGCGTTAGTGGAAATTACTGGTATAATTACTGTATATGAAGACGTTAAAGCTGGTTAGCGATCATGAAAATCTTCAGTGCCCGCTTTCCCCGCACCGGGATAGCGGGAAGGATGGAATTACTTGCGGTATATGAGTTCGATGTAGAATTTAGGCCGTGCGAAGGATAAGGAGAAGCCTAATGTCTTTAGAACACAGCATCAATTGGCCCACCAGGCATCCGAAGAAGAGGAAGGATTCTGCCTCCGCCCTGTATTCCGTCCCCGCTGAGGAGGATCACACATTGAGCCCTTTCTGCTCGCCGTTTGTCGTCATTTGAAAGTTTAGAAGATCAAAGGAGATGAAGAAGATAAGAGACTTTTGATTAAGCGTATGGCTGTACATTTCATTATATGGGAGGGTAAGTGGTTGAAGAACACAAAAACCCTCAAGTTTGCAACTCTTTTAAGGATAGAATCAAGACATTGCGCACATTACAATAAGACGTTGTAAATTAGGAAAAAGAAGCGTCAGAAAAATTCTTCTTAGAACGTTACTGATGGCTGCAGATGCATAATGACATTCATAACTATGTGAAAAGTTACGAAGAATGTCAGATGACGAAGAAGCTTCCGCCATATCACACGACGCTCACTGTATCGTTGATGAATACGTTTGAGACGTATTGGATCGAATCAACAGGGCCGCTACAAATTTATATGACAAAAACAGAGTATTTGACCATTACCGTAGAGATTCTAAACGGTTATTCAGTAGCGCTTGCCACCGCATGACTCAAAATCGACTCACGCCGTAAGCGGAGACCGGTAATTTCGTCGGCGGGGTTTACAGTTTCTATATGTATGAAAAAAGAAAAGAAATTGAACCGCGAGAAGATAAATACTTACTGATAGGTGTATTTGTTATCAAGTGCTACGATTCGGCTGTTATGTACAGCAGCATATCATGCGGTACTATTCATTTTCGTTCTCATTAAATTAGCAGTTCATTCCGTAGCATTGGTTGTTATGTACGGAACAAGAACAGCTCATTTGCTACCGTTTGAAATTAGGCATAATAAACATTCATTTGAACGTTTAAACTTCGCCGTAAATTTGCTTGTATGGAGCAATTTAGCTATTTAGTCAACGCAACTAATCCATTAAATTCATCAGCCCGCACCTAAAAGCTTAAAAAAGTCGGGGAAGGTTCGCTACCTACGCGTAAGTCATCACCATGGACGGAGCTGTTCAGCATGGAAAAACTTACAGAGTATATCGATTAATACAACATATTTTTGGAGCTTTCCAAAGTCAATTGTTACCTGAACCTCGGGAATATTCCTCGTAGAGATGCAGAGGGAAACAATGAGATTATGCTTCGCCTGAACGGGAAATAGTGGATATCTCGAGTGGCGGTCGCTTTGATTTCTGGCCTTTGTCTCTTAAGGGTGGTCCAGCTCAAATTATATGTTAACGGGCTTTGGAGTTTGCTAGACTCTTTGCCCTGCCTGTCATGATTTCCGACGAATTCACTCGTCGCTTATATCTTCCTCCAAACTAACTGTCGAAGAAGACTTCAGTTGAAGAGGTGTTTCTCTTCGCTGCTCACTAAGAAAGTTCCCGATTGTATTCAGGAAACCAGCCGCTAAGTCCCCAAGCGACATCTTGATCAAACATTCTATTCTCTCACCTATGCCTACAAACATAGATTTACATTTTCAGAACCTGCAATTGAATATCGGGTCCGAAGAAGTGGTACTTCTGATCGCTGGACATTAAATAGACCGAGATAAGCTGGTAAAGGGTGAATAAAAAGGAAACCAAGCGAAGATCATACCTCCGATTTGAATGCGGGTCTCAAATAGACGGAATTGTCGGAGGGAGTAATTATCCTGGCAATTAGTGAAGATACAGCTGCCAAGCAGGACGGAGAGACGACCGGTGAAGAAGGAACTACAAAAGAAGAAGAAGAAAATAAAGAAGAAATGAATGGTGCACTGAGGGCTCTACTCGCTCAATTACAGGAAAATTAGTAGGGGAAGATCAATAGCCCGCTCCACGACATGGCGATTTTCGCATAGAAAACCCATGAATTACGCCTTGAATCGTTTCTGATGACCCACGAAGTCGAGATTATGGATACCAAGCACATTTATCACACTAATCGTTGAATATAACCTCGTCATAGTAAAATAATTTGCCGTCAGAAACTAGACAAGATAATGGTCGGCGTAATCATTATTCATGCATCGTGTGCGTATTAATTTCCATATTAACAAAAAGGGATGGAAATTATCTCTTCAGAGTGCACTAATGCAACATGGACAGCGAAATGAAAGCAAACAATTGTATATTAAACAGATAAAAAAATAATTGTCTATGCAAAGGGTAACTCTGTTTTCACAACCTTGATTCTATTTGCTGGACATTAAAAGTTCCGTAAGAATGAGGAATTTAAGATACTTTTGTTATCCCTTTCGGTACCTCTAAGTATGTGAAAAAATTGGTATGGTGTGAAGTAAAATATGCAAGTGTAAAGCAGGGGAATCAAAATATAAATTAAAGAGGGTAGAATCTTCAATCATATATGGCGCGTTTTTCCTAGAATGTGCATAACCAGGATACAGTTGACTGTCTGTGAAAGATTTAAATATAAATTTCAGGCAATTATTTTCCAACACTGACAAATACATATAACTTACAAGCTTAGAGAGAAAAGATTATCTTCAAATAATTGAGCCGTCACAGCAAAAATTATTCTTTATAAAATTGAGTTTTTGTCATAGAGAAAACCCTTATATGGAAAATTCGGGTATTTTGGTCTGCACTGATCTTTTTGTGCTGTGAAAACGAAACTATCTCTTCAATCGGCGTAAAGTGCGGAATATTACCATTTATGTACCTTTAAGATACCGGAATGCGTTTAAAAATTGAAAATACCGACTTTCGATCTAAAGACATATATAGCTATAAGTTGTGAAAAATGCACAGATTAGTCTCCCCTCACAGTCCAAGTCCTGTGTATTTTCAAGTTAGCTTTCTTATTTGTGCCTCTTTTTAGATCTTTGTTTCCTTTTTTGAAATTCTCAAGTATTAGTAATTTTAATGTATATCGATTTAACTGCAAAATATTATAATCAATAATCATGAAATATACATTATTTATGTTACCACAACTTGAAAGCAAATAATAACTCTTCTTATTCCCCAGAAAAATAATTCAAGAATTCAGATACCCAATAAATGAACCTACACCAAATCAATGAACCTAGTTAATAGTTAAAAGTCGTTTTCTTTGTATTGAGTATTTTGAAACATCGTTGAAAGGAAAATTTTTAACTAGCTTATTTTTTTCAAAAACTGTGACCGTTCAACAATTTGCGCTCATAAACTAAGAACTAGAGAAAATTTAAATTGAAACAAATACATAATTAATGTGAAAGATGCGATATTTTATCTGAGAACTAATTATTACGATCATTTCGAAAACAAATAATTTCTTTTCTTCATGTCTGATCTTTTACATCAAAGAATCATAAATAAGTAAAATTGGCTCGGCGAAAAAGTTCGGGGGCAATTTGCAACAGCCTGGTTTCTCGCAACAAAAATAAAACGCAAAAAAATTATTTTTCAACATATAGTATTATTAATTGTTCATTTGCAACTTTGCACAGCGCAATTTTGAAAAGGTAGACTTTTCACAACTGTCCAAAATGAAAAATTGAAATCATGCCTGCAAGAAAAATTCTGCTGTAATAATCCTTCGTCATGAAAGAGAGAAATTATACTCTCCCGTTCCTAGGACTCGAATCCAACTAGAGAATCAGTACAAGAAAGTTGAAAATTCTGTTTTACGGATCATATTTTCACTTAAATCTTCTTCACATAAAAGAAATCCAAAGTATGTATCATAAAATTTGGCAAATAATGTGATCATACTTTTCGCCATCTAAAGCAAAATGATTCGAATAAAACCTAGTAAATACACACGTAGGTGCTATTTTTCTGAAAAGCAAGCATATTTTGCGATGAATTACACCTGCAAAGTATCAAAATTATAAGAAAAAATCTTTTTGGATGATGTTCTGCGAAAGGCATTATGAAAGATCTTCTGATTAAAGGAAATGACATAAAATGTCACAATATGTTGGAAAAGTTTCTGTTTGAAACTTTTTTATTCATTCGTTTCTCTTTAAATTGTGTAGATATCACCTTTTGAACTTGTATCTGGAAAAAACATTTCAACATGAAAAAAATATTTCTATTTCAGAATATTATTTACATCCAGTTCACTGTTTAAAGTAATAAGAAATAGTTCATGGGAGAATCTGGTTTATCATAATTTTGTGAATCTAGAGCCAATTTTAGTGAGAGTTCCCATATTATTTTTCAATGTGGACTAATTCTCAAAGAGCTTTATCTACACGAAAATTAGGTTTTAGTTTAATCTCAATAAACCGTAGTATTAAATTTTTTTTGAGATCAAATACATGCATCCAGTGATTTTTTTCTTTTAAAGCTGAAGATTCTCGGACAAAAATTCATCTATCATTTCATGTAGATTTATATTTACTTCACGCTCGTGATGAAGTAAATTTCTTTGCTTTGGATAAAGATAAAAAAGTTTAATATCACGCATGAGAAAATTTAATTATGCGTGGAAAAAGGATATTGTCAAATGAATGATGGGCATGGTTTTGTTTTAAGAAATTAACTGCGCCTTGATAGACTATACAGTCGTGAGAATGTATAGATACTTTCTTGTTTTTTTGAAACTCTTGAATAATTATTGCACTTACATAAAAACATTATTAACACAAATAGGATGCATAATGAATCTTACTCCTCCGATCTCATTAATATAATATAAGATTATCATAATACAAATGAATAACTTAATGATATTCTTTATCATTGAAATTAGAAAGGCTTGATACAAAATTATTTTCCATTTCGAATGACTTTAAATTCTACAAGGTCATAACTCAGTCTATTACAGTCAATATGCGAAACCTTAATTCATCGATAAAAATAGAGATTAAATTTGCGAAAAGAAACTCATTTACCAAACACTAACCCCTTAATCTCTGATTTTTCTCCAAATTGAATAGTTTTTATCAACTGCAGCAGCTAAAATAACAATTTTCTCAAAGTTTTTTTTTCTGTTCAGATTCAATTTTTATTCAAAGCCCTATTGCATGAAAAGAGTTTTTCGACAGCTTTCATGAGGTCTCGAAAAGTCTCAAAATATACACTTTTGCCAATTCTTCCTCGCTTATCCGAGTTTCTGTTGCCGAAACACTAAGATTTATTCAAAATGTGGTGAATATTGGAAAATTTCCTTTTATTGATTGATAGATACTCTGTTCTGAATGTACATATGCTTTCCCCAATGCAAACGATTTAGTCATATTTCAAATTCCTTTTTTGCCCTCCGAACTTTCTGTCAAGTGATTCTTAACTATTAAATTTTAGTAACTTCAAGAGCACAAATAATTTTTTAAAAAAATTAAACCTTCTATTTCAATACGTTTCGAAGGATGTGCGGAATTTTGGATGTTCTCCAATGAATAAGTATTTATTCTTCTATCTATAGTTCGACAAAAAAATCTCTTCCTTGATCCCTCCGTAATATTTTCACTACAGTTTAGTACTCAACGGCGTGGATACTACAATGAAAGTTACTTTTAACATTAAAAATCATAAAAAAGGTGCATAAATAGAATATGTTGAATGCCCTCAAAGTTATTTTAAATTGTGATAATTTCAGCTCAGTCAGAAGTACGGAAAATTTCCTAGTCAATATTTGATTTTTCTTGTACAATTTGAAGTATATAAACCTTTCTGGTGATATTTTTTACTTATTGTGGATACATAAATACATAATAATATAAACAGCCACTCAATTATCTGAATACAGTGCATTGCTTCAAGTTCAGCTCTAACTCTGGGGCTTTCGTTTTATCGTAGACAGGCACTTTACAAGGTAATGATTAGTACTATTCAACCGTTCATACACCATTCGTAATTTATTGCTTAAAACAAAAGATACATTAAGCCTGAAAAACTATTGACATGCTTTCCCGAAACAAAAGGAAAAATAGATTAACATCTATATTTGACCTCTCAATCCAAAAATTGAAAAAATTTCACAAAATCTTCGTTATATTAAAGGTTATTTTTTACCTTGAAGATTTTGTTAAAGAGTAAAAACTTGTGACGGATCCATTCATCTTCCCTATATTTGAAAATATTCTAGTTTATCGAAGATATGGGGCGTTCATTTTTAGAGAAGTCGAGATCAGTATATTTGATACGAGCGCATTATTTACTTGAACATTCTTCAAATTTGGGTTCATTTTTCAAGACAGGCGAAGAACCATTACTGTAATTCTTCTTGCCTGCTGGGTCCGAGAAGAAGCTACGCCGGATAGACACACTTCCCAGTGTGCAGTTGTCTATTGCATAATGCAAGCAATTTCAATACAATTTTCTTCTTCACTCTTGAAGTTTTGGACCCAAATGAAGGGAATAAATGTTCACACTAACTTTATAGTGGTCGTAAAGAATAAGTAAAATTAGTCCATGGGGTCGTTCCTCGAATAAGCCATTTCGAAGAAAAAAGCCGTTATCACTTATACTCTCTCCTTTACCATGGAAATTGACAACTAGTCATCGATTGGGAAATAAAAGAAAATAAAGATTTCAAGTAAGCATTGACTGGTTTTTTTGATTCTCTTGCGGGTTTCTAAAGTAGATTTCTCATCCAAAACTGTTTTGACTACAGTCAAATTACGACAATATACAATAAGCACAATTAAATTTATAATGACAATTAAATACCTTTCTCTCCACGTTCTAATTGAAAATGTGTACATAAATAATTATTTTCGTCCATCGCGATCGATTTAATAAATTTTGATTTCCCATTTCGAGCTGCAAGGGGTCATTATGGGGTGCAATGAATTATATTTGTTTTTTTATGACGAAGTGACACAAGTGAAAACTTTGATACACCGAAACGGTGATTTAAATGACAAGGCCGGATTTTCAACCAATACTTGAAATTATGAGTTCCCACGCTGTAAGTTTTAAGAAAGGAAGCCATATCCCATATAAGAAATAGTTCAACTCATGCAATTCTCTTGTATGACCGTATTTTTTCGAGAGGCAGTCAAATTTTTGTCCAAAAAAACCACGATACGGTGTACATAGAACTTATTTTAAATCTTATATAACAATTGGTACCATTTTCAGGTTTATTTGAACATTTATGAGTTTTATAGGTTGTCTATTTGCACATTGGTTTGTATCTATCGGGTAATGAGAAAGTTAATAATCAACAGACTACCAAAAACTCAATTGAGTAAAATTAATTATGTAAAAGCTATGAAAAGACTAGTGAAATTATACCGTATATATAAAGGTTGGGTAAGATAGTTGGAGAAAATGAAATCGGTAAGAATTACAATATACTTAACCTAAAATCTGATTCCTTCCTATCCGGACTAGCCACCAGCGTAATTCAAAACGTTCTCGTATTACTAAAATATAGAACATGTATCCCTCCTCTAGAAATAATTTCGCCGCTCCTCGACCTATTCTTTTCTGTAATCAGCAGTAAATCAAAAATAATAAACTCCAAACTGGAAATTAACCTTATATACTTCTCTGATTTCTCTATTTATGACCATTTAGGAACCTAAAGATTTAATAAATTGAGTTATCATACTCTGATTAAAATGAATTCTCCAGTTTCTTTAAGGGGAAATGTTTGGGAGTTTTACCCTTGGAAGATATATCCGGTCTATCCCATGGTTTTCAGGACAACCGCAATCGACTTCTTTATTAACAATAACTCTTACGCACAGCTGAATACGCTACACCCCCTCTGTCCCCTTAATTGGGAAACAGGCATGTTGTGATCGATACTTCATGGTCAACCAGGCACGCCGGCCCCTGCGCAATTTCGTCCGCCAGATCCGAGGGATCCATTTGCCCTTGACCTAGGCGGCTTTTACCCCGCCTCTCTTGCTGCCATGCCCGTCAACCTGCAATCTCATCTAAATAGGGCACAGCAAGAGGCCATGGCGAAGGACTTTTGGGAGCAATACCTCTGGAAGAGGGTGCCTCGTCCCAGATGCCACTCCGAGATGTCCACACGTCGCCGGATTCGAGGCTTGGCCTTCCGTCACACCGGAGCTGGGGCGTTCCTATATGACCATGCCACCACTGCGACGAAGGTGGCATCAGAGCACTGGAGCATCATGCTGCGCAGGCACCTCGGTTTCTCGGTCTACACAGACTCGGTGCCATTGAAATGCCACCACTGCCAGGAGTACATAGATGTCTACGGTGACCATGCCGCCGACCGCTGCGTCTCAGAATTTGGACCCTTCCACCGCCACAACTCCGTTCGCAACGTGTTCGCGTGGCACGTCTTCCGCGCCGCCGGCCGTGACTACTAGTTTGAAGTTGAGAATCTCCTTCCCGGTACGGACTACAGGCCCGCTGACATTCTCCCCGTGCAACCCTCCCTGTGACACTGAAGCGGGCCTACCAGACCGACCAATCGCACGCGACCTCGCTGTTATGTCCCCGTTCAAGCAGACCTCAATCACCAAAGCGACGCAAGTCGCCGGTGGGGCTGCCGCACTCACTTACATCCACAAGGTCCAGGACTTACAGCAAAAGCTATCAAGGCGCCTGGTGCCCCCCTCCGTGCCCTCTCGCCACCCAGGTTTCCGATTCCAGCCTCTGCTTTTCGACTCCCTCGGTGACCCTTCTCCGGAGACCGCAATATTCATCGAATAGTTTGTACCACGTGTAGCCAGTAATTGCCACACATCGGACGCTACGATTCGCAAACGCATCTACCAGCGTATCAGTTGCACTTTGTGGTCGTCGGTGGCTATGGCCATCATATCGCGGGCCCACTGCACGTTACCGATGTGGTCCATCCAGTTAGTTCTTAACTGAAAAGTCGGTCAGTCGGTGTACACTCAAGGTAAGTAATTCGTACAGAATTTCTCTCTCTTCCCCTAACACAATGTAATTAATAGGTGTCGGCAAGAAGCGAAATTATCAGAGAAAAATTTTCATGAGCTCGAGTAAGCCCCTCTTCATCTCATGGGGAAGCAAGAAAATCATTCATCCAGCTGTTGAAGAGATCCCATATTTTCATTAAGCCATTTAAATCTCGCACAAAGTACAATGTGTCGAAGTATTGAATATTTTGTGTCAATATTGCATTTAATTATCTTTAAAACCTTCAGTGCTCCACAGTATAGCCACCGAAAAGTTGAAATTGTAATCGCATTTTCAGTTTCAATATTGCCGAGAACACGCATCTAAAGACTCTTCTTGTATAGCCATTTGACACATGTGATTATCTCGGAGTCAAAAGTTGGAATATGGATGGTTGTGCATGATTGTAGGAATGTCACAGCTAAATTGAAGCGAGATAAGAATACTTCTCTGTCAAAATGGTGTATACAGTTGTCAAAAAGATATTGCTTGAACTTCTCTGTTCTCTCTGCGGAGGCACCGAAACTTTTCAACAGGAAAAAGAATAACTGGTTATTCATTCTTTCCTTAGTGTTTGAATGGTAATCAAAACAGATATTTTGGTCTGAGTTTTTGAAGCGCCCCCTTATTGATGATTTATCAGCAAAAACTAAAGTATGTCATTCTGACCCACTCATATTGCAGCATTGAAAATAAGAAAATCTCATTTTTTCCTTTTTTTGTTCCCCAATTTTGCCCTTCTGATAATATCTACTGCGGAGATTGACGATAGGGAAGAGAGAATTAAGAGACACGTAACCCATACTCGTGGGTAAATTATCCCGTTCATTTTCCAAAATGTGGAAGTTCTGCTTGTGTGCCTCGAATAGCTGCACTACCTGATTCGCCAAAAATAGGTGTCGCTCAAGTCCGTATTGATTTTCAAAACAATAGCATCAAAAGTTTCAGAAATAAATATTGATCAATTTGACGCGGGGTAGATTTTTGTTTTCTAGTGCAGTGAGCCTTCAAGTTTAACGTAGAGAATCTATATTCCACGTTACTATCTATAATTGATCATTTCAAGGCACATGGTGCTTATTATTTATCGAAACATCAATTTAACGCTCCTGTTCGAAGGTTTACAAAGCACCTGATATTTACGACCTACACAGTAGCTATCTTAAAAAATGGTCCTAACTTTGAAATAATTGTCCGCTGGATAGCTTCTTACTATTCAATAACCGAAAAAATAACAGCTTCCATGGAAACAGCTGCCTATTTTTTAGCTTTACTTACCTCCCCTGCACTTAACGATCAATTATAACCTTTTGTAGCTCTATTGCTTATTGTTTAACCAGAGCTATCCGCTTAGGCCTTTTGCAGTTTCTATGTGGACTTATTAACTTCCATCTTTTAAGATTTAGTTATATTCCCCTTTTACTCGTGCGTGCAGACGATTCAACCTTTTAAACCTCAAAGAACTAAAGCAGAATTTCATAACACTCTGCAGCACCTGTGAGAGGATTGAAATCCCTTTTATAGGCTTACTACCCCTCGTTGCGCGCTATACGTTCAATACTGTACTGCATTAGTATCGCTGTCCAGTGCAGGAAGCGACTATTTCGCTAGGTAAACGGGCTACATTTAGTATCTGAACCTTTCTTTTTTTGTGTCAAGCCTCGGCTGTTCCTCTTCTCCTGTCTCTTAGATTTTCCCCCTCAATGTAGAAATTTAATTTTTTAATTGACAGTAAATGAAAGATAGCGACACCTCCGGAATCAGAGTGCTCCAAATTTACAACGAAAAAATCTTCAAGAGCGAAAGTTGTATAGCAGTCTGTCTAGAACGCACCATAGTCTCGGTGGGCGTAAATGGAGCACTTTTGATTCGGGTTTTGCACTTTTGAATCTCTGAGAGCTCGTCCAGAGCCTCTTCGGTTTTCTACTGTCATCTTCTTTGGAGTTTAATCTTATTTTTTTGGTGGCGAAAGTATTAGAAAACCAGAAGAGTACAATGGAGGAAGCATATACAGCGAGAAATTTTGAAAGTAACAGCAGCATTTGAAAAATGAGTATTTCGTAATATCGTACTCGTATTAGTACGGAATACAGCGGCCTAGCATTGGCCTTGCTTATCGGAGACTTATCGAAGGAATTTCAGGAATTATAGATCGTGAAATTTACAGCGAATGAAAATGTTAACAAGGATAGCTAATGTTCAGTTTCCGATTCATGTGGGGTTTTAACTATAGGTACGGCCGAAAAATAGTTTGTCAAGCTCAAATTTGATAGCTTGTAGTTATGTGAGTCCGCGTAAATTTTATCACTAGGAAAAGGGTTCTGAGTAAAGCCAGCAATGGAGCGTGTCAGTATTTAATTTTATTAACCTCGCAAAGTAGACAAAATGGTCCGCCTTAATTTGTAAGAAGCTAGTTTAGGTAAAATACCGAGTTACAGGCCAACTCATTGGCTTTTTTGGGATGTTTGGGTTCCGGCAAAAATCAATATCAGAGATGAGTGGTCATATAACCCTTCACAGGCGGGTGAGATACCCCTCATTTCTCTATTCTCTTATATACGTTAACAATTGCTGAAAAGTAGAAAAGATATTGTAATCGGCAAGTAGTCGCGCAAGGATTCCCCACAGAAGGATGCGAGAGAGGTCAATTAGACACTAAATATTTAATCTTTATGTCTATCGTGTAGATAAATGCTACCATACGTGATGGTAGGTGAATTTATTAATTATCCAAAGTCGAAACCTGTGTGTTATGAGCAGCAAGTTCGGATGAATTTGTCCAGTTATCTGAGGGAGCAGATCCTGACCTGGAGGTATGCTCGGTTTGTTATGTAAACAGTTGCTGATTCACATGAGGTTTATTATTCTGTCGTAGTTATGGCATTATAGTAGAGTCACTGTGGATCGAAATTTGGATTCAATGGGCGATAAAATTTTATACTTGCTGTTAGTACTTTCCCTCCTTTAAAAAGTTTGTAGTTTGAGCCGTCTAAAGTGTGCATCCAATTGGCCAGTTTTGTTCTAATGATAATGGAAACCTTCCCATTGTCTCAAATTTTTCTTGAGTAATATGAAGTGAAAGTGCCTAGAGTAAGCCATATTAATAGTGTCGCGCTGAAGATTTTTACTGCAGTTAAATGGGACGAGTAGGTAACATGCATAATTGCGTCAGGCAAGGTCCCTGTGGGTAGTGCCGCAGCTTTTTTTCAAGTATAGAGGGCTTACACGGTAGTTATTTCTGGTTCTGGTTTTTATGGTAGTGATGGATAGGGTTTTGACGTTCTAAAATAGCAAGCAATTACAGTTTTTATTTTTACAGGTCTTATGACACAAATATCCCACATTTCGGTAGAAGTTGGAGTGAGTAAAGCTCGGAACGCCTGCGCCCTAGAAATACGAGACTTCTATGTTGTTTGATGTCATTTTTTGGCTAGCGGTTTGATATAGCTCCCTCTTGGCGTAAAATTTACCGCACAGCTGTTGTCTTTCGCGCGCTGAAGTACAGAAATCGGGTTTTTTCAAGAGCACAGGGCATTTGACATATATTCGTGGGGTGTTTATTCGTGGGACATTTAAGACTCGTATAAGAAGTATTCCTTGCGTATCCTGCGTTTCTATTCTCGGAACATCCCAGGGAAGGAAATTTGGGCTCTTTTTCGAAGCGTGGTAATGCATTTGCTGCGTGCGTGGAGTGAAATATTAATACTTAATATTCTCTTCTTGCTTTATTTTATTGTGCAAGGTTAGTTCAGAGGTTAAACTTTTGCCTTTAAGATCTTACTACCTCTATTTGTCTTCCTCGTACTACTTATCTTCAGAAAGTATTCGTTTAGTTCTTTTGTCCTCTTAACAGGTCCGAGACCTTGCCTATGTCACTTTTATTAGTTACTGGAGCGATAGGAGGTCTTACTAGCCCGTATAGATGTGTCCTTTGGTTAAAAGCAGTTTCCTCTAGCTAGAAAGGTCTCAGAGAAACCAACTTTTTCATGTGTCTTCCACCCTCAGTTAAAGGAGAACCATCGAACTGAATCTAAATCATCTAAAGAATTTTTATCAGTACAATAATATTGTTGTTGTGGTTTTTGACAAGGAAAAAGTAGTAAAACGCATCTTTTTCATCCAGAATTTCCGTGAAGTTTGGATTTTTTGGTGCTTAGAATGGGTTCATACATGATTGTAGTGTATCGTCGACCTCAAATTACCCTCATGCAGTTGAAAAGAATGGTTCCTCATTGAGTATTTGGAAATTTTGCCTCATTAATTTCCCCCGAAATCTGAGATTTTTTGATGTAAGCATAAATGCCGTCAGATTTGTAGTAATATGGACCATTAAATAGCCACATTCCCACAAGATTCCTGAATTTTCAATTTAAGTGCCTCATCCATGAGGTTTTGATGTTGTTCGGTAGCCCTTTCCATGGTTAACTGTGCCTCTATCCCGTCTAACATTTTTTGGGGACATTCAGAGGAAAATAAGCGCAGAGTTTTTCCAGTACAGCATCTTCAACTGTTCCGGCTATCAGCTTTCTGGTATTGGCTTGTTTTAACCTGAACGCATCTTTTTGTAGCAGACGTCACCGCATTTTCCTGTCATACTTAGCACAAATCCGTACTCGGCGACCCATTCCTGTGAGTGAAAGATAAATATATTGTATTACTTCCGGTCAGCTTGGTAATCGGTATGTATGTTGCCTCATCTCTTATTACTTGAGGAGTTTTATCTTCCTTTGCAGCTGCTGTGACTTCCAGAGAGTTGCCAAGATGATCCTGGAGTAATCTTCGGCGATTGCGCTCCTCAGCTTGAGCGATGTTAATAGTTTTTGGCACCTCCGGTGCGTTAGGAGTAGATATCTCGACTATTTGACGAAACGCAAGTTTTAGTCCAGGATCTGTAGAAAGATGTTTCTCGAGTATGCCATTATTGTTGTTCTTCTTCGGTTTCTATCCAACGGAAGAGGATCTGTTGCATCATCTGTAGCGTAATAATGGTTCAATTTCAATATGGTAACGCTACAGCAGGAGTTAAATACAGTTGAAAAACATTCTATAGTAATTTAATACCGTACAAGTATATGAAAGGAAGTTCTGTGCTTTAAAAAACTCGTTACATTATTTTCTGTTCAAATTTCAATTATCAATTCTGGATAACTATTTTGATGCATGCTGCCCTGTAAGGTACAAATATTTTAAATTAAAACTCAGGAAATTGACAAAAACATGGATGCGTATAGCTCTTTCCAATGAATTTGAGCTTCCTGAGCAAAATTAACTACCTTTGTGAGATTTCTCCAGTTCCCTCCCAGTTAAAGGGGACAGTCTTCAAATAGAGTGTTTGAGGGCTAAGCAACCACTGTTTTTTAATGATTTTTTATATCAAATTTACTTGTCGCGGGTTTAAATTTCCAATCTCACATAAAACAACTAAAGGGAGGGTGAACATGTTGCAATGAGTCTGGAGGGCAGTAAGCAGTTGTACAGCGGAAATCTGTGAGAACTGTACGGTTACAACTGAATATGGACAGGCTTAGAAATAAATTGCGGTGTTTTTATGAAAGTTACATCTTCCTTTCTTTAATTTTATGTACAGTTTAGGACTTTTTCTTAAACGTTTGGGATTTTATGCATAAATATATGGCCATTAATCAGTTGTAGCAATGCACACTCGGAAAGTTTCGTTACATCCATCCTAATCGGAACTCTCTATGAGTGCCAGTTGATCTGAAAATTTCAAAGTTTTTTGTTTCACTGAAGGATACAATCCAAGTACGACTAAAATTCCTATTAAATATTACAAGCCAAACCCAAACAAATCAGAAGAGAAATTAACATGGGACATTTTGAAACTCAATCGTGAGTTTTCTCATAGAATTGCGTTAGCTGAATAAAACAATGAAAACAGTTGTGTTCAGCTCTTGATACCCCTTTAAGCCAAGTAGCAAATATATTACGGATCCCAATTATATCCTACTGGAATTAAATCATGAAAAAATCAACTAAGTATGCTCGACCAGAAGTTTGTTATGATGGCTCTACTACTCGAACAAGGTTTGCGAAGTCCTCCGTACCCTGCCGCACTCAAATCTTCCGTCATTTTGACGGACTGCGAGGGGTTGTGGTCTTCACAGCCTTGCAGGCTTGTCGTCAATCTCTCTTGTCCGGAGTTCTCGCCGTTGTCGTCGCCGTCTCTATCTGTAAGCCTATGTGCTTACAGCGGGAGTTTTTTAAGCCTTCTGAATCCCCGGTTCAGTTGGTGGAGTTTTCTTCCGGTCCCTTTTTCGCTTGAGTGGGCAATCGGTTCAGCCGTTGCCCGGAGTCGTCCGTCTAGCAGAACCCGAGGTCCTGTGTAGTGCGGACTTGTCTTCAAACAATAAAGCGTCATTCTTCTTCTTCTTTGTTATGACTCATTATTCCTGCGGTGTTTACAATGAAATTTAGGGCTCCACTACTTATTGGACTGCATACTTCACTAATTACATTAGAAAGCCGATTTTCAAATGTAATTTCGATGAGCGCATTTACTCAATACTTATGCTTGTCCTTCTTCTTATATATGAGCTGCAGTATAAGCCTTCAGTCAAAGGCCTATGTGGAAGAATTCAAAATAAACCCAGGAAGCTACTCCGAAGCTAATATTCAAATAGAATGGTAGAGTTATAGGGATGGTTTTCAACATCGAGATTATTTAGCTTTTTTCCATTTTAATTTGTACAGATTGTCACTCAGATACTTCTCAAAGAACTTCCGTGAAATATCCTTTACTTAATTTGAGTCTTTTGTTCACTTTATATAAATCCGTTGTCAAATTCTCCACATTTGTGTCGCCTAATCTATGTTGTTGTGAAAAATATTCTACTGGTTCAGCTAGACCAAGTTTCAGCGCCATGCAAATATTAGTGCTTTTAGATTGTAATATAGAAAGTGCATTTGGATAGCTATAGCTAACAAATGGGGAAGATTTTATATCAAATCCTGTTGCAGATGTAGAATTTATTTAGTCGTTTTACTTATTCAGAACTTATTTGGTTATTTTCATTTAATGAGAACTGATTTTGTTACTCTTTTTTTGTAACTTAAGTGGCAATTCTACTTGTTTCTCCTAATTTTCCAGCAGTTTCTCAAGCGCTTAAGCATTATTTAGGACTCCAAGTAAAAATATTGAGAAACACATGTAGCGGCCTCAATGTGATCAGTTCATTCTACTTTGAGGCCATATCAAAATACTGAAGGCACTCGTTTCGGTCTTAAATAATGAACGAAACTAAAAATTCACGAAAATAGCCTTGTAACCTTTCATTTGTTATGTAACATCCAGAGCTTCAAAGTGGAAAGCGATATTATCAGGTAAAAATCTGTGGTCCTCCTTGAAAGGCAGTAATGGCGAGTTTGCTGTAGCTAATTTCCTCAGAAAGTTCTTTCTCTTGGCAAACTGTACAAATTTACAATGATAAAGCTTACTGCACCCGGTAATGAACAGTCTAGCGCCGTGCTTCTCCGTTCACGATTTTTTTCACCTATGTAGAAAGGGTAGGAATGTGCATACTTGGCCATTTGGGTGCTTAGACTTGGCGAAGGTGTCATCACTCTAGAAAGCAAAAATATTCACCTTTCAAGTCATAAATTTCGCATAATTTCCGCAAGATAGACCATATTGCGCAAGTGAATCCAATTTATGTGATCGTTACCGGGAGCCAACTCCTGAGTTTTTCATTTCAGTGTAGACAACTTTCGATCAAATTAATATCGTAAAAGGGTGATTACATCCAATCTCACCATCAAACCACTAGTTTTCATCACCATCCCAGTTTTAAAAGCTCTCTTAACCCAAACCATCCAACCTCCAAACCTTCTTAAATGGTGTGCAGCAGGAGGCACAGGTAAGGGTCCACTGGCGTGATGACTCATGAGTGACACACCCCAACCCGGCTCAGCACAGCACTCAAGAAGTTCGACATCGGATTCGTGGCCTGGCGTTCCGGAACAGCCCCGCCGCCGCTTTTCTCATCGCCCACCCCACAACCGCTACGGTGGTGTCCTCAGCCCACTGGCAGACCACGATCCGCCAGCACCTCGGCCTCCCCGTATATGACGACTCCCGCCCGCTCACCTGCGCCCACTGCAACCAAACTATGGACGCACTTGGAGACCACGCGGCGGACCTTTGCCCTGCCGGCTTCGGCCGCCCGCACCGCCACAACTCGCTACGCAACGTTTTCGCCTACCACGTTGCTCGCGCTGCGGGCCTGGACTGCCAGTACGAAGTCCCGCTGCTTGTCCCGGGAACGAATATCCGCCCTGCGGACATTCTCATACAACCCCCCCCCTGCCCACAGGCCAACAGGTCCGCCCCATAGCCTGCGACCTAAGCGTTGTCTCGCCGTTCAAACAAGGCGTGCGCACAAGGGCCACACAAATGGCCGGCGGCGCCGCCTACATTGCCCACCGAGACAAAGTCAAAGACCTTAAGCGCAAACTGGTACGCCGCATACCCCCGCCCCTTCGCACAACACCCTCCAGGAACCGAACTTCAAGTTTCAGCCCCTGGCTTTCGACTCCCTGGGTGCTCCATCCCCCGCCTCCATTCTGTTCCTCGAAGACTTTATCCCGCGCATCGCAGAGAAGCTCAACGCAACCACAGCAGTGATCCGCAGACGTATTTATCAGCGCATTAGTTGCACACTGTGGTCTTCTGTTGCAATGGCGATTCTATCGCGAGCCCCACTGCACGTGCCTGACGTGGAACATCCGGTTAGTTCTTAGCCGTATAGTCAGTCCTGCAGTGTACACGATAGATACTCAATGAAGTAAAGTTTCTTCATCTGTAAGATTTTCTGATCCCAAAAAGGGCATAATCGAAACTTCCGTCTTTTGTTTTTTGTGATTCTCTTTGCATAGAGGTTAATATACTATATTCGACATAAATAAGGTCTCATACTTCTGTATTAGAAAAAACATTAATCTACTCAAAATTTCGTACACATTTCTTGATATTGTTATCCTAAGCTCCTGATATACCCTTCTGCAATCAACCCTTTTTCGAGGAGCAATGCTAACTCTTCCTCTGATATGAAAGCTAGCACTAATGTTTCCCGTGCGCATAATTCCACTAAGAACACATGCACATATCACACCAAAAAAACTTGAAGCGTTCCGTTCTTGAGTTATTTTTGCCATTCAAAATAATAGTATTTTTGAATGAACAAAAATATCAAAAATTAAAGCATTCCTACGAATTTATTCGAGCTCATATCATCGCAAAGGCCCAGTTCTCTGTCTTCTGTACTAGTTTATTTCAAGTATGCATCCCTCTGGTATACAGTCTTTTCCAGTTATCGAATAAAAATTAAACACCTTCTATGTCATTTTGATAGTGCCATCCAGATTTTTATATTATAGTTCAAGCATTTGAGTGAACTCAGCAAACTTTTTGCAACCAATCCTCACAAAAAAATGTAATGATACCTTAAGCGGATAACATTCACATTAATGCCTCGATCCAAGTAGCCCTTTCTCTTTACTGATGTAAAAGGATGAACCTATCCTTTAGGGCCTTTCTTCTAAAATACCTTTGAATTCAGTGCTGTCTGCCTAATATTTACCTCAGCTCCAGTCTTATATTTCTCTATGGAAACAATGGTCTGAAGTTCCGGCCTATTCACTGGATGTACCAAAAAAAAGGTCAATCATCGATGCAATTTTGTGCGCTCAACTCTCCAAATCTGGTAGCATCACAAAGTCGTTTACCAGCGCTGCAAACTATTTCAAGCCAAAATTAAGTTAAAATATCTACTAGATTTGACTTTATGTTCGAATGCAAGTAGAGAATATCATTTTGTGTTTTACTCTGATTATTTTTGAATAACGCTTAGTGCCGAAAAACAAGACTTCATAGAACTGCCTCTCGTCGCAGGTCGAGTACGATGCAGAAGACTTAAACCATTTTTCCCAGAAAATGTTAAGGAGTTGGACACGTAGAAGTTTGATTTTGAGCAGAAGACATTCCAAAGAATCCAGATTGAAGAATCTAGGACACCAGCAAAGTCCTAAAACGGACTTCCTTAAGCAACATGGCCACTGCTTCTATCGTAGATACGAAAGAAGCCCCTGGTTACTCGATATAAGCTTGAGAAAACCAGGAAGACCCTACCGAATCTTCCTGACGAGGCTCCCATCGACATCCAGAGAACCGCCAACCACATTATTCTTAAGCATAATGGGAGGCCTCGGCTGACCAAGAATTATCAATCGTCTCTCTTCCACTGCCGTTCTGCAAAGTCACCTGTACAGGTCTAGTACAGTATCACGATCATGAGGAGTTTGGGAAATTACGATAGATTCTCTGGCATAAGCTGTAAGCGGACTTAAACACGGGCTTTCAGCGGCTCATTAACAGATTTCTGCGCAAAAAAGAACATCTCCAGACCGCTGTTCAGAAAGTAGAAGGGCCCAGTAATGAGCTTTTTCTCGTTATTGTCACTATAGGTATCTGTAAGGGCCAAATAGAGGGATTAAATGGCCCTAAGAAGAACAAGACAGGACCTTTCAGCGTGAAAGGGCACTGAAATCTTTTCTGTTCATGTGCAGAAATCCCTCGGTGAGTCTAATTAACAAGCTACCAGGAACACATCACTAAGATTTCTCTTTTATAAATCCCATAATTGGTAGCTGGTCCATTCTAAGAGCGGTGACTGTCGAAAAACACAAATGTGAAAGGAACTCAAGACTTCTCTTCCTAATCGGTTCTAAACAATAAACATAGAAAAATTGTCCCAGGACAAGCTGATGCGATAGAGTAAAGTCAAAGACGTTTCTGCATTAAATGATGAGCTAGATAAAATCTTATTTTTCATTCCCCGAAATTGGGGTAAAAGATCAAATTGATACCTATTCACGAGGTCTGAAGCCATGCATTTGGAAATCCGTACTTACGAAAGAATACTCCAAGATTTCAGCTCTAATGACAGATGCGGAAAGAGTGGAAGCCTCCTACAATCGTCAAGTAGCACCAGATTTGGGGAGAAGTCGCTAAATTTCAATTCAAATACTGAAAATAATGGGCGCTGTACCCAGGAGACTAGTCTCCATGGGCCAACGGCGTGGAAGTGAGCTCGAATATAAGGTCCTCAAATGCGAACTTACAGAAACTAGATCAAACTGAACGTGAGAGCTGCATGCGTGAAGGTCTCTGTTGGAGATGCAGTCATAAGGGGCTCATAGCGAAAAGTTTCCAAAAACAAGAAAGAGCTGATTAAAGGTCCGGAATCAGTTCTAGATCATAGAAGTCTTATTGTTCCTGCAATAAGATCCCAGAAAACATTTAGGGGAACATTAGTTCCGAGTTCATTATGCCACCATACAGGACTTACTGTCGTTAAGGGATTCATTTCCGAAGGACCTGCAAAAAGTATCATTGAACCTGGTAATGATAGCAATTTCCTTAGTGAATTTTTATTTTATTGTCATTAGATTAAATCCAGACAATCAATGGAACACAAACTACCCCTTAAGAGATATAATTCAATCCTAGAAAATTCGTGGTGTGGATCCGTATGGACTGAATATCGACTCTATGAATATATTCAAGTTTCTTTCAAGCACATGGATGAAAATCACCCTTTCTTTTTCAATGAAGAGGGAAAGAACCCTTTAGTTTCTGCAAGTTCAGTGGTCATTGGTTTGGAGAATAAATTTGACACGTACTATGAACTAGGCAGTCCATTAGATTCGAAACCAAATGCTACAGATTCTTATCAATTATAAATTCCAGGTTTTCTCAACAAACACAGAGACTTTTTTCGAGAGAAACTTCCGGGAGGCCTTCCTTCAAAGCAAAAATATGATTTCAAGATCGGATTAGAGAAATATTAAATGCCGCGAAATAATCTCTATGTACTTTTAGAAAAGAAATTATTGAGCATTGTAAACAGTTACGCAAGCTACTGGAGAGTGAATTTATTGGACAAAAAAAGGCCTTGGGTATCCTTTTTAATCTTGTGATAAAAATGGTCGCTGTTTGCTAATTATTTTGGATTAAAGAGCAGTCATCATCTAACTGAAAAGAACATACCCTTTGCTACGTATCGATGATATCCATGATCAACTCAAAGATTAGCTCAATCATATTCTAACATTTTTCCTATCTCCGGTAAAATAAACATCTCTGTCGATTATCTCTCAAGACAACGTCAGGATGCATATTCACCTGCCCATCGAATCAAGCGAAATATCTCCAAGATCTGTAGAGAGCTCACGGTTAGAAGAGCTCGCGAAATATTATGTACTAGATGAAAACACGAAAACACAACGCAAGGATCCAAAGTCAAATTTCAAAATAAAAGATTTTTTCTAAATCACGGAAAGCTTTGAGCACTATAAGGAGCATTTATATTCAATTTGTTAAGTTACTGCCATTCTACTCCGAACATGGAACGTTTCGGAATTTCAAAAACAATCAATTGAATGTCACAGAAATTTTACTCTAATCATGTTACACATGTAATTCTGTACGTTTGTCCTTGCCACTGTCAAAGAGAAAACCACCAAAAATAGAAAGTTTCATATCTTTTACAACATTTTTATCAAAAGAAAACGCGATGGATGCACGCAACAATGGAATTTATTACATCAATTCCGAGGTCAAATAATGGAAACAATAGCATTTTAACAGTAGTTAACATATCAATAAATGTTATCCGTAATTTATCGAAAAAGCCAAAAACAGATAGCTCTTTACCCGCAGGGCTGTTTAAGAACTTTGTAAACAGTAACACCAGAATTCTGATGAAGATCTTTTGTGATAGAGATTATTTTTTTACGAGCGAGTTTTTGAAGAGTCTGTTGCACTTAAGAGATACTAAAGTGTCCTCTTCTTTTGGTTATCATCGAAAAAATATATATATAGCCGGTCAGAAATAATGAGCACAAAATCAAATGGACGATTCGTTATTTTGGTAGCTTCTCCAAGCCGAATTGAGACGAATACTTGATAGATTCTGAAAATCCTTACAACTCATTGATTATTGCACCAGGAAAATCCCTTTCTTCTTCTTCAATAATTTCAATCACCCTAGAAATTCCACAGTGGAAATAATCTCCGCAGATATTCATATTGTATCATTTTTTCTTAAAATAAGCGGGAATTACTGAAAATGCCAAAAAAAATAAAAGTCAAACAAATTTCTGCCTTGCATATCAATGAAAGTACAACATCCTCTTTGTAAAATGTTTGTGAAAAATTCTTTTTGTCCGCCGGAAACCCAGCTCTAAAAGTTGTTGCGTTATTTCTCAAACTTAAACCCAAGTATTGCAGTCCATTCCAAATACCTGATCATATAGACGGAGCTACGTACCACTTAATTCATTTCAAGCCAAAGATCGCTAGAGAATCCAAGATGATTTCCATGTTAGTCTCCTCACGCCGCTTTTTGAGGATGATATTGTTTGGAAAATTCCGCATCCAACCATCGGACAGGTTTAAGGACGGAAAAAATGAATGAGAAGTAGAAGCCTTTCTTAGTAATAAGAAACAACAAGGAGGAACAAAAATACCTCTTCAAGTAGAGAGGATGTGAAACTCATGAGGACGAATGGCTATCATAAAAAAAACAAAATCATCGAACAAATGCTACAAAAATACAAACCTCGGGAAGATTTTTTATTATAGGGGGATCCATGTAACGATTACACCCAGACATATCCTAAATTTCCCCTCTTACATACAGTGTCCTGCCAGTAGCCATTACTAAGTGTTTGAAACGTTCATGAGGCACCAGTGCAACTTGCCCACTGTAATCAGACACTAGTGCAAGGCAAGAGACGATACCACTTTTTACCATGTCAATAAGACGAAGCAATTGTGGCGATCTAAGCTGCTTCACAAAATTTCTCACCCCTTACTGCTCAGCATTTTCTCTACGCCTTTAGGCCAAGTACATTTTCCCCATGGCGTTAAAGCTGTCAGTCTCACTGAAGAGTGCTACGGAATGCCGCAGAACCTTTTCTTTTGATACCTTTAGGCCTTTCTTCTAGATTACCTTTTAATTCAATGCTGTATGCTTACAATTTTCCTCTCCTTCCGTGATTATTTCTATATATCCAACCCTAGTCTGAATTTTTAGCCTATTCACAGAATGCATTAACCAACATTTCAACCATCGATTAATTTTTGTGCTCTGAACTCTTGTCCACACTGACCCAGGTGTGATAAGGTTATGGATTTCTAGCAAGTAAGTTTCTTCATCACGGTTTAGAAAGTTTTGGTAAACATATCGTGTACGAATAAAAACTTCTGGAATGTTTTTGAGATGATTTTAGTGACAATATTCTGGTGCGATACATAACAATAATAAAAGAGGTGTTGTTAACGCCTTTTGAAATTTGTCCAGCTTGGGTGTATTATTGTAGCTTTTGGGTCTTCCAATTAAGTCCTCGGGGTTTTTGCGATGCAAGAACCAAACTTCGGTAGCCAGCGGTCAGCGACACGGTCACTATAGACGTCGGGGTATTTCTAATAGTGGTGACACTCCATTGGGAACGAGTCTGTGTGGCCTGGAAGACTGAAATACTCTCGCTACATTGTGCTCCTGTGTTCTGGTGATACCTCCGTTGCAGTAGCGAGACGCTTGTAGGAAATCCGCGGAAGTGCCGTGTTGAATTAAGGGGTCGCGTAGGTGGAAATTAATGACTCCTGCTGGTTGACAGCTGAGACAGGGTACTCTTTTCCATCTGTTACCCAAACTTCCTCTGTCATGGTCACCTTCAAAGCTTTATTTAGATGAGAATGATAGTTAAAGGGCTTTTCGGAGAGGTAGACTAGGTTGAAGAAGAAATACTTCTTTTGTATGCCGCGTCAAAAGCATCTATGCCGAATGTCAAAAGGTTATCGACATAGGTCAAGGCAAACACTGTTCCGGTTTGTTTTTTATGCAAAGAGTCACTACGCAGTACGGAGTGGTCGAAATCCAATACCCTCAAGAAACGACAAAAAGCTTGAAACCATAGCTTTGTAGCTTGAATTGAACCAAATATGGATTTCAGAAGTCTCACCACCGCACCATTTGCAGCTCTTACACCAGGTATTTTGGGGAATTTCAGCCAGATATTTAGAGACCGGGGAAGGTCAGCATATAAAAAAGCTCTTTTGATATCCATTTGACGTCCCTCCCAACTCAAGACAAGTAATAACGTCAACAGTAATCGAATGATTTCGATATATGCTGTAGGTGCGTAGAGATTGTTGTTATAAAAATGGTACTTTCCGTAGGAGAGCGGTCTTCTCCATAAACTTCTGTCTTCTCCCCTGTGATCTTTCAAAACAACTCTTCCCAGAAAATTTATTTTACGAACAAAATAATGGAAAAAAATTTCCCCCATGAATCCAAATTTACTGTACAACTCAATTTCCATTTTATCATTGAGGATTTTGGTCCCCTTTTGCAAAAAAGAAATCTTTCGATTCGTGATCCGCTTCGTCCTCCAAATTCAGTTCCGGTATCTTATCAAGCAGATTTTTAGTTATTGCTCTGATTGCATGCAAATTCAAAGCTGCGGAATTACTTCACGTTTTTGTTCCTTCCAAGGCCTTCCAAGGCCGTGAAACTTTTCGAAGGCGTCGCCCTATCTAAAGTTCGAAATCGACGTCCTTGAGATAAAACCCCCGCCATCAGCAACCGCATCGGCTCACCCCTTTTCGCCCTCAACATGACCAGCCTCCGCCCGTCCCTCACCATCGCCAAGTCATCGCGAGGCCGCCGCCCCCTCAACACTCTAGCTTTGATGGCCAATGGACCAACCGACTATGATGATTATTATATAAAATTGGACCGGGAACGCGTTCGGAAGTGGGTACGCCGGCACTGCTTCAAGGAGGCAGAGGAGGCAGAGGAGGCAGAAGAAAAGGTAGAAGAGGAGGACGAGGACGATAAGGGGTAGGGAGACATGAAAAGTGTTGGAATGGTCGAGAGGGGGCCGGAAAGTATGGACCAGGTGGTCCCGACGCTGGAACCGGATGGGGCGTCTTTAGCGGTTTGGATATCTCCCACTAGGAAATAGAGAATTGTAAACCGTTCGCGGATATTTGTGGGGACTGCTTGAGAGGATTAGATATTTTGGAGGAATTGTTTGGCTCTGATCTCGAGGACTAAGATTGTGCGGAAGAAATCTCGATATTTATCCTGAAAGTATCTGTTGTTAGTCTTTTTCGTTCACACGATTCCATTTGGTGCATTTTGTGGTACTGAGTATGTTTGTTTGAGACTTTAAAAGTTAGCCAAAAAGTCTATACAAGCTGAGTAAACTGTTTCCTCGTGTGGAGGTCAAGAAGCTTGGCAGACAACTTCAAGTCAAGTCCCGAGTAGTAGGAAGTTGAGAGTCAGCTTCAGACCCAAGAACCATTTTTCTTTCGTCGGTCACAGAGCATCAGTGGTAGACCTTGCCGCTTCTATACTTTTTTGTAGCCCTCTCAACTTCCATCCTTACCTATCTCTTTCTGTTCGCTCAACTGCACAACGGTAGCACTTTTGTCACTTGAAATGCCTCCTTTTGAGGGTTATTTGTTCTTACTACCTCTTCTTCCGACGATTTACCCCTATCAGAGGGCATGCAATGCGATGCTACGGCGACTCTTTAAGTTGAATCAGGCGGGAAATCGCCCCTTGAATCTGACTGGACGACAAATTTCATCACTCTTCTGCTTAAGGATCACTCTCAACGGAATAATTTACGCGTGCGCTGGAACTGGCAGGGAACCATTCCATGCTTTAGCACTGAAAAGGGTAGAGCACTCTTCGTTCAAAGCCTCAAGTCAGTAATCTCGCTCATCTGATACTTGTGCCTCATGAAGAGTGAGATTGTCACAAGTAGTAATCACAGCAGGTAGCGCTTCATATGAGTAGTCTGCAGGTGGGATCTGACGCAGAGCATTTTTTGATGGCTCCCCTCTTTCTTTGGCTTTGTTGTGGACCAGGGTTTTTTCCTTGGTTCTAGAATACCCTTGACTCTGCTGATCGCAATTTCCTTAATTATCGTCAGCTATGCCCATTCCAGTTGTTTTTTCTGTAATACGCGTACCTTGGAGTCCCGAGAATAAGCGCCTCGAAAGCTGCATCATGCATTCCATCTGATTCGCTACTAGAGTTGGGATCAATATAAACGACATGTATATCGCTGTCGAATTTGTCGGGGATGTCCTGGTAGGTCTGGAGGAACTCCACCGAATAGGCTACCTGAATAGGATTGAGAATAGTAATAAAAGGGAAGCTAATATTTATTGATCGACGGCGATAGTTCGATGGCCCGAGGCTTGCTAAAATTTTCTAACAGTCTAAGACTATTTATACCGCAGATCAGAGTATAAAGCTACAAAGATGATTCCAGAAGTATGATAATTATTGTAGACCAAATTCATGCTCAATAATAATTATAGAATAATTATCCAGGTGAGCATTAATCCAAATAATAATTTGCTGGTAATGTAGTTTCAGTAACTATAACTGCAGAATATAAAACCCAACTGAAAGACATAAGAATTGCTTCACATGTAATACAGTATAAAAATGGCCAAGTGAAAAATAGATAAAAATTTCCATAGGTATAGATCCATCAAATAGAATAAGCTTGAGTGTATCAGATACAGGACTGTCCTTTTTGTCAACGGGTCGGATAGATTAAATGAGCCAGGTATCCAAAGCATTTTCTTGATTTTGCTTGTTTCAAAATCATATCTTATTAACTGGACATCAGCTATGATTGACTTATCTTGAGGTACACGACATGTGGAAAGAGAGCTGAATAAATCCTTCGAGTCCACAGCGACATGTAGGGGAACAGGAATATTGAGTATCTTACTGTACGCTGTTGCAATAATTTTTCCTTCTTCAATAGCTTCACCAGCAGCTAATATTTCACCAGATGCAATTGATTTAACAGGACGCCGTGATAAATTTGAATGCAAATAAATAGTATGAAGTATAGATTTACATTTAAAAGAACCAATTAAGAGTCCACCAATACATCCAAGTTGCGCATTTGTCGAGCCTGCAGTTTTTCCTGCATCAGAAAAAACGAAAACTGATAAATTAAAATTTCCAGAATTTTCCGGGTGTCGATATGTACTGGTAGAGCCAAAGGATTTTAAATTTCGTAACATCAAAAATTGAATAGATAAATCACGAACCAATGGATTGGAACTTATTTTTTGCAAATAGTTGACTGTTAAAGCAGATATATGAGAATCATTCATGCCCAAATAGACAATCGAGGCATGCAGAGAATTAAAGGAGAATTTTTCAAAATAATTCGTTTCGTCATCTGGTTGTTTTCAGCGATTTCTGGATATAATGTGAGGTTCAAATCCACTTAGTATTCCATCAGCTGATACATTAATTTTGTAATCATCGAGCTGCGTAATTTTAACTCCATTAAAAATTAAAAGACCTAGGCATGTGCACTATTGTTCCAAGCTTATATATGTCTCCAATGTTTTGAATAAAATTTCTCTTCAATTGATCCGGTCCAGCAATAAGTATTTCATCAACCAATTTAACAACAAATAGTATCAATAACCCTTTTGAACACATAAAAGATAATTGAGGAACATAAACCACTGATTTCAAGCCAAGATCAAAAAATGTATAATCCGAATGTATTTGCCATTTTGCATTCACGTTGACCAAGCCATACGATGCAGACAATAATAACTAATAAAAATATTTTTCTGGGCATTCTCGAGGTGGCCTCACTTAAACATCGCGACGTGCTGATCCAGATTGTAAAAATGCTGATTTGACGTCGACCTTTGATAAATTCCATTTCAAAATTGTAGCAATGGATAAAAGCAGTTTAATTGCCATCGCGGAACAAGATTCTGAATCTGTCTTTAGATTTTTTTCTCCTCGTCCTCATTTCCATGCGGAGCAATCCGTGCCTTGATATGATATTTTCCATCATCTAGAGTTTTAATCTAGTAGAAAACGTGACTGGATATTACATTTGAGTCCGGAGGAATTTTTGAAATATGAATTTTCGAACAAGTTCTTAAAAATTGTTTTCTTCTGTGCTGTAAGCATTTGAAATAATATGAGATGGAAGTCCCGATTCTTGATGAAGTAAAAACTCTTTAGATCCAAATCTCTTAGAATAAAGATCCAGATCTTGTTTTTCCGAAGATACCAATTCTGTTCCAGGTAATAATTCATTTTCACGAGCATCAACTGCACCATTTCCATTCAATGGAATTTGAATTAAATTTCCAGGCTTAAGAAACTTATTTTCGGTTTCAATCGGTGCATGTTCAAGAGATAATACATTTTTAGATTCTGAAATATTTTCATCAATTTCCGCCTCAGTTTGATTAAAACCACAGTCATCAAAATGTCCTTCAATATTGTTTTGATATAAATTCCTGATTTCAGGAGTACTTAATTGTTCACAATTTTCTGAAATTTCATCAACGGAATCACCAATTGACTCTTCCAATAAATTATTTTGCTTTTTGAATTTGATACGCAAGTTCGTTTGACGAGACTGAGTGACGAACGTCTTAAATTGCTGCATTGATAAATCTTCCATTAGATCCAGTAACTATAACAATAAGAGCTTTTTTGTCGAACTTTAAGACTGATTTTGGAGATGACCACGATTCTATTTTTAGGTTTGGCGGATGAATAAAAATTTCCACGATATCGCCAACATTAATTGGAATATCGGTCACAGACTTCGATTTCAGGATAAGATTTAATTTCCTCTTGGCAACTTGCTTATCATGAGCCCTTTTTAAATCATTCTGTATATTTTGAGGACTAATATTATCGATGGGTCTGGTGTGACCAATGGCGAGCTCGTATGAAGAGACAACATTGTTTCCATATAAATCATTCGATATTTGAAACATTTGAGCAACGCGAACAGTAATTTTCATGTGGTTCCGATAAATTTAAACGTAGGTATGTACTCTTAATATTTTTGTTTCGATTCAATACTCTTAATATTTTTGTTTCGATTCAATAGAGGTTTTGTTGTGGCGGCGAGAACCAATAGGAAAAAATAAAATCCATTTTTCTTCTAGATAGCTTTTAAAATATCGTTGTCAAACGCCTGGTCTCCCATTGTGTTATCAGGGTAGAATATCTGGTAGCTGAGTCCATGATGTGAAAAATATCCAAATTTTACACAGTAAAGTGATCCACACATACCAATTCATTAAATCCCGGAGATAGAGTACTTATAGATACTGCACGAGGATGAGATGTTTTTTTGTGACATCGCAAATTTTGCAGGAGTCAACTATGTTTGATAAATATTTTTTTCATTCATCGTCCCAGACAAAATTTCTCTGTAATAATAATTTCCTATCATCCTAATTTGAGTGAATACATACATGTTTGCGGAACTTATTAATTATTTTCATTTTTTCTGCCTAAAATAAATTTTTTGTTGGACTGATATTGTTGGAACATATTGTTGATAGAAATGAATTTTCCATATGGTCGGACGTTTGTATAAATATATTTCCGGGAACATAGTAATGATGACCATGATCCACTAATGTTATTGAATCGGTTGAATTACTTGCGTAATTGAACTTTATACGGTTACCTGCCACATGAATAATATTTGACTTTTGGTAACATTTCTTCCGATAATAAATTTTGACGACCCACTAATTATCAGATGCCTTTTTTGACCTTATGACCATTACCTAAAATAGCTGATAGAAATATAGAGCCGATTATTTTTCTTTTTTAGCTTGAATGAGCTCCATTTCCATATTGCCAGAAGGGAGTTTCCTTGATAGATTCTGGAAGATCATCTAGTGTTCCATTCCATTCAGGTAAAATAAATTTTGAAATTGCTCGTAATTCAACAATTCCCATTCCACTATACGGTGCTCTATCATCAAGTAACGGACCTGGGTAAATTTGTTTGATGGAGAATAAAGCACAGTATTAGCCATATGAAATGTTACAGAGCCAGGCATTTTTTTTTAATATTTTCCGTATTTTCCATTTTTGGTGATTACCCTTGAAAAGTTTCAGTACCCTTGCATTTATATTTTTCATAAGGCCAATGTCCAATTTCACCACATCGGTCAAAATTTCATTTTGCCTTGAGTGCAGGAAACTTTTCAGGGGTAGTTTATGCTTGGGGTTTTTCTTGAAGTTTTTCTTTTCTCCGTATGAAATATTTAATTGATTTGAAGAAACATATGCGAATTCCCATTATCTTGTATTACGTTTTTGGGTTTATCGCATGCATGAATAATAGATAATATTTCGGAATATTTAATTAACTCTAAAATGTTTCCTTTTTCCATATCGGCTTCTTCATTGTGCTTCGGAGATGCAGCAGCCAAAATAGATACTCGCTGGTTTGACTCAATTTTCGGGTTAGCCAGGAGTACAAATGATACCAGTGCTTCAGGTAATTTCGAAGTGCCATTAGATGAATTAAATCGGGCAATTTGAGCATCAAGCTGTGATTCAAAATATTTAAAATACTCATCATCACCACGAGTAGTGTGCAAAAGATCCAAAAATTTTTGAAATGTATCAGATATTGATGATAGAGGATCCACCTTATGAATAGCGTTAGCAATCGCCAATGCACCATTTTCAGATTGAATTTCTGTATCTGGAATTTCCTTGCAGATATCAAGAGCCCGCCCATATAATTGTGATTTTAAAAAAGACCTTCTACAGTTTTCGGGACCTTATTAGAATTAGGTGCTGGTATGAAATCATGGAAACATTTCCATTTGTGTACAGCATCAAAATATTTTTCTTGAGGTCCTTTACCATCCGTCCAAGGAGACGTTCTGAGATCCCATGAAATTTTCGGCCTTGAAGGAAGTTCGGGGCGATCTGGGCCCGTAACTGTAAAAATTAAATGATGTGCGTAGATCCAAAATAGATAATTTGAAATAAATGAATAATAAATTACCTCAATAGAATTGGGAATAATAATAAAAAGGAAACCAATATTTATTGATCGATGGCGATAGTTCGATGGCCCGAGGCTTACTAAAATTTTCTAACAGTCTAAGACTATTTATACCGCAGATCAGAGTATAAAGCTACAAAGATGATTCCAGAAGTATGATAATTATTGTAGACCAAATTCATGCTCAATAATAATTATAGAATAATTATCCAGGTGAGCATTAATCCAAATAATAATTTGCTGGTAATGTAGTTTCAGTAACTATAACTGCAGAATATAAAACCCAACTGAAAGACATAAGAATTGCTTCACATGTAATACAGTATAAAAAGGCCCAGTAAAAAATAGATAAAATTATTTTCCGTGATTCAGATTAAATAAAAAATTGTTCCGCAATTTTTTCTTTCATCGCTGTATTCGATATGAAAAACCAATTAAATATTTTTCCAATAATTGTAAAATTTTTTTTCCAATTTTCACAAAATTTACCTCTTGCTCAGTGATCTCAAGTGTCTCCATGTCTCCTGTGCTGAGGAAGGACATCAGACGATAACATGCGACGAACCTTCTCTCTAGTCCCAACATCTCCCAATAAATAGTGCTATAGATACACATATTCATTAGTTTCCGTATGAGAAGCCGTATGAGTGCTTTTGGTGGTTGTTGTTTCACTAGCGCTGTTGTTTCAGGTCCATTTCAAAACTTTAGTTTCACATCCAATTCTTCCATAATTCACGGCATCAATGCTGGAAAAATTGGATGTTCCAGACAGAAAGACCTCATCTGAACTTGGCTCAGAGTCAGAAAAAAGGAATGAGCAGAATTATCGCCATTATTGTCAATATTTTCAGCATGGATGGGTTCAATGGCACTACGTACTACCACCATCATAGCAGGACCACAATAAATGTCCTCATCACCAGGTTATTGCTTCTGCTGGTCACTCTCATCTGCATCAATGTAGTACAAGATTTTTTTCCATGACTGGAAAGGTAAACGATCCCGTAATAATCTTCATAATCCACTAAAATTGCACTTTCATGTCCAAAAAACTTGCAACCTTTGCTTCAAGTGGGGGGATGGACGAAAGGTTCAGAGCCATATCCAGAACTACAATTCTTGCCGAGAGACACGTTTTTGATCCACTCGTAGAACTCCAGCGCACTTGCAGTGTTCCTTTGACATCGAATTTCATATCTGAATCACATCCTACGAATATGGTCGTATGAAAGCTCTTCTTATTCTCAAGTTCAAGCGCGCTTTGTAGTTACAATAATTCTTCTTATTACTTATTTGTGGGTTATTGGTGCGTGTACTCCCGGTAATCGCTCTCTCGCTAGACTGGGCACTTTTCTGCCGGATATATCTTCCAAGAGTAAAACACCCAAACCTTTCTCTCTTTTCTGCAAGATCGGATATATCTTCCAAGAGTAAAACACCCAAACCTTCCCCCTTTTCTGCAAGGCTGTGGTCCCCTCTAGGAGCCTTTTTGTGACTGTATCCCAAGTCACCTTGTGTTCCGCCAATATTTTGATAGCCGTCGTGACTAGAAGCATTTCTTTCACCTCAATGGAAAAACAAGGAATCCAAAGACAAGTTCACCTTGTAGAACAGTAATGCGACAGCGGAACAGTTTATTCAAGCCCACCATAGTGTCGATATTCTGATATCTGTCCACTTTCTTAGACGTGTACTTCACGCAGGTGAGTTCAGACATCTTGGAGGTCTTCATTGCCGTAGATTGATAATCGAGCTGAGCATCTAAAGTCTTAAGCATTCGCTACGAGTTCCTGATACATGAGCGAACCACACGAATCGTTCGATCCGTCAGAACTCAGATGATGATATTGTTTACTTGACGTTGCTGCTTCTTGAAGTCACTGCTTTCATCGGCGGTCGGACTTTCATTGTTCCCCAGAGCAGGCGTCAAATTTTTGAATGGCAGGCAGGCTCGACACAAATTTTCCAAAGGGAGTAGTCGGAGGAGAAAAGGTTTGGGTGTTTTAATCTTGGAAGATATACCCGGTCTATCCATAGTAGTCGGAGGTGACATCTAAGGGCTTGATCTTCAACTTACCTGCGTCGGACATGTTTGGTTGGACAAAAGAGAATGAATGGCACAGGAGCGCCCACTCATCCAGGTCCATAACCTATCAAACGAGAAATGCGAGATTAGTTGCAATTGAGCTTGACCTCGATTTACAAGTTCAACTCTGAGACTGGAGGGTCCTTTTCGGTAGGCAACAGTAGGCCGGAGATAATTAGTCAAGTACTCTCGAGGAGGTGGATTACTCCAAGTGCAAGATCACGTACTGAACGAGAGTACTGAAAGAGATCGCTCTTGTAGTAATATTAAGGCAGGTGATGATTGACATATTGATGAGAGGTAATATTGCAGGTCCACTGTCCAGTACTTACAGTGCCCCGCTGACACAAGTTGTGAACACATATGGTGGTGGTAAATCTTTACAAATTGTACAGTGCGGCACAGAAGCGTGCGGAGGGTATTCACAAATTAACTACGAATGCGGGCGGCGGGTGGAAACCTGTCGCGCCTGCATCACTTGGAGACTAGACGCAAAACGGGTAACGAGGTCGCAGAGCTCCTGTTGAGGGAGGAACGGCGACGAGAAGCAGCAAAGGAAGCGAGGTGGTGGAAGAAACTCTGGCCGTCGTCGCCCAATGCGCCATAGATATCAATCCCGACTGGGGAGAGGAGGATATCGTTTTCGTCGCAGTAAGTGTCGTAATGACGATGTTTCTCGAGCTCTGCGAGTGTCGTGGCAGCGCCTGCGGTAACCGTACTTGGCGATATTTGGCGGCGAGCGGAGGGGTGGGCAACAGTAACGTCGACGGCGATATCGGTACTGTGGAGCCCGTAGGCCGCGGGAATGTAAATGTCCATCCGTAACGCGGGGACTCAGAACGCCCAGACAAGTTGGGAGCCTGGTAGAGAAGTGGATGCGCGACGAGGGCGACAATCCCAACTTCCTTACAGAAGCGGGCAAGAACGTTGCGGAGGACGTGATGTCGACGAGCCATTCCGTCTTCGTATTTGCAGGTCAAAGCGCGTTGACCGCTTGGATCTAAGACAGTTGCGGCGTAGACCGAGCGCCAGGAGCAGACCGCACAGCGAGAAGATCCAGGGTATAGCGCGATGTCGAGACGAAGAGCCAGAGCGACTCTCCACGCCGAAGCGGACATGTACGTACCGCGGTGGGGTGAGGAAGCGAAGAAAAAACAGAGGAAGATGTGCGCACGGAGAGGAGCCGTGCTCGGTCGGGTGCTGCTGCGGACAAGAACAACTTGTCAGACTTCGATAGCATGAGTTCAGTTGTGATCGCAGACTGGAGCCTTTCACCGGGGACCGGCGATGAACAACGCTCGAAAAGTCACACACACATTGCGTTTGGATTTGCGGTAACGATTTCACGATGGAGTCACATTTCGCCAATTATTGTCCGATCCTATTTCAGAATTCATCACGTTTAAAGTAACGCATTAGCCGCGTGGATATAACCGACCACATCTTCCATGCATTAAAATAACCCAAAAATTCCCCCGTTTAACGTAATCATATTCAAGTCAAAAATCTTTTGCGTAAAACCTCTTAATATATGTCATATATGTCATTCTTTCGAAAATGAACTCCAGGATGCAGGAGACCTTCGAGGAAGTTGCAAACGACAACTCATCTCTCGCTGTAATTTTGAGGAATAGGCGAGGAGCAAAGATTTTTGCTGGGAAAGAGGAGAGAGAAATGATCCACTCGGTGCTGAACTCAAGGGCGATCTTTGAAGGGCGCGGTTTTTGTCGCTACCAGCTACTTTATCGATCTTTTTATTCTATATTAGTCAGATCCTTTTCGATGTCTGGGGATGACACAAATAGGCGCTTGGTAGACCGTGATACCTTGTGCGGATTGCAGAACAAGGAACGACCGTTCGGCGATTTTTTGTGTTGAACAGTTGTCCAAATCACCTCTGAGGCTGGCCTGTACTATTTTCAGATATTAACAGCTAGTGAACCACACTTCCGTTTATTTTTCATGAGTTCTTTGGTGGCGTGTGCTTTTTTGGAGAGAATGCAATCAACAATTGAAGGGGGGGGAATGATGGGTAGTTTACTTCGCGGGGGGAATCAACATTGAAGTGATTGCGTACTCGCACGTATGGGGGTTAATGGGCTTTAAGGTTTACTTGAATGTGTTGGTGTACTTGATAACGGGGTTGGTTTATTGGAAGATGTGGTTTATACTGAAACGGATGACTGGTGGATTGGGGGGAACATGGTGGAACTAGACATAACAGGGAAGAGGCCTAACTTGCGTAGGGACGGAGATACCATGAGAACAGAGGTTCTCTCTCTTGATAACGCGTTTGGTTACTGCGAGAGGAGCAAAGGTTATGAGTTCTATGAATTATGTGCATTATCATCAGTTGACAACACGCAGGCTGTATGACAGTTGCATTATCATCAGTTGACAATACGCAGGCTGTATGATAGTTATGGAATTAATCAGGACAACAGCACGTTTCTGTGACGATTCATGATTATCATCCTCAGTATGGCGCCTTGGAGTACGGGTATCTGAGTAATGAAATGATTGTCGTCGAGTAGTATATATAGACCGCAACTCTGCCAGTTAGCGCCCTCTATACAAAAAAAGGCAGGCGATCAACTAGAAAAGAGCCCCTGGCCCAACATCCAGACCTCTGACAGCACCTGCGATTATCATTTTAGACATAGCATTAGGATGAACCAACGCCAAGTTAGTGGCACATTATGAGGCCAATAGTCATCAAGTTGTTAGACAGCCAATGATTCCCCTACGCAAATGGTGATCATTGCATACTGATAAGTGATCTTTCGGGAATTGCTCACACTGAAATTATCCAACCCCTGATCGATGGATGATGATCACCGAAAATAGCGTCATACACGGATTATGGTGAATAACTCAGATATCCTTCGAGATCTACCACCTGACAGGCGAATCATCTTGCTCTTCAACCCAATGTCCTCTCTGAATGCGAGGCGAAGTGCGAAGCACAGAGGATATCATTCTTTTATCGAGACCTCCACCAGAGGTAGGCTCGTGCTTGTGCCAATCTTCACTCCCGGAAGTTGGCACCTGGGCGCATGCGCTGTGCTAAATGACATGGAAAGGAACGTGGCCGTGAGGGCAATGCGGACCTATGGAGAGTTTCGGGGGGGTTGATGCAAAGACATGCTGCAGCAGCCGTCATGACCAATGCGGTCTGCTTGATGGCTGGCCTTAAGGTGACCTTTTCGGGAGCGTAGTTCCTTCCCCATTACTGTGTCGGAGTGCCCTTTTGAGTCGATTGCAGTTGCGTGGAGTATTTTGGGATAGATTCGAACTTATCTTCCAAGAGTAAAACACCCAAACCTTCCCCTTGCTGTCTATAGTGATGTCCCCCGAAAACTTATATGAATCAACTACCGTGCTAAATGGCCAAAATTGCACGTTCGTCACCTTGCGAAGTAGGTGACGAAACCATCACCTGAGTATTGGGCTTAACTAGAAGAGCTTGGGGAATAGTGGGATGGTAGCCTTTGACTCTTGGAATACTTGCGCAAAATGGAGGACTGATCGATATGTTTTAGCTCACGGCATCAATTTTTTCTCAATGTCAAAGGGATCCGAAAATCACGACTGGAGCTTTGGCCGTCCGCGCTGCTAAGCAATAAAGCACGCAACCTTTTCCTCCGATTGGAGCTTCGCTCCGCAGGTGTAAGCAGCCTGCAGAAATTGAAGCACCTGCATAATTGAACCGTTGAAATGGGGGGTTAATTTACTGTGGTAGATATGTGAGTTGGTACCCAGTAAATATGTACCGGAGCGTAGATACCGTATATTGGCCAAGCCATTTGCGAAACCGTACAATGCATCGAAAACTGTAGATGGCACTCCAATCTACCAGAAGGTGGAAGGGAGGCCAGCCAGCAAACAAGCGGCATTGGAGGTTACTGTCAATGCGGAGTGCCGCTGTAAAAGAATGCATCTAACCTTCGAAAACCGTTCCATTGCGCGAGTGGCAACAGTTCTCGCGAGTTCCTTGACGACGGAGAACGCCGCCGGATGCCATCCTCCAAGCGTTGAGATGGGAACAGGAACCAGCCTGTTTCTCCCAGGCAATTCAGCAAGGAACCCTTGGTATTTCCGCTGCTTCTATTGCTCCTGCATAATTTGCGTAAGCACAAGAGCTGCTGGTGCATGTCAGCTCGAGTGGGTATATGTTTGCAGAGTACACACGTGCTCAAACGAGTGGCGTTTACCACGAGAGCCGATAAACATACGGCAGTGTTTGTTTCAACTGGAGGACTGGAGAAGTTTTCAAAAGAGGGAGGAAAGGGAATGGGAGTCGAGATATTGTAATCTGAGTGGGGAAATGTGGGGTGATTTAATATTTGAAAGATATGGTCGGTTGTGGCCCGGAATATCCTACAGGGTGAGTTGTTATGAACGCGAGCTGAGTTAAGGTCCATGCAGCTATCTTGTACAGACGTTGCTGTTCTTAACTTTTCTTCTTTTGGCACAAGTAGGTGATGAAGGAAAGCAGAGAGTAGGCTACTGCTAGAATTAGCTATTTTCAGGGCATGTTCCATTCTCACTTGAAACTGCTGCAATGCCGTAGTTAGTGTGCAGTTTTGCAAAAGTCCAGTGCTGAATGCCGATTTCGTGGGTCGTTCTCGCATGATTTCAAAATCTGTCTCAGTCATAGGGCAATGGAGATTTCTTTACAAGTGAAACAAACGCTGGAAATCATCTCTTATGCAGGTAGATTTTCCGAAGAGGTATAAAAACTTGTGATCGTATTTGTTTATATATGCGATTGTTGTCGCCATGAACATGAAGTTTTGTATACGTTTCTGAACTAAAAATGCTACCATCCTGCCACTAGTGTAGCAGTCTTGCGTTACAGAATGAAAGAGAGCCACGCCTTCTTCTGACCTCTCATTTTACGGATTAGGTCTGTCCAGTGAAATAGTCACTGTCAAACCTCTTGCTTGAAGAAAAAGCAGCAGCAATAAAACCCTGGCCGAGTATCCTTCTCAGCTGAACCAGACACATGTCTTCGAAAAGCTACCAAGCCCGCATTGATACCTTCTCACAATAACACAGTACGCATATCCAAACAAGCCAAAAACAAAGCGCATCCACCAAACACCATCAAATATTCCCCAATTATATAAGGTCCAAAGTCGGCAACGTTTATTTTTCAAAAACCAAGTTATACATTACCCTTTCTGTATGTAGAGTTGAATTTATCTTCCAAGAATAAAACACCCAAACATCCAAAACACCCTTTTAATATCTGAGGAGCTACCCACAAGTATCTTGATTAACGACAGTGATGTTTTGCTTTTCGTGAAGCTACAATCTCCTACCCCTAATGTCTTTACTCCAAATAAAATAGCTTCGCACATTCATTTCCATGGTCATCCAGTTCTCTTACTTGGAGGCCGGAAGCCGCAGATTGCAACATGCACAGGGGTCTAAAGTTGAAAACTTTGCTGCAAGATTGGGTTCCCTCTACTGTACTACAGCCAACACATCTGTCACAGTAACAAACACCCTCTTTCCCCCCTGTATTCTAACGGTAGTGAGTAAACAGTATTTTTGTCATTATAGACGAGAAGGTGGGCTCGGATAATCTTGATATTTGCCACCGCATAGTCAAGTCCTTGTGAACACCTTTCGCAGAGCTCATATAATCTCTACTGCATGAGCCGTTTAATGATATCATTGAAAGTTAGATACATGTTCAAGGCCTAATGAAAGTTTTATTTCATGACTCTCATTTAATAAGGAGTTGTTTACGTCAGTTACACTGGTCTGGAATTTCATGAGTCATATTTTGAGTTTTGTATTGATCTCAACGACGATTTGAGAAAAGGTAATGCTTCGGAGTTACTAATGATAGCGATTGAATGGCGAAACCCCCTCATAAATAAGACGACGGGCTAGGTGGGACTGAAGCTCGATTGTTTCACTTTAATTTGAGAGAGAACTAGTTATTTTGAGAAGGTGATTTTCAGTTTTGGTCCAGAAAAGCGAGGAAGAGGGCCAAAATTTTGGCTACAACGAGAGCAACCGTAAAATCACAAGCCTTTGAAATGACCGCGTTGAAATTGTAAATATGTCTGAGAATATCAAACCCAAATAGATCTTTTTGAAGCGTGTTTGTACTGTATTATGCAGTACAGTTGGTTCAGTACACTTAATGGCGCTTATTCTCCTACATCTGGGGTACAATCGTATGAGATACATTGAAAATACTGTAATTATTTAGAATACGAAAAACTATTGGAAATATTAACTAGATGTTCATCACACGTCCGTTACATACTGTACTGTACTGTACTACTGTACAGTAGTTCCATTGAAACATAACTGCTCGCAACTGCCGATTAAGTCGGAACAGAAATATTGAATGATTTATTTATCTGCAAGCCAAAAAAGCCAAAAAAATAATTGTATTTAGTAGAGGGATGTAGAAAATATTACTTGGCGGATCTTGCTAAATAATTGAGCCTCAAGGCCGCTCTCGAAACTTACTAGTGTACTGCTGGAGTGCGTGTGGGAAACTCAGTTGGACTTGAGAGACCAAGAAGATATGAAAAGAAAGCTGCAAAAGAGAAGTGAATTACTCATTTATTCTAGTGGGGGAGGTGGTTGTCAAAAGAGGACGAGAGAAGAGAAATACTGTCCATTTTTAGGTTGAAAATGAATGACCTGAAAAATGGAGCTGCGCTAGAAGCAAACTGTTGAAATTGTAGAAACTCTGATACTGCCAGGAAATTCAAGCAGCAGTCAACCAAGCTCAGACACAAAAAAAAATTATTTCGCCCCGTTGTGTTTTGGCAAAGTTTGCCTGCTTTTGCAATTTTATTTTGTGATAATTACACAAAGTTATGAGCTGTGGCATGTTCCAATGAAGTGCACTAATTTAGCGAATTATTATACCCAATATTCTGTATCATCCGTGTCAAGATGGACAGTACAGTATTCGACGAGACTATTTGCCGTAGCGTCCGAATTGAACTGTATTCTCACAAATAATTCTCATCAGAAGGGTGAAGGATACAGATGTAGCTTTTTTCTTTTTCAAAATATCTCTAGAAGCAACAGATTGGGAAATTATGGAAACTGTATTGTACAGTACTGAAAACCTTCATTACCTTCGAAGGGTACACTAAACGAGGCCGAACCAAAACTGCATCTATTTATTACAAAAATTTTCAAGGCCAGTTTTTACTCTATAACACGTTGAATCTATTTATGTTGAATGACCTTTTCTTAGAAAAAAGTTTTTAAAATAAATGGGGCTCGGATAGAGTTCGTTAAAGTGCCATTTCAATAAACGCATGGACTCTCAGGTGCATTTCATTACCGTAGTCTTTCAAGCTTACGAGAATTTCGCCTGTTGTACAATTTGAGAGAGATATATATTTACTCATTAAGAAGCGTTCATCATACTCTACGATATTACACTTTTGGCCTTTCCTACCAGAGAGAATTGTATCTCAAAATCAAGACCTGACATTACCCATAGGAGAATGACTTTGCACTGTTGTTTTATTTTTCGACATGCTGTATTTGAGCGCCCCCTTCCCTCTACACATTCTTCATTTTTCTGAGGTTTAATGGTTGGACTACACAACGAATCAATTGACCGATGCTTTTCTCTGGCATCCAATTTTGTTTGATGAAAACGTTCAGATTATCCGCAGTTCCTCGAGGAAGGGCTTGAGAATTCCAAAATCAGCGGCTAATTATGACAATGCAAATGCTTGTGCCACAGTATTTTTATGCGAATATAACTGCACTTAAGACTGTCCATTATGCTGTGATGCCAGGATGCCCAGTCAGACTTTTGATACTCTCTAACAGCTGCCATGATCAGGCATAGTATGAGATTTCTTCAAGAGACTATCTCAGGCAAAACGCCCTGCAGGAATCGAAACGATTATTCAGCAGCAAATCAAATCCCGCAATCCTTAAAGAAAGGTCAAGGCTGCTGAATTGTATCACCTCTCGCATTAGCCCGAAAATGATGTCAGCTAATCAGGTGATACTGTAGGTAATGTCGATGATCACCTTACTCAAGATCGGGTCCACACCGGCAATGTAAGCCTCAGGCGCCAAACCTTGCTACTGACCCTCAAAACTGGGGTGCGGGAAGGATTCCAGAGCAACGACAGTTTGTTTAAATCGGGTGCGGAAGGCTTGAGAAAAAACACTAATACCCCCTTCATTTACGCACTCTCTTACGCACACACGTGCCTTTTGGCTATCACCACGTCAACGCGACTTGTCCTGTACAAATCCATGTCGCCCACGCCGCACTGATTCTGTAGAATAGTGTTGTCTGTAGGCAACTACAAATTTCGTGTCTTGTTCAAGCAAGGAAGATATGTTTGCTTTTCTTGTCGTCAAAAAGGGAAACAGTCGAGACCGACAACCCTCAATGGTCATAAGACTTGGTACCCTCCTCGATGCGACAAAGCACGGGTGGCGCATAGATAGGTTAAGTGTGCCAAAAGAGAAGAAACAAACAGCAAAGCACATTGCACCTGTGCAGGCCTTTTGAAAGGAAAACCCAGCAACACTGTCAGTTCTAATTCTATGCGTAAAGGACCATCTGCGAAGGTGAGATGAAGCTGAGATTGACCTGTTCTCGACGAGCAGGGCTGTCAGAATCTCTGACCGCGAAGACAGTGCAGTGTTAATTGTGTGAAAAGCTCTCAAGCTGGTATAGTTGGCGACGAGTAAATTGAAGGACTCAACAATGTCAGCTTTCTCATGCTCATTTCTTAAAAAAGGAATCAACTAATCTTTGATGGTGACGTATTAAAATTTAAGGGCGGCTTTCTAATGGGTGAAAATTGTCAGATGGCTGATTCTTACTGGGCGTGTGGAACCAAGTTGTACATGAGACGTAAACTTTTCAGTTAATGGGTTTGGGGCATCGGTTTCACCGTTTTCAAAATGCCCGCATTGTGAACCTGAGGTGCAGAAAAGTCTGTAGATTTTTGTCCCACTGGCCGGATCCGTAGAAGAGGTTATATCCAGCAAGAGCTAAACACCTTCACCTTGGCAACAGCCTCCCTGTTTTCAGAGGGCTGGCACAGCTTGAAAGGCCTTGTTGACAATGACCGTTGAGGATAGATGTGCCGTATCAAAGCATACAGCGGGTTTGGTTGACTGTCGGAGGGACATTGCCAAAGGGGTTGTAAGCTGCTTGCGTGGGATGTGAGAGGAACTCTTTGATGTCAACAGGATAGAATTTCAAGGTGAAGTGAAGACGTTTATTGGCTGGCAGGGTCCTGCAGTGCTGCGCTGTATGGAGTTGGACAGGAGCGATGATTAAGTTTTACGATGTTAGGTTATGAACAAGGAAATAAGTGAAAGGGGGTTGAGGGCATAGCGTATTTTGGCGAAACAATGGAGAGTCAAAGCGTGTAATTGTCAACGTGCACTGCAACGCTGTATTGTTTGGAATTGTGGAATGGGTTACCGAGGTGTATTGTACTGTACTGTACAGTACAATACAGTACAGTGCAGTTTATGGGCTCATTACGGCAGACTTTAGTCTGCGGAATGGCATTTTCCGTGTCGCTCATGGCGGGATAACAGAATAGTCGGCGCAATTTGCTGCAACACTGTCTGGCAACTGGCAAGTGAATGATAGTGTGAGGTAGTGTGGGTAAGAGTTGACTGACAAAAGGAGACACAGCATGTGCGAGAAAATGGTGTTTCGGTGTTGGATAATGATTCATGTTGATGTGACCATTAGCCAAGAGGATGACAAAATAATTTGTTGGCTCGCATAGCTTAGACCAAGTGCATAGTGGAGAAAACCTTTGCATTTGAAAAGGTGAATTGCAAAGCGCAGTATCAACAGGATGGAACGATCACTCGGTGCTGCAATCAGTTGCAGACGTGTTTGTTCACAGAGGGATGACCATTCTGCGAATTTACTGTGGGTGTCCATCACATTGTGTACAAGATGAATTTCATTGCATGAAGAGATCCATCTGTAGAAAATGAGGGTATGATGGTAATTTTGATTGGCACAGAGGGGTGGGAGTGAAGCAATGAACACGTAACCGTTTAATGATGATGCACCAAGTACAATGAGGACTTGACAGTGATGCCAGCTGTTGGAAGTGAATCGACAGGGGAGGCATGCAGATTGTCAACTGCAAGACGGTTGAGGGTTTGAGGTGTAGAGACATGAATTTTGTGTGTGGTACTTGCGTGAGAGGGAGCCATGTGGGATATCATGGGAGGGAGGACGGTAAAAATTGCAGGGGAGTTGGCTTCAGGGCTTGTGTCAATTGTTGAAAAAGAAAATGGAAAGGTTGGAGGCGAAGTGGGTTGGTGAAAAATTTCGGTATATTGTGCGTGCGGCAAGACTCTGGCATAGTGATAGCAATGTGGTTGGTCGAGAACAATTGGAGTGGATTGGGTTGGACAAGTTGTGCAAAGGTGGGGAGATAGGGGCAGATAAGATATTCATTCGTTGAGTAATCTGTTGTTGTGGTTAGTCCTTGTAGATGACAGTAACGTTTATTATGCTGAATCTTTGGGAGCAGTCGTAGGTGAGGTTTGGGTTTGTCACAAGGACGATCTCTCCTGCCTGTGGAGAAGTAATTAAATAGAGTCAGGGGTGGACCGACACGATGTGGTGGCAACAGTACTATACTGTACTGTGCTGTACATTACAGTACAGTACTGTAAGGTAGATAAAAGTGAAAAAGAAAGGTTTGAATGCATCATACGGTACAGCTTATTTGATGCAATTTGGTTGGTCCGATGCAAATTGCAGAGTAGGGTACAAATCAAGAGGCTTCCGTTACACGCCATATTTTGTGAGTACAGTAAAGTACAGTACAGCAGCAACATATCCGATGCGTATTCATGATGTAAACAGGAAATGGAACCAACTTTACACTAGTGTAAATCATTCCACCATCTGCCCACTTTTCTGTAAGCCACCATGGGCCGTAGCATACCGCGAAAAAAAAAATTAGCAATCTGAAATCTCGCAGGAAAAGCCCAGCGGATTTTTTTTTCTGTACTGTACTGTACTGTACTTACTGTACCGTATGAGAGAGTGCTGGAGGCTAGCCCTACAGTACAGTACAGTACAGTACAGTACAGTACAGTACAGTACACTAGAGCTAGTCTAGCCGAGCGAACTGGCTAGCACGTACACACATTGTTACTTCCAACCGTTTCTATCCTTGTCCTCCTGCTAAAGAATATTCTCGTTTCCATCAAGTTTCCATCTCGGAAACCTCTAGTCTAGGCAACAGCAAAGCCAGCCTAGCCTAGCATTCATCTCTTTCCGACATATTTCTTCAGTTTTCGACCACCGGTGCCTTTCACATTTAGAGATACTGTATGTCAAACTACTCTGTTTGGTCCAAAGCAAACAAACACGACTAAACTTTTTCTTCTCGCACGTACACTGCTGATTCCATTGGTCTCAGCTTTGGCTGACTGCAGCTAACCCCACAATGACGTCACTACTTTTGCCCTATTCGACTAGTTGCACCCGCTACCCGAATTCCAGCCGCTACCCACCTTTTGCAACCACTGCAGAATGCCATTTTCAATGTTGCTCAACCTACTTAATTGTATAATGCTGACTGCCTGTGCCTGTTGAGATGGTTGCGACGAGTAATATGTGTCGAGTCGGCGCCCACTGTTCACTTTGTAAGACGGGTAACATGTCGCTGCCCATTCATATTTTTTTATCAAATCTATCGGCGGCGTGTATGATTCACGTCCTCTTCCACTACAATTACTCGCTGGCAATCCTTGCGGCCACAGACACTCTGCCTGCTACTGTCCACGTGGTCACAATGTCAAGGATAACCGGCGGAATATTCCTAGATCTTTCTCAAAATTTCCCCAAACCGCCTCGCAATAAGTCATTCTATCAGTGGGGGCACAACGCTTGCTGCTTTGCTGTGTACCCGACGGTGCCTGCTGATTAACATGTACATCGACCTTTTGTTGCCCCGATGTACAGCATGTGCCAAAGTCTGTCTTGAATCAAATTCAACAAGGCAATCAACAACATGTCCCCTGGTACACTACTGAATGTATCCAGGGCGGACTAGCTTGCAAGGTCAGGCGCGTCTCCGCTCCTGCCCATTTTACTCTGTTGTACAGTTTCACTTTTCATCTATTCCTTGAAAGCCATGAAAACATTGCGAATCTCTCTCGTTTCCCAAGCAACTTCTGCGCCGGTGTTGCCCACACAGTTTGCGCCTGATCTTGTTACCAAAACAAGCCCGTTGGGCAATTGTCCTACGATGAGTATCCTCTATACGCTGCTCACAAGGCTATGGCCTGCTGCATTGCGCGTTTGACAAAGCGCTTCCCCAAGCGCGGTTTAGGCGCCATGGCGTTATCATAATCGAATACGCAGTGGATGAGAGAGATGGAGAATCCCCGTGCAGTCGCCGTGATGATCGCGCTGCAGAGTCTAAGCGCCATGGCATATGTCAGCCTGCAGCACACTCGAGAGAAACGCCCCCTCTTTCATGAAATGGCTACGACATGAAGAATCACGACGAGCTGGCACAAAGTGGTCTCGCTTGACTTTTGCCCTTTCGCACAAAATAAAGGTGATCACACATGCCTCCGATCCTCTCAACCTGGTACCGACATGGTGTAAGAATATATCGCAAACCTCGTACAAGCGCGTCACATGACCAGCTCAAGCATTTCAAAAGAAAGCAAAACTCAAAACCCAGCATTCATTGAGACATCTGCGCATAACCTCGAGCTGGCTGGCAAACGCAGCATTATAAAATCGGCCAAAAAATCCACTCCAAAAACCACCACTCACAAACCAGCACAACCATAACCATGAAATCGCCCAAAAAGCAGCCACCAAGGCGCAGTGTCGTGCTCAAGCGGGCCAGTCAGCCACAAACCAATCTCAAAGCACGCCATCAACGAGCCCACCAAATGCCCCACAAACCAAGCCCACACACCGCCTCTCCCACCCCCAAAATCCCAACTGACACCCCCCTCCCCCTCCCCGTAACCTGACAAACCCCACCTGCACCGCACCGCTGCCCCCCCCCCCCCCTCCAACCCCACGCCTCACTGAAACTTGATCACCTCTTGCAAACGGTACAGCGCACCGGGCCGCGGCATCAAAAGCAATCCACAAGCGGCCTCACCTGCAAGCGTGCGCCTCTCGGCCCGTCACACACACCCCGCGGTGAAACAATGCGCGCCATGTGAGCCCCGTCCGTCCCATGCCGGGCTTTGCGGCGGTGAGTGCGCCAAATTGGGTGCACATTGCGTGGATGTGAGACGGGCCATGCAATACAGGTGTGGCGGTTTTGCAGCATGACTTGAATTGCAAGGGGTGGGAGACGGTGAGGCGGGTGGTGGACAGGGAATGATGGGGTCCCGCAGCGTCGGGACTCTTTGTTTTGCGAATGGCGGTAGCATGGTTGGTAGGAGTGGGCCGTAGAGGAGTATTACGGTGTGGGGGGGGTGTTGCAGGGATAGGGGCAGAGTTGGATGCGGATGTAACGCACGCACGGGCGGAGGGGAGGGGAGGGTGGGGGATGATGATGTCATGGGGATGGATGGTGGTGTGGCGTGTGGCGTGTGGCGTGTGCGAGAGGGGTGGAGAGGGACCGGTGGTTTACAGTTTACAGTTTACAGTGGGTAATTAGGGTGGGGGTGTGGAATGCAACGAATTGTCTTTTGATGTTTTCGGGGAATATTGACTGTTTATGGTTTAACTTGAACAGTGTGGTTACAGTGACCTGGTGCAAGTTGTATTTTGCCCTGCCCGACAGTAACCCTGCCCCCCCCCCCTTTATGCATGCAAATTTTGCATGCTCCACGTAGCCAACCTTTGCCCATGACCGATTCACCATCCCCCCACTCGGCCATCGCCTCCTCTCCTTTGCACATGTTCTAAATGGGTCAACTTTATATTCTTCACCTTGCTACTCTGCCACAGAACTGTATCCAGGTTTGCTACTGTCCAACACCAAAACGTCCCCACTCCGCAGCCCTCTCGAAAACAACCATCACTCATAGCTCCTGAACTCCAATCTTTCATTCTGCAACCACGAGCACCATGCACAAGCACACGCAAACTTGAAATATGCCTACATCCCACCCCCTCCTCCCCTGCCGGCCCACCAACAACAAAAAATTCACACAACCAAATGCAAAACACCACATAAACGATCAAACAAAAAACAAGCGGCATGCTCACTTTCCCCACCCTACTCTTACACCCCTCACCTCCCTCCCTCCCTCCCTACCCCTCTAAACCAAAACAAAATAGTCAGTTGTCCACGCTGCAACTCCAATCCGTGCTCTCTCAAGTCACATTATCCCGTTACTTGTCAATGAATAAAAAAACAGTCAACGCGGGTCGCGGCGCACACGCCACCTCATTCCAACTGCAACCCCCCCATCATGCAAAAGTCAAACATGGCATTCCCAGAATGTGCGGCCGAGTGGACCGAGTCTCCCTTTCCATTTCTCCTCCCCTCCCTCCTCCTCTCGACCTCGTCTCTTCTCTTCTCTGCATACCGTTTGCCACTCTTGCCCCGAGCCTCATGGGCATGTCGTCTCTGACGTGGGGCGGCACCTGTCAAGTGTGCGGGGCCTTGACGGGAGGTTTGTGCTGCGGCTGCGGCGCGTGCGTGGGCTTGTTTTTGACGTTGACGTTGGGTTTCGAGGGTCGGAGGAGGTGGGACCAACCGCAGTCGGGGGAGCAAAAGGTGTTGTTGAAGGCGTCGGTGATCATTTGACCGGGGATGGTTCCAAAGCGACCGCAATTGAGGCAGGGGACGTCCCATTCTTCGAGGGAGAGGGGTCTGGTGGAGGGGGGTGGGTTGGGGAAGGGGGGGTGGTCGGGCGGTACGGGTTGGCATGGTGGTGTGTAAAGGGTGAGTGAGTGTGTGTGTGTGTGTGTGTGTATGTGAGTGTTTGGTGGGAAGGGGTGGGCGGAGAGGTGGAGGGTTCAAGTAGTGGGTGGAGAGACTGTGGTATCTTATAAAAAGGGGAGGAGAAGGGTGGGTGGGTATTTTTTGCGGGCGGGCCGGGGCGTCTCAAAACTTTTGCCGGTGCGGAAATGGGAGGAATGTGTGCCCCAATAGTTTGGCTGCAAAAGTACATTTTTTGGTGCACTTTATGAAACAAGAATTTGGAGGAGAGGTTGTGTTTTTACGCCATGCACAATTACTGTACAATTATTTAATTTTATTATAAAATTGGTCGAGTGTGGTTGGTCCTGTCAGAAGGCTATGGAGAGAGATGGTGGCTGTTCCATAACCATCTGCTGACATGGTCGACGACCCATGTGTGCAAGCTTTTGCTTTCATGTCAGCACCGGTGCCAAAAGGACAACTTGACTTGCATTTGCTCCAGTTGTGTGTCAGTACAGTAGGAAGCGAGTTGAGGCGAGTGTGGTTTTCGGAATCGACAAGGCGGGAAATCGGGACGAGAAAAAACTACTCTTGTTGCAATCAAGGCCGCCTTGCCTTTTTTTTTTTTTTTTTTTTTTTTTTTTTTTTTTTTTCTGTTGTTGGAAAGACATTTCATCATGGCTTGGTCGGACACCTCAACAGGACCGCTCCTTTCTGTAAATATTTCATTCAACGACACATATGATCCAAGGCAAAACGCAATGAGATTGCTTACCCTGCTGCATAGTACTGTACTGTACTGTACTGTACAGTACACCAAGTATAGTACGGAAGTGGTCAACGTATTATTTAATCTAAATATATAATGTGCGCCAATCACCTCGCCCAACAACATCCATCCATCCAAACTGCAAAAAGGGTAACGTAGCGTGATCAAGAATGCAATTGTTCTTGTTGGGTCTGGCGTAGCATATCGACAAAACTTGGGAATTGATCGAGCTCAAGATTTAGCATTTTGGATTGAGCCGATGCACTACACTGCCCTGCACTGCTCTGCACTGCACCCACCCGGTGACGGTGACCCATGCTACAGTACTATTCTACAATCGAACAAGATGATTTTATTTTGGGTAACAAAACGGTCACACACACACCAAGTCGTCGACCCATTTTCGCCTATCCACTTGTCATTGAAACGAGTCGTCTTGACAAAATAAAAAGCGACAGATGTTATCCTGTCGAAAACGCATCAGTGTCCGCATCATTCCATGTACACTCCATTATTGTACAGTACAGTACAGTACAGTACTGTACAATACCAAACCTACCGTCGGGACCGACGCCCTTCAAGGAGACGCCAGTGGCCTGATTGTCTCACTCTCCTTTGGGCTAAAAATAATACTCTACAGGCAGGCGTGTATCGCATTCCCCATCCGCTCACATCCATGTCAGCACGGCCCCCGAGCACCGATCCCCATCATCCCCGCTCCACCCAATCCCTCCTCCCTCACCCCGTATTCTCACCTTCCAGTCACACACCCCTCAATCCAATCATCCCCACTTGAATCATCATACCCCCCCCGCATTGCCTCCCGCAATTCCCACCAAATCATTTCTTTTCGTATCAAACCGATTTGTAATATCTCACTCTCCGTTACCGCACTATACACACAACTCAAAACAGTAGACGCACCAACGCAACATACTCGCCTTTTCTTCTTTCCGTACTGCTTGTAAACTGTACCCTACTTGATCACCCGCGCTATCATTTTTCCACCCTCAAAACCTGCACTACTGCCCGATCACAGTCACATCTGTACTGCAACCGTACATGCCCGACTTTTTACTAAGCCGCCGCAACAACAAACCATTCCACACGAACCAATTGTTTCGTGCAACCGCAAATACCCTTCTACTCAACGACAGAGTATCCCACTCAACTCCCCGTTTACTTGTTCGACCGTTTCCTCTCGTTTCGTTTCGTCGATATATTCCCTGTATTCAACACAATTGCAGTCGTGTTTCATTCGCCCCCATTTCATCCCAATAGAAAAACAAATTCACACACACATATCCACAACAAACGCTTGAAATCATTCCCTTCTTTGCCCACTCACTCTTTGTGTTACAGACCACACCGCCTCGCCGTACACCGCATCCCCATGCCCATGGCCTTGCCCTCCACGCAAATCATCTCCATACATACCGATAAACCATGGCTCCATCCACGTCCGTACCTTCCACCCTCCCCTTCCAATCGACACCCCATCTACAAAATACCATTTCCTCATTCCATCCCCATCAACCTCCATCCCCGCATCATCGCATCTACGCAATTCATTCATTCAAAACCCCGCAACTTGCGCCCTCCCCGCACTGCGTCTACTATCCACCCATGCCGCCTCCGTGCGGTACCCGTCCAAAAAAACACACCCCACACCACTATTCATCATCATCTCATGGTTATCCCCCGTGGCCTAAACACACTCTTCCCCCTGCCGCGCGTGACCAGGATCCCGCGCTACGCTCTGTACTCCATTCCTTACTGCTGCCTCGTTTCCCTTTGCCTTTGCTCCTGCTTGGTCGCTCCATCCGTGTCCTCCTGTCCTCCACCCGTGGCCCTATGCGCATGCTTTATACAATCTGCGCGCATCTTTGCATCCACATGCGCATGGCGCGTTTTTCCGCTGACAATCGTCATTGCCATCGCAAATTGCTGCCACTTTTCTCGTCCAAACGCAACAGCAATTTAATTTGCAAACCAGGCCTCCCCTGGGACAGCGACTGCAGCGATTGTGCATACTCGAACATCTATCCCTTCCAATGATATGCACAACCCGCCTCACAGAGACGCAGGGAGTGAGTGGCCATCCATCAACATACCCTACTGTACTGTACTGTACTGTACCTACGTGTTGGACGCTCGGTGCGTCTGGTACGCTTCACCGATTGCTCGCCATCTATGTATCGGCTCGAGTCACCATGTCGTCTATACAGTTTACAACGGAATTCGCTCCACTCACAGCCTGTCCTTTGCCGCCGATAAACTCGCTCACGCATCGACACATCAAGTGTAAATTGGATAAGCCATTGGCAGAGGTGGGCATGATGTATACATTATCAAAGCGATTATTTTTTTGAAATCCGCCTGCGCCTGCAATCGTCGTCCGTCCATTGCCATGTCGCCGCTTTACACAAATTGCTTCTTGGGACGGAAACCGCACTGACGTACGTGGAAACGGCACTTGTTTATTGCAACACCACGTTATTTTGACCATGGCCGTGTTGAATGAATCAGCAGAGAGTTCAAGGGGCGCCATGAGCGCATTCCTAACGAGCCTGTGAGTCTGATGGCACATGTGTACGTTTCGTTTATTCAGTGCAGTCCTCGCACCAAAATGCAGTCTTGAAATTCAAATCGCCAGGGCGACCATGCATGGAGGACAAAAAGGTGCAGCCTTTCCCCCCAAACCAGTGTTGACACATGTTGGCGATTACAAGAAATTGTTTCGGCTCTTCATGAGTCACAGGTCACACGACTAGTTTTGCAAGTATCGCTCCATTGCGAACCTTCCACTTACTGAGTTTGCGAAACACGCAGTAGGAGGCGCGTGGCCAACGGACTGCAGAATGCACATGCGAGATGCATTTGCGCCAACGTTTTTTGAAATGCTTTTAATAAAACAAACTGGAAGCTTCAATTCGGAGCGATGACTGTTTTATGTACAGGTACAACTAGATTACCAAACGCTTGTGCATTGCAGATTCAAGTAAGGTAACGGCGTCAGGAAGACACCTCTTTCGACCGACGGTCAATGGCCCTTTTCGGGAACATTGCTGATTTGTGATTTACTTGAATGCACATCGCAATTGCATTTGTCTATCACAGGTGGTTTTATTCGAGGCGGAGGAAATGAGAGGGAGAGGTGTTACACTTTGGGGACAGATTTTCTTTTTCAATATGCCCAGTACACATGGACTTGCCGAATATCATGTAATGTCAACGAGATGAATTGAAGACGACTGCCAATAAACCTCGACTTTGGCATATTCCCTCTTGCTTGGTACAGTGCCGCCATCTAGGTATCGTAATGTCAGTGTGGGTTGATTATGCCACGCAATGTGTGGTAAATAGAGTTTTAGAGGTGATGCAAGTACGAGGGGTATGGGTTGGTTACACGAGTAGCATCTAGCTAGCGTGTAAGGAAAGGTAGGCGGCAGGCAAAGGTACCATTCCGTGTAAACAAGGTTCCATTCGAGCACGACGTGTCCGAGAAATGGAGTCCCACGGCATGAAGGTGGTAAGATCATCGGAAGAAAACTGTTAGAGTCTGATGCGTTTCAAATGAAAACATTTTCCGAGTCTGGTGAGCCCTAGTGCTCGTTTTAACAAGTAACGCTATCACCAGCACCAGCAAGGATCAGGCAGGGCACTGGAGACTGACGAGCATTGAGTATGGAGCTTGTAACTTTGCTTACTGCATAGCGGCAGTAACTGCGGTATTCTGCAGTGATGCTCGGCAATGTCGAAAGGAATTGACAAAAACCTATTGGCAAGAGCATAGTATCTGAACTCGAGTAAAAGAGAAATACTTTCTCCAGGCCGAAAAACCCGCAACTGAATGGTGGACTAGTCCTTTGCTTCATGATACGAGTTTTATGCACGATACAAAGGTTGAGCACCAAGATATCTATTTCACTTTTCCTTGGGCATTCTTCGTGGATTCGGTATTGTGATCTGAGATGTTGACCTTTTCACCAATCGTAGCTGTGGAGCATTACCTTTTGACATTGGTTGTAAGTTCCAGCAGAACTGAAATACTGCAAAACGTTTCATCGGGTGGTAACCAGTAAAATCAAACATCCTGGAAGGATTTTTTATGGAGAATTCCAGATAATTGGTGGCAGCAATACCCTGTGAAAAGTTCAAGTGGCTAGACACTGCAGTTGTGGATGCAGGGGACGTTTGGGGGATGAAAAGGGCTGGAATAACTGATTCTTGCGGCTGTTGTCTCTGGTCAATGAATCATCATCGAAGAGATACCGTAGATGCAGCGCCAAATACAGTTTGGTACTGATTCCAACTCTGATTCATAATGTAGGGCCTAATAAAATCACGCGGTAAAATAATTGGTTTTTACAATTCCTTGGATGGAGCAACTTTCATTGGATGTCAAGTCATAAACAGTCCACGACTACGTATTGTCCATAATTCAGTCTCTACCTGAAAAAACTTTTTTATTCTTATTTTTATTGGGCCAAGAAGGGTAGACTGCTGCCACTTGATGCGACGTGGTATTTGATCTTGAGGGCTTTTAGACCCTGGCCGACAATTTTTTTTCCAATAACTGAATGCGTCAAACAAGGAAACGACTCCTTTTCCTTACCTGGAAACTTCAACTCCTCGATGACGTGGTTATTTACTTCTCTCAGTTTGAATCACATGCTAGAATACCGTTACTACCTATAACCAAACGAGCACATGGAAACGTTTCAGTTTGTTCATCTCAAGAGTAGCTTGCGCTACCCCGTCAGCCTTTCGAACTGATTCTCCGATATCACTGGTTCATCATCGTGACCCAAAGCAACCAAACTCGATTTCGAACGTCGCAAACTGCACAAGTACCTACATTCAAGATTTCATGCGGGTGGAACGCCAAGCATATACAAATCCTTGTTGATAACAAGATGCCTCTTGTAGATGTGTAATCATCTTTACTTTATGTATTATAGATAGTACAGCCATTCCTCGAAACACTTCAAAACACAAACCGAATCTCTTTTTCAAACATTAGAGCACCCCAACTCCCCCATGTCTCTCCCTCTCCATACTCTACTTTAATGCCAATTAGAAATTCTCTGGCAGCCTGTGCGAAGAATGAGCGCAAAAGTGTACAGGAATAGCAGTACTGGTAGCCCTACATCATGACAACAAATGCTGAGAAACGGCCATCACTTGGAATCTCAAAGCCTCTTTCCTGGCTTGGACAAAAATATCAGTCAAATTACTACGAGTTTCTCAACTGATCAACAGGGGGCAAGCTTTGGGGTTTTCCGAATGCTTGGAAGATATAATGTGGTTGAGATCTGAGGGAAATGAGGGATAGTATCACATGTAATAACTGCGACGTAAAAGCGCCAGATATGCCTCCTGCTGACCCATGAACAGCTCCACTAGTCCTGCGACGACGTCTCCGACGTCATCGCCTTGCACACTACCGCAACTACACCAGTCCATACGGCGAGCACTTGAAGACATGTCGCACAGGGCCGGCGCCGGAATCAGCGAAACGTGGAGGGAGCTTCGAGGAGTTGAGTTGGGAGATGTTTAGGACTCTGGGACGATTTTACCTTCGCAGATGTGAAGAGGGTCTGATCAACATGATTTGAATATTGTCAAACTTTTAAATCGACCTCGTGCACTTGGTTACACCCAAGCACGAGGATATACTGCTTATGACCGCCTTTTGCTATTACATGGTTTTGTTACTACAAAACTAAAAAGCATGTAGATCCCCCCTAGAATATTTGATTAAGATCTTGATGACCCTTCGTTACCCTTTGGTACAGTACGTCAAACACAGTACTGTACCTGTGTCACCCCTAGGATATTCCGGGCCACATCAGACTATATCTTTCAAACATTAACGCACCCCACATTACCCCCTGTGTTAAAATACCTGAAAATTGTTCATTTGACGAAAATGGAGCATATGCTTTACATTCTTTCAAAATGATCAATTACGGTATCTACGCTCCGGTACAAATTTACTGGGTACCAACCCACATATCTACCACAGTAAATTAACCCCCATTTTCCCACATTTAGGAATACCTCAATCATACTGATGTGCACAAATTCGCACACGAAAAATCTAGATGAGGACCATAATTGTATACAGTATTGGAACTGGGAAGATATTTTTACAGTTTTTGAATTTGCAAGATATTTTTAATTTGGGTGAGTGTGGCAAATTCATCGGTTGATTTTTTATTTTAGGACACGCTGTCATAGTGGATGTCAGTACAGTTCTAGGTTGTGGGTGATACTACGAGTGACTCTGAAAGGTCTATATAATGGCCACATCAATTCCCACCCCTGGCCGATGGGTGGCTGGCATGGGTACGGCACCTAGATATTTACGTTGAGGAAATATCTTCTAATGGTCTCTCTGGTTCACACGATTCCCGTGAATGCATTTTATGGTTATTAGTCTGTTTGTTGAGACTTTAGGATAGCCAAAAGTCTATATAAGCTGAGTAAACTGCTTCCTCTAGTGGAGGTCAAGCAAGTTGGCAGACAACTTCAGGTCAAGCTCCGAGTAGTAGGAAGTTGAGAGTCAACTTCAGACCCAAGAAAACTTTTTCCTAAGCTGGTCGCAGAGCATCAGTGGTAGACCCTGCCCCTTTTATACTTGCTTGTAGCCCTCTCAACTCTCTCCCATATACACTCTTTTTATTTGTTCAACTATACCACGGTAGCACTTTTGTCGCTCGCAACACCTCCGTCTTGGGGTAGTTGGTTCTAAGTATCTCTTCTCCCGACGATTTACCCCTATCATTTGGTACTCTTGTGGAGGGGGTTGCACCCGAGGTATTCGAGTTGAGCAGTCTTAGGGAACCATTCGAGGGGATTTCTTTTCTGTAATCATGGATCTCAACGCTGCTCGTATAACGTTCACAGGGGGCAAGAATGAAGACGTTGAGGAGTTTCTCTATACATATGTCAACGTTGTGATGCGTGAGAAGAGCGATGAAGAGAAGGCCGAAAGTATCTTCGCCTATCTTCATGGTGACGCAAAGCACAAATATAAGGCCAAGTTTATCAACGGGTGGTCTCTTAACGGGAATGGGCGTAACTTCGGTGAGGTATGTGAGTGGCTTGTGAAAGAATATGCTAAGGAGGTAGAACCAGATGAGATGATTCGTACCGCCATAGAGGCCCGGCTCAACTTCGACGATTTGTTAAGCTCATTGGTATACTTGTGTGATCTCTATGAAAAGGCTGGGTTCAACGCCCAAGCCAAGTACGGAATGCTGCGTAAGGCGGCGATGGGGGATAAGCGGCTCTCCGATTTCCTCCTCATCAAGGGCCCTCACACTTTTAATGAACTGAAGGGTACCATAGTAGAATTTGTCAAAAATTCGGAGACGTTTCAGTCACTAAGTGAAATGCCGAGGAAACCCGTACATCTATGCCGATCGTGCATCCTGAAAAGAATTATCAAAGGCCAGCGACTAGCGCAGCAGCATTGGAATCAGTCAGGAGCGATGTCAAAAACTTGGAAGAAAGGTTGGAAACCCGATTCGATAATCGACTTGACATGATAACCTCGCAGTTGGAAAGCCTTACTCTTACCATTAAGAAGAACCAGTCTGGGGCCCCCAAGGCCGCAGAAGTCTGTTCCTACTGTCACAAGCCTGGACACTTTGCAAATAGGTGTCCTGATAATCCACATAGAAACACTCGTTGTGGAAAGTGCGGCGATATGGGCATCATGAAAGTAACTGCTGGTCTAAAGACAACAGAAAGCAAATTTATCGGACGCAAGGAGCGAGTCAGGACCAGAGATGAAAATCTTACAAAACAGAAGGATCACAAGTTGACGGATGCCGGTAACGTATCCATCGCTGAAGAAATCAGTCAAGTCAATGTGACAAAAAGGGATGGGGAAGGGAACATTTTATCGAAAAAACCTAGGCTAGATTATGGAATGCTGGAACATATCCCAGCACCTGTACCTCCTCGAACCAAGAGGTCTGATCAAGTTGTTCCAGGAGTGGGAGTCACTCCGGCCAAGAAGACGAAAAAGAGTAAGAAATTTAAGAATATCCCAAGGACGTACTAGAATATGTGAAGAAGTACAATTTGGTGGCTGAGCTTGCATCAGCCCCAACTGGGATAACGTTTGGTCAACTTTTGAGGGGCGACGCAGAGGACGCGAGGAAAGAACTCAAAAAAATTATCAGGTCTAATAAGTCCGCTAAGGGTAAGAAACTGTTTCTTCAATCGGCCTCGACAGCACCAAGACGTCTTAAACTAGTACCAGTCAAAGTATTGGGAATGCAAACCCAAGCTCTTTTCGATTCGGGCGCTGTTCCAAACCTTATTTCAGAAACTTTGGTGACAGATCTAGGTCTTGAAATTATTCCAACTACTCGAAGAATAACTGTGGCGGATGGAACCGTATCAAAATGCATGGGCACTGTTGACAAGGTTTCCGTGTTCTTTGGGGACTCTAAAGTTGATTTAGACTTTCTTGTCATGCCTGATCTCCCTTTCGATGCAATCATTGGCTGCCCTACCATGGAAAGACTAGGGACCTGCATTGACTTGGGCAACCAAATCGTTTCAGTTAATGTTGACGGCAGAACCGTGAAGATGCCCCTGGATTTCGACAAAAGCACACATCCGGTAGATTTGAAAGAAACGGACAGTGAAGATTTCACTTCTAGCTATGACAGCGAAGATTCCGAACCAACTAACACTTTCGGAAGTGGAGAAGGTACGCTCGGGGGATACTGAACATGGCATGGGATGATTATGATTCTGGGTTTGAAACAGATGAAGACTGGAATTCTAGGGTAGGTGTGACACCTGAATGTGTTTCTTTTTGCGATAATATCGAATCAAAGGACGGAATTCGGAGCATGAAAGAAGATTACAATTGCAAGGAAAACAGGAATATATCGATTCCATATCTGAAGATGTGAGCACGCCGGAAGAGGTCCTTCAAAATTTGGAGGGAGAGGCTCAAGAAGACCGGCGCCAAATGGCAGAAATTCAAGAAAAAGTACAGCACCTTCAGCCCCGCCTCAATGAAAATATCCGACATGTTAACATCTTCCGAAGTAATTGCATGGAGCGTTCCGATTAAGACAAGCAAGTGTACCGGTCACTCACTCATTTGAACTTACCGATACTCAACCAATTTACCACAGGCCTAGACGTCAACCGCCAAAATATGACCAATTTATCTCAGAGAATGTTACAAGTATGCTGGAAAATGATATTATTCGGCCAGTTTCATCCCCATGGTCATTTCCAGTTGTGGTCGCACCAAAGAAGGATGGAAAGCTGCGTTTTGCGTCGATTACCGACAACTGAACCAGAGAATGATACCCGATCGATTTCCGATTCCGAACATGGAGGAGATCCTCGAGGACTTGAAGGACGGGAGATACTTCACCTCAATTGATCTTTACACTGGTTATTGGCAGATTCCATTGGATGAAAAATGTAAGGAAAAAACAACTTTTACCAGCAAAGCCGGTACATTCAGGTTCGAAGTGATGCCTTTTGGTCTCATGAATGCCCAGCTACATTCCAAAGAATGATGAACGAGGTTTTGAAAGGACTTCCATTTGCAAGAGTTTATATCGATGATGTGTATATTCTCAAAACCTTGGATCAGCACATATCGCATGTCAAGACAGTTGGGAGAATATCGTACAGCCTGAAAATTAAGTTAAGCAAATGCTTCTTTGCGAAAACGTTCTATCCAATTACTCGGTCATATCGTCGATCAAGAGGGAATTAAAGTGGATCCAGAGAAAACGAAAAAAATCAAGTTGGCACCAAGGCCCGCTTCAAAGACGGAGGTTCGAAGCTTCTTAGGACTGGCCTCATATTACAGAAGATTTATCAAAGATTTCGCCAAGACTGCAGCACCGTTACATGCCAGCACTACGAAGAACGGAAAATTTTATGGAACAAGGAAATGCAAACTGCATTTGAGAGCTTAAAGATAAGCTATGTGTCCCCCCAGTGCTCATGTACCAGATTTCAAGAGACCATTTGTTGTGGAGACAGATGCCTCAGAACGGTCTTTGGGTGCCGTTTTGTCCCAAAAAGATGAAAACGGAAGACTACACCCGTTCAATTCGCAAGTCGCACTCTGAATGATGCGGAAAAGATACTCAGTCTGCGAGAAAGAAGCGCTAGCTGTCGTCTTCGCACTGAAAAAGTTTCGCGTATACCTTTTATCACTCGAGAAATTTGTCTTGATAACTGATCACCAGGCACTTAAGACAGCATTCCAAAAGAAAGATGTACATCACCGCTTGGCCCGATGGCTCGACATTTTCGCAGAATATCGGTTTGAAATTGTGTATAGGCCCGGACGCAATAATCAGCCTGCCGATTACCTATCCCGCTTGAGGGATCCACTGATTCCAAATGAAAAAGCTTCCGAGAACATCGTCGGAGTTGCCGAGGTGCAAGTGCCGAACAATAACGAGTACGAAGCTAATATTCACGGACTAATTAAATTCCTGATGGACTAGAAATGAGAAAGGTTGATATTGAACACAGAAATTGGGTACGCAGGAATCAAAAGGCTTTTACACTATGGAATGGGAAACTCTTCCGACACACGAAAGCCGGTCCTCGACTAGTGGCCCCTTTGAAAGAAAGAATGAAGATCTTGAGGACTTTTCATGATGAGTTAGGGCATTGGGATCTCGAAACAACCAAGAAATTCGTTACTGAGAGATTCTGGTGGCCCAGTATCCATAAGGACGTCTATAATTTCGTGAAAAGCTGCGACAACTGTCAAAAATTCACGCCAATACGAAAGTATAAGACAACTCTAGGCTTTCCAGTTTCCGGTCTCTTTGAAACCTTCTCAATTGACTTTGCCGGCCCATTCAAGGAAACCTCTTCCGGAAACAAATACTCCTTATAGGGGTGGAACATCTTACTGGATGGCCAATAGCAGTTGCAGTTGAGGAGGCCAATGCTGAAGTGGTCCTGAGATTCATCGAAAAAGAAATAATTGAACCGTTTGGTCTTCCAAAAAGGATCATCTCAGATAACGCCTTTGTTTTACTGCAACTTCACTGCTTCGTTTCTTGGAAGAGAAGGGATTCAGCTGAAGACAGTTCTCGCATACGCTCCTATGTCAAACGGTAAAGCGGAGAGGATGGTTGGAACCATCAAACGAGCAATATCGAAAACTATGTCGGAGAATGAAATCCAGTGGGAAGATGCCTTACCAAAAGTGTTATACGGCTATCGTCGAAGAAGAGGAAGAAGTGGACGGTCACCGTTTGAGCTAATGTACGGAAGAGCTCCTAGAATGTTACAGAGAGATATGGAAACAAATATTATCGACGAAGAGAGTAGAGAGGTCGAACTACTGGCCACCGAAAGCTGGAGATCACACCGCGCGCTAACACAGACAAGAAATAAGGATGAAGAGCCTCCAGTCCAAACTTTCTCAGTCGGCTCTAAAGTACTTGTAGCACACGGAAAAGCAATGCAACAGGCTGTGAAGTGGCCGGCTTTCCAAACAAAGTACTCGAACCCTTGCATCGTCACGGAGGAAAGACACCCGCATTATAAGCTCTGTTCAAGCTCAGGGAAGAGATCAAGGAGGGCAATCCATGCACGTCGTCTGGTCCCTTACCATCAGAGGCCTGAAGAATTCCTTCTCACACAGGACTATGCGCAACCACGGGGAATACTCATCTTTAACTATAGAATGATTCCTATGGGAGGAAAAAGGGCCTGGGAATGGATCATCTCGATTACGCGTGACTACTACGAACTCCACGTAATCATCCATTTCTACATTAATATATGCCTATGTTTTCGTACGTTGAACGGACCATTGCTACCTGAAGAAGATTTCCGACTATTAATCAGAGTTCTATTCTCATTCCAAAACGGAAGGTTCACGGAAGCAGGTCCAGAGTTTGTGGAAGTCATATATCATTACTCTATAGGAAGGTATGGAATGGTAGCTATCGGAGACTTGTCGCAAACATATCTGAACATTATCCGTCCAGTTTACGTATTTCTCAAGAACAACCAAGATGTGCGACTGAGAGGTTACAGCTTGCCCCCTGATATGGAATATCGACTGGTCCCGTATCCTCTATGGGAACCTTACGTTGCTCCGCTCAGAAACACAACCTCAGCTGGAGACCAAGATCCTCCCGAGACCGTGATGATGATACGGCAGGACCATCAAGTGATCGAGGCGGATCATCGAAGAGGGCAAGGCGTCGGGAGCAGCGAGGAAGATCGCCAAGAAGATCGCCCAAACACCGCCTAGTCTCCCAGGGGAAACTATGCATCCTTAATTATTGGACGGCTACCAATTAGACGTTGGCTTCGCGAAATGACAGAGGACCCTCGAGAAGCAGAAGTAATTTCCTTTTTTGCCATTAGTATTTGCATGTGCTTCCAGACCATTCACGGGGCGCACCTTACTCGTGAGGACTCAGTCCTTATGTTGCGAGTTTTTTTCTCCTTCAGATACCCGTTTCTGGACCCGTTGCCAGAAAAGTTTGCATACTACGTTTACTACCTCACATTTGGAAGGTTTGGAGAAGTGAAACGGGAGGAGCTCATTAGAGAACACTATGAAACCATACGCCGAATCTACGAAACTCTTGACCAAGGAGATGAGCCGGTTATCGCACGGTACACACTCTCTCATCATATTGGAAATGAGCTACTACCATATCCTTATAGTGAACCCTATACTCTCCCTGATGAATGGATAGAACTCCCACAAGAACAACAAGAGCATTGAGAACGAGCCGGGACGTTCGTCTTGAGCGGGAGGGCGTGATGTGCACAAATTCGCACACGAAAAAATTAGATGAGGACCATAATTGTATACAGTATTGGAACTGGGAAGATATTTTTACAGTTTTTGAATTTGCAAGATATTTTTAATTTGGGTGAGTGTGGCAAATTCATCGGTTGATTTTTTATTTTAGGACACGCTGTCATAGTGGATGTCAGTACAGTTCTAGGTTGTGGGTGATACTACGAGTGACTCTGAAAGGTCTATATAATGGCCACATCAATTCCCACCCCTGGCCGATGGGTGGCTGGCATGGGTATGGCACCTAGATATTTACCTTGAGGAAATATCTTCTAATGGTCTCTCTGGTTCACACGATTCCCGTGAATGCATTTTATGGTTATTAGTCTGTTTGTTGAAGACTTTTAGGATAGCCAAAAGTCTATATAAGCCGAGTAAACTGCTTCCTCTAGTGGAGGTCAAGCAAGTTGGCAGACAACTTCAGGTCAAGCTCCGAGTAGTAGGAAGTTGAGAGTCAACTTCAGACCCAAGAAAACTTCTTCCTAAGCTGGTCGCAGAGCATCAGTGGTAGACCCTGCCCCTTTTATACTTGCTTGTAGCCCTCTCAACTCTCTCCCATATACACTGCTTTTTATTTGTTCAACTATACCACGGTAGCACTTTTGTCGCTCGCAACACCTCCGTCTTGGGGTAGTTGGTTCTAAGTATCTCTTCTCCGGACGATTTACCCCTATCACATACCATACGGGGAAAAGCACATGATTCTTTTTTCGACATTCGCCTCGCCAGCTACTCGCTTCAACTCATATTACCATTTCGACCAGTGATTGGTGGAATAATTTTATAAAGAGTTAGATCCGAATAGAAGAAAGCCTATGCATGCTAACGGTTTGGACATTATGGCCACGACCGAACAAAATGAGTCAAAGGACTACGGTTTCTTTTCAGCGGAGAACAAAAACATAATTTAGGAACCGGAGCTTTTCCTTGTGATTCTTCAAGTTGGACGATTTACGTAATCTAATAAACTAAAAACTGAAATCACAGTCTGGAATAGATATCGGAATCACTGCAGATCGGATATATCTTCGAAAAGTAAAACACCCAAACCTTTCCCCTTTAGCGATTTACAGCCACGATAACGTTCAAAACTAGACCACCCCTTACTTTTCCCCTCCTAAACCAATCCATACTCTTGTTCTACTCCCCTGAGCTTTGCCAGCCAAAAAGACGGGATAGCGTGCAAGTAAGGCGGGTGAACTTCTGGGTCATCTTTGTGGGAAAAGGTTCTTCATGCGAACGTTTGAATTTGAGAAGTATGCCATGTATCTTGATGGCGCAGCGTGAATTCAGCCAATTTTTGGTACATACCAAGGCCAAGCAGAATAGAAGCTTTCCTCGCCCGCAGCCCAACCCTCCGAAAGAAACGATTTTGAGTCCTACTACGCCATGTCCCTTCAATTCTAGTATCTTCAAAAAATCTTTACATGGAACAATGTAATTTGAAACATAAGAAGTCATAAGAAAACTTCTAAACTCAGAAAACAATCGTAAAGAAACCAATCTTTAAAGGAAGAGTCAAATCCCAATGGAAAGTTTTGTCGGTTATTCCTGGGTTTTGGGTATGTGCACCCAGTAGACTGACCTTACAGCTACGGCTACCGAGTATGCCATGTTATCGGCGGTCGTGAGGGACTCTGAGCAGGGCGGGCACCGCAATCGAAGACATGCAATTAAGAAAGGCGTCACAATATTCATCGAGTTCGTCCCAGGATCAGTACGGAATCAACAGGTAAAAGGAATGAATTCTTCAGTAAGACGACTGCTGTCGTGCAATAGGGTGCAAATAGAGTTAGGACAAGGCTGTATAAGATAGGGAATGAGTACATGTTCGTTTAAACAATGAGAGAGGCAGCCGTTGTCAAGACTGCATTATTCCCTCGACGTAATTACTCTTGCACTGGGGGGAAAAGCTTTGCTGCCTTATTAATTTAAAGGTAGTGGCGGTTATTAACCGAAAGAGGTGTACCTAAGCATGAAATAAACCCTTGCAATGCAAAGCTCTTGCATTGCAACGTGTTATTTCTCACTAATGAGTATGTGCTCTTCAGAATTCGGTATGAGGGGAAAACAGGGTGTGTGTTTACTGCGGGACTTTGGTGGGCTGAAAACTTGGAGAATTTTAGAGTCGGCGATGTGTAACTGAGAGGATGGTGGAGGTCTTCATTCTCTCTAGAAACATGTGGGGGGACTAGAGAGCAGACAGGCGTGGTACAAGCAAATGCCTACTGGCATTCGGTTCTTTACGTGTAGGAGAGGGGGTATTTTTTGGTGTTTTATTTTTGGAGGATATATTCGACTCTATCCCAAAGTACTCCAAACAACCACAATCGACTCAAAAGGGAATTCCAACTCAGTAATAGGGGAGAAGCTACGCTCTCCTGAAGACCACCGGAAGTCCAGCCATCAAGCAGGCCGCATTGGATATGAGGGCTGCCGCAACGTGTCTTTGCATAAACCCACGGCCAAGTCCCTTGCTACGTCAATTAACACTTTTAAGGCGAGTATTCCCACTTCACTATCGGTCTCCCTTAAACCCTTTCCCCTTCCCTCCTAGACTGCCCTTCTCCAACCTTCATTCTGCCACGCTCGGCGCCTGCGCCGCATTAGGCGCGGGCGCCGGGCACTCGTGTCTTCGTGCGTCTTGCGGATCGCGCACTTACATCTACGGGGCTCTAGTTGCATCGGCTCAGGATATGGCCTTCTCAAGTGGCGATTGCTCTGGTGCCAGGAAGGCTCTCACCCTCGACCAAGTACCGCAACGCTCAGTGCACCCTGCCGCACTCAACCCTGGCGGTTCTCCCGCCAGCATGGGAGGGTTCCTGAGCCAAACGTTCCTGCTGGTCGTACCCAAGGCCGTTCTTCTGGAGCACTTGTCTTCGTCGCCGTCGCTCTCTGTACGTATCGCGCTTCCAGTGGAAGTTTTGCAAGCGATTACACCCATGGCTCGCCACGGTTGTGATTGTGGATTTTTTCTTCCCCCCTTTTGGCGGGCATCGCACTACTGGGACATCGCGCAAGACGGCACTTTGATGCTCTTCAGTTGGCCATTAGCGTTCTCAACGTTCCGTGTCTACCGAACCCCTCACGCCCGTCATAAATAAGTAACGAGCAGCCCCTATCTTCTCAGGAAGCCGCCCCATCACATTCAACCCCGAAGTCGCCCATGGGCAGGCGCACACTAGGCGCGCGGGCGAGGCTATTATGAGCATGGAGATGACCACCGGTTTGCCTCTGCAGGGTCCGTATGGAACTGAGCGCCTGTGGGTGCCGGTTAGCTGGATGGATTGGTCTGACTCTAATTCTGTGGAAGGCAACGACGTTAATAGCGACGTCGCCGACCCATTAGAGCCAGATTCGATTGAGGACGAGGATCAGTAGGTGTTGGACACACGCGCAGGTTGTGACATTACAAGACCGTACCTTAACATACCAACGTTATCCGGGATTACAGCCGACCTTATTTTTCGTTCATTAAAATACCCAAAGTTTTCCCCCTTTTAAGAGAGAATCTCATGACCCTATTTTAGACTGGCCTTTAATGATCCCTCCAGTTCACTCATTGAAGAGGACAGAGATGATGATATGGACAAGCTCTTCTATCATATCTATCCTGCTCAACAGCTGTGGCGCTATCAAGGGATTAGATGGAAGTAGTTGAGAATTTCAGGAAGGGGGTGAGAGGCCTTTGAGGTAAGATTCCCCGCTTGAATCTGGCGGACCCACCTTTGTGCAATCCGCCCTTACCCAGTAAACCAACCACGTCACCCCTCAATTATAGTACTTGCAGAATTTAATTAGTGGATTAATGACTACAGAAGTAGAAAAAGGCATTCATACAGAGTATTTTCTAAAATGCAGGAACACAGGAAGAAGGAAAATCCTACATTCATTAAACGAAAAGCATAAGATGAAGTTCTCAGCATTAAACTACGGCAGTTTCCACACTGAAGAATAAACCACATGGAGGTTATCCAACTTCTCTTTTACTCCAATTAATTCTAGATAATTGGATCAAACGTTTATTTCTATGCAATGCAGTGGAGAAGCGAAGACTAACAACATGCTTTATATCACAGAAAGAGTCATGTCAGATAAAGAAAAACTACACCTCTCAATATCAAGAAAAAAAGTCCCTAGACCCAGTGAGAAATAAAATGAGAACAATAATTACAGGTAGATAGTCAAAGTCCAGAGGCTCCTTCGGGAAACTTGAAGTCACTCGATTATCCAGTTGAGCTTCTCCTGTTTTTATTTCTCTTCGTAGAGGCATACTTTTGTACATCACTGAATCCTTTGTGCCACAATTGCTCGAAATCGTTATCACTCAAAAAAGTTATAAGAGACTTTCACCTTTGACAATCCAAACTCACTGCAAATCATTCTCTGACCCTTCCAGAAAAAGTCTTCTGCTTGCACCTTCCCCATTTCCCCGAAATCGCCATATGTAAGAAATATTTCGCAATGAACTTATTATAATATTCCGTGTTCTAACTGCACTGATAAGCTAGAACCTTCTTCAAATTGTATTATACTTTGAGCCACAGAGAGAGAACTTCTACAAGCTTACGGGTGTACATGTGATGAGGTCTACTAGTGTGTTTAATAAATTAAATGTAGCTGAAATTTGAGTTTCTTACTCTTGATGAAACAGCCAAGGATCTTGTTTCAACCAAATTAATGATATTTGACCTAATTTGGCTTGATACTAACTTTGAAAGTCATCGATAGTTTCTTGTTTTTCAAATTTGATCTTTGTCGAAACGCTGTACGCTATCTTTACTACTCTTTTAGTTTTAAATAGAAATTTGTCAAGATTTCAGGTCATGAATCTACCGTGCCAATGACTTGACTCCCTGTGTCATTACATTATTCCAAAAAGTGAATAAAGTTACTTTGATAGAAACAATCGGTCTTTGAATCTCGATGGAACTATGATTATAGCCTTGAAATTATTGGTAAGTGTAATATCGCAACAAAAATAGTGACCTCTACCTTTGGTACCTTATCTACCTTAAATATTAAAAGAGTTTGATATCGAGATCAGTTCGAGCCTTCATTTTTCTTCTATTTTTTCCCCACGTTGTAAGTGCAATTTTAAGCATTTCAGAACTTATCGAGGCACAAACGGAAAATTTGCCAATTTGAAGTGGTTCAAACGGGTACTAAATTCTTTCACAGTTCAATTGATATTTTGTTTACCTTTGGACAAAGCATTAAACTTGTCACATATCATGCCTTTTGAGCAGAAACTTTCGGTCTAATTTCATCTAGAATCTATCATGAATAGAAATGTTTACGTGAAAAAATACCCTACAATCAATATTAATTGGATTTTGATGATGCCTATACCATGATGCTCTAATGTTGTTATCCTATAGGTGCAAGCTAAGTGAAAAAGTAGCTCATATTAGGCAAACAGTTTTTATATAAGAGTATCTGTAACATGAAGGCATGACTGTCAACTATCGTTGAAGCCTACTACAATAGTGAGGACCATAAAATTAATGATTTACAAAAAAACATCCGACCAAGTCCTGATATTAGCTTTATAGGTGTCCATTCTCATGCAAAACCCACACTATGGCTTATATTACAGAATAATACTGTCATAGGATTTGTGTTGAATGTATCCGTATCAAAGGTCCAATTATATCCAAGAACTATTTCCACTCTATATTAGGTGCCTACTACTTTTAATGCTTTGCTCTGCTAGATTCTACTCTTCATGGCTATTTACGTGCAAAATTTGATAGAATGAAATGGAATGCAATTTATTGCTTTCGGAAGAATCTGAAGGTTCATAGGGTCATATTACAAGAACATATAACGGGATATCTTGTATGATTTTTGATTTAATTTTACGCTTATTTCAGGTCCCAAACCTGATTAAGTACCTTAAAAAAACATAGCAAGTGAAATATTTTTAATATTTGGATAAAAATAACATAAAAAAACCAAAAACTGTTACACAGGCCAATGGAATAAAACCATTGTCGAAATATCTCCACTGCGCAGGTCTTCCATGCTCTTTGTATTCAATTTTTCGAGGGAAAAGATATATATTATACCAGAATACTTCATTCCACAATACTAGATTGAAAAAAATAAGTAGTAGATTTAATATGTTGTCTAAGTAGGAGGATATTAATTTCAAAAATAATTTTCGACACTGAATTTTCAAAGCCCATTTATGTGAGCATTTTTGACGATGAATGAATTAAGTCGTCCTGAACTTGTATGTTTTCCTATTTGATGAGTAAATAAGTCCTATTCGTCGAAAAGAAGACCTTCAACTTGCACAAGTTCCGATTTTTGTAGAAACTATTTACGTAAATCCAATTCTCTTCACACAATATTCTTCTACGCGAATATGGTACCTAAAACACTAATTATCCACTTTGCCAGGCTTTCCCATCAAGGGCAATAAATTCAAAAAAAATAAACTCCACAGTCAAACGAAGCTCATTTCGCGTTGAGACTTCAGATTCAGTTCGTTTTATCAACTTTACAGTATGCTTCAGCTCGTACAATTAAGTCATGAGATCAGAAAATTTTCAATGCCCATCATCCATTCTTTCTCAGAAAACAAAAACTCCACTATAACAGTAAAATTTCAGCATACACGTTCAGCAACGGGAACTGATTTTGACTTCGTTTTCCTATTTGAGCATAAAATATGATAAAAATTGCAACTTAAATTTCCACAGACATTTCAAAAAATAGAAGCGTAGATTGTATTGCAGATATTTATGAAGTGTTCCTGATTCTCCGTCTTTCACCATATGACTGCACGAATCTATCTCCAACTGGAAATTAGCTAGTATCCCAATCAACTAGCATGCGGAAATTGATACTTAGTTGTGTTTGTGATTCCACTAATCATTTTTCAGAATTTAAAATTCATCAAAGTATATAGTAGGATTTTTCCTTATGCTTGCGGCTCCTCAGTAAACTTGAAAATATTAAAGCAATGAGTTACTTAATTTCCTCTTGACTAAAAGGTTCAGTGCTTCGCAACCAGTTGAGACAATTATCCCAGTTAACTTTTTCGGACTCTCCATTTTCCGCTACACCGGATATCAAAGTAAAAACTTGTCTAAATCACTTCAAGTATTAGTTTTTGAGTCATAGAGAACTTAAACGAGCAGAGATAAAGTTTGTGAGAAGTAGACCATAATCGAAAATTTGTAGGCCTCTAAGGAGTTCCATCAACTTTTTGTTTGAGTTCTTTAAGGAATATTCGAAAATTTTTGTGAGTATTTGTTTCTTCTCTGTCCGCTTTTCATGCGTTGAAACAGTAACCTTTTTTATTTCCTTCCTACTAAGTCTCAAAGAAAGTTTCTAGACATCTTGCAAAGTATTCGCAAATACGCGAATCTACCGACTGCTTTGAAAAATAACTCTCGTGGAAATTGACCAACCATAGAATAATTTATACACAATGCATTCAAAAAGCTGATAAAATTAATGGTAATATATGAAAAACAGACCAAAACGCTGAAATACAGCGAATACACCTAAAAATACGACATAAAATAACAAATTGTATGAGAAATTTGCCTTTGCACGGGACTGCGCATCCATCATCGTCTGCCGCTATCGACGATATTTCTGCTGTACCTACCTCTGCTATCCAACAATAGATTCATTTACATCAAATAGCTGGTTCCAAATACGGAGTTAGGTGTGCAGATAATTCCTTTGTTGCAGATTCCTGGGAAAATGCAGGTTTGTAGGCGTCATGCATATCTTGTAGTCGTCGTACATGGAATCTCCACACCTCCACTTTACTAACATTTTTGCCCATTGTTCACAAATTCCGCCGAATTAGTTCTCTTCCTAATTTCGATACGACGAAACACGGTCGTTTGAAACGTCAATTTTGCAATTTTTGGAGCCCTCTTGAGTTCACTGATACCTTTATATCATTTGGAAAAAAAGCCAAAGGCTGCAAACAAACCTCCGACATTTCCCTCAAAATTTTCTTTCCTCCTTCGGCAATATGTTATTTTTTTCTTACAATTTCAGCATAAAATTACTTCTTCCCGTTGAAATGAGTTAACTACGAAGTAAAATATGGATAACGCCTAGTACATCGTATTGAGATTTCATTTGATACAACAAAAAACTTCGTTTTGAATCAGTAAAGATTATGATTACCACTAAAATATAAATTTATTCATATATACCACCATTGAGTCTACAAGCGTTCTGAAAGTTTACATCTGTAGCACAATATCCATAGCAATGAGATCTGGATACTGTTCCATCCCTCCTAAGCATTTCTATGCAATACTGTCCACTAACTGAATAAACCGCTGCTTCAAACATAAAGAATTTATCATAGGGACAAAAAAGTTTATGAAGCTCAGGAAAGACGGTAACCCTCTTTACTAAAAAAGCGTTCCCAGAAAATCGCACAATTCAATATTTTAGCCACCACAGTCATCATAAAAACTGCTTTCTTTGCACTCACATCACTTTTTCGATCCATGTCCCCTATTTTTATTCGTCAGTACGAAATTAGAAAGATCTAAAATTTAATCAGAGTTGTAGGGATTAGAATTATTCATATTGGGAATCGCTTCGTTCCCATCGGCTTCGTAAAAGAAGTCGAAGATAGGGCATGCTGACTCATTTTCTTCATCAGACTCCTAGAATCCATCACCATTGTTAGCTTTTACGCCAGCTTTTCGCTCTACTGCAGCCTCTGTCAGTAGGCGAAGAGCATTTGAAGCCTCATTGACGCTGATTGGATCAAGAGATGGGGCGGAGACACTGTGTTAGTACTTTGGACAGACGATTACAGCTTTGCAGGACTCTGATTGATGTTGGGTCGGGGGGTGGCGGGAATGACAAAGATTCTGAGCACAGTCTGTAGTGTACCGTAGAGTATTTGACTTTTGGGCGAGACTGCGTAAATCAGTGAAAGGTAGTCTTTTCGAATTTTTCGGCCGCCTTTTTCTATACCCTGTTTCTCATTTCGAAACACAGACATATCACAGAAAATTTGAATGTTCGTCGAATTATACGCTAATTTAATCAAAAATTAGATTTTATTCTGTGAGCTGAAATACTTTTAATACGTACTGTACCAGGAAATCGGTGAATTCTCTGCAAATGTTTGTAGGCTTCGATTGAGTCGATTTTGGCTGTCTGTAGTACTGCTTTGCAGTAGTACTGTGCAGTGCAGTACAGTATTTCAGCATGAGTCGAACATATCTTCCAAACCTTCCCCCCGTTGATACTATTTTACTGGAGGATTAGACTCGTGTAACTATTTTCAAACATAATCAATTGTTATAGATCCAAAGTTCTCCAGTAATACAGTACTTTCGATATGTAGGGCACTCACCATAGGACAAAATTACAGAACATGAAACTGTACGCCCATCGATAATATTGCACAGCATACCCCTCCATGAAACGTTCTATGGTACGTACCTTCCTCAAAGGCTAAAAGTGGTACACCTAATGTATTTATAAAAACAAATCTGCTAGAACCAGTCCTTTTCCCATTCTACCACCGTAGTTAGAAAGATCCATTGGTTATGAGCATTTTGATTCCCATTCCACCAACCAGAAACAAATACTGGCCAAATAACCCATTTTCAGAAAAATGATTTATTGCGGTACAATCTTTCTGTACCTTCCCATCACTTTATGCCTCCATATGGTTGCTTCTTCAACCATCTGGAGCACCTGGAAAGCGCAAAAATGCAGAGACCGAACGCTGTGACCCTTCTTTGCCCCTTCGGATCTTCTACCTCCCCTAACTTGACGCTCTGCATTCTCTAGCCTAACAAGCATCCTTACAATTACTAGCAGCATCCGCTCGAAGCATTTTCTCGTGCTTACGCTTGTCAATCACCGCCAGTTTCTCCCTAATCTGACTTTACCGCCTTTCATGTCTTTGAGCATTATCTTGAAGCTGTTGCTGCCGTCTTTGATCTCGAATTATCCTCGGAACGTTGGTCCGCTGTTCCTGTTCCGCCCGCTTACGAGCTCCTTCCCCCAACATAATTTTATGGGCCTCCAATCTTTGCCCATGAGTGACCCAATCAGCTGCCGCGCCAGTCTCAGAGAGCACAGGCGTTTTGTTGTTGCTGATCACTGTGGCAGCAGAATTTGAATGCCTTATGGGCATTTTTTCATTCAGAATAGATGTGACCGTCTCCGTTTGATGCAGAAAATATGATATCTCCTTGATCTTTGAAGACTGACCACCAATTCTGCTTACGATGCAAATTATTTTCTCGAATGTTTCGCGGTCTGTCTGCCTTTTTCGAACAGAAGCAACAAGAGAAGCCACACTTGCATCTGAAAGGTTCTACTTGAGCAATAAAGAGGGTTCTTTAATTTCGTCTTTCGAGTTCCGAAATTTTGCAGGAAAATCACGGTTGAATGGATATAAGCCGGTCACTTCAAAAGAACGAATGAAGTCAGTTGGGCAAATGTTAGACAATGCGTATACTGCGCACGCAAGGTTGAAGTTAACTTTCGTAGTTTCCACTTTACCCTGTCTGCAAAACTTATCCCTCAACTGGCGCATATGGTGATGAAGTTGCTTTTTGAAGGGTTGGTTGCGTGGTTGTAGAAAATATGACGTGTTCGCTGCATTGGAAATGACTTCATGTTGTTATCAATGCACTTCTCTACCCACGCAAAATCCTTTCGAGAGTAATGACCGTCAAGAATAAGAAGCTTAGATTATGAATGACACATGATTCTGACAATGGCCATGTTAATATGCGGAACACATACATGCATGATGGCGCCCTTCATAGAACCATTGTCACTCAATTTGATAGCAGCTTCTAAAGGAAACCAGTTCGGGCGTGTAAAACGCTTTATAATTCCATGCGGTGCTTCGCGAAAAAGTACGCTTATAGGAGCCCACCAGTCTGAGTTAATTCTTTCCCAGGCATTGATGAAAAACCGAGGCACAAGAATGACACTAGCGGCAGCATCAACGACTGCTGTGATGTGGTTGCTAGCCCCAAATGTAGACTGAACTCCTCTTATCCCTCCGTTTTTGGTGGGCGCGCAGGCCAAGGCACGTTCAAGTTTTCCTCCCGTAACGTAAATCCCTGTTTCATCCATATTCTACAATCGGTTAGGATTGAGAAGTATCCCTTCGTGTGCATTACTGACTCTTTCCATGTTATGAAACAATGTTTCGACGTGGTCATACGTTTGAGCAGCTAGTTTAGCGTGTTCCCAATTGTCTATTTTTCTGTACGTTATGGCTCGGTGCCTTACATGGTAGGCACGCACAGTATCTGGACTTGTAATTCCAGACTTATACACAGCTCTGCCATCTGATGCTACTTTTCACAAAACAGAACAAAACTGGTCATTTTCCACGGCAAAACATTTAAATGCAGCGTCTTTTATCCTTGCGTTTACTATTTTGCTTATTCTAAACAGATAACAGGCTTGCGACCTCCTAGGTAATTCTTACTGGTCAGTTTTGACAGTTGATTTCGGTACTCCTGTTCTAAGACATGCTTTAATTGCTGAACAGTGCCTTTTGAAACTCCTGTGAATGCTGTGATGTCTCGAGTGGAGTGAGAGCCGTGTTTTAGAAGCTCAACTGCATCATCCCGTGACAAACTCTGTGCGTCTTTTCTTTCTGTCCTTTTTTGAGCAATTCGGATTTTTTCTGCATGGAAACGGGCATATTGAGCTATTTTGAGACGAAAGAAGTGCAATGGAGTCTCTGTAAATGATTGACGAACCTTCTATAGACTTGTATATCACCGTTGATGGCGGTGGACTAGGTGAGAGGTATGACGAAGAAGGGGTTTCGGTCGTTTATTTTTGGTGGGAAAGTGTACCAAAATGCCCTGTGTACCAAATTAAGCCGTGAGAAAGGTAATAAAAATGCGCAGTCGAATTGAGACCTGGCATCGAATGGGTTCCAAAGATGTGCTGTATAGTAGCCTGGAGACTGTACATATATCGACAGGGTTACTCACATGTCCAGTCGACTAGGACCTAGAAATCTACTGGGTCAGTGCGGTGTTCAGCCGACTTGACAAACAAATGGAAGCAGTCGACTGGATGCTGTAGAAATGACAGAGTAATGAGTTAATTGATATTAGAAATGTTAATCTTAACATTTAGATATCTTAAGAGCTTGCTGTTGATGACGCGTAGATTGTTACAAAAATTAGCCATGAGGGTGGGCAGAAGGCACACTATTACACTAGTGTAATAGTATGCCTTCTGCCGGCACAGTACCGTAAGAATGGGTGCATTATGCTGTACAGTATTTCACTTATGATAAGGCCAGGCTGCTCGAGACAACGGCTTTTACCTTCACTGAAGTTGCTACGAGGCAACCCAATTGCTAATGCTTTTGAACCCCTAAGGAGTTATATTATTATTCTGGAATCCCAATTTGAGATGAAGGAAGGGAGTATTGACTGTACTGTATGCAGCTAATGCCCCGATTTACTCTCTGTTGTTACAGTAACATTAGTCCTACGATCTGCATTCCGTGCTTAGTGTTTGGGTTCTCCCTAGTATACAAAAGGGGGTAAGCTTGGGTGTTCTACCATTGAATTGATGTGTCCGGCTATTTACCTAAACTGTTGGGAAGTTCTGTGATAATATATATGGCTCAAGTAGTCGTCTTTAGAATGCTAACGCAAGTCCAGCGATAACGTACACAAGGTGAAGATATTGAATGGTGACGCTTCAGCTTTTTTCAAGGTGCTGCGGTACTTGATAATTGCTGAGTAACCTATTTCTCTGATCGCCCATATGCCCAAGGCGCTCTGCGCAAATCAATTGATGAAGCCAATGAAATCCTGATTGCACTCGATCAAACGAAAGAAAATAAGTAAAAAGAGGTTTCGTCAGCCCACACACCTCTCATCCAATTTAACTCGTTCGCAGCCACAACCACAAGTGCCCTGAGTACGTAACCCCGAACACTAATGCGCGAGAGCTCGAGCAAAAAAGCATTCACTAGCGCGGTTCCGGAATGGAAAATAGGACGAATACTATTGATACAATTTAGTGCCGCAATACTAGAACAAATGCGCTTGGCAAGCCACAACTGTATACAAAGCACCAAACTTCCAGTTCTATAACACCCGGAAGTTGGTAAAAATGAGGCGTTGGGTGGTTAGCTCAGCGACACAGTTATCTCTCAGTAAAGGTGCTTTCAACTGACCGCATGATCCAGTAGCTCTCCGAAAGTCGACATAGAATGCGTAATCACTACTATCAGATCTCTACTGTTCAAAGGAAGACAAATATAAAGCTGTTTTATCTTCTTGGACCCCCATCGCTTGACTTCTACGCATATGAAGCGATCAAAACAGGTGTTTTGAATCCCAAAGCACATAAAAGTAGCGTTACTGGAACTTATTACTAGAAATTTAGCATGTAAAAGACACGATATCCGCAAAGGAAACGATCGCCGTGGTTGCTGACGGTACTTATTTAGCATTGAGAGAAGAATAAGTCTGTTAAGACCAAGATATTTAAAATTAGCCCTTCAATTTTCGGTGGAGCAGCGAATCAACATGTGGCTAAACTGAATAATCATGAAAGTAAATTTAGCGGAGGGCTGATAAACTATGATAAAGCCTCTGCAAAGAGTGGCCTATTATCTATCACAAAAACGGAGGATGCAGTTTGATAACTATTATTGACGACAGCGAAACGGACTGGTCGAACTCATGAAAATAATCTGTATATACTTCTTAGATTTAGATTACACAATTCCAATTCTCATCTCTTTCCATCCCCGTTTCCTTTAATTCAGTCTCTTTTTCATCCACCCACCACCGCCCTCAACAAAAACCATTCAAATCGTTCCTTCTTTCCCTCATTCTACTACCATTCTTTTGAACTTCTGACTTTATCGAATACACCATAGTCTCGAAAAATATGTTATATTTAATATTATGTACAATTAAATATAGACAAAGGACAGAATGAGATTTCATTCTGTTGCATCCTAGGTGCCTTCAAAAACAGTTTCATCACCATGCTCAGTTTGATGGATAAAATTCCTCGATATCCACTTTCAATCCACTGTAGCTAATTTTCTGCAAGTAATCAAGTCCTATAAATCACTCACTGGCAGAAGTATTAGGGACAGTGGGTGGTATTATTTTTGTATTTGAACGTAGAAACATGGCCTTGTCGACCATTGTCACATTTAAACAGATACGGGCTCCACTTAAAAGGTTTCCAGCGCCTTTGAAGTCCCGTTCAACATGAGCAGGAGAATTTGGATTTCCGAGTATGCAAAATGCCTCAGGAGCCAAGATCCGGTACTTCTTTTCTTTTGCTTTCTGCCAAACAAAAAGCCTTTACTAAGATCGAAGAAAATAAGCTTCAGCAAACTTTTTCTACTATATTCCTCGATTTGTTGTTCACATTGATGAGAAATTGACAAAAATGCTTCGCTCTACCCTACCCCATCATCAGAAAACTCAGCAATATTCCAAATAATTTCCAAAATGTACCTTCGACACTGTTTTTGGAGGATTCTGCCTATAAATAATATTTCATTAGAGCCAAATCAGCTAAAAAACTTCGCTCTTGATCTACACGTGGAGAAATTTGTATTTAACTACGTGATATCTCATTACCAAGACAATGAAGAAGCTCGTTTGAATGGACGACAGTACCAAGGGCAATAAGACAGTCGGATGACTTATATATAAAGGATTGTAAAATAAATATATTTGCATTATATATGATCGTAGCATCCTACTTCAGCTATTTTAAAATCGTTTAAAAATAGCATCTAAAAGAAGGCTCCTCGTTGTTTTTGTCAAATCGCTCAGTCAATCGGCAGGGATTGCATCTGATGATGTTCAGCCCTCGCAATAGTTCTAATCGGACCGCTCGAAAAAGGGAACTTGTTGGTCTGATACCAGAACAGTGCACCTTAGCGCGCAGAAAGCTAAAAAATCGATGCCAGACGGAAAATTCGTAGCCGGTTCGGCAATAATTATTTCACCAACAGGCTTCATCAAAGAATAACATTCCAATAAAATATGCGGCTGCTCATAAAGCTGAAACTGACATCCAGTTTCATTTCTGAAGTATTGATTCCTCAGACAGTCGCACAGCAGCAAAAAAAGTTCACTTAGTCTGATTTTACCAAGCCACCTGTGGGGCATATCCGAAATTAGTTTCAGTCTTGTCTCACGAATCGTGAATTGCAAGTCCTCGAATTTCACCCGCTCTGCATAGAATTTGTATACATGCTCAATCATCTTCTTGATGTTCTTGCGCAGGTTACGAAAGGAAGGGGTTTCGATTTTGATGGGTCAGGAGTTGTCCCAAAATCCTCAACGAGGTCACAGTTTAGCAAATTGAATATGCACCAGTCCCATTTACCGTTGACAGCGTCGTGCATAGCCGCTTTATATCCAACCCGCCGTCTGATGTCGAGCCGCGTATCCGACACAGAGTAAAATCAAATTCACCCGCGATATTCTTATACCATACAAAAAACTTGTCTGAAATTCGTAAGTTTTCCAATTTTAGAGATAGATGAAATGAACAAAAACCTACAAGCAAAGACCATACTGACCATTAACGGCCCACAAAAAATATTATTCCAATGTATTTGTCGTGATTCACTCTGCAAGTTCAAAGATCGACGTTGAAATAAAACATCGACCACGAGCTACCGTTATATTGTGAGTCAATGGCATTTCTTATTTTAGTGGTTTTTGCCAGGTACATTTCCAGATTAATAAGCTTCAGCAGAGCGGGGTGCGTGGATTTATTTCATTGGTTTCGCAAGTCAAACATGTCTGTGACAAATCGGAAGAGTTGTGATTTAGCTATCGAAAACGTAAGGCTGCGCAAAACGAAAAATTGCTATTTGAAGCTTGCGTTGTTGCATTAGACTTTGCTTAGGCGTCGGATTATTCGCTGTTGCTTTAAAATTAAGTTTGATTCTGTCTTCATGATCTTCAATGCGATTGAAGGCGAGGAATTAATGTCATGATTTCGGTGTAGGTGGCCTGTTGCATTTCTAGTATTATATAAAATACGGATAACATCTCTACAGCCTTCTGTTGCCAGTCAAACCTGTTTCCTTGTTTTTCGATTGGATTCCTTCCAGATGACTCTCACATGGTAGTCAAACATAATTTTTCTTTCTTTTGCCGACGACGACACTTTTGCACGTTCAAACCCGGCTGGAGGGAGATACAGCTCTATTATTTCAGCCACAGTGAGCTTTCGTGTGGGAAATGTATTTTCTGATTATTCGTTCTGTTTTTAGTCGCTTTGTAGTATTTTTTTATTCGAATGAGAACATTATTTTCATTTTTGAGAGCGACGGCAAACTATTTTGGTCTGCCATTCTATGTTGAGTCTGACGTAGAGAGTCCTGAGGGGTATTCCAGGAAGGGGTTTGGTAATGTTGGCGTCTTCACTTTCGGCAGACTTTGTCTCCACCGAGCTCAGTATTAATGGCCAGTCAATTTACCGTCGTTTTCCATTCAACGAGATCACTTGAATGAGTCTAGTCAACCAGTTCCACCAGCTTTTATTTCTGTGAGAGGCCAAAACAAAGACCAGCACCACGTGATTTTACAGTAGAAAGCCAGTCAAATATTCAACTGTTGACTTAGTAAAGACTGGATTCTGCATCATTCAGTAGACTGGATACTTGACAGCGACTGGACCCTGGAACATACAGTCAACTGGAAAGTCGATTTTCGACTGTTTCGTAAATGAACAGTTCACTGGCCATTGAATCCGTTCAAATGGGCTCAAAACCAATAGTCGACTGCCAATCCAGTCGACTGCCAGTCGACAATCATTCAGTACTGTTACCCTAGGAAATATTCTAATAAAGCGGTGCTAATGGTTAGGTAGTAAAAGTACTGTATATTACTGTACAGAAAGGAACTTTAACAAAACAATACAACCGACCAAATCTTCTATACATTCGGGGGGTATCTCTTAATGTGTTCAAAAACCTGAACCACACAGATTGTAACAATGTCTCTCCCACACCACTGTGTAGTAGAGACTTCTTCGCTGTCGCTATTCCAATTCTTTATTACAAAGTGGTGTGACAGAGAAACTGCATCGTCTTGAATGAATTTAAAACTTTGATTTTTCTTCAATGTTTTTATTTGACGTGGAGCTTCACGTCATCGTTTTATTTACGTAGTTATATTCTATATAGTTACAGCTCTACTTTCTAGTAAGTTATACTGAGCTAAGAAAGTATAGAATTTCTAGAGTAGAGCTACAGTACTATCTATATAAAGGGGGCTCCTCTGGGTTCTTGTGGGAATCCTGTCACACTCCATACACCCTTTGCCCCCAACTTTCTGAAACCCACTACCATCGTCTCTACTGTTCCTTTAGCAGCTCACCGGCTGCCTCCCTCTCTGTTCCACAGATAGTAGGTTAAACCCCGTACATTAAAATAACCCCAAAAATTCCCCTGTAACAAAGCTACCACCAATTATTTGGTGCGGTATAGAACAAAGGCGACTCATTTTTCAATCAATGAAAAACTCGAACTTTGGTCCTATCGCAGAAGCCGGAAGTCTAGTGAAACGAGTCTGAATTCTTCCCACCTACCCGAATCGTTTAAAATGCTTACATTAGATCTCTCACAAAACTATTCAGTAAACACTAAAAGACTGATTAGTAGCGTAATCAATGTTTGCTTTCAAAAACATCTATGATTAACCATTTTCGTATTCAGATATACGAATTTACAGGGAACTAAATGAAAATTATTTTGTTTATTAATGAAATTTATGTTACTGTTAATTTCCTGAGTCATTGCTCAGTTATAGACTGTTATCAAGATACGGTTTCATCTCCGGTCACTCCCTCATCAAATTCATTTGAAGAAAACTTGATAACTCTCCCCTCCTGATACTGACCTTCCATACGCTTTGTCCGCTTAGCTCTGTACCTTGCTTGCGTGCGAGTTCGTTTCGCATTTATACTTTCGCAACTTTGTACAGTTTGTTTTTTATATGGTTTTAAAACGATCGAAAAGCAGCACGCAACGGGCACCATTGAATGTGATAGTTTGTCAGCGCTAGATCAACTCTTAAGCAAAGAAATATATAAAAGTTCTCCCCATCGATCTTGGCTAGAAATGGTAGTCCACAAGCCCCACATTTTACCGACCACATTTTACCGAAATAGTTCTCAGTTTATTAATACTGTCTTATGCGATTAATCTTTTCTCCTTTCCTCATCAAACGACAAATGTCCATTTACAGGCTCTTACTTGGGATGCACCGTGCGTGTAAATTCCATCACACCTTGGTATCCCTTTTCGCACAAAGCAGCCCAGTGGTCTGGATACTTTTCGGACCCAATCCTATCGTCCGGCTGCCCGCCGTCCTCCTCAGTTTTAGCAAGCGCGTTATTATACCACTGACTTATCCGACAATAAATATAAACGTCTGGTGCTGAAAAAAGAAACATAATACTACACGCAACTGATAATCAAATTGCCAGCACAGATATTTCAACCTTGTAGCCATAAATTTTGTTCTTTCCACAGAAGTAACGGCGGCCTTCGTCCAAATTTCCTGAACGCTTGTTGACCTGTTGGAAGGTGACATCAGTGGAATACCTTGCATACGGAAAAACTCGAAACCGTTTGCTCTCTGATGTTACCCTATGAATTAGAAACGTTATTAGTAATTCTTCAATGCAGTATTCATACATCAGTACGACCAATTTTGTTATGAACGGACACATCATCCGTTCGAAAGTCGGCCTTTTAATTCCGAAAATACGACCAAGAAAATCCCATGCTCCTCCGTGCTTATGCGCCACCAGAATCATAAATAAACAATCCTTTTCGGTGTACTTGTATCTCTATCTCCTTACTGAATTGTGGACTGCACAAATTTGTGACGGAAACTTATTCCAAATTGTCTCAAACTGTCTTGCGTTGAAGTTGACCATCTCAAGTATTGTGTTCGAGCCTCTGGCAGAGTAGAAGGAGTCAAAAGGAGGACAATCACTGTCATTCTCTTCATCAGAGTCGGCACGATCTGGACCTGTGTTGCACCCATCTAGTTCTGCTGAATTTTCTACAGCTTCCTCTGCGAGGAGCGCGAATGTGTCTTTGTTATCATAAGTGCTGATGGTCGCCATTGTGTTTGGAATGTTTGTTCTGAATAAAAACGCGTGAACTTCGTTGAGGTTAGTCGGAAGGATAAAATGAATTCACAATCTAATCGGTGGTGAATGAGCTCCTGATATTGGTTTTTCGTGAAAGAAAGAAAAACAAATTGCGTAATAACTGAGTCATTCCGGAAATGATCAGATCATTCGTATTTTGTGTTGTATGTTCGAATTTACTCTGCGCTTACAGATTTACCGCCTTCGTACGGAGACCCCTATTTTTTGATTAAAAATAACAGTCATTGAACAAATAGCGAGTAAAGGGGAATTTTCGGGCATCGCACCGAATTCCACCACGTTATTGCCAATTTAATTGAGTAATTACCTGAAAACTTATTAACTGTTTGAAAGAGATAGTGTTTTCGTCATTAGATATCTAAACCAGATAGTGCCTGTATTTCGGAAGACCTGGTAATATTGAATTGAGTAACGAACATGTGATAAAACCAAGCAATATTAAATGAAAACAATGAAATGCTCAAATATTTTAGAACATTCTGATTTATTTGACAATATTGTTGGACACAAGTTCTAATTTGAAACTATTCCTATTTGTCAAAAAAGAAAATTTACTTGGCAAATTCTATCTGAGTTCATCCTCGACTTGGCTCCGGTGCGACCTAATATCCCTTAACTGAACATCCATCCAAGCTCTGTGTCTCTTCCTGAAACGTTCTTGAATCCTTTTGCGCTTTCGCAAATGGCTAGAATCGATCTCAAAAATGCGATTACCTATACGCCGGAAACGCTGGTTGTCTTCAGCTCTCAAAGCGTTCCATCTTAAATGAAAATTCGTAAGAGCAACACATAAACGAAAGTACAGGTCGCAGTTTGTCTCAAAACACCTCCATATCCCACCAAAAACGTTCCAAAGTCCACTCATTCTCCCAAAAAAATTTCCAACAAATATCCGATTACTAGAGATCTGAAAATTACGATGCTCATCCGATCTTGATAGATTACCGTTCTGCAGCTTTTTGCGGGGATAGCACGACAAATTTCCGCTGCCCTTTGATATCCTTTATCCATGAGTACGGGGGTACTCCTCCCTCAGTTCCCCAGAATCCAGCTCCTGTCGTTCATTTCTTGTCTTCTTAAGCTCAATGGAATGAAATTCATGGTCTTCTTGGATGATTTTCAGATCGGGAATAGAATCCAGGTATTTCACAGAGCACCCTAGAGCCAATCCGTTCGGGAGAACGAATAATTCAACCTTGTACCCACAAAGTTTATGTTTTTCACTGAAGTACTTTTTCCCTTCATGCAAACTACCATTCGGGCGATATGTCTGTCGAAAAGTCACGTCGGCTGCGGCACGGGTGTAGCCAAAATTGGTAAACACTTGTCCCTTTTCTGGTAACTGATGCATGGGAAGCTGAGCTCCTACAGCCGTCACCGCCACATCAAAAATGAAACCTGACACTCTCTGCTCGAACTTATTCGTAAAACTTCCAAACGAAGGTTCCTTTCTTCCGAAAACTCTGGCGAGCCAGTCCCACTATCCCCCGTGTTTCAAAACGGCAAGCATCATGAATGGAGCATCTTTTCCTGAGATATCACACTCTCGCCCCCTCCCGACGTTGTAGTTGCGATCGATAAAACTTCCAAACAATTTCCATAGTCGCTGGAATTCCTGTGTCCTGAAATTTGTCATGCTTTTTATTGCCGTGGTGCCTCCTGTCTCGTAGAATCGGTCAAAGTAAGGGCACAGTGAGCCGCTTTTATCATCACTCTCCTGTCTGCAGTCTTTCGTCCAAAATTTTCAATTCGACCTCTCGCTCGGCTACTGCGTCGGTCAGGAGCATGAGGCTTTGGTTTGCCAGTTGTGCTGTTATTGGTCCCTCATTGTCTGACTCTGTTCAGGTCTCGCTATCTGCCCTGGCCTCTCCATGTGCATTGCTTCGCGGCATTCTGAAGCGCCGAGGTTTGGTTGCTTTGGGTAGTGGTGTTTCTTCGAGGAGGCGTGATTTTTGCTTTGTATGTTGGAGCCTGGGGCGCGGAGATCGGTTTAAATTGCAGAAGATCGACTGATTTGGAAAGTGAATCTTATAGTTCGCAAACGCGCGCCATTTTCAAATTAACACTGTATTTTCCGAATTTGATTTGGCTTTTTGGAATTCGGTTAGTATTTACAGCAAGGGGGAAAACGGGAAAAAGGAGTGTCTTTATTGAGATGTATGGATTGGCTGGAACTCATTTGGAGTTGCAATTCTGATTGTCATATTAAATACATGTACCGATGGTCGAAGCAATGTACAAATCATTGCTGTCGAATGATAGCACCAGCAACAGTCTACCAGAAAGTCGATGGGATGCCAACCAGTAGACAAGCACCATTAGAAGTTAGTGCCAACGCCGAGTGGCGTTGTAGAAGAATGCTTCGAGCCTTGGAAAACCGTTCCATTGCGCGACTTGCGACGGTTCTTGCAAGCTCCGTGACCACTGAAAACGCCTCTGGATGCCATCCGCCAAGAGTGGAAATTGGAACAGGAACTAGCCTGCTTCTCTCCGGTAATTCCGCAAGAAAACTTGGTACTTTCGCCGCTTTTCCGCGCTCGCTGCATTGGACTAATCATTGAGTTGAAAGTCAATGCCAATCTATTTCTATTTTTCTCAGTAGTTATGTGTTGTCTGTGCTGTTTTAAGTACTGGGGGGGGCCGGGGTCTTTATTGAGATGTATGGATTGGCTGGGACCCACTTGGAGTTGCGAATCTGCATTTCATATTAGAGCATTGCCAAGGGTCTTTGCCAAAACCCCAAAAAAATTGCATAGCTGTAAAAATATCACTGGCCTCCCCAAACTTTAATTATGGAAATTTTGGTTTGAGCAAATCCCCCTCAATAGTATCCTTGCCCAACCCAATTGAGGCAGCATTATGTCCTCCTCAGAGCGACACAGAGCAGTTTATGTCGCTGCTGTCAGCTTCTATTTCAGGCTTCACCGCTTTAGTTACGACAAATTAAGGCTCAAGAAAGAAGAAGGCAGGAGGATCTAAGCCCGGCCGTAGCCGGAACAGGCAGCGCAACATGAAGCAGGTTGGGGATCAAATCGATAAGGACTACTTTTGTCGCACCAAGGTTGGTCGTCCTGTATTCTCAGACATAGAATTCGAGCGTCGATATACCGTTTCCAAGACGATACATGAAAAGCTACGTGCATTTATTTGTTCTATTGGGACCACGTTTCATCAAAGAAGCGATACCACTGGCTTGGTGGGAGCAAGTACTGATCAGAAACTTACTGCGGCCCTCCGGATGCTTTGTCAAGGAAGCTCTGCAGAGGCTATTGTAGAGTATACCAGAACATCAGAAAGCTCTAATTTATTCTGGATGAAACGATTTACTGAGTATGAAGTAAAGGTTTATGAAGATGAATGGTTAAGGTATCCTGATAGTTCTGAAGTGCTCAAGATAGAAAAACAGTATCACTCTCTGGGATTCCTTGGTTGTATTGAAGTAGTAGATTGTGAATCATGGGAATGGGATAAATTTCCAGTTGGTTGGCAGGGTCAGTATAAGGGAAAAGACAAGAAGCCTGTTTATAGAGTGGAAGTTGTGTGCGACGATTATCTACGAATTTGGTATTTAATGTTCGGTATACCAGGAGCCAAGAATTACAAGCCTATTCTAAACCAAAGCGTGCTTTTTAATGCAATAAGAGGCGGCAATTGGCCACCATATCGACTGGACAGCAAAGTAGGTGAGCTGGACCTAGACTGGTTCTATTACCTTGCGGATGGAATATATCCAGACTTCAGGATATTTATCAAGCCATTAGGAGAACCACGTAGTGCGAAGGAGAAGTTGTACTCAAGCATGCAATCATCTGCAGGGAAGGCTGTGGAGCGGGTGTTTGGGTTTTGTTCGCACGTTTTGTAATTCTATACCAACCTTGCAGACTACAAAGTATACGGGATATGACTCACGTGATGAAGGCTTGCTGTATAATGCATAACATGGTAGCAGAGGATCGTGAATACAATGGAACTGAGAGGTTCAAGATTGATTTATATATATTAGATGAGACTCTGACAGCTATTCTTGAGAACATGAGAAGACCGGGGTCAACATATGAGCAAGCAGAGCTTTGGAGAAAGACATTGGATGTCACGGAGAGCAAGGAGGAACACGCGAAGTTGACCAACGCACTAATGAATTACCATTGGAACAGATGTGGAGATAGCGAATATTAAAGGACGTTTATATGGCGTAGAGAGCGAGGGCAAAGTCGGTAAATAACGCGCCTTACGACGAGCGAAGCGAGGAGCCGGTGCATCTTTCAATCGGCTTCACGAGCGGAGCGAGTCTATGCTGCGCAAATTTTGCAACTTTCGTTCAGTTTCCATTAGTAAACTACGCTCCGTCACTAGAGTTCTCGGTGTTTAGGGGCTGCGTTAACATGTCGCCAAGGGAAAGGCCATTCCTATTTGCCGCCAAAGCACCACTTGTGCTGGGTGAAACAGTGGTTGTATTGCCAGATGCAGTGACTGTCTCACCACGAGTTGACGCGGCGCCAAATACAGTGCTACTTTCCGTCTGCTCAAGCTTCTCTGTCTCAGTAGCAAGCTCCTCTCCTTCCATAAACGTACTCAATATTCTCTTCCGCATTGTTTGTCGCATGTGCATTATCTCAGACTCACTTGCGTCTGATCCAGGTCCGAACAGCTCCTTAACCATCTCCTAGTCCAACTTGCAACGCTCCAATGCCATCATTTGCTCTGCAATGTTTGGCTTGGCCTCTTGAGCTGCAATCATAGCCTTCTCCATTCTTGCCACTGAACTGGCCATTTGTGCTGCACTTGTCTCGATGTCGTTAACCTTTTCAATAGACTTCTTCTCTTTCAACTTCTTCGCGGCTTTGTTTCCCATCGGCCTGCACTTCTGATCGCCTTCATCGACGTTCCTATCCTCCCCAACAGTCATTTGCAACCAATAGAGATGTCGATGTTATCAGATATTTATAACACTCCATAAACCCAAACTTCTTCTTAATGTGGTACTCTGGATTGCGTATAACACCATAAAAGTGTGAAGTTGAAACAGCACCATCACTATAAATGAGCTCGGAACATCTATCCAAATCATCATAACTGGGATTACCAGTAAGCTGCATAGTTACCACTCGTTCCCGACATCCTTTGAACTTAGTACACTCCTTGCGAATATTCCTCCATTGCTTGAGACACGCCACAGCTGATCGACCTTGCCAAAGACGATCATCAAGAAATCCTCCATATCTTCCCAAAGTGCAAGCCTTCGCTGGACGTCCTTTATCTGCCACGAAGGCTTCCTTATCTTCCGTCCCAACTGAGCCTCCGACGTCCAAGCGCCCACTGCTGGGTCTGTACAAGCAGCGGCAGTAGCCCTCGAAAGACCGAAATTCTCCTCCTCGTTCCATCCCAATCCTCTCCCACCAGCCCCAGTTGTCCCGCCCCTTGCCGTCTCAGCACTTTTGCTAGGCTGCTCAGGTACTACTGAAGACATAATTGAGATGTTTGCTGTGGCGAAACTAAAGCACAAGGACAAAGGGTGGTGCGCAAAGGGTGGTGCGCAGAGCCTTTATAAAGGGCTTGATTTGCTCAGTGTCTCGGTCGTCCCAGCCAATTTTCCCCCGCCACTGGCCTTTCCCATATTTGGAAAAGCTTGCCCAAACAAACTTGGCTTGTTCAAGATCCCAAAATTTGGGATCGCTTTTGGGTATTTGAGAGGACCGGTAGGGTATGGATTTTCCCAAACGTTGTCCCAAAAAAATTATTCTAGGGCTATGGTCAAACCGTCGAGACTGCTCTTAAATACATGTACCGATGGTCGAAGCAATGTACAAATCATTGCTGTCGAATGCTAGCACCAGCAATGGTTCACCAGAAAGTCGATTGGATGCAAGCCAGAATAAATACTGTGCATTGCTTCTGAAAATGTATTGGCTCGTTCTGATTATTCCTTCTATTTGACAAAAGCTCTATTGAATTGTGATGTATTGAAAGGGGAAAGGTTTGGGTGTTTTACTCTTGGAAGATATATCCGATCTATCCCATGGTTTCCAAACAACCACAATCGACTCAACAAGGGTATACCGACACAGTAATGGGGAAGGAACTACGCTCCCTAAAATGCTACCTTCAGGCCAGCCGTCAAACAGGCCGCATTGGACATGACGGCTGCTGCGGCGTGCCTTTGTATTGGAAGTGATGTCCAATGCATCAAGCCTGCTGACAGGCTTCGAGCCAGCCATTTAGGCACATGACTCACATTACCCATTATCCTGAACATGTTTAGCATACACCGGGGGATAGCCGAACCGCACTTTTCAAAAATTAAAGAACAAAATCAATTCCACTATTGAATTGGCTATGGTTGATGTCCAGGAAAACTTCTGCTAATTGATCACGAGCTCCTGCACACCCTCAAGTTTCTCCTAACTCCCACCATTCAATAGGCAGACATGCAAAGGGGTCAGCTACGCAGTCAGACACTTCAAACCAGGCTCCGCCTTCCATCAGACAGACTCCCGTTCAGCAGCTTCTGCTCCAATAGTCCTCCACGCAGAATACCCTGTCAAACGCTGTCCCCGTGGCGCTCACGGAGCAATTACCTTAGGGTGACACTCGTATGCGAGCGTTCCTAGCATCAATGGCCCCGCAATGATTGAAAAGATTGGTCCACTGCGCCCCTGTCTAGGTTTGAAAACGCACATCCCGAACAAACAGGTTTTTATATTCGAATTTGCAGTAATCTCCAATGTGGCTGGTTTGCTTGCTGGCCTCCCCTCTACTTGCTGATAGAGTGAATTTCCATCAGTGCCCGCCGCTACATTGCACGTACATGCTCTCTACCACCGGCCGGGTATGAGCCAGCTTATCTGTTACAGGAGGAATTTAGGGGATTAGGGGATTTAGTGTTTTTACTGTTGGAAGATTATTTTAAACGAAGCATCCGTGCTCCTTTTTCTGCAGTACTTTTGCAAACTCCGTTTTTCGCCCCGACACTCCTTGTCCGAAGCCTGGGTGCCCTGAGACATTAGAATTTCATGGGGACCATTTGCTGCTCCGTCGTTATGAATGCCAGCGCAACAATCGCCACAACGATCAGGTTGCTTTGCTAGGCAATGATCTTGGACGGGCAGCTCGGCGCCCCTTTATCGAACCGCGTGTGCATCCAACACCGGCCAAGATGGGACATCAGAGCCATGGGTGCGGCAGGTGGAACTGACTATTTCGACATAACATTTGTCAATCCACTCGCTCCCTCCCATTCCAGAGTCCGGACTTTCAACCCGATGACGAGTCGTAATGCAGCGAGCGCGGAAAAACGGTGGAAGTACCAAGGCTTTTTTGCAGAATTACCGGAGAGAAGCAGGCCAGTTCCTGTTCCTATCTCTACTCTTGGCCGATGGCATCCAGAGGCGTTTTCAGTGGTCACGGAGCTTGCAAGAACCGTCGCAAGCCGCGCAATGGAACGGTTGTCGAAGGTTCACAGCATTATTCTACAGCGACACTCGGCGTTGGCAGTAACTTCTAACGCCGCTTGTCTGCTGGCTGGCATCCCATCGACTTTTTAGTAGACTGTTGCTGGTGCTAGCATTCGACAGCAATGATTTATACTGTACATGGGAAATTTTTGGGTTATTTTAATGCATAGAAGATGTGGTCTTTATTGCTTTGTCCATCAGTGCCGCTCTACGGAAAGGCAGTAGCCCTGCCTTCGAGCGCGATCGCTTGTTCACGATTATCAGTTCGCTCATACAACAACGAACTTCTGTCGCGATCAACCGACGACAACTCAACCGCTCCTGGCTCGGATAGATTTTTCCCCTTTTGAGGGCCGCTAGCCCTCCCTTTTCTGCTTGGTAAAGTCTTCTTCTTCTTCTTCATCAGTACATGTACTTTATATGACATTCAGATTTACAACTCCAAATGGGTTCCAGCCAATTGATACATGTCAATAAAGAAACAGTCCTTTTTTCCCCTTTTGCAAAGTGCCTATATTCGCATTAGGGACGCCGAGCCCGAGACAATCATGCCCGAAACTTTGGACTTTCACGGGGATCACCTCATGCATTGTCGGCATGGAGGAGAGCGCATTGTCCGGCATTACAGCGAAGTTGCCCTGTTAGGAAGCGACCTCGCCAGCGCGGCAAGGCATCCCGTCATCGAACGCAGAATTCCGCAAGACAAGGCCCGAAACCAACGCAACAGGAGCGACAGGTGGCACGGACTATTTGCACGTCACTTTCGTCAACCCACAACTCCGTTCCCACTGCACGATTCGAAACTTCAACCCTCTCATTAGTCTTAACGCCGCCATATGAGACAAGGACGGGGGGTACCAAGGTTTCATTTCTGCATCGCTCGAGAGGGCCAATCTCCTCTCCATTCCAATCTCCACTTTAAGAGGATGGCATCCGGAAGCTTTTTCCGTTGTCACGAAGCTGTTTCCTTTGTCACGGGGTTGGCAAGGGCTGTCGCTAATAGAGCCATGGAGGATTTTTCGAGGACGAGATTAATTCTTTTGCATCGGCACGCCACACTAGTAGTCTCCTCTAACGCGGCCTGTTTGTAGCCTGCTTTCCGCACATCTTCCTAGATAGAATGAAGACGTGTGCTATATTCTTTGTTACACAACGCCTTCCGCACAGCTCCTTCTGGTTCCCAGCCTTCCGAAGTCCCACAGTAAACACACACCCTATTTCCCCACCCTCTCAAGTTCCCTCAAACGATAAAACTAGTGCAGTTTTCTTTTTGGCGTATCATCATTGCCTTTCTAACGACGTCAATGCACATGGAATAATTAACACTTAAAGTATAAGTACGGTGTGGGTGTCAGGCCAGCACTGCTAGGTTTCCAAAGTTGACTGCTGCGTTTCCAACGTGCCAACATTCTGTTCTACCGTACCAATGCAGAAATTGCGCACCTCTCCTTACAGAAAGAACTCTGAGCGCGCGTGAAAAGTGAGAGCGTGAATAGTTGGTTACGATTAGTCCAGTTTATCTTTACTTGCAAGGCAGGGACCCTAGCAGAAAACGTGAGTTCTCTGCGGCATACAGTATGGAAGGGACTTTCCCTTGAATCGGGTCGCTAATTATTCGGGTAGTAAGCACTGCCTTCGCTGAGCAAAAACAAAAGCTTGCACTTAAATAGCGACCAGGGATCGCGAGGCCGACTCTAAGAATTGGACAATAGCACCAAGCAATGAAGTCGTGCCAAAGAGAGTCAATTGAACAACCCATGATCCCTCGCATGATCCTGCAACGCGACGACCCCTACTCATTCAAATAAAGACAATGCAAGTAACTAGTGTCTATCCGACCACGCACTGTCCTCATTTGAGGCACACTTTGTCCTCATATGAGGACAATTTCCGTTACATTTTGGAAAGGAAAATGTTTTGGAAGCCCGAAATTTTTACTGGAAAAAAGGTTTTTTATGTTTAGTTACAGTACAGTAATTTTTACTGTACATGCGCCCTCGTTTCTGAAACCCCCCACGATAATACGAACTATTTTACCTTCCAAAATGAAGTCGTTTTCACAACTTCTTGCGAAGAGCGGAAGCTGGTGAGGGAAAATTGGTCTAGCCTTCACCGAGGTCAACAATCTTGAAAAGTTTGTTTTGATCGGCCATCTACACTCATGAACTAATCCCTTAGGGAACAGCTGACCATATTTTTCATGCATTAAAAACACCCCAAATTTCCCCCTCATGAACTAATGCGGAGGGATAAGAAATGCGCTGAGGTAAAAAATTTTGTATTGAAAAAGAAGTGCTAAAAGTAGTCCTCATATGAGGACAACGGTCCAATAGACACTAGAGCATATCTTAACAAGGAGCGTTTTCATGCAGAAGTTCCTGATTGGGTTTTCCTCGATCAAGCAACCTGCGGCGCGGGGACGGAGCTGATAGACCGAGTCTTAATTCATTCCGTGCTGAGCGGTCTCGTTGTTGAGGAACTGCGGTCCTATGACTTGCTCACAATGCAGCAGTTTTCTTTAGATAGAAACAATATGAGCACGGTGGATCTCGGCATTGCAGTAGCCTGGCATTATTATCTGCACTTGATCAAAAGGGGTGGGGAAGGTTAGCTGTGTTAACGTCTAAGGTGTGTAAGGTGTACAGGGTCGGCTGTTTGCATGGGTGCAAAGGGTACCTAGCCATAGTCATTGCAGATCATTCCGCCTCTAGATCGTAACAATCATACAGATTTTTGAAAATCTGTATGATTGTTGAAAGAGTGCACCCTTTACACCCTTTTTGGGCCTTACGGGTTATAATATATAATATTTTTTTCTCGGAGAACGTTATGGAATATAGGACGAAGTTGAAGATTTGAGTTCAAAGCTTGCTCAGGCGTTTACGTCCATAGAAGGGCTATGAACCGTTAGTTGCTGTGCATGATAGGAAAATTCAGGATGCAAATTTATTAACAGGAGGGACTTTCGCCTGTTTGCTGAACAAAATAAGGGGGAATGGTGACCTTTTATTACTAAAATGCATTACGAGGGGACCGTACGGCCCGGCTGGACCTATTGGGGTTCAACCGCGCCGAATTTGCGCTGGTTGATCATGACGGCAGTATACCGCTGCACGAATGCTGACACCATTGTACGAAGCGCGCGAAACTCCGTGAAGGCAGGCTTTCCCCGCCTAGCAGTGGTGAAGTTGGCAATGTCCTGGAGGAGCTGAACAAAATAAGAAGCTAGGGATTAATAACTACAGCAATTATTTATTTTTTTTTCAGTGGGGAAAACATTATTTATTTAGGTTCTCTATTAGAAAAAAAGTAATGTATTGGGGAATTTTTTTACTATAGTTCCCTCAACATCACGCAACATGTTTGCTGACAAGGCTCGCAGCTACTTTCTGATAACCATTTCATAGCGCGCCCATCCCCATCGTAGTGTTTCTTTGTCGCCGCCATACTGGACAGGAAAATGGGAATTTCACCTTATGTTCCACTCGCAGTAAACCAATCAAACACGGTTATGGGACATTGGGCTGCTCAACCAAGCGATTGTGGGTGCCTGCTTGCTGCACGGACCGGTAGTATGTTTAACTCTTTTCGAATTTGCACTCAACCTCCGTTATCAGGAAAAAAGAGTAAACCATCCGACACGGTTATAAGGAAAATTAAATAAACCACCCTATTGATCCCAAATTCACCAGCCCAACCACACCTACTGTACCATTGATCCTTGACAATAAAAATCCCACCAACCCCACATGTACTCCCACAACAAGCTATGTCTCCAGATTTGTACTGAACTGAACATACCCAGCGGATTTGTTCGATTAAACTGGAAGAATATGGGAGTTGTGCTCAAGAAGGCCTAAGTAGATTCAACTTTCCAACGTAGGGATTAATCTAATGACAATGTTAACTCACTGGAGAGAATTAATTTGGTTCTTTAATTTTTGAAAAGTGCGGTTCGGCTATCCCTCGGTGTATGCTAGACATGTTTAGGATAATGGGTAATGTGAGTCATGTGCCTAAATGGCTGGCTCAAAGCCTGTCAGCAGGCATGATGCATTGGACATCACGGCTGCTGCCGCATGCCTCTGGGTTAAAACCGCTCGAACCGTCCCGTATGTCTCCATTGGTCTAACAGCCACATTCCGCGCCACGTCGGTTAGCACTGCGTAGGCGTCTGGGTGCCAGCCCCCGAGGGTGGATATAGGGATGTGCATGAGTCTGCTCCGTGCGGAGGTCGCGACAAAAGATTCATATCTTCTATGCTTTGCAGCCTCTGCCGCGTTGAGGGTAAATGTAGGGTGATTTAATATTTGAGAGATATGGTCGGTTGTGGCCCGCAAATATCTTTCTTGAAGGATGTGAGAGGATTCAAGGTGCGCACTCTCCTGTTGGATGGCGCGAGTGGGTTGACAAAAGTGACATCGAAGAAATCCGTCCCTCCAGTGCTTCCCATTGCCCTGATGTCTGGCCTTGTACGATGAAGGCCATCTCTGGGCTCGATGGCGGGGTGACGAGCAGCTTTTTGCAGGTCCTGGGCAAGCAAGTGAACTTGGCGGTCATGTCTTCGAATTCTGTGGCCTCCATGAACATAGTGCAGGAGATGATCCCCGAAGCAGTCAAGTGTTTCCGGACAGTTTTTCCTCTGGCACGGTGTGTCCGGAGCGAATAGCGACTCACTGGATGACTTTCGCATGAAAAAATAAATTGGGCGAAGTTTCGTTTAATCCCTTTGGATCCCAAACATCTGGCACGCAAGAACAGAAAGGATTTCGCGATTTTCGACCTCATGAATACCTGTGAGTATTTTAATAGTAATTCTATAATAGAGAGGATAACTGTGTCCTTTTGTTCTCCAGAATCGAGTGAATCATAACAGCATCTACATTTTATACATATCTAATAACGATCTATGTCTTAAGAACAATGGGGTCGTATGGAAAGTATCGGGGGGTCTTGATGCAAAGGAAAGCTGCGGTAGTCGTCATGTCCAATGCGGCCTGCTCAGTGGCTGGCCTTAATGTGGCCTTTTAGAGAGCGTTGCTCCTTCCCTATAACTTGGTCGGAATGTTCTTCTCAGCTGATTGTGGTTGTCTTGAGTACTTCGAAATAGAGTTAAATACATCTTTCAAGAATAAAACACCCAAACATCACTCCCCTTTCAAGTAGGAAAAAGTTTAGCTAGTTTTACATGTCTAGCATACACCGGGGGATGGCCGAACCGCACTTTTCAAAAATTAAAGAACCAAATCAATTTTCGTTGTTTTACATTTGGAGCGGGTGTGAGTGGAGTAGAAACTGTATGGGTCTGTAGAAAAAGGACTCGTCCACCACTATTGCATACCCGTCCACTACATCACCAGCAGGGTGAGGCATAATCCCTGTACAGACAAATCCGTGGCTATCCCCATGCTCGTAATAACCTCACCCGCGCGCCCAGTTTGCGCCTGCCCATAGACGCCTTCGTGGTTGAATAAAACAGGGACTGCTTATCAACGATTGGTGACGTGTGAGGGGTTTCGGTAGACACGGAGGTTTCACCGCAGACTTGTTAGTATTGGGTACTGGGGGGAGTAGGGAGGACAAGTGAAACAAAGGAGAGTACCAGAAAAATTCCTCCGAAAATACCCTGCGGAACAGGGCACCCACTGCAAAATAATTGGGATAGGTAGATCCAAATAATAATAAATAGTTCCAACTTGAATAAATAAATAAATGCCACAATCGGACTTAGAATGAATAATGAATAGAAAACCAAATTTAATAATATCTGATCGAGGGGAATATTTCGATAGCCCGAGGATGTAAAAATATTTCTAACAACCTAGACTACTTATACTCTACACCAGGGTGAACCTGCTACAAAAATCAGGTGAGCCGTTCAATAATTTTGGTAGACATAATTTAGGCTCAGCAATAATTATTGCAGTATTTTCCAGGTAAGCAATCATCCAGATAATAATTTGTTGGTAGCATAAATGTAATAATTATAGCCTGTATAATAAAAAAACCCAACTGTAGGACATAAAAATTATTTCACACTGAATTCAGCATAAAATAGTTCCAGTGTAAAATAGATAAAATTGTTCCTTGATGATTCATAATAAATATAAATTGTGGGCCTCAATAAAAATATTGCTCCACAATTCAGCATCAATGTAGGACACCGGGATAGAGATTAAAACATTTGGTCAATTTTCACACCCACGGCTTGAAAAAACAGGCTCCTTCGCCTGCTATTAAGAACCATGCAAAATGATGCGACGGCGACAAGCTGCACCGCGGATGTGCTACCATAACGAAAACCATTCAGCGCCGCTTTACAGCGCCGTTCGAAAAGCAACTCCATCTCTGCGCGCCATTCCTGGTTCGTCCAACGTGCCCCGTGGGGGCGAGGGGTGGGTATACTGTCGGCAAGGATATCGACGAGATCGGTGCAGCGAGTGCGCAGTAGTCGCGGCATGTCGATCTGCAGGGGAAACGGGCTAAATGGGAGGAAGTGGCAGCGCCCGCACCCGACGACATGTCGCACGGGGCGGGCGCCGAAAGCGGCGAAATGTTAATGAAGCCTCGCAGTGGTTGGTTTGAGTTCGAAGGGGAGTGGTGCGAGTAACACGAGAAGGGTAAGTGGGGTTGGTTTACTAAGTGGTGTGAGGATTGGGAGACCTATGAACTGGTGGTGGTCGATTTTTACGACTTGTACAGTATGGCACAAAAGCATGCGGGGGTATTCAGAAATTAACTACGTACGAATGCAGGCGGCGGGTGGAAACCTGTCCCGCCTGCATCACTTGGAGACTAAACGCAAAACGGGTAACGAAGTCGCGAATCTCCTGTCGAGGGGAGGAACAGCGACGGGAAGCAGCGAAGGAAGCAAGGCGTCGCCCAAGGCGCCATATATATCAATCCCGACAGGGGAGAGGAGGACATCGTTTTGATCGCAGTAAGTGCCGTATTGACGATGTTTTTCGCGCTCTGCAAGTGTCGCGGCACCGCCTACGTTAATCGTACTTGGCGAGATGTGGCAGCGAGCGGAGGGGTGGACAACAGTAACGTCGACGGCGATATCAGTATCGTGAAGCCCGTAGGCAGCAGGAGTGTAAATATCCATTCGTAACGCGGGGGACTCCGAATGCACAGCCGATTGGGGAACCTGGCAGAGGAGCGGATGCCCGACGAGGGCGAAGATCCCAGCTTACTTACAGAAGCGGGCGAGAGCGTTGCGGAGGACGTGATGTCGACGAGTCATGCCGTCCTCATATTTGCAGGTCAACGTGTGTTGGCCGCTTGGATCTGAGACGAGTGCGACGTTGGCCGAGCTAATAAAAGGTTATGAAGGGCGTCCCCACTTTTCTTTCCAAAATCCAGACCAAATGACAAATATGTACGATTCTCATTGGCTGCCCAAAACTGTTTTCGCTTGGGGGAAAAGGTGACCTTTTATTCAAATGCATCATGAGGGGACCGAGCGGCCCAGCAGGACCTAGTGGGGCTCAACAGCGCTGAATCGACGCTGATTGATCATAGCGGCAGTGTAGCGTTGCACGAAGGCAGACAACGTAGTGCGAAGTGCACAAAACTCCGTGAATGCGGGCTTGCCTCGTCTAGCGGCGAAACAAGTTGCGATGTCTTGGAGGAGTTGAAGGCCGGTTATGTCAATCTGGCCATGAACATCGAAGGCCAGGGAGCGCAAGTCGATGCCTTCAGACCGGCATGGGGGGCCATAATAATTGTGCTTCTTGAGGGTTGCCCGCTCGAGCGTGGATGCACCGCCGTCGGCGAGGTCGCGGTAGGGACGAGAGTGGGGCTGACGATGGTGACGTCGATGCCTTGAGGGGAGGGAGCGAAGAGTAGATCGTCAATGACCAGGTCGAGCTTCCGTTGTTAGGCCGGGCTTTTATGGAGGTCAGCCGCCAGGGGTCGTTCACGCGAGACGGACAGGGCGATAGCAGGGTGGGTTAGGTGACGGAAGAGATGATCGCGTAGGCGTTTATGTCGTCTCACCGCGCCCACTGCGCCCTTGCAGACGGATGCCCTTGCAGACGGATGCGTGGTGGCCGGGAGCATCCAGTATGGGGGTGGGCTGGGCTGAACTTGTCGAGCACATCGGACAGAGACGAGAGCCATCGAAGAGGGGGTTACCGAGGCGGACATCCACCATAGTGCGCCAGACTTCAGCCTCGACGTAGAGGTCGTTGCTGGAGAGCGGTAGGGTGTAGAATGGGGCGGAAGCAGCAGTGGAGGCGACGGCCGCAAGGCGGGCACGGTGATGGGGGGTGGAGGGGTTTGATTTTGTAGACGGCGGAGAGTGTCAGTATTAAGGTGTGTGGTGATTTCGTCCTGTAGCTGCCAGGGGTGGGAGTCGACCGGTCTGGGCGTACGAGAGATGAGGTTCTCGAGTCGGAGATCCGGGGGGAGGTCGAGGGCAGTGGCAAGGGGGTCATAGGCGGGAGCGAGGAGGCGGGCGGGGTAGAGTCGGGTAGGGCCGAGAACTTGTTGGACGAGTGCGGAGTTAGCGAGGCGAGAGACGGTGTCGGCAATAATGTGGACGCCATAGGTCTGAGTAAGCCCAAGTCCGCCGGAGCGAAAGGGAGTGTGGCTTGGGTCCAGCCTGTGTTTGTTTGGCGGCGATGTATGCTTTCGAATACCCTTCGCATTCCCTCGTCAAAGGACTTGGCAAGGGCAGCGGTTAAGTGCGGCGGGGTACTGCGGAAAAGATACATGAGCCGACATGACGAAGCGCAAAATCGTAGGATGTGAAACGCAAGATGGGGGTCATTAAACATGACGAGGGACGCCCAGAAGGTGCGGATGTTGGCAAGGGTTTCGTCCAAGAGACGATAACATCCGGCTTGGAGCCCAACTGGGGTACCAAGTACTGTGATGGCCTCTGCGGTGCTAAACTCGCACGGCAAGGCGGCCGCGTTGAGGAGGTCCGAGGGTGGGGCGGTCGGCCACCAAGCGGTAGTCTTGTGGGGGAGAGGTTGACGTGAAACCCGGATTCCCGTCCGCGTGCGGTTAGAAAACCGAGCACCGAGCTTGCAATTTCCAGGCGCACGATGAGGTTACCGTCGTAAGGGTACCAAACATTGAGGGGAGGGTGGGAAATGTATTGCGGAGGTCGAGGAGCAGGGTTGCAAGGCGAGGGCGAAAAGGAGCATACCCAGGGGTCACCCTGCTGGGTACCTGTGCGGCTACGGATGATGTGGCCGCCAAACATAAGTCGCGAGTCAGGGCCGTACAGGAAGTGCACAAAGCGGGAGGGCTCGGGCAGCCTTGCGATTGTTTCGGCGAGGATGATGCGACGTTCAATTGAGTTGAAAGCGTTTCGGGCATCCACCTGGATGAGGACGTGGGAGTGGGGCGGGCGTGAGCTGGCGGATTTGCTGACGAACGGCGTGGGCGATCACTTCGGTGGCTGAGGGCACACCCACTGCGAGTTGGAGCGGGCGGAGGTAGGCAGACAGAGCCACGTTTTGTCGCGCACGTTTCATGATGAGGCGTCCGACGAGACGCCGGATGACTAGGCCAACGGCGATTGGGCGTAAGCTGCGACCTAGTGGGTCTTTGGGAAGACCCACAAGTGACGCTCCGGCGAAGTATTCCGCGAGGTCGGACGGCGCGTCGCCGTCCACGAGGCAATTCAAAAGTTTGGTTAGCCAGTCGAGAGCGCTGTTTGACGGTTCAGCACCACCCGGAGCGTGGGAGACAGAACTCAGGATGGCGGGGCGGAGGCCGTCGGGTCCGGGGCTGGAGTGACGAGGAAGTCGACGGAGTTCGCGGCGTACTTCAGCAGCCGTGAATCTGAAAGCCCGAGGAAGGTGGGATCTGGGAGCGGCTTCGAACGGGAGCGCAGGTGCTGGTGGAGGGCGATGGGTTTCGAAGCGTTGGCAGATGTGGGGACGACAGGTGGTGCAGAGCTAAGTAGGGCCTGAGCAGCTTTTCGGGGGAACCATTGAGCAGGGCGCGTCTGCAGCGGGCGGCCGGGGTCCCCGGTGGGGGAGGGTTATGGTTTTGAATTGCAGCAAAAGCATCCGTTGCTTCCTCAAGTAATTGACGCCACTGGCCAGTGCGTGCAAGGAGGATACGTCGCTTGATGGAGGTGGCAGCACTAGGGCGGTGGCGGTTCCGCGGTTCGCCTCGGCCATTCTTGCGAAGAACTAGTTTGGGAAGGGCGAGCAGGCGGTGTAAGCATTCTCGACGCACGGAACATGCTCGTGATTCGACGTAGCGGCGACAGAGGTGGGCAAGAAGGTCATGAAAAGGCACCCGCAAAGAGTTAGGGAGGAACGGCAAGGTTGGTACTGGGAGGGAGAAGATAATGGAAGGGGGAGGGCAATGTTGGGGTTGTGTGGGTGGGGTCCCCTCATTAGTTGGCTGGGAGGCGGCGGCTGAGGTGGCCTCAGGGTAGCGGATGTTGGGCCGTTGGGGCGAAGTCGCTTTGCGGCCGATTCATCTGGAGCGGGCGCGGGTGGATGGGGCCACGGCCGGAAATTGGCGGTGGATGTCGGAAATCGAGGATTCGAGAACCTCAACAAAGTACCGCCTGGGCTTCCACAGACAGGAAGGGTCCTGCAGGCGGTCGGCTTTGGCCCGAAGGTGGGGGAGGAGCGATCGGGCATCACCATCCGAAGTGCAGTGGGCGACAATGGGGGCAGGTGCGGAGACGGCAATTGGAGGGAGTGTGGCAGGGCAGTGTTGGCGGAAGGCGTCGTAGGCAGTTTGTGTGTGTGTGAGGGTATCCGCGGGTGCACACACGAAGGATCGTTTGGGAAGCTTTTTAGAAACGCGTCCACGATAAATGCCAACTCCAACGGCGGTATACCCACCGCCCACGAAGCCTATCATGTCATTGTCGAGTTCTTCCTCAACTTCGTCGCTGGAAGACCTTATTGTCGGTGCAGTCGCTGTCCTCTGTGCTGTCAACGATCAGCAAGCGACTGAAACAAAGCGCTTGGGTGTATCACGTCCAGGACGTAGAGCAAATCGCGATATTCAGCGCAAAGAAGGGGCTGAAAGGCTCGACAGGGACTATTTTTTTCGACGTCGACAAGGACCATCAATATTCGACACGCAAGATTTCGAACGCCTCTTTACCATCACACGTACCATTTATGAAGTGATACATGCGACAATTTGTAACTATGACACTTTCTTCATCCAACGCAAGGACTGTTGTGGAATCCTGGGCGCAAGTCCTGATGAAAGACTTTGCGGCGCGTTGCGCATTATCAGTACTGGAGTAGCTGCTGATACCATCGTTGATTGCTTCCAATTGTCTGAGACGACATTGTTGTTATGACTTAAGCACTTTTGCCGTGCGATCATTTACACATTTCAAGAACAGTATCTACGCAGGTCGAACATGTCAGACATCAAATCAATCGAAGCGCAGTACAGGATACTTGCCTTCCCTGAGTGTTCAGGGTGTGTGGACTGTTCAGAGTGGCAGCGTGGCAATTGTCCCGTTGGTCTACAGGGTCAGTTTATAGGAAAAGAAGGGAAGCCAACCATTCGTATGGAAGTTGTTTGTTATGATAAGCTTTGGAATTGGCATCTAATGTTTGGCGTGCCAGGCGCCGAGAATGACAAGTCAATACTAAACCAGAGCACACTATTTAATGATATTCGCTCCGGAAACTGGCCTCGGGTAAAGCCAAAGGCGAACATTGGTGGCACGATTATAGATTGTTTATACTTTCTGTCAGATGGAATATATCCACGTTTCAGAATCCTTGCGAAGCCGCACCCCAACCCCAACAAAATGAAAGCAAAGATCTACACAGCTGTTCACGCATGCGCCCGTAAGGCTGTCGAACGTGTTTTCGGTGTTTTGGACTCTCAGTTCGAAATACTGCTTGTACCTACACGTCTCGCAGATCTAAATGAATTGAGTGACATTGTGCACACCTGCGAAATATTACAGAACATGATTGTAGAGGAGCGCGGCTGCTGTGAAACTGCTAAGTTTAGAATTGGGGATGAGATGGCACCAACATTACCGACAGCATTCAGTAATGTCACACTACATGCGCAATGCAGTTAGAAACAGGCTACACTATGGAGAGAAATTCTTGATTCAATGGAAAGCCTGGAGGATCACATAACATTACTAGAAGCCCTGATGAATAGCACTTGGAATGCACATGGGAACAGCATTGAGGACCGCGAGCAGGGGGGTTTGTCTATCGTTAACAACTAAAAGTAACGAGCAGTACTAATTCTCACGATGTGTCAGAGTCTTCTCTCTTTGAAGCTGACGAGAACACTTCGTCAGAGGGCGGGTTGGACGTGATCGAAATTTTTTGAAGCCCAGAAACACCAGCAGATTCGCTTTCGTCATTGTAGACGCACAGATTTTTATGAGGCCTTCCACCAACCTGATTTGAAAGGCTTTCGAACAAAAGCTTCCGCAAAAGCGCGCTAATACTCTCCCTTTTCTCTGTGCTCGCATTAGAACCTGGACCCATCAAAGCTATAGCCATCTCCCACTCCATCTTTTTTCGTTGAAATAGAAGTTTTTGCTCAGACAGCTTATGTAGATGAGCTGCGTTAGTTGCTAACATTTCTTCGATGCGTTGGATGCTGGCAGACATATTGCTCTTCGTATCAGGACTCCCCGATTCAGTTTTGGTCTCCTTCAGTTTTTTGGCTGCTTTGTTTCCCAAAGGTCTCTGAAACTGCTTGGGACTTTCCATATCTATACCACCTGCTTCAAGTAGGTTGGTGTGGCTTGATAAGAATTCGTATGAGCTGCCATGTTTAAGATGCTTTGCTATATGATACGCAGGATTACGAATGCAATCGTAAACATGGGATGCCGAGGCGCTTCCGTCACTGTAGAGAAGCGGTGCACATCTATGGAGATCTTCTTCTGTAGGAGTTCCGGTAGGTTTCATCCTTTTCTCGCGCTCTAAGCAACCTTTGAACTTCGTACATTCTCTACGGAGCATTTCCCACTGCTTTCCACAAGCAGCGTAAGAACGTTCGTCCCATCGTCTTGCATCTAGTGGTCCTTTGTCCGGGGTAGTACAAACGTCTTCCGGATTGGAGTGGTCTCTTATGAAAACTGAGCGAATCTTCCGATACATGGTGGCGGACTTCATGTCAGATCCTACAGCGAGATCTGTGCAAGTCGCATATGCGTCTCTTGAAAGGGCGCGATTTTCTTCTTCACTCCAAGATATGTCCTTGCCACTTTTTGTAAGAAAAACTTCAGCGCATGTTGCGTCAGAAGCTTGAAAAGGCTGGATCTGTGGTAGTTTCTGACGTTCCATAGTGCAGAACAGGGAGTGTGCGTAGTGAGAGAGATGGGTTTGTTCAAGGATGGCGCAGCTTGAAGTGGCCAAGCTTGCTTCTTTGACACACTGTTATGTAGTGCACACTGTTTCCTTTTCCCGCCAAATTTTGGGAAGTCTTTCCAAAGACATTTGCTTTGGCAACGATCCTACAATTTACGCAGAGTTTTGGATTTTGGGCGAACGAGTGGGGCCTTTAATTTCTCAAAAGTCTTTCCAACCGTTGGGTTTTGGATTTTGAAAAGACGAGTGGGGACGCCCTAATTGTCTGCGAGATATCATCGGATGAAAGCCCGAAATCTATTGTACAGTTTGTTTGTGTACGTCCTCGTCTAATTAAACAGGGCAGCGGACTCGGAATAAAATGTATCATTTTTACACAAACTCAACATTCTAGCCTATTTTTGAGAGGCTTACATATATTTTTTGTGCAATTCAAGAGCCATGAACTTACAGTAATATTATAATCAGAACTGAATCCAAAGAAATTTGCTCCATTCTAGCTAGAATTAGGCTGTTACCTGTGCAAGTACATATTCTGGGAGGCTAGCTTCCCGCCACTTTTGAGGTGAAAACTAACATTGCAAGTAGCGTGGCCGGAGCGATATGGAAAGTTACGAAAAAGTGCTGCGTATATTGATACAAAGGCAATCCGCCAATTTGTCACGTCTAACTCAGCCTGCCTTCTAGCCTGGATCGAGGCAGCATTCTATCGCATAACGTGTTAAATAGAGAGATTACGCAACCGAAAAACTGTAAAAAAACTGCAACGAAACTCTAATTAAATTAAAGTAGCAAAAAATCATTGCAGAATTCTGCAATGTCCCATGGGCTACATTGCAGAATTGTGACTTTTTAGTGAAGTGAAAACTGCAATTATACCGTAATACGTGTGCAACCTTTCTGCAGATTTGGCGCGTACAATACTAGAAATTGAATGCATAGCACTGCATCAAACGCCCCCCTCATCTTATGAACCACATATCCCAACCCATATCCTTACCCATACCTTTACCCCTACCCTTACCCTTACCCTTGCTCTTATCCCTATCTTTGCCCCTATCCCTATCCCTCACACAATGCTTGACGCGATGAGCACCCTGCAGGACTTCGCCACTGTAGCCGAATCTCAGTTGGAGGAACAGAACCCTTCTCCAGATAGCGCGGCAAACTCTGGCTACACTACTTCTAGCACAACAAAAACTCCGAAGGAGAACCAATGCAGCGGTGAAGCAGCAACGGAAGCTCGCATCGGGCGTAGACCAAAGCTCAGCGCAAGCGATGATAAGGTCATCGCACGCGAGGTAGCAGCGGCAAAAGCGCACATTGCACCGAACGGTACCACGAAGGAGCAATTTGATATTGCGGCGAAGCGTGCGAATGCGACGCGGTAACTTTCCTGTCTTGTGACTTGGAAATCAATTCAGGACAGGTACAAGCACATTCAGCAGCGATTCGACGAGCGGGACGCGGTCGACAAGCGAATGAATAGAATCGGAGGGGAGGTGGGAGAGCTGGAAGAATTTATGAGTTCTATGAAGGAAGAGCGCGACGACATAGCGGGCGCAAAAAGCGCGAAACGAAAGGCTGTGGCAGAAAAGGAGACTGAGAAAGAAACGATTGGGGCCTCAATTTTCTCGACAGCGATGAAGCGGAAATCAAGCGAAGATCGAAGCGAAGTTAAAAAAGAAATATAGGAGCGAGAAATGAAAGCACCGAAGAAATCTACAGACGAACTGCTTAAGAATCCGTTTCAAGGCGAGATGTAATTGTTTGTGGCCGCGCTCAAGGCATCAGATGAAGCCAGGATTGCACTGAAGAAGAAAAACTTGGATTTGAGCCGCACGAACCTTGAACGAGAGGAGAAGAATGATGAAATAGACCGCATCAAGCGCGAAAAGGAAAGTGAGAGCCGCTATGAGCTTGAGTTAGAGAATTTCAAGTAAATGATTCAGTTTTTAAAGTCCAAGTAAACATGTAGCCTGATGTTTCTGTCTCTTTGTTTGCATTGAACATTGTTGGAGACGCTCATGTGATTTCCTACGCTGGCTCGCTTTGCGAGCCACCGTGCGCCTGTCCGCCAAGTCCTGCTCCAGCCGCTCGTTCCTCGCGACCTCCGCTACGGACTTTACTCTCGCTCCTCGCGCTACGATAGAATCAAATCACCACAAGTGGCCCCTTCTTTACTTTGAATTCAAAAATTCTTCAAGAGTTGGTGGTGTTCAGTTGAAGTACTGAGATGTTTGGTTTGGATAGAAACAGTTTCTAATGTTGCACATTAACATACCACAATAGTAAAGCGCCGCTACGTAAGACTCCCCAATCCTCATCTTTCTCTCTTGAAATCAACCATAGTCCAGTACAGTTTGACCTCTTTGAACATCCATTCCACAGTCACTCGACTGTTTGACATAGCCTTGTTGAAGCTCTTCTGAGCACTGTTGGGAGAATAACCTTGAAAAGGGATCTCCAAAAAGGACTTCCAATTATAACAACTGTCGCTGTAGATACAATATTGTTTGTCAGTAGGTTTTAGAAGTGTTTCCAATTGATCGTTTACTCGAGATCACGTGTATAGCGTCCAATCGTGTCTTATACCTTCTATGGGGCCAAAAAAATGTGCGAAGATTCCATCCGGTGTTGGTATAGCTTGAAACTTGAGAGCATGTTTCCTTTTGTGACCGTTATAAACTATGTTTTTGTAGTGCAACGGCACGACTCGTCAGCGATACACGCGGCACCGCAGTTCGTAGTAGAATCGTCTCGACCTACAGGCGGTGCCTGATACGGTAGTGAGTCCGGTAGACAGTAAAGGAAAGGTAGCTTGGTAGAGAAATATGTGCTTCCTAGAGCTATTCGCGACTGTAAAACGGGTAACTGGGCACCGGAACGTGAACCGTGGTAGAAACAAACAAAGTGGCGAAAACGGACGTCCGAGCACCCACAAGGGGTGACCAAAGTCAGTGGATCTGGGTCGAGCCCGAAGATGGAGGTTGAAATCCGAAGGTCGGGGGTCCTTCATTAGCGCCGGCAATGATGTCTTTACTGTATAAAGTAGTTTCAAGGATCTATATACTATCTGACCCTGGAGGGCAATAACGGAAAAATGCCTTAATGGTGCTGAATAAAGAGTTAGCTTAAAATAGGTAAAACTAGTGGAGTTAAAGGATCAGAAAGTGGTGGACCACCGGATCGGTCCACCAGACGTGGCACGGTTCAATGGGTCCTCAAGCGGCTGCAGCGTTGGAGGCGGTTCGCAATCCACGAGATACAGCAAGCGAACTCCCCGGGGGTAGACTCAGATAGACTGTAAGATAGTGCCCCCTGTAAGCAACCGAAAATAAAATCTCACAGTAAATAGAACCAGTGAGGTAGCTTTGCACTACAGTTTTGCACAGCGCTGTTACCGAGCCTCGCACTTGCAATGACAATTCCATCAATAAATCCAACACAGTTATGCAACGCTTCGGTTTTGTTGTGTACTGCAGCTGCGTTTGATTCTACCTTACACTGAAAGTATGACCGCTTCATCTCTCCAGTCAAAAGATACAACCTCTTCCCTAAAAATATTTCTATTGTTTCCCAGAATATCTCACACATCTGACTTCCATACTTTCTAAAGAACTGCTCCATCTCTCTCCATCCTTGGGGTGTACTCATTCTTTTAAGTAAAATACAAGTACTTAACAATGGGTTCGATTCGTACCTGTTCCTTGAAGTACTCGTCTTCTCTTCTGGCCACCCAATTACTTTAATGAGTTTGATGACGTCATCCTTCTTGAAACGAAAGTGGGATATACATTGAGCGTCGGACATATCAAAAAAGTTAACTGCAAATTTTTTTCCGCTATTTTCATCGCCCTTATTGCATGAGCCTCGTAACCCTGTCGCGCTTTCCGGTAGTTTTCCATTGCCTTGAGTATGAGGATGTAGTTATCCTTGTGGAATGACCTATGGTAGATAAGGAAAAGTACCACGTCTCGCCAATTTCGCGCATGCTGGAGGTTGATGGTTCTAGTTTGACCCCGCTGACGTGCGCCTGTCACTAGATTACGTTTTGGTACTGAAAGGGGGCTTGTTGCGAAGGTAAGTCTGGAAACAGTTTTAGAAGGAGGTTAGCTAATACTCACGTGTTACAGAATTCTTTGCATGCATAATGCTATTTCTGCCATTCACTTCACTAAAAAAAATTTGTTTACAAAGTTTCATTACAGTATCATTTGAGTTTTATTGCAGAATTCTTGTTTTGCGTAATCCCTATAATGTATTGTTGCGTTAATCCCCCTATAATAGCCGTCCTGCATCCCTAATCAGTAAAGCACCCCAATTTCCCTCCCAAACTGAAAATAAGCGACTGCTCCATATAAAACGGAGTCTATCATATATTTCAAATACTTAAACCCTTAAACTACTCTCCTCCAGGCTGGGGGCTTTTCTCTAGTCATGACCGATGTCCAGACTGTGCTCTCCGTTCCAACGATATCACCCCGTCGCTCGATCCCCTGGGCAAACATGCCCTCACCTGTGAGTACTGAGATGGGCAGGCTCGCCGCCATAATATCTTGCGTAATGCAGTGCAACTTACTGTCAGAAGCTTGGAATTTCTGCACTGCTTGAACACCCGCTTCTCCCTACTCCGCCTTCTTCCTCTCCCTCGTCCGCCCTCCGAATAGATCTTTATATCCCTGGCGCTTACGGCCTAGAACCGAAGGATATCGCTTTGTATGTAACTGTCGCCTACCTATAGGTCAACTTTCGCGTTTCCCAGTGTGCCCTATCCGGCGGCGTAGCTGTCTCTACGGCTGAACGCGTAAAGCTCACTCGTTCCGGTCCAGGCTGTCGTTCAAATGATATTCGGCTTCTTTTTGTTGGTATTAACGTGTTCGGCGCCCTGAAAGCCGCGGATGCCACTTTCTTCCGTCTTCTTTCTATATTCTCTACTGCCCGTCGCGGCGCCACTCCTTAATGGGAGTTAGGACTCCTCATTTTGCGCTTCGTTTTCTGCTTGCACGGTTGAAAGGGCATCAGGTTCTTAACAGACGCTTTTCAAATTTCTTTCTCTGTTACTCCCCTCCACATGTTCACCTACATGCTTTCTCCAAATCCCGCAAGGATTACACACACCCCAGATAATATTTACAGAATGTAGTCATCTCATACCTTACCTTGATTAGTAATCGACTCGCTTAACGTAAAGGTGACCCAGCATACGTTTATCAAGTTTCTGTTAATGGTTCCTATTTGCTATGCGGGACTGAAAATTTCATCAGACATTCATATATCTCAATAAGCAGAGAAGATATCAATCTTTTATCGCGACCTCCACCAAAGGTAGGTTCGTACCTGAGCCAATCCCCACTCTTGGAGGGTGACACCCGGATACATGTGCAGTGCTAAATGACGTAGCAAGGAACGTGGCCGTGAGGACATTGGAGACGTACGGAAATGTTCGGGGGGGTTTGATGCAAATGCACCCTTGAGCAGCCGTCATGTCCAAGGCGGCCTGCTTGATGGCTGGACTGAAGGTAGCTGATAGGGGTAAATCGTCTGGAGAAGAGATACTCAAAACCAATTACCCAAAAAGGAGGTATTGCAAGCGACAAAAGTGCTACCTTGGTATAGTTGGACGAACAAAAAGGTTGGCTAAGGACGACAATTGAGAGGGCTAAAAGCAAGTAGAAAAGGGACAGGGTCTACCACTGATTATCTGTGACAGAAAAATGGTTCTTGGGTCTGAAGTTGACTCTCAACTTCCTACTACTCGGGACTTGACTTAAAGTCGTGTGCCAACTTGCTTTACCTCCACAAGAGGAAGCAGTTTACTCAGCTTATATAGACTTTTTGGCTAACCCTAAAGTCTCAAAAAACATACTACAAACCATAAAATGCATCAAATGGAATCGTGCGAACGGGAAAGACTAATAGCAGATACAATAAGGACAAATATCTAGATTTCTTCTTAATATCTTAGTACTCTAGATCAGAGCCAAATAATTTTCCCGAAATATCCATTACACCCAAGCAGTGCTCTAAAATATTTGCGAACGGCTTACAATTCTCTATTTACTCCTGGGAGATATCTAAACACTAAAGATGCCCCCAACCGGTTCCAGCGTCGGGACGACCTGGTCCATACTGTCCGGCCCCCTACTCACCATTTCAGCACTTTCCATGTCTCCCTCCTCCTCATCCTCCTCGTCCTTCTCTTCATTCTCCTCTTCATCCTCGTCAGAGGAGTTAGAGATAACGATTGTTCCCTCAGCCTCCCCTTCGTTCTCCGTAGCAGCTCCGCCACCGTTGTACGCTAGTGGCTCCCGCAGTTCCACACAGTCCTCCTCCTCATCCTCCTCCTCTCCTCCCTTTCCTCTACCCCCTCTTCCTCTACCTCCTCCTCTGCCTCCTCTGCCTCCTCGAAGCAGTGCCGGATGACCCACTCCCGAACGCTTTCCTGGTCCATTCTCTTACATTATTCATCATAATCGGTAGTTCTATTGGCCATCAAGGCCAGCGCGTTGAGGGAGCATCGGCCTCGGGATGACTTAGTGATGGTGAGGGACAGGCGAAGGTTGGTCATGTTGACGGTAAAAAGGGGTGAACGATGGGGTAGAAGATGGAGAGGTATTTTCCTCAACGGCGTCGATTTCGAACTTTAAATAGGGCGACGTCTTCGGAAAGATTCTCGGCCTTAGACGAAATAAAAAATGTAAGTCAATGCCGCAGCTTTGAATTTGCATTCAATCAGGGCAGTAACTAAAAATCTGCTGGGTACCATATCGGAACTGAATTTGGAGGACGAAGCGGGTCACGAGTCGAAAGATTTCTTTTTTGAAAATAGAGGACCAAAATGCTCAAAGACAAAATAGGAATGGAGTTGCACATTTAATTTGGATTCATGGGCGAAAATCGCTTCATGATTTTTCGTAAAAGAAAATTGATGGGAAGCGTTGTTTTTGAAAACTCACAGGGAAGGAGAAGACACAAGTTTGTGGAGAGGGCCGCTCTTCTACAGAAAGTACCGTTCTCATAGCGACAGTAGCTTTTCAGGGAGCGTATTTCCTTCCCCATTGCTGTGATGGTATACCCTTTTTGAGTCGATTGTGGTTGTCTGCAAAACCATGGATAGATCAGATATATCTTCCAAGAGTAAAACACCCAAACCTTTTCCCTGTGAGCATAGCGTATTCAGAGTTAGTCCCAAACTTGTCGACAACACTGCGGACACTATGGACGGTGGGTCGGTGCCGGCCCTGTGACGATGCCCAGATGTAGCGGTTGGAAGTACTTGGCAGCCTTTGTCGTAGCTCGTTTCATCAAGCAGCTGCCGACCAATCTACGAAGCGTTTCACCAACGGGGATGGGTCGGGTATTCCCGTTTTTCTTGGCCAAGATGGTGAGGGGCGCACCGGATATCCAAGGGCAGAGGGTGGCTTGGGCACGTCCGGAGGCCAAAATGTTAACGACTCGCGTGAGGACTGGTAGGTTTTAGGGTTTAGGGAATCTTAGTGTCTTAAACACGCTTAACCACAGCGGCGCTGTTAGTCGCTACTGTAGACTCTAGGCCAAACGATGACCTTTAACAAGAGCCCCTTTTTTTAATTGAACTTACCCTCACTCGACTGCCGTAGCAACGAACACTAGCTTATAAGTTCAACTGATCTTTTGATCCAGCACAGCAAATACTGAAAAAAACTCAGCCACGTAATTAATCTTGGTGCTATGCAAACGCATCCAAAGAGCTAATCTGAAATGCTTACACATATATGTGTGTCCTAACAGTAGGAAACCTGACGAGCCCGATGAAGAGGGAGACCTGAGCAGTTCCGCGATATGGTCAAGGCTAAGAGCGTACATCCCCATGACGATCCCGGTTTGAAACCCCTGGCAGCTCCAAGAACCTCAATGAGCATTGTTGTAACGATCCATCGATACTAACAGTTTCTTTTCCCTGACGAGCTTCCACTATCGATCAAATTACAATTTTCTTTATCCGTGAGAATTCAGACAAGCGTCTGAAGAAGACGTTCTATAAGAGAACCCTCATCGGTTTTATCATGTTTTCTGCCAATTGTAGTGAGACTATGGGCTGGTTCTCCAATACACAGACCTGCCCCCTTGTCTCGGGAAATAGCTGCCCTACATCTCTTATCAGTAAGCCGCCTTTTTATGGAAAATTCATTTTAGGGAAAATTGAGAGGCGCGGTGCAGTATGGTGGCGGCGGAGAAAACACTACGATGAAAATGGGCGCGCTCTGGAATGGCAACTAAAAAGCAGCTGTGAGCCCTGTCAGCAGACATGCCGCGTTCGAAGCAACCATTAACGCAGAATGCCACTGTAGGAGTGTGTCCCTGACCACGGGGAATTGGTCCTTGGCACGATTGGCGACCGAGGGTGCCACCTCCGTCACGAGGGAAGAGGCCCCTGGGTGCCAGCCGCCGAGGGTGGAGATTGTGACGGGAAGCAGCCAAATTCAGAGGTACTAGTGGTCACCCCCTAGGATATTCGGGGCCACAGCCGACCATATTTTTCAAAGAATAAAGCCCCCCCATTCACACCCTAGTTAGTAAAGCACCCAAAATTCCCTCGTTGGGCGAAAAGGTTTGGGTGTTTTTACTCTTGGAAAATATATTCGATCTATCCTATAGTTTTCCAGACAACCACAACCTCCCTATCGGGCAGATGTAATACTAGATGGAAATTCTCTACTGCTCAGCCGACTAACATACGCAGATGTCAATGTCACTATCAGTAAATGCCAGGAAGACATTGCAATCAGAAAATTCGATTTGGTTGTTTTATATTTGAAAGGTTCGGTTCGCTATCCCCGGTGTATGCTAAACGTGTTGCAATCAGTGCATTACATTACTGACATTGACATGAGAGTATGGTGGTGCTGGCATTTGCATCAGGGAATGACAATCTGTAATCGCAAGATAGTATCGAACTAGACCTTTATAATGTTATCAATATCCCACCCATCTTCAAGACTCCCGCGGTTTGTAGCCCTCCGAAGTCTCGCAGAAAACACACCCCTTATTTCTTATCGTTCTCGAGTTCGATCAAGTCGGATAATTTTTGTTTCAATGTGAAAACCGTGGGGATCCTTATACTGTAGTTTAAAAATTCGGGACCCTTTCAAGTTGTCTTTAGCTGACTTGTCTTTTTATTTCTTCGCTTAAGCTCCCTCCTCCACTTACACCTCGCCCTCCCTCGTCCGACGTTCGAGCCCCTCCCGCAGTCCTGCTGCGGTTGCGCTCTGTCGCGCGACGACGGTGCTTTCGCCCTCATCTTCCCTCTTCTCCTGGTTTTTTTTCTTTTTTCTTCTTTGATTCTCCCGATCTTCGCCAGATTCGTTTTTCCACAGCGCTATCTTATTGGCTACTTCTTGATTTTAAGTCAATCGTGATCTTTTTATTGGCTATTTCCTTCCCGTGATCTCCCGACCCCACAGTTTCTGCCACCATGCCTTCCCGACCTTCTTCTGGGCATTCCGACACCGTTGTTTCCCTAACCCATGCGTCGATGGACTATCTGGTCAAATGCGTCTCCATCTTTGATGGAGTCGTCAATCTCTCCGACCCTGCAGCCACAGCTGCATTCTGTTCTGCCGTTCAGAACTCCCCCGTGGCGACCGCTCTGGCCCCTTCTCTGCAAAACAACCCTCAGTTTCGTTCCGTCCTGCAGATCTTGACCTCTCTTGCGGCCCCTTCCTCGCCACTTCTCCAGCCACTGAACCGGACCAATCTCCCAATCCTGCTCCTCAGCCTCCCGCACAATCCTACCTACGCGCGGCGGCCATGCCCCCAACAGCCCCAAAACCCCTCCGCCGTCTCCCTTTCCTGGGCCGCCAAGGCCTCACCCATCAGGGTGACCTTTCAGCTGTTCGCATCTCCACCAAGTTTGCGGGCCGCGTCCGCCGAGCTACTCGAGGGCTTTTTGGCGGCAACACCAAGCGAGTTGTCGTCGTCACGTCTCCTCCGGACTTTCCTGTACATGATCCGTCCGCTTTCCGCCGAGCCATCACACAAGGTGGTTTTCCGGGCTCCTGTTCCATTATTCGCTCCTCTTCCCTCATATCTTCATGGTGTGCGCTGCCGAGCGGGATTTGGCGTCTTTGCCTCCCGCCTATACCGCCTTCCGAAACTTGGCGAAGACATCGGACAACTACGACCCTCCCGAACTCGTGTTTTCCGAAATCATGGACATCTCTTCAGACCTGTCTCCTGCCCAGCTCCGCGGCGTCCTTCCTGGCCTTCGACAAGAAATCGAACGCCTGGAATCTCCGTCCTGCTTGTGGTATCCGGCTCCTGCTTTTGCCCAATCCCTCCGCGAAATGGAGTCCGCAGCTTACCAGACTCTTTCTGCCGATCCCACCTTTGCCCGGGACATGCCTCCCCTCGCACCCCCTTCGGCTCCCGCTGTCCACTCTAAGCGCCGTCGCGCCCGTCCAGATGTGACCGATACGGATGGTTTTACCCTGGTTGCACGTCGCGGCCCTGGGCCCGCGACCTCTTCTGCTCCTAGCTCCCCCGTTCCCCCGCAGGTTGATGGTCGGTTCTCTGTCCTCGAATACGTCCCAGTTCCGGAATCAATGACCGATAATGACCAGTAGGATTGCTTCTGTCCCTCCTACTGCCCTTACTTTCCCTGCTCTTTTCAGGGCTTCGATACCCGTTCTTCCGTACATCCCTCGCCCAGTTCAAGCAGCGGCCTACGACCTCTATTTTGCCTCCTTGAGCCGTGTCATCGCTGCTCCGTCTGATGCACATCGTCATCGTGCCCTTCTCGAACTTGTCGCCCTCCCCAAACTCGTATTTCGACGCAATCATCCTCGCTTCCATCGCTCGAGCCGCTCTGAAATCTGCTCCAATCTTGCCGACCGCATTCGTCTCGCATCTTCCGGTCTTTTCGATGACCTCTTCATTGAAGCCCTCTCCCTTTTCGGGGCCTCCCACCCCCTGCTACCCATGCCGACGCCTCTCATTCCCCATCTACCCTCCAGCGCAGCCGCCGCTTACTGCACCGTGGCAGTCCTTCCCGCGCCACAGCAGCCTTACTGCACGATACCCCACCTGTTGTGCCCTCGGAAGACATTCTCCGCAGACTCAAATCCCTTCACCCACGCCCACGTCCCCCGTTCAGCCCCTCCCTAACTCTCGTCTTCCCCCTGCCGTCAAGTTTTCCGTTTCGGATGTTCGTAGAGCCATCCATAGCCTCGACCCGTCCACCGCCCCTGGATCTGATGGCCTTTCCCCGCTCTTTCTCCGTATGTTGCTTCGACCTGCGGGGGAGTGCATCCCGCCCGCGACTGTCTTTATGTGCTGACCAAGTTTGTTAACATGTGTTCCAACGGCGAACTACCGGACTCGTGCAGGGCCTACTTCTGTGGGGGCCGGCTCACAGCCCTCCACAAGCCCAACGGTGGACTTCGCCCTATAGCTGTTGGTCTCCTCCTCCGCCGACTTATTGCCCGCCTCCTCGCTCACAAGGCTTGCTCGACTGCAGCTTCCTATCTCTTGCCTCATCAACTCGGCGTGGGCGTTAAAAGCGGGGCTGAGGCCATTGTTCATGCCGTCCGTCGCCTGACGCAAAACACCAAGTTCCAGGACCACGTATTGATCCAAGTCGATGCCCACAATGCTTTCAACAGCATTTGTCGACAACGCATTCTTGATGCCGTTCTGGACTTTGCACCTGGCATCGCGCGATGGGTTCACTACTGTTATGGGGATACCTCTTTTCTCTCATTCGGTTCATTCTCCATACTAAGCGCCGATGGCACTCAACAGGGGGATCCTTTGGGGGCTCTGCTTTTCGCTCTCGCTCTCCATCCTCTCGTTCTCAAGTTCCAGGAGCGATTCCGGCCCCCGCTCAACGCTTGGTATGCAGACGATGGGAACTTGGTCGTTCCCCGCTCGCAGGCCCTCGAGGCTTTGCAATTCTTCCAGAGTCAGGGACCAGCCATCGGGTTCGCACTGAATATGACCAAAACTCACGTATACGGCCTCTCCTATAATCCCTCTCCCCTCACTCTTCCCTGCCCCTTCTCCACGCCCGATGGCTTTACCGTTCTCGGCTCTCCCATTGGTTCCGATACCTTCGTCAGCGCCGCATTTCACACCCGTCAAGCTGAAGTAGATCGCATCTTTTCCTGTCTTCAGTCCTTCGATGACGCCCAGATGGCCTACCACTTGCACCGTTTCTGTGCGAGCGCCTGTAAGGTTGTTTATCTGCTGCGGACTCTCTCCCCCACCAATCTACGGCTTTGGCCGTCAGCTTCGACCGGAAGCAGCGGGAGGCTTTCGCACAGATTCATGGTCCTTGCACCGACTCCGAATGGGAGCAAGCCTGCCTTCCTATTTCCTACGGGGGCCTCGGCATTCTTCTCGCTTCGTCAATCCCTGAGTCCGCTTATGCGGCTTCGATGATTGATGTTTTCCGCCGTTTCTCAGATCTGCTCTCCTTCTCGGGAGACCTACACCTGGAGGAAGTGCCTCGGGCCGCGATTTCTTTATTATCTACCCGTTATCCAGATCTTTCGGCTTCCCTGTCGCCCACTTCCCTGTTTCAGAGGTGTCAAACGCCGGTCCCCGACGAACGGCTCCAGTCTGCTATCTCGTCTGAGCTTCACAGTTCGACGTTTGATCGGATCTTCCGATCATCCTCTGACCGCGACAGATCTCGCCTCCTATCTGTCCGTGAGTCGTCCGCCTGTTCAGCTTTCTCTACTTTACCGCACCCTCACCGCGGCACCTATCTGTCCTCGCAAGCTTGGATAGTCGCTGTATCTCTACGCCTCGGCCGCGCGATTTTCTCTGGTCATGATCGATGTCCGGTATGTGCTCGCCGTTCCAACGACATCGCCCCGTTGCTCGATCCCCTGGGCAAACATGCCCTCACCTGTAAGTACAACGATGGGCAGACTCGTCGCCACAATGTCTTGCGTAACGCTCTCCATCGCTACTGTAAGGAGCTTGGAATTTCTGCCTCTCTTGAACATCTGCTTCCTCCCCTTCCCCCTTCGTCCTCTTCCTCGTCCGCCCTTCGCATAGATCTTTATATCCCTGCTGCATATGGCCTCGACCCGAAGGATATTGCTTTGGATGTCACAGTGGCCCATCCACAGGTCACTTCTCGCGTTTCCCAGTGTGCCCTATCTGGCGGCGCAGCTGCCTCAATGGCTGAACGTGCGAAACACACGCACTACGGTCTAGTCTGCCACACGAACGATATACGGCTTCTTCCTGTTGGTATTGATGTGTTCGGTGCCCTTGGGGCCGACGGTGCGACTTTCTTCCGGCGCCTTTCTACGTTCGCTGCTGCCCGTCGAGGCACCACTCCCCAATGGGAGCTGCACCTCCTAATCACGCGCTTTGTGTTCTGCTTGCATGGGTTACAAGCTCGTCAAGTTCTTACCAGATGCATTTCCGATTAGTTTCTCTCTCATCCCCCTATGCATGTTAATTTCTCTGTAATCCCCCTCAGCATGTTCTCCCACATGCTCTTTCCACATCCCGTAAAGATTACACACACAAAAATTACAATCATTATTTTAAAAAATGTACTTAACTAAAACGATGACCAGGTCACCCTACTAAGTAACGAATTGAGCCTAGGCGCAAGGCATCCTGCCGTCGAGCCCCGGTCGCACGGGGAACACAAAACAAGGCCGGACATCCGGGCAACGGGCGCCACTGGCGGCACCGATTACTTCGATGTGACCTTCGTGAACCCGCTGGCCCCTTCTCACCTCAGAATGAGAACATTCAACCCCCTTACCAGCTTGAACGCAGCCCACGCGGACAAGCTCCGAAAATACCAGGGATTCTTAGCCAGCTTACCTGGCAGGAACAGACTCGTGCCCGCTCCTATCTCCACACTCGGGGGGTGGCATCCCGAAGCGTTCCGCCACATCACGGAGGTAGCCCGAGCAGTCGCCAACCGAGCCCTGGACCAATACTCCAGGGTCAGGACAATTCTCCTCCAACGACACGCGGCGTTGATGGTCACTTCTAACGCAGCCTGCTTGTCAACCGGTCTACCAGCTACTTTCTAGCTGGTACACACGCTCAAGCACTTGCAATATAGGTCCCGCCAATGGTTTGATTACAAATACAGAGGACTCCCAACCGTTCCATTACTCGCAGTAAACCAAACCAATTTTCCCCTTAACTAAAACCATTTCAAATGGACACGTATTCAACAGGGATTTAATCCACTGTATCAAGACTTGATAGGCTACGTGGATATAGTTCGATCTCACAAACTGAACGGAAATGTAGCGACCTCCCGACGATAAATACCCCTTCCTTCCACTTTCCGCCCCACAATGAAAGCTTGCGAATGCTTTGCAGGTTAATCTCCTGCTAAGGGGATTAATCGGGTTGTTTTACTGAGTGTGGTGCGGAGGTTGAGAGTCGAATGGACTTGCACAGGAACCTTGTGTCAGGATCCAGTACGAAAAACGGAGCATTTCCACCGACTAAGTGATCGGCAGCCCGGTCCACAAGGAGGCAGTGTTGGAAATGACCATCAACGCGGTTTGCTGCTGCTCAGTGTCGTGCCGTTATCAAAAAGAAGTGTGGCATGTATGTGGCATGGCATGAACATAGTGAGACAAAAGTCCCGCTTATTGTTCCGCAATCGGACGCTTCGGGCACGAGATCTCACTGCACGTTGCAGAACTGGTCAGCATTTTTAGTCGGTCTTGATTTTCCGAATTTTGCGATAGTTAAGATTGTGATTCTAACACTTACCGCTTGTATAACCGAGGCTTGCCAGTACTGAGAGTACTATTTGTCCCGGTAGCCTCCTTGGAAGCAAATCTCATGGCGACCGGATTGACGAAGACAATACGGATGATGACTAAATGTGATGTTTGCGGAAGGAAGGGGTCACAGGCACGAGGGGATGCCGAATGAACGAAAATGTCGGCTTCTATTGTCATGTTGCAATGCCAGGTTGCGCCCCTCCTAGGCTCGAGTAGCCTCGTATGCCTTTCTGCTTTAGGAACGGCTGAGGCCCTAGAATATGTAGAAGTTGTTCGGGCATAGTTCTCCATCTGGATGGTTTCGCTGTCGAATCAATCCTTCTTGTTTAATCTCTTGGCCACTGCCGTGGCTGTGGGAAGGCCGGCACCGAGAACGAGAGGGCAAAATTAATAGCTTAGTTACAGGGGTAATGCTGTACAGAAATTACATACTCTTTACCCATTTCGAGATAGCAGCTCTAGACCGGTCAGACCCCATATGATTTTGTACAAGGATAATGCTATGCCTACCCTTGCAAATGTACTTTCTGGCAGTCGAAATAACCAGCCAGCTTTTGAGACGAGTTGCCAACAGCATTAGATTGCCCTTTTGTAGGACTCGAATTGCCACTCAACTCGCGGTAAGCCACCCAACCCGCGAATTGTCATTGACAGGGTCCATAGGGGCGTGGGAATAAGCCCGAGGACCCATCGTGTGCAGGAGCAAAATTCGCTCAGTGTTTGAACTTACTTCTTTTAGGTGTGCTTGTGTTCAACAAAGGGTCAAGTATATGCACATTCTTGTTTCCCGCAAGCCATAAGCTTCTCTGCTGCTGATAACAGAGAAGCTGTCTAAATAATGTTAACCTGGTACCAGCAGGGGTCTCGTTGAACTGCGTGAAATGAAGATCACCCTAACCCGTATGGGGACTAATGTAGGTGTACTGTACTGTACAGTAGAAGAAGAAGAAGAAGACTTTACCAAGCAGGAAAGGGGGAATAGCGGCCCTCAAAAGGGGAAAAATCTATCCGAGCCAGGAGCGGTTGAGATGTCGTCGGTTGATCGCGTCAGAAGTTCGTTGTTGTATGAGCGAACTGATAATCGTGAACAAGCGATCGCATTCGAAGGCAGGGCTACTGCCTTTCCGCAGAGCGATATACTCAGCAATTCTGGACAGACTTCGTTCGGCACCGGGACCGGCAGACCCGTATATATCGAAAGCCATCGGGTGGAAGTCGATACGTAGTTCGGCGCAGAGGTGGCCATAGCGGAGAGATTTCGCGCGCTCGGATGCAGTAAGGGCAGCGAGGGGCGTGTGGATCCGCTGTTGGGCGTATGGAGCGGAGTGGGGGCTGATGACAGTGACCTCGTAGCCCTGCGGGACGGGAGAGAACTGGCCATCATCGATGTAGATGTCGAGGCGGCGGCGGGAGTTGGAGGGTCGGGCAAGTCTTGCGGGAAGGTCCATTCCCGGACAGGGCGAATCCCAATTGATAAGCGTGATACCTCGGAAATGAGGCGGTCGCGAACACAATTGTGGCGCCGAATAGAGCCGTCGGCGCAGGGACAGACAGAGGCGTGGTGTCCGTAGGAATCCAGGGTGGGGAGTGGGCGGTGTCGCAGTAGGTGCAGGATTGTATGCCTGAGAGTACTGTAGATACTGTATGAATTGTTCCAAGCTACCGAAATTTATCTTAAATTACGATACATCATGATAATGTTCTAGAAAATTTTAATGGAAAATCACCGTAATATATTCTAAATTACGATATTATGTTAAACCACGTAGTGCCCTAAATATATAATTACTCTTTTGGTCTGAAAACATTCCCAGTTGAGCTTTGAATTATTTAGAAGTCGATTTCTCTCGAACTCCTGCTTTTGCTTAACAGCCCCAAGGATATGGGGTCCTCGTGGTCCACTCAAAATTACAACGCTGATGCTGGAATGTGTGGTAATGGGTCGAACATTTTTTTTCAACCGGTAAAGAGTCTACAGTACTGTACTTGGGCGATAAGCACCAGGATAGACGTTGCCCAGGGCTTAAACCAGCACTTTTTCTTTCATTGTTATCAAAAAATGCTGTACTGTGCAGTGTGTCAACGCTTCAGTTACTCTCACTTGGTTCCCTGCAGAACCAATAACGATAGCATTTTGGATTCAAACGTCCCTATTCCTGTATCGGAGGTGGCGAAGGGGAAGGGAAATGAAAAACCTAGACCAGGGTGGAGAACCATCTACAAAATGTTAGGTGGTTACCCAGTGGTCATAGATAGACCGCATTAAGGTCATTCATGGCCCTAAACGAACTGACTGAGTGCGTGAGAGCAATCAATGCGTCGTGACTAATCGACGTACTACGAGGTCCATGATACTGACCTCAAATTTCTGATGCCCATGTATTGCTCGTACTTACAACTCATTTATGCCTTTGCCATGAGCTAAAAGGGCTCGTAAGCGTTCCGGTAATCTTTCGGACACCATATCTTTGTATGGCAATCCCTGGCCTCTCACCACTGTATTAAGGTCACGAGCCTAAGACGAACACAAGTTCCGTGATGAACCTGGTCACACTTCTCCAAAGTATCCAGCTGTCAGGAGGAATGGGCGACGTTCCACATTTTCTCTTGGTCATGTAGGTTTCCTGGAATTCGAGAAAAGTTCTCAATCGAGGGTTGAGCAGTACGGATCGATAACATTTTACAAATGTCTCTTTTCTCTGTCAGCCCTGTAGCAACTTCTCCGTACCGTACATCGAGCCTGCAATCGGTAGATGTGCCCTTCGTTTACTCTTTCGAGAACTATTTTCTGCGGGAAGGATTGCTCTTGATACACTTCTTACTTACAGAACATAAAGAAATAGCTGTACTAGCTAGAGAATGAAAAATTGGTGTCAATTGGGCTTTAGCTGGTCTAATCCGGTTGGAACGGAGTGACGACGTGGCTTGCGATAAAGGATTTGCAAAAGTCAGAAATTACTGTTCTAGCGATAGGCCAGTTTGGTTTTTGCCAGGGTTGTACTGACTTGGCTGACTTTGAGCGGTTGTTGACCAAAAATGTTAAATTATACTATACCCTATTTTACAATACTTTTAAAGCACCTTGTTCCCGAGGTAGTATTTGATAGTTTCATAAGTTTGACATTTGGAGATAAATGGAATGCAACGTGTTTCGATGGTTGAATAAGGAGCAGAGAGCGGGTGGGGAAAGGTTTTCAATCAGGGACCAGCTGTAAGGTACCGTTGGAATGTTTGTCACCTATGACGTATGAATAATGAATATGGCTTCTACCATATTTTTAAAACTTAAAAAGGTTTGATTGCAGTTTGTACAGTATTTCATCCATTGACTCTAAATCACGCCTGAAACGCCTCCAAGCAATCTATTTACAGTACAGAACTTGAGCAATATTTTATTTTTAGTGTTATACGGTATAGTGCTTCTAATGTTATTTTTTCACTTTTTCAAAAATAGAAGTCTGCCTCTCACCTGGGTTCAGCAACACGTCATAAATTGGTATGACATACTGCATTTCCTGACATTAATCACTATTTTTCAACCGACAATAAAGGCAAACTTGGTACAATAATTATGGTGCCCTCAGTTGGGATTTCCTGTTTGTAACACCCAAAGTTTTCAAAATAAACGTCCTATCAACAATATGTCTCTGAAATGCTGTATGTATTGGTCTTGTAACTGACATCCCTATCGCCTCTAGTTGTTACCCATCAACCCTACACCTCCCTCCTTTGCGCCTGAAATCTGGAAATACGAAAAGGAGGTGCTTTTGATGCATCTCCCAGCTGTAATTTAATGGAGACCAAAACCTGCCTACTGAATCACCAAACTTTTGTCTAGCTTTTTTTGCACCTGAACAGAACTTACCTCTGTTCTTTGATCTCAAGATCAGCCTTCTGCTCTGGACACGCGGGTGCCTTGCAGACGAGAGCACCAGTGTCCAAGTCTGCAATCGTCAGCAAAATCCCCTACTGTATCATCCGTAGTCTACAGCAACTGACCCCCTTTGTACCTCTTTCATGCACTGCAATGCAGCCAGTTATCAGGACGAGTAACCTATGTCTATTTGTCAGGCTGCTTTCTCTTTTAATCCTGAATGATTACAAACATCTCGACTTCTTGAATTGCCCTTGTTGCCTCTATCTACTGTACTGTACTGAGAAACCCTCACTCATCCAATGAATTAGACTAGTACTGTAGTACGAAGTAGTAGTATGTGCCGCAGAACCCTAATTGTCAAATACTTTCCAGCATTCCAGTAGTGATTGCAATGAGCAACAATTCGCCGCAAAAAGACAAACGTCCTCAGGTAGCTTTTTAGGGAGCATAGATCCTTCCCCATTACTGTGTCGGTATACCCTTTTTGAGTCGATTGCGGTTGTCTGGAAAAGTATGGGATAGATCGGATGTATCTTCCAAGTGTGAAACACCCAAACCTTTTCCCCTCAGCAGCTTATTGTTGCTAGAATCTCGCCCGAACTTCAGCAGTGCCGTAACAATCAGCTACACCTCAAGTTGAAACAATTTGCTTTTGCTGTGATTCAGGCGACCTGCTTCTGCTGAAGCTTTAGAGAAGCATGCAGCAAGAAACAAAACTGTAAATACTGTACCGTTCTGAGTGGGGAAATTTTAGGTGCTCTAATGTTTGCAAGGTATGAGGGTAACCACAGTAGCCTCGGAGAGCGCTCGTAGCGACGACATTTTCTCCATACAGCGCCTACAGGACAAGGATATCAACAGGTAATAGAAGCACAAGTCCGAGCTCTCGAGAGCCCTGACTTTATGTAACTTTGCATCGTTTGCATGACCGAAGTTTCCCTCTGTAAAGACGATAGGTTTCAGAAGGCCTGGCCAATATACGGTATCTACGCCCCGGTACAAATTTACTGGGTACCAACCCACATATCTACCACAGTAAATTAACCCCCATTTTCATCGGTTTCAGAAATCTTTGAGAACGTGGGAGATGAGTCACAAGCACAATCCCGCAATTTGCGGCGATATCTTGGCTCCAAATGGTACGCAAATTGTCGCAATGGGTCTATACAGTAGTGCGATCGCAGAGAAACTTTGTGTTAGTCCAACTAGGGTTGTTACGAGGGTCTTTCAAAAGAGGAAAAACGTTTGGGTGTTTTACTGTTGGAAGATATTTCCGACCTTTCAAAAGTGAAGAGAAGCCGTCTTTGATATGGATCCGTCTACTAAGACAGTACGTTACCTCGTCCTGCCAATAGAGCCTTCACCTTACGAAACCTCCAGTTAAGGCGTTCGAAATGTGGTTTCTTCCTTGTCCTTACCATAAATGGCACCGCTGTTCCCGACAATATCCGAAAGTTGCCAATTGCAGCCCAAGAGGTATTATTTATTTGTGAGTTTTCGATGTTCCGCTACCTAGCTAGAAAAATATTATCATCGCTCATTCTGTGTGCGCTATGAATCACGGTATGGGCTTTAATGATGGGTCATTACTAACCTCCAGCAACTGCAATGTTGGACAAACAGCATTCGTAACACATCAAACCATAGTTGCTGCGAGTGTAAGGGTTGGTAAAGCTGCGCTTGGGAGATCGCTACGTGCAACCAGCCCAATCTGATGTAAAGCATGAACCGCTCCCGCCAGGGTTCATTTACTACACGACCCATCAGGACATCCCTCAGGGAACAGCTGACCATATTTTTCATGGATCACAAACACCTCAAATTTTCCTCCGACCCAACTCGCAGTGAAGCAGACTGGGTGACAATCGCAACTTTGCCTTATTGCTGATGTCGGCATAAGGCAAACTCAACATGTTGTTGAACCGTTTCTGCCGCGTGGATATAACCGACCACATCTTCCATGCATTAAAATAACCCAAAAATTTCCCCTTTCTGCCGGGGGATAGCCGAACCGCACTTTTCAAACATTAAAGAACCAAATCGATTTTCGGCCGGAATAAGATTGGACCGAACGCATATGTACTATAGGGTCATGGTGAGTGGTGGAGGGGTTCCTATCTGATAGGTCACCAAATTGTGAAATACCGGATTATAGATGTGGACTTGTGGTATACTCAAAGCACTTTGTTTCATACAAGTTATCAGGTAACTTTGCAGGCAAATAGGATTTTCCATCACCGGTAACCCTCTAAGATATTCCGGGCCCCAACTGACCACATGTCTCAAACATTAAAGTACCCAAACATTTTCCCAGATGTGGACTAGAATACGAAACAGTCACAACGCTTTCGGTATAGATCGAATATATCTTCCAAGAGTAAAACACCCAAACCTTCCTCTCTCTCGGCATTAGCTTTAGGTACAGTAAACCCACGTTGTTCTACTGCTTCACACTACAGGGGGAATATTTGGGTGAATGTTTGGGTTAAATGGGATGGATTACAAACATGTTTGAGTAAATGGGGTGGTACCGTATACATAATTTTTCTGGATAAGGCAATAGAGGCCTAATGTGAGTAGCTGCTGACATACCCTGAGAACGGAGATTCTCTCGAATGTTTGGGTTTACTTGAATGGGTTGGTATACTTAATTCTCTTGCTAAGAGCAATCCGAATGTTTGGGTTGGTTTACTGTGAGTGGAACATAGCGTGAAATCCCAATTAGCCTGTTCAGTATGGCGGCGGCGGAGCAAACACTACGGTGAAAAAGTGGAAAGTTTTGGGTGTCTTTACTGTCGGAAGATATATTCGATCTAAAATGGTCGCGCTAGAGCGGCGACTAAAAAGAAGCTGCGAGCTCTATCAGCAGACATGCCGCGTTCGAAGCAACCGTCAAAGCAGAATGCCGCTGTAGGAGTGTGTCCCTGTCCATGAGGAATTGGTCCTCGGCACGATAGGCGACCGAGCGTGCCACCTCCGTCACGAGGGAAAAGGCCGCTAGGTGCGAGCCGCCGAGGGTGGAGATTGTGACGGGAAGCAGCCGATTCCTGCCCCGGCAATCCAGCAACGAACTCCTGGTATTTCCGGAACTTTTTTGCGTAGGCGACGTTCAAGCTGGTGAGGAGGTCGAAGGTGCTCATCCTCCGATGAGAGGGTGCCAAGGGGTTGACAAATGTTACATCGAAAAAATCGGTACCCCCGGTAGCACCAGTAGCCCTGATGTCTGGTCTGGATTTGTGTTCCCTTGATGGTCTTGGTTCGTGGGTGGGGTGCCTTACGGCGAGGTCGCCGCCCAGTAACGATACTTGGTCGTCGTGGCGGGCAATTCTTTGTCTGCCTTACTTGCAATGGATCAGGTTGTCTCCATGGACGTCCATTGTTTCTTGGCAAGAAGCTCTCGGGCAGGGGGTTCCTGGTGAGAACATGGGTACTTGACAAAAGTACTGGAGCCAAATTGAGAAGCTCTGCGTGCTACTGGCTGTTTTGAAACCTGAGCTGGGAACGCAGTGGACCAAGACTTTGGCACCAGGTCATTTCATAGATGCCCGACAAGCACCTTCACACTACATGCACTAGAGGTACTACTGAGCCTACAGAGCAAGAGGATTCCGACAGGAATTTGACGTTTACAGAATGCTGCCAAGGCCCAATGCAATTGAAGTTCATTGTTAACTAGATCGAAAATATCTTACAAACATAAAGACACCTAAAACTTTTCCTTTCTAGTTAACTGCTGCAGATAACGACCTCCGCACAGACGTGTGCTTCCTTTGTTAACGTTACAAGATGTTTTCATTGAACCGTACATTCTCGGCGAAGGTCTTCCCGCAACACTACTTCAGCAGTGTTGCGTTATCTTACTCCAAGGATGAGGGCTTGCTCTGGATAGTTTACGTACTCGAAATGTTCGCTACACCGATCAAGAGATGTGCGATTTCATAGATACCTTCGAGGAAATCTTCAACAGGGTGGAAAGAATGGACTGCCCTTTCTCCGAAAAGATGAGAGTCACCATGTTTCTGTCCTCATTTGGAGAAAAGAACAGGTAAGGTGCTCCTAATCCATCTGGGATTAAGGCATCATACGGAAACTGTCAGGATTTGTATGCTCAAGACTAGCCAGGAGCTATTTGAATCTGGATAAACGTAGTTCTCTCCGGAAGAATCCTACTCGCTATCCGAGCAGTATAGAAGCACAAATATTCGAGAAGACAGGTCAGAAGGTAAAAACTACCCAACGAACGGTAACCTCATCCGTACCGAAAGGAAGCATCTATCTGTGTTTGAATAGCACAACTCTATGTCTTGTCGAATATTTGTGTATTTAAACTACTCGAAGGGGGAAGTTTTGGGTGTTTTTACTGTTGGAGGATATATTCGATCTATCCTAAAGTTTTCCAGATAACCACAATCGGCTCAAAAAGGTGTGCCGACACAGTAATAGGGGAGGAACTTCGCTCCCTAAAGACCGCCTTCAGGCCAGCCATCAAGCAGGCCGCATTGGACATGACGGCTGCTGCAGTGTGCCTTTGCATCAAACCCCCCGACCCCTTCCGTACGTCTCCCTTGCCCTCACGGCCACGTTCCTTGCCACGTCATTTAGCACTGCACATGCATCCGGGTGCCAACCTCCAAGAGTGGAGATCGGCACAGGCATGAGCCTACCTCTGGTGGAGGTCGCGATAAAAGATTGATATCTTCTCTGCTTTGCATTAACTGTTCGAATGGTGAGTAGGTTTATTCCGGAGATAATTACAGTCATCTAGATTAAAACAACTGCGGGGTAGTCAGGAGCAGAGAATTTGTTAAGGTCTCAGTAAGATACCTTAATCCTTGATGGATAAGGAACACCTTACATCAATCTGGATTGCAGCTAAGAATAATGTTAAGCTGTTGAGTATTGAGCTGCTTAGATGTGGGCGGTTGAATTGGAGACCATGTGCAGTAGAGCTTGAGAGTAGTCTTGTTAAAGACGAATTGATTTGGTTCTTTAATTTTTGAAAAGTGCGGTTCGGCTATACCCCGGTGTATGCTAGACATGTTCAGGATAATGGGTAATTGGACTCATGTGCCTAAATGGCTGGCTCGAAGCCTGTCAGCAGGCATGATGCATTTGACATCACTGCTGCTGCGGAGCTATTTTTGCGAAATAGCTCGGTAAAATTTATTGATATTTTTATGCACTGTTTCCCGAGACAACCTCAAATATGAAAAATTAGTGATCAAATACCGACTTCAATATACGGTATCTACGCTCCGGTACAAATTTACTGGGTACCAACCCACATCTCTACCACAGTAAATTAACCCCCATTTCACACAATACCGACTTAGTAACGGGGGAAATTTGGGGTGTTTTTAATCTATGAAAAATGAGGTCAGCTGTTCCCTGAGGGATGTTGATGTGGGTAAAAGCTTACAATGTAAGGAATTGGCGGGAGGCCGTCGGAACGCTAGAAAACAGGCTGGAGGGAAGCCAACAGGCACGCCGCATTGGACATCGCTTTCGCTGCGGCATAACGTTGGTAACGTTCTCCAAAAAAACAAAAAATAGATGAACAGAATGAGTGAAAACTTTACACCTGCAAGAATGTACCGCTGCAGCTCTACATTTGAAAAAGGGCCGTTAGTTTTGTATACAAGTCAATTCCGAAACGTGCCGCTCTCTTTCGATACAGTGCAGCGCGCCAGCCCTTAAGCAACATATTTTTTTGCTGACTTCTGTTCCGGTCATCCGCGCTTATCCCGCACATCTACACACTGCCCTTACCTTCAATAATGCCTTTGCAGACACCTGTTTCACCCGCATTGACAATATCTCAAGCTGCTGGTGCACTGGCCCTTTTCACTGAAGCAGCAGAAGAGCGAGCAGCTAATTCAGAAATTTGGGCACGAAAAGAGACATAGTGATAGGGGTAAATCGTCGGGAGAAGAGATATTCAGAACCAACTACCCCAAGAAGGAGGTGTTGCAAGCGACAAAAGTGCTGCCGTGGTATAGTTGAACGAATAAAAAGGAGTGTATATGGAAGAGAGTTGAGAGGTCTACAAGCAAGTATGGAAGGGGCAGGGTCTACCACTGATGCTCTGTGAGCAGCGTAAGAAAAGGTTTTCTTGGGTCTGAAGTTGACTCTCAACTCCCTACTACTCAGGACTTGGCTTGAAGTTGTCTGCCAACTTGCTTGACCTCTCCATGAGGAAGCAGTTTACTCAGCTTATATAGACTTTTGGCTATCCCTAAAGTCCGAACAAAACTACAGAAGGTACCAGGAAATGCATACAAACAGTTTGTGTGGATGATATACTCTAAACAAAAGATACTTAAGAAAATAACAATCAATGAGATCCTCTTATTTCCCATTCTCTAAATCAGATCCAAACAACTCCTCTAAAATATCCATGCTGTCCAAGCAGTCCCCACAAATATCTGCGAACGGCTCATAGCTCTCTATTCCCTCCTGGGAGATATCTAAACTACTAAAGATATCTCCATCCGGTTCCAGCGTCGGCACCACTTGTTCCATACTCTCCAGTCCAGGCCCCACCAGTCCAACACTTTCCATGCCCTCTGTTCCCTCATCCACCTCGTCCTCATCATCCTCCTCTTCCTCCTCCTCCTCTTCCTCCTTTTCCTCCTTTTCCTCCTTTTCCTCCTTTTCCTCCTCTTCCTCCTCTTCCTCCTTTTCCTCCTTTTCCTCCTCTTCCTCCTCTTCCTCCTCTTCCTCCTCTTCCTCCTCTTCCTCCTCTTCCTCCTCTTCCTCCTCTTCCTCCTCTTCCTCCTCTTCCTCCCCATCCTTCTCCTGAGTCTCGTACACTAGCTCAGGGGCTAACCATTCCTCGAAGGACTCCCCGCTCTCCTCCTCAGCTTTCTCAGTCTCATCCTCACTTACCTCCCTCGCCTCTTCTTCTATGAAGAGGCGCCGAACGGACTCGATGATTTTCTTCTTAGTTTGCCGCCGGATGTAGTCGTCGGCATCGGTTGGCCCGTAGGCGGCGAGACGGAGGCCATTGATGGGACGGGAAGGGCGCTTTTTGGAAATAGGGACAGAGGGGCGATTTGACGTCATATTTCTGGAAAAGGGGTGAGCGTGGTTGCGGATGTTGACAGAAAGGGTAATCAGCTTATCAAATTGTTGGTGGTAGGAGTGATGCTTCAGCGACAATGCTATAGCACTTTAAATAGGGGCATGTCTTTGGTAATCATCATGGTCTTGGTCAAAAAAAGGCGATACTTCGGCCTTGGATTTGCATGCATTCGGGGGCATCATAAAAATCTGCGTGATAAAATATCGGAACTGAATTTGGGAGGCGAAGTGACCACGAATTGAAAGGCGTCTCTTTGAAGGGGGAGGACCAAATATTCAAACATGAAATAGAAAATGGAGTTGTACAGTGAATTTGGATTCATAAAGGAAAAAGATATTCAGAATTTTTTTTGGGAAGACAAAGGTAGGACGATTGGTAAATGAGGATTTCAAGATGCGAAGAGGACCTTTTTCGTTCCGACACATGGCCAATAGGATTTACCCCCATGGTGTGCCAAATACTAGAGTAGTGATTTGGATATTTCTACCGTTTTATCTGTCGACCGCACCTTATCGAGTAGCATAGAGTAGCATCAACTTGCTTGGAAACTTTCAAAATAAATGGAGTGCCACCCTCACTACCAAGGGGGAAAATTTGGGTTATTTTAATGCATGGAAGATGTGGTCTGTACCATGTGGTCCCTACCAAGTGAATGGTGCGGGAAGACCCGACGTGTTTTTGGATGTACGCTAAAGCTTCTGTGGGGCGCGAAGAGAAGCACTCACCACATTATAGAACTTATCCCTCCCTACTCGCGCACAACAATAACGCACCGAACACGCGTTACCGGATTGTACTAGAACATCTGTAGCTAAAGGAGCCATCGCGGCTCATACGACAAATCACACGATGGCTGCACGTATATCACAGACAGACACAGAGAAAATAATAACAGTGAGCTTGTGCTACAAAGTAGTATGTAAGTCACACACAGTACTCAATTTAATGCATGCAGTCAAAATTCATTAATTCAAGATCAGAATTGTTCCGGGCCAGTTTGGCATAAAAATGTGATGGATAATACCAACAAAATTTCACAGCAATTTGATGACAGAGTATCCAAATGTTATTCCCTTCTTACGCTGTTGCTCGGATTGTTCAATTCTGGGAAAACAAAGAGGTTGTTTCTCTGCTTCTCGAAAAATCCTGCCAGACGCTTCGTGAAAATATCAGCCAATATCTATGATCTGGGAAAATACTAAATACGGACCAGGTGATCATAAAACTGCTGCTTGATGTGGTTTCCTCGAACAGAGACGTGCTTCGCATTTAGAATGCCATTAATACCCCGAGACACCGACCATTGATTGCCCTGGTGCAGAGTGTTCGGTCCTTCTTGAATAATAGTCAGCTCCTGGAGATAATTTCTTGCCCAAAGTATGCGTTCGCAGGACTCACTTGCGGCAAAAAAAATAAGACTCAAAGAGAAGAAATGGCGACGAAAGATTATTTTGAATTCTTCCATACGAATGGATATTCAATATACTGAAAAATGAGACCACCATTTTTTACATTTTAGCATCACGATCACTTACCCAAGTCTTCATATGCAATTGATGGAGTCTATATTCGTCTGGTGTGACGGACAGAAAAAATCTCAAATCCCCTGCAGATATGTTAATATGGGCTTCAATACCATTATATGAGTTTTTAGTGGCATGATGTTTGGCGACACAGCAGGTTATCGTCCACTGAGATGTGTGGACGCTTTCTGCCAGGCAAGTAGAGCAAACAGCCGAATCTTTCTTATACTGAAAGAGACTCTGTTCTACGGTCCTCTAGTTATATTCATATACATTCTAGTGTTTAATAATTGGAGTTGCACCTGACTTGCAGTAGCTTATGCAAAATTGGTTGAGATATTTCACGACATATCCTTTCTGCGACAGCGCTATCATTTCAGACTTACAAATAAAGGTTATACAGGGAAAATAATTGACTTATTCAAGTTCGTGAACGTCTAATTGATCAGAAAGAGAGTCCGTAATTGGTTGAAATTTTGCAAATGACGGCGCCAAGATGAAGATAATGTCTACATACAATAATATCCAGGTATCTCCATTGATGTAGGCATATTTATCAGACAATGGACTTTTGTACCCTACTTAGCTCATTACTTCTTTCCGTTTCTAGTTCCATATCACTATGGATTTCTTTAATCTATAGAAAACCGTCTTGAGACTCAATGCTCCGCCTGGATTTCAGATATTAAGGTCCCCACACGGAAGAAAAAATCACTTCATATAAAGTATTACGGACAATTCCAGTTCAAAAATCCATTTGGTTAGTTATTATACCCCTATGAACCTCTGCAGCTAGTATGCCGAGAACAGATTCGAAGTCGACCACAGGGGAATACGTGTTTTCAACTTCTTCCTACATGGATCCTATGACTAAGATCCGTGGCTCGGAAGGTGCAATTTTCCGTTCTGTATTCAGATTTATTCTGAAAAAGTTGGTCTTCAAAGGTCTTAAATCAGTTGGAAGCGATATTGAAGTAAATTTACGTTGATTTACCAAGGGTTACAGCTCCGAACGCACTGTTGCATCCCAAAATGCAGCTTCACTTGAACTTCTGGCCTCCCGTAAGTCATGCGGCTCCCGACATGTCAACGTTTGGGCAAGCATAGCAAAGGTTTTGCGAAAGTCTGTTGGCTTTTAGTTTCGGGTGGATTAATTCTGTTTCCCTGATTCTCTTCAGTTTTGGGTATCTTTTTGATTATTTTTAGCTTCGATTGCCGGGGTGTAGGTTAGAGCTATTTCATGAATCAGATGTGTTCAAAATTCGGGTCAAAATTCTGCTCCTCATCCACCGTGTCATTTACTGTCTATACAACGCTACTGCGTGATCCTAAAGCTTTTATTGGAGCCTCTCCCTTGGGTGCCGAGTGGTAACCTCTGGGCTGGAGACTATAAAGATATCTTTATTAAACCATTCGTGAATAGCCAATGATTCTTCGTTGATGGTAACATCTCGGACCTGCACTGCGGTTTGTTTTAACAGCAGCCACACTTTGCATCTGCCATCATCTTTGCATCCAGTGATGACTATGCTTTGGTAATTCACATAAAATTTCTTTCGTTTCTCCTTTAGAACCATTTTCCATGGCTCAGCCCCAAAAAATCTCAGATGTTCAGTTCGATGGTTCTGTCCAGTGAGAATCTATTGATACATCTCCGTTCTGTTGCGTCGAAGGATCACGTTTTGAAGTTCTGCTGCATGCACGACGTACTAGCCCAGAACTGGCCGGAGATTACAACGTGAGCGCATGGTACAAAACATTGTCTATTAAGGCTATAATATAAAGTTCTCCATTATTCATTGCTGAAAATCTAAATCTACCAAATTTGATCTCAAATAACTCATCGAAAGGTTCTGAATCATATATTTGGTTATTGGCTAGTTCAGGTACTTACGGAACGGGGGTCAATAGTACGGTAGAATCCATGATCTCCCGCATTACTTTGCTCTGATTTAAGTTTAATATCACAAATTTACCCCGAAAGACCGGTTCTCCCGTCGCACAACGTTACAAGGTGACCGGGAAGTCTTCGAGCATTGTTTAAGCTGTGAAGATTGCTCATCATGTGATAACAAGATCATTCGTCAATGCAGAAAGGATCTGCTTCAATTCTATGGTTTATTTAAGTGTTCTATTAAATGCTTCTTAGCAAAATGAAAAATGATTCTTGGCCGCAAGAAGCATTTTTGACCCAAATTTGCTTGGTAATTTTTAGGTTCTTCAGACTGGGAATCTAGTATTTGCCCATCCTTTTGGGTTTTTGAGTGAAACTGATGAGCAATTTTCCCTTTTTTATACAAAAAGAAGTCGTTTCAGGAGCTCTCTCTTCAAAGTAACTTTCCCTCACTCCTTCTTACTTCCACTGCCAATGCCTGCCATTGTCCATTTATGGGTTTCCCTGGATTTCGGTTCTATTGACGCTTTTCGTATTCTGGTAGGAGACGGGTGGTTACGCCCTCCCATGCCAATTTATCACTCATGGTTTGCATGGTGGTAAATATTTATGGATTGTGGCAACTGTTAGTGTAATTACTTTTTGATGCCTCTGCTGACAGATTACAGCAGCAAAGAGGCTTACAGACGTCTGTTACTGTAGTTTTTTTGTACAACCTAGAACTGGACCGTTACGTTCACGCACTGTACAGTGCTGTATGCTTGAGCTGATCTTTTTTAGATCAGCTCAAGCAGGTTTAGGGTTAGCCTCCCACCGTCGTCTATATGGCTTCTGGAATCCTCCTTCGATCGTCCGGAGGCACCATTCGACTCGCGTCGAGGTCTATATAGGACCCGGTCTCCCTCCAAGTTCTGTCAGAGTAAAGTCTCTCACCACCTTCTCTCCTTTCATCTCTCTTCCTTGATCCCTAACTCCTCTCTCTCACTCTCTCACTCACTCTCTCACTCTCTCTTTTGATCTCTTTCTGTCGTTCCCTCCTTCTCTATCTCTCTCGCTCCATCTCTTCCTTCCCTCTATCAGCAACAAAATGATTATAGTACGATTTTTTCTTTTCACCAAATGAGGAAAGAAACATGGCGACTCTTATCTTCTTGGAGAAAACAGTCCATCACTTTCATGCTGTTGAAGATTTCCTCGAAGGAATGTATGAAATAGGATATCACTTGATCGGTGTCGCGAAAAATATTAAGCATCAACTGCAAATGAACTTGTGTAGCCACGCTAGACATTGAAAATATCTCTAAGAGACGCTCCAAGAGTTTTAAAGTTTTGTTTCTGTTCGAGAAAAATGCACTCATATGCTTAGCATCTAAAATATGTGTCAGAGCCCTCGCTTTGGAGATCTTCCGGTTTATTTGTTCATTTAATTTATCAGCGTCTTATTAAAGGACAGGAGTCGTCACAACAGAAGTATCCCTTGCAGTATGAACATGAATAATTTCAAAACTACCCTTATCTTCCTAGAGAAGCTCACTATAAAATTTGTCAAACAATAGGTTTCATGGAATAATATTGGAGCAGGTGAAGCAATCAAAACCAAAAATAAAGTACCCCAATATAGAATCCTATCATGCGTGAAAAAGGGGAAAAAGTTTGAGTAATTTAGTATTTGGATAGTACGGTCACTTCCTTTAGAGGGAAGACAGGGGATCCATTTACTGTAACAAATAAGCTGCCTTATATCCAGTCAACTTAAGTTAGGCCAGATTCTCCTTAAGGGACTAATGCGAGTGGATTTAAGCTTATAAAATGATATGGTTGACAGTGTGACCAAGCTAATATAGAAAACGAGCTGGATTCCCGCTTTCAGACAGACAGCATTGATCATTCATGCAGCTGCGCCTTGCCTTTGAGTGAGGAATTATTCAATCTTTCCATATTTATACATTGCCTTTACCGCTATATTACGTGCGATGTTGCTGAGCACTGCAAATTAATCTGGGTGCAAACTTCCGAAGGTGGAGATGGAGATAGGAATAAGTGTATCTCTGGAAGCGTTAGCGATGAATGACCCGTGTATCCTCACGCTCGCTTTTTTCGGTGCAATGGGTGAGGTAGGCAGGCTAAAGTTACTAACAATCATGTTGGAGGGTGAAAAAAGTCTGGCGAAGGTGATGATTGAGAAAAAACTGGCTTTGGTAGGCGTGAAAAATGCTTTTGGAAGCCAATGTAATAGGAATGATGTAAGGATTCAGGGAAATTGGTTTTACTAAAAGAAAGATAGCTGGGGTCCAACATGTGCAAGTTATTGGGATATTTTGGACTTGACTTAAATCAAACTTAGACTCTTTATCCCACTTTCTACCCAGGTAGTCACTTAAATTGTTTACCAATACGCAAAAATTGTAGAGGAAGTAGCAGAATACTCAGATTATACAGATTCTTGGCTGCTTTTAACATCTCAAAAAATATCTGAAGGTACCAGAAACCAGTGAAAATAAATCTTGGAACTTCAGAAGCACGAAAATGTTGTTAATTTTGTCGCCTCAGAAAAAGTTTTACAGGTAAGCCATTTTCTGGAATCTCTTTTCTATCATATTCTAAAGATCCGCATATTGTACACCGAGAAACATAAATTGTAGCAGAAAGTATCCTTTGTGTAGGTAAATGACTAAACTTAAATCTTATGGTGCTCAATTTGTAAAAACTTCAGGCAGATTCCCCGAAAAGTTAATGATTCCTACACAGTCAAAAAAATCATCTGCAAATGGTTTAGAGTTCTAAATCATCTTCCATGTAACACTTAAATGCCTTCATAGAAGCTCCAAACTCTTCTAAAATGGCCCCATTTTGACCAAAACAGCTCCATGCTCCAGTCTACGATCCTCGCATCTCCATTGTCAGCACCATGTCTTCTCTTCGCCTCATTTTAAACTTCATTGAAATCGCTCTCTTCAATTCTCTCATCGTCTTATGTATTTTTAGCCACTTGCTTTTCGAATGAATTTTCTGATTTCTCCTTTAAGCTGCAGCTCACCTCTGCTGAAGAAATGAGGAAAACTTTTGGCAGGATTGTGATGATATTTATTTGGACTAAAAAAAATAACAACTAGAATCCGAAAGGTATCAAAGAAATAGAGAAAGGGGTCGATTAGAAAAGTTTGAGCGAATATTGTGTTGATGATAAAATTATGATGGATATTTTTCATTATTTGAAGGCACTGGAAAGGGATAAGCTCAATTGAAGTGTTTTATTATTGTTGAAATTTTTTCAATACAGCAACGGTTTAAATTGGACTTAGGTTACCATTTAAGGATCCGTACAATAACAAAATGATGAATTGTCATTTTTCAGTTTATTATTTGAGTTATCTTTGGTAATTTGGAGCAATTGGTTATAAAAGACGAACACTGAAATCATTTGCAGTGAATAGAGGTGCAAAAGGAAGAATTGGAACAAAAAATTTACTGCAGAAGGAAAAAAAATACCTAATTCCTTCGGGAACAGGGTAGAAAAAAGGGGGGAAAGAGATTCAGAAACAAGGTTAAGGATGCATTTTGTAAGGAGAAAAGGAGCTATCTTTTTGGAAATCAAAGGTGTTTTGTTTTTTCCATTAACCAAATCGCGAGGATTCTTTTAAAATGAATCTCTGGGAACGCTTGACGTTTTTTTATTGAATTCTTAAGAATAAATAAGACTTCTAGGAATTTCGCAGAACGGTAATTGAGGAGCGGTTCCGCGAAATTATTCGTTACGGTATTTATTTTGATCAATAAATTGTTTTACAGAAACCTCGAAATCAAGAAATTTAGTATAGAAAGTGTTCACGACAAAAATGATCCAAATTAGCGTCAACTCTACATTAGAAATTAAAACTTTTATGTATATCCCTCTATAATTATATTTATGGGCACTGTTGTAAAATATTTACATATTATGCCCTTTTACTTTACGATTCGGAGCGATTCCAGAGTGAAGATGGAAATTTGCCTTATTAGTAATTCTGTGAGAGTAGTAGAATAGATGAGCTTAAATTTATACCAATTTATGAATCATATATTATACTTCTTTTTATTTCAATTTTCTCCGTGAATTCTTCTTTAGAAACCAGCAGATATGTTTTGGTGTTTTATTCTTGAAAATAAACCACTGAATGACTTCTGCAAATTGGTTAACAGAAAATTGGTAAATGTTTAATATATTATATTTAGGTTACATTTTCAATAATATTTAAGGCCCAATGCGATTTTGAATTATCTGCGACGTGATTTTAGAGATATTTAACAGAGCCTTATTCAACTTTTGTGGGATTAATACGCTCCCGCCTATAATATGAGCCGAAATCAGGACGAAATTGCTGATTTCGATTCATAGCAAAGTCGATGGTTTCATATTCTTTATTGTCATGAATCAAACCTTTCTATCTGAATTTTTCATAGTGATATCAGTTTTCAACTCCTCGGAGGTAGTAAATATCTCTCTCGGAGATCATGGACACTCCTTTTGCACTCATAGAAAATGGCTTGTTCCTAAGGATTTGGCAATTGTACCTTCCTCATAAAGTGTTTCCCCCATCTTTCTCGAAAAGTGGAAGCGCACATGCGGGTAAAAAGGGAAGAGAAAAAAATTTTACTGCAGCAGAGGCGTTTACTTTGGCGAGAGCATGGGTTGAGCAATCCATTAAGGGGCCTAATCAAATCGAATTGACATTGTGGCAAGGTATTGCAAGTATTTGCGAAGAGTCTTACGCAATTTCTAGGAATGAAGAGTCCCTATGATGCAAGTAGAAGCAACGTGCCAGAGGCTCTCAGCACTTTTTGATAGCACCTTCGAAGGTCAGATCGCATAAAATTTCAGGAACTACGGACGAAGATATTGAAATATCGGCTACAGAGTTGTACCGGAAGCGAGCAGGAAAGAAGGACGCGAATTGGGGTTTTCAGTGCGCGTAACCTTTCAAACATGTTGAGGCGGCGGAGTACCTGGCGTTGCAGCCAAATTTTGAGGACGAATACATGAAAGCTCACAGCCTTGAAGATAATAAGGGAAATATTTAGCAGTTTGGCTCATCGTCTAACGCCGCGAGACGTGAAGGGGATGACGCAAACCAGAACTCGGATGAAAATGTTATTGATTTGATAACTATACCTGGGAGGCGATATAAACCAAACGTTATCAAAGGAGCCAAGCAGAAAGAACAGAATCGGAAGAAAGTTGCTAAGATTGAAAACACTCTCGAAGCGCTCTCAAGGAAGATGGATGTTGGAAACTACGTTTTACTGGACATGGAAAAAAGTCACAAGAAAGCTGAGAAGCACACAGCGACTTCAGGCTGTTACAGTTGCTGGACAAAGATTCCGAAGAGAACAAGGAGATACCTGCTGATATATTAAATGAACGCAAGCAATAAAGGGTGAAACGGAGATCTGAATCGACGATAGGAATTCAGAACCATAGCAAACGGCCCCGAACAGAGCAGGACCCTGCCGTGGTCGGGAACCTTGCACCATTGGGCGATATCTCATCGCAAGGGAATGAGACGGGTGAAGTTGTGTGTGATAGCGATGTGGAGTAGAACACTCTTCGAAAGAATAGAAATAGATGATCTTCCGTATCAAAAGTAGCCGAAAGGAATCCCGTTTATCTTGCATACTTCTTATCGCACAATATGGTATGGTATTATCATATGCCAACATGTTATCATATTTTTACGTGTCCACAAGAGTGTGGTTCGTTGCCTGCACAGATCGGATTAGTTCATTTCGCAGATTGAAAAACGGGGTTGACGTTATCATGGACTCAATTGCAAAGACTCCCAATCGAAACTACTATGTTCCATTTCGGACTCTCTCTTCTCGTTGTGTTGTTCGCCTTCCATTTGCATTATAGCAGCTCGTTCCATTTAGATATCATAGAGTTCTCCAACCACGTCAAATAAACTTTCCTCCTCACTCTCATCCTCAGCAAATGATCCGTTCTGATTCATCTGTACCAACATGTTATGAAGAATGAAACATGTGTTACTAATGTCCATGATATCTTCCTTATACCATTGGTAGCACTCACGTCTTAAAATATTGAAACGAGCTAGCAGTACTCCAAAAGCTCTCTCAGTATCTTTCCTTATTACCTCCTGGCGCTTGGTGTACTGTGTTTCTACAACGCTGTCAGCATGATTTAGTGGTTTTGCAAACAATGCCCAATCAGTATAATTTTCGGCGAGGAAGTAATGAATCTCTCGCAGAATCGTAGAAGTAACAATACGACACTCATAAGAGAGTTTTAAATTGTATGACCCGTTGAGAGTTTCGGTAAAAAGCGGTGAAACCGCGATCATTTTCTTGTCGTTGTTGGTTCCACAGCGTCCAGGAAACCAATGGCAGCTATATAGATCCCTATCACACGATGCTTCAACCTGAATCGTAGCCAACTTACCCTCATTCGTGTTATGGTACTGACCCTTGACAATGTAAGGGCACTTCTTCCAGGTAATTTTACTGCAATCAACAGCACTGGTACACCGCATGAAACCACATGCTTTGTACATCTTTTCTATAGCATCCAATTTCCCCATTGACGGCTTGGGACTCAGGAATTGGGAACAATACAACTTCACTACGCACTCACAAAAAGATTTGAAGTACTGTCGTAATTTCTCTAGGGACATCTCCGCACTATCATCGAGGTCTCCAAATGGCCTAGCTGTTCCAACCCTGCGTAAACAAGCTAAAACCTTAATATATGACGGAATCCCTATTTTTCTTGCAGCGTTACGTCTCGTTTTCCACATGGAAGGAAATTGCTTCGTTAGGTCATCATGAATGCGATAAAACATGGCGCGTGGAACTCCAAATCTTCTTCGGAATGTTCGAAGATTGTACGTCGGATTAGAACCGGGGTAGTCTTCAATCCATATGCTTCTACCATGCTGGATATTCCTTTTGCCTGGATGTCTTCCTTTCCACCTGGTCACGGCTTCCATTGAGCCTTCTTCACCTCGTTCGTCGCAGCAGTAATCGCAGAAACAGCAACAGACCGCATTTGAACTACGTACGCCAACATAAAGTTGGCCTATCGCCTCCGCTTTCGTGATTCTTCCATCATATCATGGTCCTGAGCTTGGTGATAGTTTGACAACATGTCGCAAGGTACAGTTGGCTCCGGCTGAGTAGTAGTCTGTGTATTACTTCCTTGAGGGTCTCCGATACACCGTCACTGCTTGGGTTGCTCTTCTCATTTTCTATTTCCGACGGTGTATATCAATTTTTCGCGTGGAAAATTAAACACCACTCGTAGACTCACTCTTAGTTAACGAAAAACTGAGGGTTAATTTGTTCCCCTAAATCTAAAACACTTCTAAATGTAGCATCTTTGTTTGGATATACGTTCAACTACAGAAAAGGTAAGATTTTGGTACAACAACATACTTTCCTCTCAAATACAGATAACTAAAGATACGACTGTACTTTCATTTGGTGGGTAAAACCTTATCTTTGTCCATACTTTTGACCAAAATTAAGTTTTCCGGGACTATAAATACGCAGCTTCAATATTCAAATCCGACAATTTGGTGGACGGGAAACTTTGGATTATTCTGTGATGATATTTTCATAACTTTATGATTTGTAGAGCTGCGAGAAGCGAAGGTCATTTAAACTTAAATTAGCTAAAACTTTTCGCTTATAACGGTTGGAAATTAGAGAGAGGACATATCGGAGATCGAAGGAATTCAGTTATGAGAAACTTTTATTGCAGATTTGAGTACATGAAATTGGAAGTTGGAAAAAATTTTGGAAACTTGAAACAGACTTGAAAACATCCCTAGATCATGCCCACAGACTGTAACCTAATTTAGCCAATAACCCGCCAGTAAAACATGCATCTCCCTTGAATCTCTTCTAACCTCTCCATTTAATCCAAAAGGACAAAGTTGCGCACTATTAATCCCTAGATAGAGAAGTACCACCAGTTTACTCTTCAACTGACTTTTTCCACTATTATCTTCTATACAATATGAAATAGCACTACAGATTCGCACGAAGAAGGATATGGGAGTCCTGAATGATGCCAAAAAAAGTTTCCTCTTGCTGTTCACGCCGGCCGAAAACCTCATCATCTTTCGAAAGGTCACTGCAGCTAGAAGAAAGCAACTCACCACTGCTTAGTTCTCCAGTCGGATTATATTTTCATGATACAATAAAAAATATCTCAGGGCTCTCCAACAGAGTCAGTTGCAATCATTTTCAAGGTCGCTATGGAAACATGATGGATCTTTTTGAAAGAAAAGGTAACTTGAAGCCCATGATATAAATTATGGGTGCAGATGTACTAGATTAGATCAATGGGCACATAACGTGAGATGAGTAGGAAAAAAGAGCCTGCTGTATTGCCAAGATGTATGGTGGGTGCCTCAGAGAAGCACAAAGATGGCTCGAGTTGGTTTCCGTCTATATGTTCCCCAAAACAGAAAAGAACTTTATTAAAGAAGAACAGAGAGGGATAAACTCACATTAAGATTCTAGAAAGGTGTAAGAAAGTCAGTTGCGGATGTAGAAGAGGGAAGTGAAATAATGGATTGCCTGATAAGGACATTAAAGGGGACTGGTTTAGAGGGAAACGAGTGAGAAAGCGCTATAGAAAACTGTCATTGACAATTTAAACAAATTATTTTATCTTCCTAGGTAGTAAGAACATAAAAGGAGGTTTTTCGAGACTTTTCTATATGTAATGATTATGGAACGCTCCCTTTTATTCTTTAGATGCTCCCATTCCAATTATCAAGTACGATATAAAGTTCTTGGCACGAATTTGGTGTTTTTTCTCTTAGGAATGGCCCCAAATTGTGTTACTAATTTCAGAACTCCTCTACTCGGACAGTTGTAAAGTAACTTAAAGCTTTTTTGTATATAAGTACTCCTGCAATGATTAGGTTATGGATCTAAAGTACTGAGTCACAGTATTGGGATGCACGGGGGGTTGCATATTCGTAAATAGAATCGCAGAAAAGTAAACTGCTTAACACATCGGCTGTTTTAGAATCACTTTTCACTTGGAGTATGCTTTGTTCAAGTGAAGTTGAAGCCCACTTGAACATTCATTCTGGTGTTACCCATGACATCGAAATCGAGGTTTTAAACATATCACTAACCTAATTTAGGTTTGAGTCCTGTACGGAGCGTTTGTGAGCACACGTTCAATGTATTCAGAGTCATCATATGTAGAGTGCTATTTTCCTCTATATAAATCGCATTCTTAAACTGCCCGTCCAATATGATCTTCATGCAAAGTTACTTGATGACTGTTCAAAAGGACCGTTAAAGAAAATGGTGAGACCTTCAGGTGCTTTTCCATTTTTTCATTTACTTGAGGTCCCATTTTGATTTTTACGTCCAGTTATGTCCTTCAGAGCTCCTTTTTATCGCAGTCTGTCTTATTCAAATGTCTGTACAGCCTACTTGCTGTCCCAGGGAACAACTTTTGTCACATACCGTGGTCTCATAAGAATTTTCCCGCGTTTCTTGCGTTTATTAAAGATAATCAAGTACTGAATAAGATATCGGAAGCATAACAAATTTTATTAATTTCAGAAAAGTTCAGAAAGGTTAAAACATATCTTCCAAATAAATCTTTCACGTAGACTTACACTAAAGGGCGTACAAATCTGAGTTTTATAATATAAAAAATAACAGAGAGTTATAACAGTAGCAGAAGCGTTAAGTTTTGCACCAGTTGCGGGAAGAGATAAGAGAACGGACCCCATAATTTTGTACTCAGAATATCATATACGACTTGACATCATTTTTTAAAGTGATAATATGAGGCAATTTGCTTGGACTGAAGAGTTTCTTAAGTGCGTGAAAACATTTCGGAGTGGAACAATCAACTTGGCTGTTGATTCTATGCATTCTCCGGTGGCAACAATATAAACAGAGATCCCAAATCGTTTCGGAGGAAGTAAAGGTTGTTTATACCTCAAAGAGGCCACTCAGAACCTTTCAAATTTCTCGCTCGCCTTAGTCATGTTAAAGTTTTTATCACTAAAGTTGCCCTTAAATAAGAATTTATACACTTTTCGAGAATAGTTGCGTGATATACGAAAAATACCTTCTTTTACAACCTCTAAAAATGCTTTGGACTAAAAATGATGCCTGTTTAAAATTTTATGTGTCTTATTTATTAAAACTAATTTCAACTAACAACTTTTTAATGGTTCTCTTTACACTGAAATGGACACAGTTGAATTCCAGCGAAAACATGACAGAAAGAAGTCTTTATCTGACTACAGAAATCTATTACGGTGGGTGAAATTATTTTTACTTTTTGCCCTTGTCTTACCGCTTTCGAGTATTTTTTGAACATTATACTTCCTCCTTTCATTTTTTTGGAATATGCGATTGAAAAAGAACATCATCTAAAGAAGTAATGATAATTTGGAAATTCATAAATAATCAAGGCTATAGGCGATAATTAGGGCCTGTTGTTCGAGCTGGGTGCTCTAATAATATAGCTTAATCAGGTTATATAGCCCTTAGTAGTTAATAAACCCTGAAAATGGTAACATATGGTACAAGAAGAATTGAAAGCGCCGGTGCTTTCAATTCTACTAATATAGCTTGAAAGAGATCATATTTTAGACCCATTCAATGATGAATGTTTTACAAAAATAAATGGAAATGGAATATAGAAATCAAATAATGTGAGTTACTATTCTGGTGATTCTCCCTTATATGGTCAACAATCACGAGAACCGTATTGGTTTGATTTTCAATGAGAATAAATACGATTTATATCTGAGTTTGATTCTAAATTTCAGAAAAAATATATGTGAAGGATCTGGATAAAATTACATACCAGCGGTAATCCTCGGAAAGGTCACGTTAAGTATAATATTGAAGCTACTTCTGGTTATTGTGTAGTTTAGGCGCACGCCACAGAAAGAAGAAAAGCAAACTGATGATGTAATATTATCACTTTTAAGATTTTTTTGAAAGCAATGGACCAACACGGAAGGCAATAGTTTACTTAATCTTCACCTATGCGTATTGATGAGAGTATTGCCAGATGGTACGGAAGTAGAGATCAATGAATCAAGAAAAAATCCATTACTTCGGGGCCAGCGATAGAAAACCTTAAATGGCAGTGAGCTGAAGTCATTGGCATGTAGGTAGTCCATAATTATAATAATGATGGGTATAGTTGGCGCACCCGAAATTGACAAGTCTCCAGATGATCAAATTTGGTGCTACGAAGAAAATAAATAAAAATGATCAGTTCGCCAGCCTGCTACACAGCTCTATACCTCAAAAAAAGCTTTTGACATTACAAGTCCTCCATTGACTCGACAGCGAAATCATCAACAAGATTGCAGAAGTTGATCATTCCGAAATTCCTTCCTGTCCCCCTTGCAAAGCGTAGACTCCAACCCCAGCGGACAACTCCGCCACAACTGCAGAGACCCTCAAGAAGGGCAAGAACCCAAATGAAAGAAAATGCGTGCTGGAACTCCTTACTACTCTAAGGAGGAGATCAAAGCCCCTCTCGAAGTTGTGGCGGAAGTAGATTCTCTGGGTGTCAATCATTGGCTGAAGTTACAGCAAAGTACGCTGAATGGTGTATTGCCAATGAGCGCCCGAATCTCGATCAGCATTCCCCAAAGAACAAGTTAGATAAGCTGCAAAAGCAAAAAAGGAAGACTAGAAATCCCTATTGTCCTCAGAAGTTAGACGCCTCAAAAAAATCTCTAGAAGCAACTAGAACAAATTTAATGGTCCAGTACTTGGCAATGATGGATATGAGGACGATGAAGATGGAGATAATGATACCAGTATCTTGCCGCTAGTGGGAGATGGGAGCCCTTATAGGGTTCCGAAACCATCGGATCCAGTGAAGGGAAGGGCCGTAGCGGCGACACTGGGACAAATTCATCGAAGAGATCTAGATCGGAACCCATTTTAGCTGACATAGCTGAGAATCTAGGAAAGGCGACAGAGCACCTTGGAAAATTATCGAGTGCGTTTGCGATTGATGAAGTCATGACGAAAGATAAAATTTAGCAGGCTCTGTAAAAGGGTATTGAAAATATCATTCCCTTGCTAATGAGTTTTTTAATGATATGGATGCCAAGTTGAGGACCCTTTTTCAGTGGGGAGAAGAGATAGCGAATTCAGGGCCCAACATCTCTTGAAGGTTGTTGCTGATTGTTTACTCTGTTTGTAATCTACCGTTCGTCATTTTAATGTGATTCAGATCAACTATTCTTTTCTTGCAGTTAAACGGATGACAGCATAATTTAATTTTTCTCTCTCGATCCTTCGCGTCTGGTGGAAGTGGAACTTGGAACATTTCGAATGGGGCGTTAATCGCTCGCACTCCCCATTAAGTACTTTACCTCTCACACGGCTTTGGTCGTTGTAAGATGATATATATAGCCACAATATCTGCAGAAATTAGAATGTAGATGGTTTCATTACTATTACTTCCACCCACAATTTTACAATTTGTAAAGTTTGCGTCATTGAGAAACGAAAGGTCACCTAATATGGCCATCTTTGGTGGCTTCATTTCACCTGGAAGCTTTGATAAATATAGATCTGGCAACATTGACGGCTTCTTTCCATGCCAGACTCCCAGATATTTGATAGCATCATGTATGAATTCGACAAAGAAGTTGAATTTAACACGAAAAAGTGACCTCTACAGCTTGTTTACAGCATTCAAAGTAAGAATTTTGAAGGGTAAAGTCCGTATAATCAGCATTTTGTATCCCCCCATCGTTTATTGCAGCAAGAAAGCCTAGGAAGAGTACCATTGAATCTATTGCTCTGAAATAACGCGGCTGACACTTTCATTTCCTCATATCATGGCCAACAGATCTAAAAGTACTTGTCCTCTTTTTGCAAAAAAATACTCTTCAAATTATCCAAAAGTACCCCCACAGTGCTATCGGAAGCACTGAAGAAAGAAAAAGGCTGTATATGGTTTTCTAGACCTTAATGCACCACAAAACCAAACCGAGCAAGTCAACAGATCGAAGATAAGGATTTCGGCCTCTAGATTTACTGCTGATTCGAAAAGGACTTTCTAAGTTAGAGTTAGCCTGTTGAAATTCAAACAAGATGAGAAATATGTTAATAATGATGTCCTAAGTGAATTGAGTAGATAAAAGAAAGTCATCATCTACGCCACAGGAGAGAATCTGATTTTAGGGCGCTAATCTCCCACACTGTACATCTTGCATCAGGGCTGCTCTTCGATACTTTTCAGGCCTCCGAGGTCTTTTGCTATGTTATCGCTTTTTGTGTATATTTTTCAAAGCGAGACCTTTTTTGCCACATCTTTTGTTTTTGGCCATAACTTGATGTCAAATCTCTTATTGTCAACAAGAAGTGAGGAGTATGAAATTATGGCTTGGCCATTTTCGTCGTATAGCTATTCCTTATTTACGCAACTAGTAATATTTGGCGATTTGAAAGGACCCCGGCGGAGTTCTTTCAGATGATCAGATATAGGAGCGTTTCGCAACATTTGTCGCTTTTCTTTTTGCTAATGTTTGGAAATATGTAAATTTGGAAATTTTAGGGTGCGCCCAGTCATGCTAAACGAAGATGGCTTGCAGCGTTACTCTGCAGGAGAATTGCATCATGTTACTGCACTTACTATTTGCTTTGTTTGTCCGTAGTTTGAGTCAGATCGCGTTTTCCGTTATGATTTTCTTTGTACCAGTTTCAACTGCAGAATTGATGGTGATATTTGGAATGAGACTCACTAGTGCGGTAAAGAATAAATGTAGGTAATTACTGTTGTAAGATCTTCCATTACCGAAGATCCTATCACTTGAATATAATACCTCAATGTTGGGGAAAATGAGTCCGCTGAAAATTTATTTTCGTTATTTTACGCTTAATCAATGAGGGATCATATTTCGTCAGCAATTTCCAAATTGCATATGAATGTGGAGAGCTTTCTATAGAGAAAGTATGAAAGAGATTTTTGATATCCCAGGTCCATGTATTTTAGGGCGGTAATTTGACACTTTTCCGAGATAGAACGTCAAAATTTATGCAGAAAATGTTTCCTTGGACCCGAATGGAATTTTTTTACTCTTCCACGTACTTATTCCTGATTTTTTGGACTTCTTGGAATTTGTTGAGCTCTGCTTGCGCAAAAAATTGACGCCCCAATATCTCAATCTTCGAGATTTCAATAAACATTTTCATCCATTTCATATCTTGTAAACTAATTTATAGTTATTTGAATTTATTATTTTTTCTATAATGACACCTACAGAACATTGACAAGGGAAATAATTAAACTTGCTATTATTTGGAGTGCATTTATTGGTTTCTCATAAGTCTGTACTATTTTGAAATGAAAGTACCTGTATATATTCATGAAAATAAATATTATCCCTGTCTGCTATCTATACGAATCGGAATCATCGTTTCCATACGATTTTTAAGAACCCACAAAATGTTTTAGTAGCAACCAAAACACAAATACAAGAATATTTTAAAACTATATTTCGAAAGAAACTTTTCTATAGTTGGAAGGCCATTAATAATAATATGATCTAGTATTGACACATTTGGAACTTCCTTCTACATGTTTTATAGAACTTTGGGATTTAGGTTTTAATTAAATGGGAAATGTTTTACAGTTATAGCAAGCTACGGAGTGGGCTTTCCGTATTTTATTTTTGATTTATTTAATCCTATTAAACATGAAAGAATCAACTGAGAAATTAATATATGATATATATTGAGCATTTTTTATTTGTTGGATTTATTGAACAGTCTGTATTCAGGTCATGTTTTGACCAACCTTTACAGATAATTACTGCCTAGAAGATTTATTTACAGAATTAATGTGATTCTCATCATCAAGAAGGCATAATTAAAGAAAGTAAGGTTATTTATAGTTGAGATAAAGACGAAGCTACAGAACTACGAAATTTCCAAATAATTAATGCATAACGAATAAATTACCTTTCATAATGATGCTCGGATGTCCTGTTCTAAGTTTTCAATCTTGTTACAGAGAACTTTGTTCCCAATAGACGGCCAGCACATATATTTGATACGGACTTAAAATTTTTTCACCATCATGAACCATTTTTATACCTCTTTTCACTTCACTCACCAGTTGGAATACCCTCTAAGTAGTCCCAGAACAAAAAAATAATCGTTAAATTTATGAAACGTGTACTGAAACCACTGTTTTCTCCGCAGCTTGCACTTACCAATCTATGTGTATCCCTTCTGCTCTGGTTACTGCGCCGTCCTCCTCTGCTTCGGCTTCTGCCCTTATTGGACGCACGTACCGTATAGTATCGTACAATGGTATGGATACCATTTTGTTGCCACTTCAACTATCCGTCACTACTACAGTATCCTTAAAGTAGGCGTCTAGAGGTTCCTCGGCGCCAGAAACCAAAGTCTGTTGCTTAGAATTTTATGAACTTTACAAAGTGGCCGTATCTGAACGCTCTGCTTACTTATTCCGGGTTCTGGACTATTTAATTGCCAGTTTTATTACTTCAAGCTCTTTTCACAGATATTACGAAATTCAAAGACACGTTGAGCCTCAAAAACTGATACGCCAATCATTTGTCCTCAGTTAGTCATTTACAAAACAAAAAATGAATAATCTCAGGCTTTTTCTTCATTAAATGTTGTAAGATTATATCAAGACATTTGCTTTCAAGTTATTCGATCAATTACTCTCAGAAAAAATTCCAATTTTTACCTTCTTCCTCCTGTGTTATGTATTGAGTATTAGAATGGTAAATTTTCCCTTATTGTTCTCATGTTAGTTAGACTAAAATCTCTTGTTATTTTTTTTGAAATGTATCATTCGTTTCTTGACTTTAATGGCACTATGTAGTATATTTTAGAGAGAAATGGAAATTCATAGAGGAACTAAAAGCCCACTTTTTTCTTCATAGACATGTTCTTCATAGACATGATATATCTTATCTCTTGGAACTCCCAATGTAGCGTCCATTCACGTCAAACTTTTCATTAATTTCTTGGAAAGCAGAGTTATTTGGACTTCATTTTCTGGAAATTAATGTCAATACAAGTATTTGACAGTTTGTTCATCTTTTATCGCCTATCCACCAATCATTTCACAGCGTTTTCTAGAGAAAAAACTTTAATCCAATTATTGGAAAGTATCCGAGACCCGGTGCTGAGCAGATTCAAAAAAGAATTGTATTTTGTCCAGAAAATTCGACGTTGTTTTCAGAGAGAGCTAATAAGGAAGAAATGTCTGAGACTATCTCAAAATTTTGAATACTTGGATTCATTTTTAAAATATTATCATTTCAGTGATTGAAATAATCTCTTAGGGTCATCAAACAGAAGCAAAATGGTCAAACTCTCACGTATATCAGTGAAACTCACACAATCTTCTTCATGAATCTCACCGACTTCAAAATATGCAAGTGCATCTTATCTGATCCCAAAATAAAGTGTATTTTTATTCTTTTGATGGCTTAATTTAAGCAATTTGGAACCTTAAATACACTCAAAATTTTAAAATGCTAGAAAAGAAGAAATAGAGTCGACATTGACGATTCAAATCATAGAATATATATATGAAAAGTAAAAGACATAGTCGAAAGTAGGATAAAGCAAGGTTTTTCGCCCAGAAAGTAAAATAAAATTTTAAAGTTAAACGTACCAAACAATTTTGAAGACTTCATACAAAGAAAGCACAAGCAAGAACTCTTACAAAAAATAATTTAGTGTATAACTGTATTGGGGGCATTTTTTTGTCGGTTTGAATGGCTTGAACAAACTTTTCTCTATTTTTCTTTACAGTAAGAAATATGTACACCATCTTTTATACTATGCAGAAGCAAAACTTAAACTTCAAGTTTTGTAAAAAACAGCGAGGAATCGAAAAATACGAAAGTTATATGAATTTTCTACTAGTGAGCTATACTATTGAAATTCCTATGTAAATAAAACATAATAAGTCTGTAAAATCATCCCTATAAATTTTTGTAGTCACCATTGGGAATAATTTAAGAATAAATAATTAGCATCATTTGCTCTACTACGATTACTTCCAGTCTTTTTGGCCTCTTCGATCTTCCTTAGTTAATGAAAGATATTAAATCTAAATCTTTGATGCCGGAATTAACAAGTTATCTTTATTGTATTGAATTCAATACTCAATCAAATAAGTATTGAACATTATTTTTTTATACGAATTGAATCCTTCGGTTGTTCTTTCCTTATTAGTTTCCGGCAAGGAATAGTTAAAATTTTTAGATCAGCAATACATGGAGTAAAAATTCTTGAGATTCAATATCTTAATTCAGACATTTTTTGCTTTTACTATATCCATTCAAAAATAATTATCGTTGATTGATATGTAAAATGTATCCTCGTGTAGTTTTTATGCCAGCTGTACTATTAAAAGGATGTAAAAATTTTTATCCCCGTTACTTTAGAGCTCCTATTTTCCCTTACTTATATATTTGGAAAACGGATTTGTGAGGAATAGTACAATAATTGAGCATGAAAGAATATGTGGATTGGTTTTGTGGTTATACTTTCGCATTAGAGAAGTTTCACGTCATCTTTCATCAAAATTAAGATATTTAATATTTTAATTGGATTATTTTATTCTATTCAATTTTATAAATAAAAATTCAATTTTTAAGATTTAAAATAATTCTCAAATTTTTATTTAGTCCATTTCAAATTTTTATTCTTTTTCAGTCCGCTCGAGAGACGGAGAACCACTGAAAAAGTCAATGGGACCGAAAACGGATAAATGTATGTGTAAAACCATCTTCCACTGGACCTTTGAATCTTTTCTGCCCATTATTGTTCTGTGGCAATGTTTAATATGAATCAGACTCATCACATTTAATAAATATATTACAGTTATTCGTTAATTTGCACTAAGGCTCGTAAAATGTCAGCAAAAAATTGAATATAGTCAAATTTTCGATTCGAGAAGGAATCGTGAAATACTGAAAAGTAATAAATAGATTCTTGTGTATCTTCACATGGTAGACTTCTCAAAGTTCTCAAACACTCATCAAGTACCTTCAACAGACAAAGTACCAAAGAGCAGTTCTTTCATGAGGGTAAATCTTTGCATGAAAAGTAACTGGAATTTATTAATTCGTTTATTCGGTTTTATAAAACTCCTTGGAAAATATTTTTTGAAGACTTAGATGGGGAATTATCATGCTGAAAATTTTCAAAAGCAGTAAATCAAATGTGAATAATCGGAGTCTCCTCTTCGTCAGAATGTCAAAAAATTGAATATCTAACAACAAGAAATTCTATAAAATGAAAAATTTCGTAGGGATTCACCATTGCTTTTTTTTAAAATTTTTTATCCCTTTTTGAAACTCATTTGAACCTGGAATAAAATCTCGTACTTTATTCTTCATTCTTTCCAGCCCTAAAGAAATAATATGCTTGCATTCCAAAGGGTATAAGTTATAAGAACATTATACTTTCAGGCAAAAGTAAAGAGCTATACTATTAAGACACATCTGGGACTTCATTTTAAGAAAACTATTAGAATTTTAAATTCAAGAAGAAAACATATTTAATGGCGATTCATGTCCATTTTCTAAAATCATCGTAAAATAATTCGATGCTCGATTTCATTTTTCCTAATGGATGGGTGAACCATGAAAAAACTCTCAATCATTTACGATCAAAAATTAACATTCATCGAATATAACCACTTTGGATACTAGGTCAACTTCTAAAATAATTTATTACTTTCTAACCATTTCCTCAATTTTAAAACGTTGAAAATACTCTCACCTCTACATCGTCCATACCTTAATGGTTCTCTTTCTTCTCAAAGATACAAGACAATGGTAATGTTTGCGAGACTTTAATCCTACACCATCTCTTTCGAAATTTCAAACCATTTCACTTGAACCCTCTTACTCCACATATGATGCTCTTATTTTTAACTCAAGAAGATATCTGGGTTCTTCAAAATGTAACAACGTTGTTAATTAGTTTTCCCGTTATTTCAGGGTAGTGCTCGAAATGTTACAGATCTTCTTCTTATTAATTCCTGTATTGTCCTTGTTTGTAGAATGCTAGTTATATGACGATGATGTGCTTGGAACCTTCCAAGCGCAGGATTGATATTCAAGAAGTTGTCTTAATTGACCATGCCTCAGATGCGAAAAGAGATGCGGTAGTTCTGTCATCGTCAAGTACAACTGCGAATTCTTGGATGCGAAAAACTTTGACGCGAGCAGTTCAATTTCCCCACTCTGTTACAACGATGTATCCTAAGTTGATATGAGTACCTTTTACAGCAGGATTGTGATAAACCTATTTCCCGAGGCCATACTGCTTCTTTTGTTGGGTTGCCAATGTGTCAACTATTTGGAGCACAAGAGAGAAAGCGGAATTCGGGGTGTCTTTACTGCTAGACTTTGGAGGGCTGAAAGCTGCGGAACTGTCAAAGAGGGCGTTGTGTAATAGAATTGCTTGTTTCTGTTTTACCTATGTAAGAATTGATTTGGTTCTTTAATTTTTGAAAAGTGCGGCTCGGCTATCCCCCGGTGTATGCTAGACATGTTCAGGATAATGGGTAATGTGACTCATGTGCCTAATGGCTGGCTCGAAGCCTGTCAGCAGGCATGATCCATTGGACATAACTGCTGCTGCCGCATGCCTCTTGGTTAAAACCGCTCGAACCGTCCCGTATGTCTCCATTGCCCTAACAGCCACATTCCGCGCCACGTCGGTTAGCACTGCGTAGGCGTCTGGGTGCCAGCCCCCGAGGGTGGATATAGGGATAGGCATGAGCCTGCTTCGGGCGGCGGTTGCGATAAAAGATTCATATCTTCTATGCTTAGCAGCCTTTGCTGCGTTGAGGGATGTGAGCGGGTTAAATGTTCGCACTCTCCTGTTGGATGGCGCGAGTGGGTTGACAAAAGTGACATCGAAGAAATCCTTGCCTCCAGTGCTTCCCATTGCACTGGTGTCCGGCCTTGTACGATAAAGGCCATCCCTGGGCTCGATGGCGGGGTGACGAGCAGCTTTCATGTAAGATTCGGGTCGTAATGTGCACATGTGACTTCAAAAACGGTCGCCGTATTGACTTGGATATATTTGAATATTGGCGAAGCGCTTACTTGGGTGAAAAGAAAAGATGAACGAAGGCCACCAGCGGAGTGGCATACTTCGTATTGTGAGAAGTTGGCTGGAACCTTTTCGTAGTTTCTCCAATGTGCTAATTTTGGGCGATCATGAAGGGAATGTTTCACAGAATCGTCCGAGAGTATTATTATTGGTTCTGGGGAAATAGAGGGTGTGTTTATTGTGGGAGCTCGGAAGGCCGAGAACCAGGGGAGTTTGTGAGAAAGGCTTTGTGTAACAAAGAAGATAGTAGACGTCTTCATTCTATCTAAAAAGATGTGGGAAGACTAGACAACCAACAGGCCGAGTTAGAGGAGGCCACTAGCGCGCCGTGCCGTTGCAAAAGAATTGATCTGGTCCTCGCGAAATACTCCATGGCTCTATTCGCGACAGGTATTGCCAGCCCCATGACTACCGAAAAAGCTTCCGGATGCCATCCTCCCAGAGTGGATATTGGAATGGGGAGGTACCTGGCCTTCTCGGGAGATGTAGAAATGAGAGCCTGGAACCTCCTGTTCTTGTCTGAACTGGCGGCGTTAAGACCAGCGATTACTGGTTTTGTGTTGGGGAAAATACAGTATGTGCCTTAATGCTGGAAACGAACTGCAGTACCAAAATGAAGGAGTTGCATTGGGTTCGAGGCATGGTTGTATGCTCGAAATCGAACGATCGGATTGTAGAATCTGCAGTCATCCAAACTGCATATGTTTTTCGTGAACTGAGCTAGGGTAGGTGCACGACTGCGATAGAATACGTATTACATCGCAATTAACTGCCTTATGGTCTTGGGGGGGAATGATGGGGAAGTTTACTTCGTCGTCTGACACTTCTAACGGGGGGCCCTTCCCCCCTTGTGGTCTTTCATGCTGAATAAAGTAATTCATTTCCATTGACGTAGGATATGAAAGGTTCCTCGCCCATCTTTTAGTACTGTCCTCCGTGGAATAGGTTGTACTGCATGTAAAGATATGGCATTTACTGATCCGATATCAAGTGGCAAAGCACTGGAAACCCAGGTGAAAAATATATCGCCTCTCAACGCTACTGACTTTTCTGTGCTCAGTTTGGTTAGAGGTAGCAGGGGGAGAGCAGCTCATAAACTAAAGAGAGGCTTTCGTATTGCATGCAGGCCAATATTACCGCGCAGTAAGACTGGACTGACACGCGTACCGTTATGTTTCAAACTTTTCCCGTTATTTTACATGCTTTCGTGGGGAAATATTTGAATAATTCGCACATCGGGAAATGGGCAAACTTTTCAGAAGTATGAGCTAAGAGCGAGCTAGGGTGTCGAAAGATTTATTGTTGTTGAGTGCATTCTTGTGGACTTTATCTGAGAGATCATTCAAACCGAGCACGCAGATTTGGCCGGTTCGTGGCCCCATTTGTGCAGTGTGTGGCGGTAGTGGCAACGAAAAAGTCTCTCCTGACCTATTTTATTGCTGATATCAATAGAAGCTAGAGTGATATACACCGTATTGATGGTGGCATCCAACTCGGAGTGGGCGTTGACTGGGCTATCAGCTGCGTTTTAGTTGGCTGAAATGCCCAGTTTGGCGAACTAAACATAGGTCTAGCAATATGGTTTTGAGTTCTTCGCATGCAGTAAAGCAACCCCATTGGGCCCCATACAGTATACACCATGACGAAAATATTTTCAAAAAAAGTATTCGTTAATTATAAAATCAACTCATACAGATTGTTCCCTGCCACCGTGGCAAAAAAATTAGTCGGAAATTTGATCCGCAAAGCAAAGAAAGTGGTTTCTGGGAGCACTGAGAGCCGCGATGCCGCCACATGCATGCATATCCTCTGCTGATTTGTTCTCAACGTGAATAGATGGACAAGACGGCCAAAAGTGGCAAGGACCTAAAACCAATCAAAAAAACTGAATCGCTGCTCCTGGTCAGGGCATCAACCAGCGGCTGTCGACCGCCAGTCAAAGTCAACGCGAAAAATTTTTTGTTATGTGCAATGTCATATGTAACTGTACAAAATAAGAAAACCAGTTGTAACCCATGGGGTAGCCAGTGAGCAGCATATGTCCATGTTGTAATGATGGTGCGATGAAAGTTCGAAGGGCATGAAAGGGATGTAACTTTCACCTGGTTCTGTGCTGGAATGTGCAAGTCAGTGAGGTAGTGAAAAGCCAAGACCTTACATGGGGGGATTAGCGGCTTCAGCACTTCCGTGTGGTCTTCAGTCGGATCAAAATGGGTAGTCAGTAGGACTCACAGCGAGCCGTTTGCTTGGTAGAGTATCCCGACATTGACCAGTCTCCGAAAGCATTTTGAGAAAGAATGAGTTTCAGTAATGCACGATATCATACCGATACGTACGTATTAAGGTTCCAATTGCTCGACGCGGGGGTGGACTGTGAAATCACAAGTAAAGACAGCTTAGTATGAAATGGTCACTCGTTCATGGAAATCAAAAAGTAGTTTTCATATCTCTCACCAAAACAACGTGCTGAGCACTTGACTGCGATCTCTGTGTGGTAAGCTCTGTCCGCGTGCAATAATAAAAATTATGAAAGGAGTTGATCTGAAGGGCTAACATACAACAAAGGTACTCATAGACGCAGCAGAATTTTGACACATCTTCAGGGCTTCGAAAGGTTCGACAACTTGAAATGATTATTGTGGACTCGCAAGGTTGCCAATATTTATCGCAACTCTTTTACGAGGGCAGCTTCTGGCGAGTCGACGCCTTCTGTGCAGGGTTTGCTGTTAGTATCGCCTCTTGAATCACCGAGTCAAACAGAACAGACTGTATGTGGTGTACATGTTGGAAAATGCATATCAAGTCCAGGATTTATGCAGCTATCGAACCATGTATCAGAAGTGTTCAACGACCAAATTGGGAATAGGGGCTGTGTTTACGGTGGGAGCTCAAAAGACTGAGAACCACGGGAGTTTGCAATTCCAAAGATATGACCTTTCGGAATAAAGCCACGTCTACAGCGTCAACACTCACCATTTTTCGACTGATATACTTTATCAAAGTCTCGAGACGCCCTTCGGAAAGGAGCAATGGACATATCCCTGAAAACGACAGAAAAGGGTTGTCCCAAATAGAGCGTCAATGCTAATACTGTACTGTACAGTAGACGCGTAGGGAGGCTTTTTATAGCAAAGTCATATCGGCACCATGTTGGCGGGTGGAATCAGAAACTCTCCAACAACGCTGAAATCAAGAGCCTTTTGTCAGAAACGTACGTCCAATAGTTGTCTTATGTAGACCCTCTGATTGATGCTCTGCGTGGTGGAAGTGTCGTTTTAGACCCACTAGGCCACTGCCGCGCGCAGCACGGTCAGGAGACTGGGAGAAAATAATGAAAAATTTGCTTCAATTACTTTCTAATTCCAGTCCCAATTTCAGCTTACGAACTTCACCTAGTTGTACTCCACTGCCAACTCGACAGGAAGTGAGGGCTTGTGCCCTTTGATACTGAAACATGATGAGATCAGCCTACCCACCACGAGATTTCCAGGCACTTCTTGCCGGACGCCTCAACCCGCATTTGCAGTTGTAATTAATTGGTTGCGCTGTCAAGTGCTGTTGGATTGGGTTGTCTTGGAAAGATTCAGAAAACCATGGGTGCACCATGGCTTCAATTCACCCCTGGCTGCGTTACAGAAGAGCAGAAAATCAAAAGACAAACTAGGAACTGCCTTCCACTTTCTCGAAATATTGACTCCAAACATTGTACCTCTGACGCAAACCACAAGGGGTAGCTAGCTATTGACCTGCTGTTTGAGCCTTCAAATTGTGGTCGTTATCATTCCGGCTGAATTGTCTGATTGTAATGACGTTTTAGAATACGACACTAGCTAGATTAGTTGAAATTTTGTACTCATCCGATCCCGCATAACGCATTAGCGGTGTGGATATAACCGACTACATCTTCCATGCATTAAAATAACCCAAAAATTACCCCCCATCCGAGTGTGTGTAATACAGCGAGGATCTACAGTAGAAATATGAAGTATATTCGGGAACAGAAAGCTCTCTTATTAAACATACCGCTAATATATGCTATGATTGGACCTTTATAGAAATGTGATAGTCCATGCGGTACCCCACCTCGAGTGAAGATCCCACAGCTCCAAGTATAGGATAACATGGGATTAATTGCACACTACATCTGTTTTTCGTTTGGTTTTTGAAGTTTGCTGCTTTTTTCCGTTGAGTGGACGGTTAAAGTCTCCAGGGTTGCGCTTTTTTCAAATCAACGTAAACAAGGTCTTACTAAAGATATCAATTCTACGTGCTGAAAAGCAACCATAAGTATTTTAGCGCACACAACCACAGAAACATGTACACTGTATTGTACCGGGGAGAATAGGAGGTGTCTTTACTGCCGGACTTGGGTGGGGTGAAGCCCTGAGGAGATGAACGTTGCATAATGGAGGAAGAGTTGAAATTTTAAATATTTGAAAGACGTTGGTGCGTACAGTATAAAGAAGAAGGAGCTTTACTCATTACTTATCTTGAGACGTGTACAGTACAGTACTGTACAGTATGATTAACTTTATGGCATCAGTAGAACGGGTATCCCCTCGTCTGTAGGTGGTTCAGGTCTGCGAAGACCAGAAAACAAAATGAGCTCCATTAATAAAAAATGCAGATTTATTTTAAAAAGGAACTGGGCAAGACGACATTTTACCTTTAAACAACTCAAAACGTCGTTTATTTCATTACGGAGGCGTTTTGAGGGCCAATGAGCATTAAAATTGGAGCTTTGACTGCACTTTACATCTAAATACATGACACCAGAGAAAAAGTGCTAAAATTTAATTTTTTTAAGCGTTTGTAAGGCCCTGGAACGGCGTCTTCGTTCTGATGGAACTCAAGGAAACAGTTACGATTCGTTTGAAGGCACAAAAACAAACCACAACTGCAGCACTGAAATGTACTCTTTCGCTTTCCTCCGTAAGAAAAACCCTTCCGGCGGCAATTAAAACACTCCCCTCGCCTAGATTGGGGAACACGAATTGGAATTGGAATGTGTTGGTCTGCAACTGATATTTCCACAGGAATGGACCTTGTCCTGGCTGCAACATACCCCCCAGGATTCGCATTCCATTTCTCAGTCCTACGTTCAACTAAATTGGATGAACTACTGCGCAGAACTCGGTTCCCGGACGCATTACGACTTGAACCAGATCTGATGAGGCTCCAAGCCAGATCCACACTAAACTTTCTATGGCAATTAATCCATGTAGCATCTAGCTTGGACAATAAAATGTAGCTATTTATCACAGATGTATCCAAAAGCCAGAAAAAAGCGGCATCCAGGTTCGACGGGATTGCAAATGTGACGTGTAGACTGACCGGAGCTGATCTGCGATATCAACACCCCCCATATTAAAATTGTAGTCGTCTACTACTTTGGGAATGTGCAACCGCTTTGTCGTCGCAGATCCAAAAACCGCTCGCACGCGCGAACCGTTAGTCGATGTTAGCCTAGGCCGCCTACGCAAACGCTCAACAGTGTGTCCTGGTCCAACAAGATGAGCAGTTGTGAGCATCTGAACAGGGCCATTATCAACCCATGTAAGGGCCAGCACAGACCCGTCCTCACAAACCTCCGCCCCCAATGAGTTCCAATCCAGTCTAATGTTCTTTTTTCCACGTAAAGCAAGAACCTTAGGGAATCCGGTAGCATTTGACCGTACTGTTCCAACAGCTGCAATATCCTTTTCACGGAGCAAGCGAAAGAGCTTAGGCGAAGAGAAAAGTTTGTCCATGTAAACTGTGTACTGAACGGGATTAGAGCCGCCCTGAATGTAGCGAGGAAGTTCATCAGTCAAGCGAGCAACGACCGCTGAAGAGTACGGCAAGACGCCTTTGTACGCCATGCAAGCCCTCCATGGGTGTCGATTTGAATGCGGGAAGGCATAGAACATGTAGCCGGCGTCGCATAGGGCCCATATCTTGAAACCAGAGCCAATCGATTTGTTTCTTATTCTGACCTTCTCGCTTGAACGTCCATAGTTCATGACCATCATCTCATCGGCACTCAAATTGAACCCGGGAATCCAAAGCCTTTTTGATGCCCACAAAACTGCGTCAAAAAACGGCTACACTTTGTCAAAGAAAAATGTTTTGCCGTTGTCACCGCATGGATCACAGATATGCAAATACCGCTTGATTTGCTGAAAGCGGAGCAAAGGCATGTACTTAGTTATTGCATGCGATGGCGACTGGCTACTGGAATCCCAATAGTCTTCTACTCTTGGACATTTGTACACTCCCATGTAGATGCAAATGCCCATAAAGCAAGCTACCTCATCTGCTGTTGTGTCCTTCCAAGGCCTTCCGGTGCCAGCGAATTTGAGTCTAGCATAGTGATTTGTGTTAAAGGCTATGGTTTCCATGATGGCCGTTGAAACGATCTGTTTAAATATTCCTAGCGGGTTGAAGGTGTACCTGTTTCTGAGGACGAGAAGGTTGGGCTTTCCGGCAGCGTTGTATCTTGATGACTCAAATTCGATAGGTTGGAACTCTGGAATTGTTTGTGGGAAAGGAATTGATGACGGCCCTGCATCACTTGGTTTTGTAGCCCCTTTAGCTCTCACTCTTGCTGCTACGGCGGCTGGAAGATGGGCAATTGGTATGTCTAGATCTGTGTCAGTAGTGTCAAGGCGATCTGTTCTCACGTCTGGTTGGTCCTCAGTATCCTCTGTTGGCTTGCACAACTCCTCGATTCCTTGATCACACTCGATGGAATGATCGGAGTCGTAGTCCATCGAGAAGGTAAGTGGTTTTTAGCTGAAGGTCGAGTTTGTGGTTGTGGCGTGGAACGAAAGGAATCGGGGGAGGCATGTCTTGTGATGGAATAGCATTCGCCGGCGGTTGTGCCAAGATTGCAAGCATATTTGGGGTAAAAGTAATACAAAAATACCATTTTTCATGTCAAAAACGTCTCAAAAGGACTCGTTTTTGAAATATTTGAATATCAATTTTTTCTGGACCTATACGTCCAGAATACAGACGAGGGGATAGTACAGAACTGTACTGAGCAGATACAAATCGTTTCGTTTGAACGAGCTTAGCCCACACTGCCCTTGCATGGCTATGGGCAGAATCACCAGTTCTTATTTGTCTCTCAAAATTATTAAAAAAACTACACGTTTCGCGCAACGATGAATTCAGCAACGCTGAAAGCACAACTGTAAGTGTAAATTTTCAGAGGACCTGCGACAATGTTAGTCATGGTATTGCGTGCTCCCTGTTTTCAACAGCACATTTTGACTGCCACAGATCAGGGAGATGCGGAAAATTCGACAATCCGACATTTTTTCAAAAAGCACTATTCATCAAGGAACACCCTCTCCCCCTTTTCAATGGAGAGCTGCAATAAGTTCAGCACGGCAAAAAAGAACTCCACATGCAACTCTAGCTTGTGCCTGAATCTTTTTCCAAGCGCCTTGATTTCTTTCAGCCGTTCGTTCGTGGCTTCGTGCCAAGCACGAACAAACTTAGAATCCACGTTCCCATCAGTTGAAGCGTTCCTACTGCCCTTCATGTCCTGTAACCCTGGTCCGCAATCACCTTTTGATTGGGTAGTAATTACTGCTTGAGTCTCAAACGAAATATCTTAACATCGTTTTGCGAGACACAGGGAAACGGCCCATGCGCCCATACAATATTCCCCCCGTCCACTGACCCCAACCTCATATCTCAACCCTGGACCTCCAAACTTATGGCTATACCACTTTGGGCTAAACGGCGATGGCTCGTAAATCATGAAGTCAGTGCCATCTACAGACAAATTATATTGAGAGTGCTCTCATCCCCGCAGCCTTTTACTCTGGTCAACCTAAAATGAGTTAGTAGCGATACAATACGGTATTTGAGGAAAAAATTAAGGAAACAACTTACAATGTTAAGCGATGCGATTCGCTTCACTACTCTCCAACTAAAAAATCTGAGTGACTTCTCGTCCACACCAGAAAGAGCAGCATAAATATGCTCGTGGTTGTAATTTTTCATAAAAAAGCCTCTATGAGAGATGAGAGATGAAGAGCTTTACTCGTAGACAGCAGCAGCAAACAGGTCAATAGAGTCCAGGATTCGTTTGCAACAGAAGGATTTACGACAGAGGCACCAGGAAACCGACGGACCTCAGTCACACGGCTATACTGCTCTACCTTCCCATGGAAGGAAGAGCCGGCGGAGATAATGGTTATCTCAGTTACTCGCAAAAGAGGCATGGTTATTTTTGCATTCCAATAAAGCTGAAACATGCATCCCAACAAAATGTCTGTTGCATCTTTACCGATGCAAAGTAAAACAATGTAAAATTTCAATATATGCATATTTAAAAATGTTTTTCGAATATTATTTTGCCGTATATTCGACAAAAATTTGACAAATATCTGATTCTGCAAACTTTAAGGCGCGTCGACCTTCATATGATCACCTAATTGGCAATCTTTCTGAGAATAATTGTGCTACTCCCTTAATTGCAGAGCTCGTTGCTAATATTTCTTCAAAATGGTCCAAATTACAGTTAGAGCAGCTTCGTAAAAAACCAAATTTCCGTAAAAATTCCGAAAATTTGCTTTTTGTTTTGTCATTCTCTGCATAGTTCCATACTCGTTTAACTATAACTATTCCTGGCCAAACAATATTCTATATACTGTGATCTGGTAACTTTAGCGGCAAACCCGATAGAAAGAAAGAGTAAAGGCAACATACTATGTTTTGTTTAATTTTAGAATGCTGCTAAAAAGCGAATTTCGAATATTCGTGCATCGAATAATCGCTTTTTGGGCTATATTTTTGGTTCGTTGATGTTCATTTTTTAACCAACATCGAACATAAATATCGTGTCGATGACACACGGTAGAGGATCTCAATTGTTGATGAGACCGGAACTTAACACAGTACTTCAAACGTACCACCTGACGTAATGGCTCAAATAAATAATTAACGAATAATTCGGAGGGGGTCGGCCATTTGCGAAAGCTATTCGAATCAAAGCAGATCAATAGTGATGAGAAACCAAAACCCGTATATTTTATGTGGTACTTATTAGATAGCACAACTTAAGTGCCTTGAGTTTGTGCTAAAATCGTATGAGGCATGAGTACGAAAATTTTTGAGTAGATTGTATGTGTTTTATTTAATTCTCTACAATAATCTAACTCATTTCTCAATGTCTAACATTCATGTATGTAGCGGACCTCGGTGATAACATTTATGTTGGTTTAATACAGCGATGTAAGTTGGGTATCGATTGAGCTTCTAAAAAGCGAAATGACGGAGAACTGTTGGGTGAGAACAGAGACTCAGAGGCCAGCAATTCCTCCGAACTTCCACACAAAGCTGCTTTTTTGCATCCAACCCATTTGTTTCCCTCTTGGTTAGAACCTGAGACCACAAAAGAAAGAGTGATTCTAGCAATAGTCCTTCCATCATGTGTGAAAGCAGGTAGATTTAGCTATCATGTTGAGTCCGTGAGGCGAGTGATCTTTGAACTTACAGTAACGAGGCCAAAGCCTCTTAGGTGTTGCAAAGTTTTACATGCGAATTGGTTCCAGAGTTACGGGCCGGATAAGATAACTAATTATCATCCCAAAATGCTGGCCTTAGGAGCGGCATTGAAAAAGTTGAGGCAGAGGAAGCATAATGATTTTGTTTCTGTTTGGAAAATCCCGCTATCATTTTCTGTGGAAACAAACGTCCACTCAATATTTAATATGACCAAGCGAAAGAATGACACTGTGATGCTTTACATCGAACTGAAAGCCTCTGTGGAAACCTACGGGCTTGCAAATGATAATCAGGCCTTTGAAGTCGTCGGATAATAAACTTTTTGTTAAGATAGCAGGTTTTTTCGCATCTAGCAGGTATTGCACGTTCAATAGTAGCTTTTTGCCCGTATTAGCTTTCTATAACAATGAATTTTACATTTCCTTGAAAGCCGCGGGTTTTAGCAAACATCTCCATTACAATAAATGAAGCCCTCCTCTTCCCCGGAATTGAAAGTCCGGCTTATAATTCGCCAGGAAAAATGATGACGTAACCTCAGCTCGCTCATATTCGCACAGTATTTCCTCACCAGTTATGTCGATTTCAACCATTTTTGCATTAGCAAATAGCGGAGACAAAATAAATAACGAGGGAAATTTTGGGGTTATTTTAATGTATTGAAGATGTGGTCAGTTGCATCCACGCTGGTAATGCGTTGTGCGGGATAAGTCGTCACTGATTGGTAACACTAAATAACATTCCTTACAGGCAATATATAACTGCAGTGGCAATACTGTTGCAAAAGCTCAAAGTAAACCGCCGAGAGCAATGGTGAGAACCCTGAAAAACAATCAATAACTACAAGGCGACAAGAAAATTACTCGCAGGCACCGGCCCCGCAAAAAAATTCATGTCCTAGCTTGTACACTGGACCACTGTATCTAAAAAGTCTCTAGTTGCCATTGACAACTCAAAGCAGCGTGCATCAGTGCGAACACTCATATCAGCCATAATGATCAGTAAACCTTTGTAGATCACTAGAGTCAAGCAGCCTCTGTCGCCATTTTTGCCATTTCCCCATGAAACCTCGTTTTCGGAGCGGTAAAAGGTTGAATGGGGAGTTTGCTTTGGAACAACGCTCCTCGTGGGAATCGGGACAGGTGTTGGATTGGAAAAAAGGGGTTCATTTACTGTAATGGAGATGTTGGGTAAACCCCACAGAGTTACTGTCAGGTATAAGCGTGAGGTAGCACGCCATCCAATGTACATTTTGGAAGTCTGTGGTACTGATATGTTCTTAAATGGCACTGAAATCCCTATGTCATGCATAGTCATTTATGTTATGCAAATGCACCCTGCCACGGCCGTCATGTCTAACATGGCATGCCTGCTCGCCGGCATTGAGCCTATTCCTATAAGGAATATTATTTAGTGTTACCCATTAGTGACGACTTATCCCTCACAACGCACTAGGCGTGGATACTGTCAAATACTCATGGTACTCTACGATATGCACTGTCAAGTCCGTACTGTACTCCTACGTGTCATATTTGTATTTGAACACTCTGATCCAAACGTGCGATTATATCAGATCATGCAGGCACAGTACACTCAAATATTTGACCTGCCCTCCCCAACCGGACCTCGTCTTGTCTAAAAACAACGATTTTTGAAAGAAGACATACTGCGTAGACATTGAGTCTGTAGTTTTGCCGTCGTGGTCAGCGCTGGTACTTCTTTATCAAATCTACAATCTATCGTACCACTACCTTTCTTACTGCACTAGTTTGATTGTACAAGTTAGAAAGAGCAACAGGGCGGGTTTCACGACAGATACAACCGACCACATCTTCCAAATATTAAAATAACCCAAAAATTCCCCTTTATGTAGAATTTTGTGTCAAGCATTTAGGTTAACTGCTGCACTATTGATGCAATGTAGCGAGACTGATCATACAACGCGCTTGTCAGGTCCTCAAGCTGATGCTCGCTACAAACACTCCAAGCGTATTGTACTCTCCCGCTTGTACATAGGTTTGTCCTGACTCCATGTCCAATCCTTACTACCACCATCAACATAGCCCACGAGGCGGCTTTTAGTCAGGAGAATAAATAAATGTTCACCGCACCACCCTTCTGACCGCATTCGTTCTTTTTACATATTAAAATTGCATGACCTGTAAAGAGTGAATTCCTCCTGATTCACTACTAGGCTACGCGTCATTTGCATACAATCTGTTCTCCGGTGACGTGATCCCCGATCTCGCTGCAGCGTGGAATCAACATTGCCACCGCCCAGCTATCATTTTGAAACATCGCCATCATGTTGATATTAGCTTTATAGAAAATCTTATCCGAGCCAAACTGCCAATATATTGTCACCATCCGTGATTCACTCACTTTAGTAAGCTTACAGTACACTGTTTACTGTAATAAAGAAGATTATGCTCCGAACTGCAAGTTACCACCTTTCTAACCTCTTTTCGTTGAGTACAATTACGGCACTTAATGATATCGGCCAAGGATCAACGATTCGAGATTGCAACTGCTATTCATAGATACTCATTGAAGTAAAGCTTCTTTCTCATTCAAAGGGCTTACTCCAAATGTTCGCTACAAACCGCGCCCCTCCCGCTGTACTCGTCTCGGCAACACAGTGTACGGATTTTCGATATTCGTCCAGCAGGCACGAGTGCCCCTAGTTCTAATGCGACAATCAACTGACAACAAATTAATGTAAAAAAGGAAACACAAACACGTGACAATCCAGCGATCATTGAGCCAGCTCAATTGCTCGTTTCGGAAGATAATTCACCTGTTTTACTGTATCATTCGTTGTTGCAGTACTTTAGAAATCCTCATTTCTGACAGACCTGTACATATCCATGTCAATTGCCTTCCGCATCACCAAACTTACAACCGCGAAGCCCGGCGTCCAAAACCGTGATGCGAGTCGACTCCAACCGTGACATTTTAGCTGTGTAGATCGATAAGGGCCAACCGCGGAAAATATCTGATGCCGAAGGTTGAATCTCCGTCAAGAAATCGCCCCACCGTCGCCCTCCACTTCGAATCGAGTCAAACAAATCACAAGTTGTACCTTGTGCGCTCTCGAAGCAAGAGTCACTTTCAATGTGTGATACCCTCAACTGTTAAACGCAATAATCTCGAGATAAAAAAGAGACAGCCGAATTCTTTTCACGTCGGTCTTGAGAGTTTTAGTCAGATTTATGGTTTCACTTTGCATTGATCAGTGCCGAATTGAATGTCTTGTGTGCATCATTGAGCAAAGACGGAGGGGAGCGGAGAGAGGAATTTGCTGGGGGAGCGATAATTGCGATACGAGGGATGTTTCTTTAGCTGGGAGTTCGTCTTGGGACTTGGTGAAAACCGACTGGAACGTAAGGCGCGTGGTGTGTGACACTACCGTTTCACAAAAACCGAAACGAAAGTGCCCAATGACTGACACCAATTTTCAGGCAGGAGTGGCAATACAATCGCTAGTTGAAGGTGAGAATATGTCAGTGCGGCACTAGTGCTGATGCAGACGCTTTGTTACAGACTCTCTAGTTGCTACAGGTAGGTGAGAAGCGAATCAACTTGACACAGGCATCGAAATGACGCGAAGAATGCCCGTTTGCAACTCTAAGCACGGCGGGCACAGGTTTGATGGTACACAGTCCTTTTTGACTCTTGCGGCGTACAATCATTATGCACAGACCTGTCGCCAACTTGGCAATTTCAATCATCCGAAAGGCCACCGAGTCGACAGAAGAGCACAAGATACACTGTAACGTACAGTACAGTACAAGGACTAGAGGGGGAAATTTGGGGTGTTTTCATGATTGAAAAATAGGTTAGCCTATGTTCCAAAGCGCATCAAATAATTGCCACTAGAGTGCTGTGAACTCAACTGTTCTGTACCTTACTCTACCTTTTATGTACTGTACAGTACTGTATAGCACAAAAGTAGTGCGCGATCTTCATAGTGTATCGATAATATACTGTATCGATGCGGATCGGGTTCTCGCTTGAAGCGGATCAATGCATCAATGCATCAATGCATCGTTGCAGAGTTCATTACAGTATGCTGGGAGAATTACTGTAATTGACACAGAGCAGAAAAAAAAACAACACCGTCCGATTACAGTAATGTGTTCGTACAGTAATTCTATGCCGCAAAAGATGCCCACACGTGTAAACCGCCTTGAAAATGTGAAATGGGGGTTAATTTACTGTGGTAGATATGTGGGTTGGTACCCAGTACAGTAAATTTGTACCGGAGCGTAGATACCGCATACTGGCCAAGCCATTTGCGAAACCGTACAATGCATCGAAAACTGCAGATGGCACTCCAATCTACCAGAAGGTTTGCTGTCAGCACCTTGAAGCAAGTTGCGGCGTTCTTATCTTCTCTCTCTTGACTTCCAGAGAAAAGGTAGATGAAAAAAGGACTGTATGAACGATAATTTTGTAAGTGCTTGCCGCAAGAACCTCGCTCTGGCCACCCGCTCATTCTAGTAAAATTGCTTTCTTTCCCTACCTTTTGTGTCTACATATTCCCCGATTTTACCTGGTAAGTTTAAGGTAAAATCGGAAAGTCTTATGACATATTGTCGTCAGTATTTGCTGCTTATATGAATGCATGTTGTTCAACTTCAAATCTAATTTTACGATAGATTACCGTAATGTCGAAGCAAAATTTAAAGGAAAACCATCTTAGTCAATCGTAAATTACGATTTATGTTGTTCGACCATGTACTGTTTAGCAGTCACTCGTATTTTGGCACGTAACGAACGATTTGTCACCTCTCATTCCTTCATAAATTCTAACTTTCCGAAAACTTCCTCTGTAATGATGCAAAGGAAAAAACCGCACACAATACTGAAACCCACATAAACATTATCAGAAGTTCTTGCCCAGTGTGAATTAAACAATTGAGAAACATAAACACATTTACTAGATCCACTAAAGGTAAAACAGCTAATTCATGGCGTATTACATACCCGCGTTCTGGTCGCATAAGTCGTTAGTAGCAGCTTCGACAGAGATGGTGAAGCTCAGAGGGTTAGGAGGGTCAATATTAGGAACAGAAGATTTCCAAGAGATGGTTAGGGTGCTAAAATCCCATCCCAAATCACGCTAAAAATTGAGGTATTGTCAGTACATAAGTTTACGAGATGTGACAGTTATCTTGAGGTCTCCAGCCTTCTCACAGAGAGTGGATCTGGATGTACGCAAGTGTTTCTACCTGTCGCGGGTCGTTTGGCCCGTCTCTGTAACATTAATTCACGTTAAAGCCTTCTCGTGGCAATGCTCGTTGAGAGGACCGAGAAATAGGTTGACCACTAATTTAGCACGCCTGGAACAGATATAGGTCTTGCAGAATCTTACAGCTTTTCCAGCAGACGTGTTGCGTAATAGATAATCCTGCAAGCGAACTTTAAATAAAGCGGTAACGATGCAAGGTATGATATTCAATGAAAAAGAAAATCGAATATCTAAATGACAGGAGATAATTCAAATCACAATGTAATTAGCGACCGAAGGACGTACAATTCTGATTTAACACGTGTAACAGAAAAGAAATAATCAATAAAATAAAACGATTGAAACGAAGAACAAAGACGACTTGTGACTAGGCCATGAAGGATGAATGGAGGGCGGGAGGCGGGGGAACATGCGACGATTTTAGGAGCCAGGAGCTGAGCCAGAGGTTTCCAAGTTGACGGTTAAATAGCCCTGTCCGACGGGCCCTGATCGCACACGAAGTACTTGCACGCAAACGGTTAGCTCCATATCCTGCGATCGCTTGAAATGCTTACAGCGAAACGGATGCAGTTGTTGCATCCAGCGCAGTCAAAATGCGTGAAAGCTTGACTTGCTTCCAATTGTGGATTAGGGCCACGTCGAAGCCTCCTTATCATATTCACCCATCATTTTCCAATTATTCCACCGAACTTAACAATTGAGAAAACCAAGGGACCGAAGGGAGTACTTAAGAGTGAGGTTACAACAAGTGAACGAAAAATAGCGAATCCTCTGTTTGCAAACAAGACCATCCAAATAAGATTATCGAAACCTGCGGCTGGAAGTCCAATCACTCCAAATTATAATCCTGTACTCTTGAACTCCAATGGCGGCACACTCAGAAGCTGCCCCGTGCGCAACGAGTGCGAGGACCATGAGACTTGAGGTGGTGGCGCCACTTTGAGTTCTTTTAAGCATGACTGGAGCCAAACTGTAATTGTTCTGGCACTTGTGGACAGTTTGGTGCCAGGCATGGCCCAGTAGTAGTTGCTGGTTGTGTGGTTTTCTCTGCGAATATCGTCATAGCGTGAGACGAGGTGGATCAAACGCTTCTCGAAATTGGTATTCCGAAGATACGAAAGGGTGTGAGCCACTCGTTGCTGATTTTTGCGTTGCACAATAGCGATGTCGACTGAATTTTGAGACACAGAAATATTGCTGAGGAGTAACGACACACCAGCTTCCCCCCGCTCGAAGAACACATAGCTAAACAATGCAACAGTTGCATTTCGGAGAAATATCTTGTTGGTTGTAGCCAGTGCAGCTGTAGAAATTTGGCGAGCCACGGAGCTGGGTAGCGCACGATGTTCGGAGGCCAGTGTTAGATCAATGATCAATTTCAGTTCCCGGTCTGCTTGTTGATACGCGGAGATAGCGAGCTGGATTAAAGGGGTAAAGGTCAAGGTTCGGCCGATGCGTGTGTGTACGGTAACGACGTTTGAAATGTAGTTATGGACTGAAGAAGCACTGGCCTTATCTCGATTGAATAGGCAGACAAGCTATCGAAGTAAAGAACTTTCTGAGCCCAGAAATGGGTCAAGTTTGCCTTCTGAGCAGAACTGCATCCATTTCTTCCACAAGATTTCGTTCGAATGCCATGTGTTCGGAGCTCGAGCCTTGTGCATCAACTATGCAATTGTTGGTCCACCCGACGTATGACACATGCTTGCTGCAGCCAGCGGTAACGAGGCGTCCTCGTCAGCTGAAATTTCCAAACGGCGAGTTTCAATGGTTGCGACGGCATTTTCGGCGGAGCCCAAACTGGAGGTAGATATAGGTCTTCTGCGTAAAAAACCGTCGGTTGTGGTATATGGAGCAAGCGAGTAAAACACTGGTGCGTGGGCCAGTACGGCGTAACCAGAATCCCCTTGGCCAGTTCGTGACAGATTTACTTGATGACGAGTGGCAGTAGATTGAGCGGCGGATTCCAGAAATTGATTTCCATACTCCACTCCTGACTGAGTGCGTTGATCCCGAGGGAGCCAGGTGATGCGAATTAGCTGTTAAATCGGCTGCATAGCTTGTTCGTGCTGTCGGCAAAACGGTCGATGGTTGGCGGGAATGAATAGAGAAGGGGTTGAATTGCCTTTGTGTTTATTCTCCAATCATCGAGCGTGTGGAGCCGGGATAGCCTTTCTGCAAACGGATTCGCGGCGGAAGGGAGGTAATGAGACTCGATTGAGATTCCAAGTTGGTCGAGCAAGCGATGCAGCACTCGGAGCTATTGCATGACAGGTTTGGACTTGGTGGTCATGGCATTCAAGATTGACACGACCGCTTGGTTGTCCCCCTAGATTTTGAGATGTGTCCCTGAGCTTAGCATTGTTGGCAAGGACAGAATATTATCCTTAACCGCGCGTAATTACAGAAAAGTGATTGGTTTCACACGCAGTGCCGGGTCCCACAATACTCGTGATTTCCTAGTCCCTTGAACCCCTGGTCGGAGATCCGACCCCAGTGTATCAATCTGACCGATCGATGTGGACGCGTCGGAGTGGAGAGCCATCGTGGGGGATGGATTAGACACTAGCCGTTCAGGTGGGTGTTTGGCGAGATCCCGCCAGAACCTGAGATCCCTCATTCCAGCGTGGAGCAGTCGAACCAGTTTTCCTGACTTTATTGATCGGTTACGCATGGAGTCGTACAGTGACCGGGTGTAAAACCGGGCGAGCGGCAAAGCAAGCGAGCACGAAATCACTACCCTGGTGAAGTGGCGTAGCAGCTGTACGTTTACTTGACGTTTGTTCCGGCGGCCTTGGCGCAACAGTTGCTATGCAATACCGCACACTTTGTCCATACGTCGAGCCGTAATTCCAAAAACCATTCGAGAGGTATCGGTAAAGAATCTTAGGTGCTCTATGCTGCGATTCCCAGTCCAATTTTACTTGTCTTCTTTCCGCAACAATCCACAGACCCGTAGCAACTGATGGATTTGTTGCATGGCCTTCCGTAGTCGAGAACGACTCCTTACAGCGATGAGGAAGTCGTCCATGTAAGGGTGGATGCGGAGACGAAGATGTTGGCGTATGTAACGAACCATAGGGCGCATAAACTTGACAAAGTAGGTTAGTGAAAGGGAGGGCAATACATCGGAAATATAGATTGTCGACATTGAATAGGAATCAATTACGTATCTTGGGGTGGAGGTGGAAATGGCCATATCCTTTGGCGATGTCGAAAGAGAACATGAGATCCGCCTGTTTAAGTTCCAGAGCAAATATTTTGAGAGTTTTAATCTTCACCGGCATGTATCGGAACAGCGTTGAATGTCGAGATAAGTTGACAACCAGCCGCTTCTTTTCTCCTGAGACGGCTACAAATGCGTTGAATATCTGGTAAACCTAGTGATGTAGCCTTCGTGCGGTGTCTACCGGAATTTATTCGTAAGTTCTCCATTATAGAGCGTCGGCGATGGCTGAATCGAAGAACTCCATGTCTTCTGGGGCAATAGGAATTTGATGGGGAGAGAATTGAGTATAGTAAAGGGGTATTTTGATGGGAGCCTCGCACACCCAGTAGCGGAGAGCGCGAAGTAAGAATTAGGAGCCATGAAGGGTATTGGACCAAAAGGGAGCGGCACACTTGGTACTGTGCCGCAGGATGTGCGACATACCAAAAGAACAAGGTCGCGAGAGCGACAGTTTTACTTGGGAGCGGGCTTCTGCTCAGAACTTCCTTATCCGCGGGCCTGTGTGCGTCCTTCCGAAGCAGCTTGCTGCTTATTGAACTCCTCGGCGTAGGCCTGAGAGCGGAGCTCAGGGAACTTCTGTTTGGTCGAACGATACAGTTCCGAAGAGTAGGGTTAGTCGTCTTCGCCGAGATATTTCTGTAGAAGAATAGCCTCCGTCTTTCCTGACTCGAGAGCATCGGCGAAGAAGTCCACACGTTCCAGTACGCGGGCTTAATAATCTTGAAGGAATTGGTTGAGTACTGCAAAGGCATCGGTGGCGTCGTCAGCGTCTTTCTGGCGGCGAGAGCTTCTGTGACCTTGTGTGCCATGGCGAGGGCGTTTTCGCAGTTGTCACCGATGTTCCACAGCACTTTTTCTTCCCAACTGTCGCGGAGATCTGCCGACTTGATCCTTCCTAATAGCCCTTCTGGTTCCGGAATGAACCTTTTGGAGGGGAACGGCGCAGTAGTTGCCGGTATCCCAAACTTTTTAAGATTACCCGTAGCGGCATAAGCTCGTCGTGCTGGGAAGGCGTCGGCGACGTGTTCAGCGGAAGAGGTTGGCAGTAAAAACTGTAGACATTCCAACTGAAAGGCTTCTGCGGCAGACGGCGACTTGTCGGCAGGCGGGTCCAACGGGGCCTCGGTGGCACCTGCAGTTGCAGATAGCGTAGGAGCGGCTGCGTTTCCTGAGATCGACTTGAGAAGGTTGAAGATCTCGAAGAGCTCGCCTTCAATGCCGGCAAGCTTGTTCTCGAGGGTGACGACGCGAGACTGAGAGGATGGTGCAGAGGAGGAAGACGAGGAGTCATTAGTCATGGTGTGTTGACGTGGTTCGTGAATGTCGAGCTAGAAGAGGATTAGCCCGGAGCCGGTTTGAAGGCTAAGAACAAGCGACGACTTTAGACACTAGAAGTTGCGCCAGAGGTTTCCAAGTTGACGGTTAAATAGCCCTGTCCGACTGGCCCTGATCGCACACGAAGTACTTGCACGCAAACGGTTAGCTCCATATCCTGCAATCGCTTGAAATGCTTACAGCGAAACGGATGCAGTTGTTGCATCCAGCGCAGTCAAAATGCGTGAAAGCTTGACTTGCTTCCAATTGTGGATCAGGGCCACGTCGAAGCCTCCTTATCATAATCACCCATCATTTTCCAATCATTCCACCAAAGCTAGTTGTGTCGCAGGGAATCAGAATTCCAATTCAAGTGGACCTAGGTTGGAATCGTACTGTAAATGAGTTACAGTTGAAATTGCAATGTAAACTGAACGTACTTTCAAATGTGTTGCAAAATTACAGTATCCTGTTTTCGGAGATGAGAGTACAGACTATTTTGAAGGTAAAGCACTTAATTTTTTCAGTATGGAGATGATTTCTCGCGCACCTGCGAGAAATAAACCAACGAGAATGAGATTCTCAAAACCAATTTACTCAGAATGGAGGAGTTACAAGCGCTAAGAGTGCTACCAAAGTAAATTTGTGGGAACGAGGAGAGGTGAATAAGGACGGGATTTCAAAAAACTACAAGTGAGTATATAAGGTGAAAGGTCTTCCACATATGCTCCGTAACGAAAGTAAAAGAAAAGATTCTTAGGGCGGAAGTTGACTTTCAACGTCTGAACTATGTGGAGGTGCAATTGAAGTTGCCTCCCAACTTGCTTACCTTCTCATAGAAGAAGCGGCTTACTTAGCTTATAGACTTTCGGCTAACGCTCAAGTCTCAAACGAACATACTGAATACCATAAAAGGCGTGTAGGGGAAAATAGCGGGCGAGAATAACTAGATAGAGGGTATTTCTTCAAGTTAACTTCTCCGTGCTATGTTCATTGCCCAAAGCTACCAACCATACGTGAAAATGACGTGGCCAGTATAAAGAGTATTCAGAGTAGTACTTAGTACCTCCAGTGTCCTTGGAGTTAGTTAACATCAATTAACATCAATTACTGCCAGCGTGTCATAAAATAATAGAAAAGGCATGAATTTGTCACACTAAACCAAAGTAGAAACTATCTTGCAAATTCAAAGATTTTATTCAAAGTTGGTCTTCTATCCTGATATTTTTTTTCCGTATACATGTTTGTTACACATCAGCACAATTCCACGCGGCTGATCTGACCACCCTGTAACCCTATGACTGTAATCAAAAACCCGTTAGTACGTACATTCAGAAAAAGTATTAACACGATTAAATGATCTGAAGAGTACGCGGCCTTTTTCGCGACGTGCTGTGGATGTAAGAAGAAAATAGTGAATACTTGTTTTCATCAGCGACTTTTTTTCATTTGGTCCATGTGCGCGGAATCTGTATTATGTCGCGCAACATACAGATTTTCGCCCACATTCAAAAATAGGGGAAAAAGGGATGAGATGTGGTGTGGTACCCGCAAAATGGCTGTGCAGGAAATGTAAAAATGAGGCCTAATTTTTCAGGTTTATTTCAGATCAGTGTCTAATATCTTTTTATATATCTTCCAAGAATAAAGCATACAATCCTATATCTTCCAAGAATAAAACATAAAAAACTATATCTTCTACGAATAAAACACCAGAAACTATCCCATATATCTTTACACGTTGCAACTATCAAGAAAAATAATCTCATCAGAGTTTTCAGAGAGGAGGAAGAAGAGGCAGAGGAGCCGGAGGAGGATGAGGCCGATGTGGCTGATGTGAAGTGATCCGAAGATTCCCATGGGAGCCAATAGTGTACAACCGTGGTGATTTTGCTGTGGGATACGGTTGGAAGAGCGAGGGTGTAATCATAATCTAGGACTCATTCTTTGACAATAGAGCGGAGTTTGAGGGTGGTGAGGAGGGATTGGAAGACCTTTATATGAACGAAACGGATATATATCATTCTTGGCCGTTCGTAAGACTTTGCGGCACTGAATATGGAGTATAGATATCTTCAAGGATTTTTTCGACTCTGATCTCGAGGATGAAGATTTTGAGGAGAACATATAGATATTTTTCATGATAGTATTTACCTTTGGTCTTTCTCGTCCACAAATTTCCTTTTAATGCGTTTTATTGTATTTAGTGTGTTTTTTCGAGACTTAAGGGTTAGCCGAAAAGTGTGTATATGCTGAGTGCACCGCTGTTTCTAGAAGAGGGCAAGAAATTTGGAAGACAAATTCAAGTGCGGACCTAGAAAGTCCGAAGTTGAAAGTCAGTTTCTGCCCTAAGAAGCATTTCTTTTACCCAATTCCTTTAGCACAAAATGTAGAAACTGACACAAATTTACTTCAGTAGCACTCTTGTTGCTCGCGAAACCTTGGTTCTAGTATAATCGGATTTGAGAATCCCATCCTTGGAGAATTATTCCCATTGCAACGATTTGAGAGAACTCATCAGATTAACTCTCCAATATCGGGATAGAAATATAAAGTTCTCAGAAAATATACATTCATACAAATTCGTCGGCATGCAAGTTCACGTGTGCGTGTAAGATGTGTTCGCTTTACGAATTCTGAATCTTCCCGTTTTTTTCTTTCCAACCCATCATCGCAACGCTATTACCATTGTAGGAACGCACTAATAAATATATCTTTCACAATCAAAACAGTGACCAAATATTCCTCTTTATTCTTGGAATATACCCTGAGCTCCAAGAGAGTTACCTCGTCCAAAAATTTGTGGCCCTATCGCCCAACGCAGTAGCACTCGCTTCGTAATCATATACCTGCGATCTGAATTGAGTCACGCCGACAACCTCCAAGATACGGTAGACACCGCAAAGCAAAACAGTTTGCGCCACGTTCATCACTCTCACTGTCGAGGGTAAAAACTAAGAATAAGATGTAGTATAGCAATAAATAGATAAAAAAATAGTGCTGAAGAGGAATATTCGGAGCCTCCAATGTCACAAGATTCGAAAAATAATCAAATGTGATTCCTATAACCTATGTAGCCTCATGTATGGTTGCGCAAGAATTTCACTTCAATGCCCTGAATTTGGGCCTCGAATATACATCAAGGCTATGATATTTAACGTCAGTGTCATCAGGGAAACTTTCAAAATGATTTAAAGTCAAATGTAGACATGCAACAGTTTATATCTCTAAAAATTATGTGATATGCGCAGATCCAAAATAGGTAATTCCGAATAAATGAAAAATAAACTACCTGAATAGGACTGAGAATAAAAATAAAAATATATCCAATATTTATTGATGGACCGGAATAGTTCGATGGCCCAAGGCTTTCTAAATTTTTCTAATAGCATACGGCTATTTATACTGCAGATCAGAGTAGAAAAGCTACAAAGATGATTCTAACAGTATGGAAATTTTTGTAGACCAAATTTATGCTCAATAATAATTATAGAATAATTCTTCAGGTGAGCATTAATCCAAATAATAAATTTCTGGCAATACAATACTAGTAATTATAGCTGCAGACTTTAAAAAGCAGCTGACAGACATAAAAGTGCTTCACATGTAATACAGTATGAAATATGGGCCAGTGAAAAGTAGTTAAAGTTATTTCCGATGACTTAAAATTAATAAAAACTGCTGACCTCTGATAAAATATTGTTCAAAAAATTTTTCATCATTTTATTCGATTTGAAAAACAATTACAGTTTTCCAAGACTTGTAAGAATATTTTTCTAATTTTCACAATATCCCGTTCGAAATCTCTGAAAAACAAATCACCGGGCGCGCTACTCCAGAAGTACACGAATTTTTTCTCTGGTTGAAGTTATATGGAAGCAGCTGGTCGGGTTTATGCGAATATTGATTCAGAAATAATGCGAACCTTAAATACAGGTTCTTTGTTTGACAGATGTACTTTTATAGAGCATGACGGCTCTGGGAGCAGCATTTGTGATATTTTCAAAATATTCGATCCAAAATTCGGCAAAAAAGCGAGAAGTGTAGTGATGGGCGTATACTTGAGGAAGAAATTTGCCACTTTCCCGCTTTTGTGGAGAAAAAAGCGCGCCCTCTATCTCGGAAAATTTGCGATAAACCTTGTGGCTGTGTGGTTAGATATGCCTCTTTTTTATTGGGACACCGCAATTAGTGCCGAAATTTAGTACAGAACCCCAAACTACCCTCTCGTGTGGCTGGACGTGCTCATTCCGAATGGACCCAACTTCCTGATGTTAGGAGACTAAACTCCTTCTGAGTACCCATATTTTGACTAAAAGTAATATCCAGAACTAAGCTGGATACGCAGGAACAGGAACCATTAAGGCATGAAGAGCGCTAATTTAGAGCGTCATGGCAAGCCGAATTGGTGATGCAGTTTAGGACCTTCAGAATAAATACTTCATACAACCAGACGCAGCTATTTTAAAGCATAAAGTAACAATACTGATACCAACTAAGCAGGTTATTAATGCCATAGAGAGGGCTTCGGCAAAAGGAGAAGATTTTTTCGATCGAAATGTACCAAGAACCGGCTATGAAGAGCTAGCAGCCCAGTTTCCATTTGGATAAAATACTTACGACAGATGTTTCCAGAAGTTGTTACGAAAGAATTTGCTATGAAGGGGAAAAAGTTAGGGTGCGTTGATGATAAGAGACTCACTGCCATACCAGATAATAACCACGGTATCTTTCAAAATCAGTATTGTAACGACGCCATAAAAGACAAGCACACAATGTACCAATGTTTCACTTCCACATCGCCCAGCCCGGAAGATTTCCTTTCTCACGAGGCTGGCAACAGATGTTGCGAATAGAGCCATGGAGCATTTTTCGAGGAAGATATAATTTCTCTTGTAACGGCACACTGCACAAGTGATCTCCTCTAACGAGGCCTGTTTGTTTTCTGGTATCCCCATATCTTTTTAGATATAATTAATAAGTGTGCTATCTTCTTTTTTACAAAAAGGTTTTGTCACAAACTCCCCTGGTTCTCAGCTTTTCGACCTCAAACAGAAAAAAACTCCTATTTACCTCTTTCAAAATTAAACCACCCCACACTTTGCCCTGATAAGAGAAACTGGCTGCTGTTTCCAGGGAGGTAGACGGCATTTCGACGAATTAAAAATCAGCAAGAGGTCGCTCTCCGATAAGAGCATCTTTCTGCAGCCGTAAAGCACCCTGCATTGAAGACTCGACCTTCAAAAATTTTTAACGATATAGAAGAAGAAGAGAACAAAGGGAAAAAGTTAAGGTACTATAATTAAGCTGTATTTTACGAGAAAGGAGGCTATTTACTCTCAAATTTGAGCACTCGGAGGATAAATTCCGGCGGCGATCGCCGTCGTGATGGTGCTCCTGAGAACGTTTTCCAGTCTTGCAATGCAACGGAATTCGAAAATGCAAGATATTCTTTTACAGCAATACTCCGCATTTGCAGTAACTACCAGTGGGCTTGCTTGCTTCCTTGCCTCCACTCTACTGGCTGGTATAGTGGAAAGCAATCAGCGCCTGCCTCAACATTTCACGTGTCTGCACACTACCATAAACCTTGACTGGGTATCAACCAGCACATCTTTTTCAGAAAATGGAACCCCTATGTTTCTCAAGTTTAATATTTAGAAAGAAGGGTCACTTCCCGAATTGGAGCCTGTTGTTCCCTAGGTAACTAAGCGTGGTAGATTCATACTTACAGTTTAAGATATTGGCAACGCGCGCAGGTAGATCACACTACAGGACGAGCTAGAGACCAGCCATCGGACATGCATCATTGAATATTGATGCCGCTGCACCGTATCCTTAATTGAAAACTTTGTTACCGTTCTCTATGCCTATTTCTTCCTTATTGTAACACTGCGTACGCCGTCGCCTAGAAGTGTCTAGGTGTTCGGGTGCCAACCTCCTCCGGTGAAGATGGGGACAGGAACAGACCTACCTCTGGGAAAAATTCGAGACGAATGAATCGTGCAATATCAGTTTTGCGTTCACCGCTGCATTGAGTTCGTTGTGAAAATTGAAAATCACATTTTCTTTAGTACTGTAAAACTATTCAATTTGTTCTCCATATCGAAGAAAGAATCGTTTTGGTTCTGCAATATTTGAAAAGTGCGGTTTGGCTATCCATGACGGAGGCTGAGTCCGATCAGGCCGAATGGATGACAGATACGGGAGAGCTGGTGTGCTCACTTTACTTTCACAGCCGATAGGCGGGCTCATATAGACTACTGTAGAGGTCCATCTGATCGTTCTACTTCGTGTGCGCAGAGATCCTAGCGACTCTCTGCCACATACTAGACCACGTCAAACGACGCATGTCGATGCGGAAGCCTCAACCACACGCAGGTCGAAGGACAAGCCTCGACGACAGATGGACGACTGGTGGCTTGTCAGTGGTCGCCCACATCCGTTGGGAAGTGAATGCACGAGCGAGAAAATCCCAGCTATCCAAATTAGGGAGACCCATCGGACGCTAGCAAAGCAAGCGTACAAATTACGCTGCTAACACGCCCCATCGAGGCTTGGACCGTATACTATGATGGAAAGCACCAAGCGAGGTCCTGTGCTTCTCGAAAGGCTTGCCGATCACAACTTTTGTCATTGCATCGGCCTTGTTGTCGTTGGACGTTGTATAGCGCATCACGACGGTCTTGGCCAGGACCATCTCGCAGACAAAGTGGTACTTAATTCCCACGTGCTTCACGTTTCGCAGGCCCTTGACCTCAGTGATCCACGCAATTGTACCGAGGTTGTCCTGATGGACAACAGTAGGGGCGTTGAGGCGTACCCTGAGCTTCATTAAAACGGACCAAAACCGCTTGACCTCACGGACGCAGACCGCCAGAGTAGAGAACTCAGCTTCTGTAGTCGACTCAGCCGTGGCCGTCTGGAGCTTGGACAGCCAGATGATGGGACCTCTGTTGATACAGTCCAGTAGGCCGAAGCGCGGGCGACGCTGCGTTTGATCGCGAGCCCAGTCTGCATGGGACCATGCTTGGACATCCACTGTACCATATGTAGACGGTGGCCAGAGTCCATAATGGGTCGTGCCGGCCAGGTAGCGGAGCAGATGCTTCATCGTTTTACAGTGGGCCGGCGCAGGGTCGGTCTGGAACTTGGCCAGCATGGACACAGCGGTGGCGATGTTAGGACGAGTCCGAGTGGACAAGGACAGTAGCATACCCAAGATGGACCCATAGGGAACGTTCTGCATCTCCACGGTATGCTGCTCGCTGAGTGCCTGATTCTTCTCATACAGCGGATGCGCGAGCGGGAGCGGCGACCTGAGGGATTTACAGCCAACCATGCATGCTGACAGTAGCACTATCTCCATGTAGGACTTCTGCGACAAGAACAGACCATTAGGACAGTACTCTACCGTGACTACCAGGAACAAAGAGCAGCGCCCCAAGAAGGTCACAGCAAACATTTTCCCGAGGGTCTCCTTGGCCTTCAGAACAGCAGTGGACGAGCCGAACAGCAGCAAATCGTGCACGTAGACGACGATGTAGATCGGATCGGACCCGCGCGACAAGAAGAGACAGTCGGTAGTCTTGGAGCGACATGGCTACTCTGCGTAGCTAAGTTGTCATACCGCAGTTTGGGCGCTCGACGCGGGCAATAAAGAGATTTGTCCAACCGGAATACTCGACCATCAGCGGACTTCACCCAAGCGATCTTCGGGAGCCGTATCCAAACTTGGTCCTTGCTGGGCAACGTGGCGTGAAAAAACGCACCTTTGACGTCCACCTGGTGCATCATCCAATTTTTCGCGACCACAATTGACATGAGCACACGCACGAGCTCGATGCACGCCACCGGGGCGTACAGCTCGGCGTAGTCGTCGAAGTCCGTCTGGAAGTTGCCGCGCGCGACGAACCGGGTCTTGAACCGTGCAGGCCGTTCCGAATCTCTCTTAAGCCGAAGGATGACCCCAGAGGGCAGCGGGCGCACATCGGGAGGTGGCTTACAGTAAGTCCACATCCTTTTGGTCGACAGGGTGCAGAACTCCTCGTCGACAGAGTGCATCCAGAAGGCCCGTTCGGGACTGCGCAGCGCGGCGGCCATCTTGGGCGTGTCCTCAGTGGAGATTGCGTCCGGCAGGGCCATCTTTGAGTAGTTTACGCGCCTCTGCTGTCGTAACGCGTACCGTTCATTTGGTGTAGCTTGCCTATCGTCCTCTTTCTCTTGCCCATCGCGATCCACTCTGTCTTCTGAGCCCTCTTGGTCCCCATCGGAGGATTCTTCTCCGAACGAGCTTGGCCTCTCAGGGACGTAGGTGAGGGCATCCTGGTTGATCATATTGGACAGTGCGTCGTCGACTGCATCGCCCCCTGCCTCGGAGGCGATTCAGTCCGAGTCCAACGTCACGTTAGCGTCCTCCGTAGGGTCGGGGCCGTCCGTGGCGGAGTCGGACGATGCTGATAGCGGCGCATCGCTGTCACCATCAGTATCCGAGTTCAGTTGGGCACCTTGCAGGCCATCCAGGCCAGGGAACACAGACTTCCTGAAGCGGACTTTGTAGGTCCGCACGGCCCGATCGGACGTCAGCACGCGGTCCAGTCCGCCACCCTCACGGAGCAGGCAAACACCGCGGCGCAAGCGAGGTCCGAATGTGGCCAGCTTCTTGACCGGAGAGCGGTACAGAACTTGACAACCAAAGGGACGTAGACGCGCCAGATTGGGTGGGGCACGTTCGAACACTGTCTCAAAGAGAACTAGATTGGTCTTCCGGTGTAGAACCAGTACGTCAGAGGTAGCTTAGCCTCCTGTAGGCAGGTCCCGGCGGCCGAGAGGATCACACCGTGCGAGCGTTCAGCCAACCCATTGGACTGCGGACTGTACGCAGTTATAATGGTCACGTCGACCTCTTGGACGGCGAGATAGGCCAGTGCACGCTTGAATTCGGACCCACCGTCCGTGTGCACGGCTCGGACCGTGTGGCTCGACTGCTTTTCAAAGCGCCTGACGAAGCGAAGCAGTATGTCGGAGGCCTCCCCTTTGGTCTTCATCGGCAACACGGAGGTGTACCGACTGTAGTTGTCCACATTGGTTAATAAGAAGTTGTGGCCATCTATGGACAGGGTTTCAATTTTCCCCTTCGTGTCCACGTGGAGGCGGCCGACCTTTTATACTTAGTGAATGAGTCTGAGAAGCGACTATTGATTCAGTCTCGGAAAGTAAAGAAAATTTTAAAGTTCAACATTGAGTCGAAATATTCAGATAACTCGTTAAAAGATATAATACCTACATCAGGAGGGTTCCAAAATTACTTTGACGAAAAACTAGATTGCTGATTGATTCCATCGAAACATTAGGGAGCCAACTGTATAGGAATCAATGCATTGAGAATCTGTTTCCCAATTTGCGCTTACACATGAGCACTTATGAACTATATCAAATATATTTAGAGTGTGTTCCGTAGTTTACGGGGCGCAATATACATTTTATGGCAAAGGAAAGTAGCATCAAAATAGGCAAGGTGTTAAATAAGAGAATTTCGTGCGCGTATTCCTAGTTTTATCATCGAATTTTGGTAGAAAAATAGAAAATATATTGCAAAAACGCATAATCTTTGAGAGGTTCCGCATGACCTGTCTGAATCGATTGGTTAGTGCCTTCTTTGACTAATATTTCCTTAAATTCTTAGTAAATTACTACGAGAAGCACCCTTTTAAATCTATGAAACTTGTTTTTACTATAAATCGCAATGTAAGATTGCGCTTAACTTCCACTAATATATCATGCACTATTTCCATAAGACGTAGATTTATTAATTACTCTTGAATTGTTTAGAAATCTATTTGTAGTTGTATAATAATCAATAAAGGTCGGGTATTAAGTATAATAAGTTAGCCTCATTGGATTAAATTTTGATTTAAGGCAAATGACCAAGTTGAGATCCCTGAGATGAACAATTATCTTCCCTACACTACAGCGAAACAAATCAACTATATCACTTTAATTTATATTATCAGTTGTGTTCGAATGAAAAGAGCATTTAAATATTTTACAGTTTGCTTTTGAGTAGCAGTATGCAAAAACTGAGAATAATTTTCCATAGATACAACAGTATATTCTTTAAAAAGGATCCATTTTCAGCTGGATGCCTTGAATGGACAGCTAAAAATGCATAAATTATCCCGCAACTGAACAAGTGGAAAATTCCAGCGACCCGACAAAGCATTCGAAAAATTAAATTCTAATTCTTTGCTCACGAAATTCCCTCATTTTCGAGATAGTTCCTATCTTTTCATCTTCTGGACAATTCGTAATATGTATATATCCGATTCATTTTTCCTCTTCTCCCAGTTACTGTATAGATTCATCTCAGATCAATGCCAAGTGTTCAATTTTGGGCATTGTGAAAGATGATTTTTTGCCAAGCGTTCGTTTTTTTTCTATGATTGGTTGCTCTGTATTTCTCTCTAATCTCTTTTTTTGTGCGCAAAATTTATTCATATGTTCCTAGTAGCGACAGAGAGCGTATTTCGAGCCCAGTAAGATTATGCAGGTGTTTGAGCCTTTTTTGCCTGTGTCAGAGATTACATACTAGAAGAATTAGTTTATGTTGACAAAAAAGCTACTATACAATCTAAATGTTTTCAAGCGGAGCTATAGATACGCACATATATGAAATAGACTCATTGTACGTAGTTTTTGCAATAATAATCGACTGATGACAACGAAAATCTTCATTTCAATGGTACATCGGAAGATTAATTTTACGTTACTTTTTTTGACGTCTACCTCTTGAAATTATTTATCCCCAAAGCTCTAGGCTCTAAATATGAATATATTTTTTAGGATACAACAATATTACGTGACTTTATCTCGTTTGAGGATGTAATGCAGGCGTATAGAGTAGGGCATGAGGTTGCTAACAGGAAGCTGAAAGGAGTCTTGACACCGGTTTTAAAAATATTATCCGGTCGAAACCAGATGAGGGATCCGATTCGAGGCAAAAAGAGTACTCGAATAGATGATGGGAATAGAACTGCAATTAAACATTACGCTGCATCAGAAATTAGTTGAGAACGAAGTTTTCCTCGAGTAAATGGATAGCTGTGAGGCTCAAGAAGACTCGTTGCTCAGTTCTGTTCTTAAGTATTGGGAGTATAACAAAGGACTGACCTCAAATGTAAATCCGTCTCTGAGGGACTAATTAGATCAGCTCTCATTCTATTGAGCTTCTCAGCAGTCCCTTAAACGATTTGGGTGTCTTTGCAGCGGGAAGAAAAATTGAAATGGAAAACCTTGAGTACGTTGCATAGCAAGGGCGGAATTCGATGACATTGGGTGGTACTGTTTGCTATATCAAGATATACGCAGGACTGATCTGGGCTCCAGGGTCCAAACAGGGGTTCAAAAGCAAGTACTCACGGCTTGTAGCCCAGAGATCTTTGAATGCCACGTCAATGCTAGCAAACTTTTGCCGGTGGAATTTGCCGAACCAAGTGGGCACATATTTGACCCATTTTCCCGTATATACCCATCTGCTGAAGACTTTAGTGGCAGGAAGGCGAAGACTGATGCGGTTAGACCAGAAGGCCACGGTTACTGTCTTTCATTATGATACAGTTCAGTGAGAGGTGGGGATACATAAAGCATTTGTGGGATTTACATTAAGAACATGGCGGCAGGGATTTGCCGAAAGGCGACACCAAGGATGAGGACGCGAAACTCTGGTTCTATTTGTACAAACAGGATTTGATTGGCATCCCAAACGTCATTCTTCCAATGATGCTGTGTCGTGGAGTCCTGCTGTGAATTTCTAAGATAGTAGAGATGTCATACGATGAGACATTAAGTGCATCAGGTGCGTATTGGCCGAGTTTTTGAATGTAAACATGCCCTCGGACGACGAAAAGGAAGCAGCGGATAAGCGGTTCAGCTTTTTACATCTCTTGAAACCTTACAGACAGTCCCACTCCTGCTACTACTCTTGCCTCCGAACACTTCCCCCCGAACCTCACCCATCCAACATGTGCTGATTGATAGCAACCGATGCTCTCACAGGAGTACATATTCATTATCGTTTTTTATGTTTTCTCAAAATAAGAAGCCTTAATTATAGTATTCTAAAACTACCAGACTACCGGGCTTCCTTAGTACACCTAATCACGAGAAATCCCGGTACTTCACAGAATTTTCCCTAGGGTCAACAATAACTTTCTGTAAGCCTCAACCGCACCATATTCATGAGACCTTTTCTCCTATTCACGGGGAAAATGGAGTACTGGGTTGGAATTGAAGTATAATTCAAGGCCAAATAGCAACAGACAGTAATTCCAAATCTGGAGTGGCGCATATGTGTACTGTGATCTCTTATCGTAAATTGCTGATCACAATCTCAAAAGAACGGAATACAATGCTAATTTGCTAGCACGCTGTGAATGTATGAAGTAAATACAACACGAGCAACCGGCATATGCTCTGTTGATTCAAACACTAACGCAGTCTCAATCATCAATACTGCGAAACTTGCATATATCATCGTTAGTAAACAATCACGAAATCCACGCTCGGCAACCTCGCGCTTCTATTCCTTCCCCAAAGATTGAAATGCGCCGCTTTAAATGAGGTAAAACTACGCATTAAAGTTCTCTGGTCCAATGCGCACCTCTTTTTAGGTTTCCTATGGGCGCCGTTGCAGCACAAGACTGGTTAGTCTCCCATTCTCTGCCCAAGAACTTTTCACCGCTTCCTATTCTTCTGCCATCACTGTTCCTGATCCCGATAAATCTCACAGGCCAGATGTGTAATGTCACACACCTCAGATATTTCCTGTAACCCGTTGCCTGATTCCGCTCCTGCCTGAGCTGGTGACGCAACCCTCACTATCCCTCCTCGCCTCATCCCTTGGTCCAACTAAGCGCCATGACTAGCACCCAAACGAATCATGGCCGTTCCCGGACTGAAGATCGTCACCACCCCATCTACGTTTTCCGCACTCCCTATAGAGATTCTGACATAATCCTGGAAATTTCTGAGACATTTATTGATTATTTCTTCCTTATTTCATCTTGCTCTTCGTAGTGCTGCCGTTTGATGATGAGCGTTACGCGATACGTAACGCCTTTGATTTCCTCGTAAGGTTCCTCATCGCCTTCATCATTCATGCCTTCCGGTCCAGCTCTCACATCTGGGACAAATCTCCGCGACACAATGCCGTATCTGACCGCACCTGATGCGCCGGTACTATGATCCACTAGATTTCTCCCTATTGCGGGGAAATCAGTGACCATCTTAAACGCGCCGAACGCCTTCACAAACCATCCTTCCACATATACATATCGCCACTACTGGTGCCTACCGCTCGCACAGATCTGAAGAGCTTTGCGGCCAGTCCCGTTTTGGAGAATCTGTCCATCCATTTCACATTCCTCTCATATTGGAACCTAACGATCCGTGCACTACAATAGCGCTCCAAAACCTTCATCCATTCCTATTTACTCTTCGGTTCCAGCACGCCCTCAAATGCACCGACTATGCACCTTCGCCTATCTCATGGCCTACGCATTTCGCCTCTCTGACCGCATCACTCTCATTCCACTGTTCATCAAATCGGGGACCCCCACAGGACCTTATTTGAGTCCTATTATGTCTTCCCTCCCTCTAGTGAGGCCTAAATTCTTGTTCAATTCCTAATCCGTCTAGGTGGTCAGGGACTCTCTCCAAAATTTGGCCATTTCTAAATGAAAACATAGCAATAACTTCCTTGCAGCCTCAGTAGGAACTATGATTGCAGGGATTTTGTTTTGTGCAACTTAAGCGATAAAATTGATGTTCGTACTTGCTAAAAGCGTAGTCGCAGCCGCATAAACCGAACTTGCAATATCTTGGCATTATGTGCTGACCCTTACCGAAAATTTTCGTTCTTTTCACTAGTTAAAACACTTCATCCTAAACAGTTAAGAATCAATAAAAACAATTTATAATAAGTCATATCATTTAGTCGATGAATTCTCTGACCTATAACCCAATCGACGTAATGCTCCATCGCCTCTATATTGGAAAAGGGTGAAGGTCTCGGAGGCTGGCACATATTGAAATTTTTGATGTATCGAAAGAATGCATTCGCCCTCTTCATCTTATTTCTTTCCGCTACGCACCAATCTGCCATACTCATCGTGCGGAAATTTTACACATTATCCGCTTCAAGCAGTGGAATTTACACAACTTATCTTCCATAGGAGACATTCTAAGTGCAATCAGTATGCTCTGAAAAAAGGTTTGAGTTTTTCCGCGGGACACAGAACAGAATTCCTAACTCTCTAACTGTACCTATTGCTAAGATAAATATCAGCGAAGCGGAACTGTCCATGTACCCTTGTATTTAGATCCAAACTGGGACTGAGAGAAAGTTTCCTTAGCAGAAATGCCTGTACAATTTGTGATATGGCAGCTTTTAGGCGGTACTTGTCTCCAAGCAATGCGGTTTTAGTACCTCATCCAATTCTGAACGAAAGTTGATGCTAGTTACTCGTTACTGACTTGAGCTACATTTTTCTAATTTCATCGTAGTGCAGGGCTCAGTTTATTCCGATCTGAAGTAGATTATGCAACTCGACATGTGGAATATTAAAACTACGGGATGTAAACCATATGTTTTCCTTTTCAACAATACATGAAATAGAAATAAGTGCAGTATGCTCCGTATTCACGTCGAATTCAACCAGGCGATTCTTGTGCGACAAACTGAATGGGTCAATTGAACGATTTGTTTCGAGAGAATTACCTGAAATCAGCAATTTTTGGTCCTCTAGTTTCCGACTCCCCAGGTACCACGATGTCCAGCTATTCGGGAAGCCTCTCAGCCCAGCAATAATTTCTACAATAGCATCCCCTTTTTAATGGCCTGTTCATTACACATACACATAGTCGCATCAGCACGAAGCAAAGTAAAGACGAAATTCAACTTCTTGTGTATCTTTGCATTTAATTGTTTCGAGAACTCTGTCAACAGATTCTATGCTACGCTAACCTTTTATTTTTCGTTTTTTTCAATTCCTGAAACTCCAGGTCTGTCATGTCCATATATTCATCATAAAATTTCCGTTCAGAGTTTGAGGAAGCATGGCTGTGGTTTCGTGGTGTTCGGAAGATTTCTTTAACTTTTATCCATGTATTCGGTGGTAGATAATTTTTTTCATATTTCCGATCATACAAGCTTGACATTCTCATCTGTAAATGCATATGTGAATTGGATTTATTCGACTTTACTGAATAAATAAGTCTTGCATTAATTTCTTGATCACACTTCCCACATTCATGAACAAATTTTAGCACATTTACTACTCTTTCCTTTTGGTTAAGACCTCGGAGGCTTTATCTTGGCTTAAAAAAGTCCTTTTTGTAATTTTTGTGCATTAGCATCCTTCTCTACTCTTTACGGCATTAAAATTAAAAACAAGGGCATTCGGTGCATCACGGTAGATTTCTAAAGATTAAAAGGTCCAGAAATGATGGCGAGGAAGGAGCAAGTGAGTTTTTCAGAAAAATCGAATAGATAAACTTGGTCGGTAAGGCATTTTCTGAACAGGAGCTGCGCTCAGGTCCGAGGGGTAGGGGTTAAGTTTTTGCGTAGGCTAAAGATAAAGAAAGCAACTACAGGCGTTTGGAAACTTTATTTAACGTCTGATATAATACTACTGTATGTATCGCACCGAAGAATTGTAGATCATTTCAAGCAGAGTTTAAATTTCACTGTTTAATGGTAAAACTGGATGGATTACAACTTAATCCTGAAAAGTAAAATTTCCTTAAAAATTGGCCAAACAAAATCTTTTACCAAGCTCAGAAGTTCCACGGGTCCTTTTAAGGTTTTAGATCGATTCATTCCTACTTTATGAGATTTCTACTACGATTACTGATCTGGAAAATACGTGAAAAGTTATTAAGAAATTTGGAAACGTTTCATTGACGCGTTTCAGAAGCCGCGTGATTCAATTAAATCGTCTCCTATTATAGTCTTGCTGGACTTAAATAATGTGTTTAGAGTAAATATGGATGCAGCGTAGCTGGCTCAGTTGGGCGAGCATGGAAGAGATCGCCTTATCTATTTATTTCTGGGGAGTTGGATCCTACCGTGGAAGACTAGACTTCCAATGATAAATGAAAAATTTATAGCGTTGATAAGCTTCTTTTATTTTTCAAATTTTACCTTAATTAATCGTAATTTAGTTTTCTAGAGATAACCAAGTATTGCGAAGTTTCTTCACAGAGCAGAACGTTAATCGCAAATAAGCGCGAGAATTACAGACTCGCGGTAACTTTTGAAACAATTGAAATTATCTTAAGACTCGTAAATATCCATTTGTTCAGTGGCGCTTCGTAAAAAGTAACTAGTATCGAATTATCCAAGAAATATTAGAGCGAAATTTTTCCATGTTTCGTTTCTCAAATTTAGATCCCTTTCGCGCGATATGACGATGATCAATAATTTAGTCTAATGAAGGTGGACTCAGAGGGAAAATTTTTTCCTCCGGAAACTCAGAAACTCAAACTTGAAAAGATTTTTTGAAATTCCAGATTTTAATCCCCCGATTGTTCTCTTCAATTAACTTTTGTGTGTGCCAAGAAGATCAGTGTCTGAAATCCTGTAGCTGATCAACGACTTTAGTACTGGTGATCACTTAGAATTCTTTAAGATTGTTTAAACGATTGAAGTACTATATAGGGGACAAAAAAGACAGAATATTCACGGTTATTTTCAAAATAGTCTCAACTGTGATCACAAATAAGGATAGAACCAAAGTAGTTGATCTATTTGACTTCCAAAGAGATATTGGATCAAATGTAAAGATTCTTTGCGACTAATTGCATGGCATTTTCATGAAAAGGGACACGAAGAAACGCTTTGACGATTTTTTTGGTCGTTTATTTGTAAGAATTCACTTTCTGAAGTCCGAAACTACTGCAAAAGCAGGAGAAACTGGCAAGGCATTCTTTGCAGAAAAATTCAAACATAGTTTTCAGCCAAACAGCATGTTTTTTGACCAAGATAAATCGATTAAATCAATGTTCTGGACTTAATTGATGAAACAAGGTGGTTATTAGCCGATATTTGCTGCGAACCAACGCTATCAAGCGGATAGTGTATCTAATATTATGAATCATATGATAGAGAAAAATCTAAAAATTTTATTTTAACTTATATATATACAGTTATAAACAGAACGATTGGACTTGGATGCTACCAGCTGCTTCATTTCTATACAACTCTTCCTACTCTGAGGATCTTTTCGTGTTATCCTTTGAACTCGATCTCCGTTGGAAACCTATTTTGACTCTCTATTTTCTATCTAATAGTGTGTTATATGTTCAATACATTAACAAATTCAAGTAAAGATTACATAATTCCCTTTAATACGTAAGTTAATATAAAAAACGAGGTAAGGCAGAAAAATGCTGAATAATACAAACGTAACATCTATCCGGCTGGTGAGGTTGGTTCGAAGCTTTGAATGAACTTATCATTGACTACAGGAGTTTATACCAAGCTCAAGAAGCCTAGAGGTTCGAAGTTCAAAAATTTAGAACATTCGTAGTCAAATAGTTTCTTGGCAGGAGACTCATTTACACTTGATTTTCCGGGCCATTTGATGATCATTCCTGTTGTTCATGTAGTACATACGATATATTTTGTAGAACAAACGGATGTCCCTTTAATCACACTTTCCACAAACTCTTTTCCTTTTCCTGATTCATGAGGCCGTGGTTATGAATTGGAAGATATTCTGAACCATGTTAGACGTAATACGGTAGAAAATTTCATGATATTAATGAAATGAACCTCGATTCATGATACAGAATGGCAATCAATTCAATAGTTCTTGGATTATTATGTCTGTAAAACTGAAAATTGGCTGATTAATATCGATAGAAGTTATCCAAAGTCACAGAATTACGAGAAAGTACTTTATGCCCCGTTGATGAGGACATAAACAACATTTTGTGGCAATAGTGTAACATCTTGGTCGTTTCTGTTAAAGATTGGATGGGTAAATGTTTTTTGATGAGCACAAAGCTCGAAAAGGCTAGAATGGTGTAAATAGTATTTGGTCGGCGTAAAAGTCCGACGGAGAGTGATGGCAGACCGAGATCTGTCAGTAGGATGCATAATAGGCATATCGAAGGTGGGAAGAACAGGAGAGCGAGGGAAAAGGGACATAAAGCTGCCTGATCAGTCTACAGCCTACCCGCTTCGTTCGTTTCATGTCTAATCAAAGTGAAAGCTACTCAAGTACATTACTAAGAGCACAGTACGCAAGAGAATGAAAAGAAGATAAACAATCAGATGTAGTCTATAATTATTGTATGATAAAAGCTCAAAAAACATGCAGAATTGAGACGCACGAATAAATGCGTCATTGGGGCACACGAATGTATGCGGCGCAGGAATACTTTCATAGTTTTACAAGGGTTCAATTCTCGGACACTTTTACTGCTTATTGCTAAATTTAATGCCTTTTAATGCTATAATAGTAGGTTCTAGAATATTAGTACGAGGTTTATATACCTAAATTTTCAGTACAGTATGAATTCAAAATAATTTTATTACTTCACAGTATCCCCTTAGAGGAGTGCATAAGTCTTGATAAGATGAGTTTCTGTAACGAATAGGGCCTGAGCTCACTTGGATAGCTAAAAACACCATAATAGTATGAATAAACATCTGGATCGTTTTGAATACTTCTATCTGCCCATTCCAATCGTTTATCATTATGTCCTTATCACTGTAGTAGCACCTCCGAGTTAAAATTCTGTTTCAGCTGTAGTACTATATGCGTAGTATGAAGTACCAATTAACTTCCATTTTTCCGTGTCCAAGATAATTCCCGAACAGGAAAGCTGGCTACCATTTATGAGGAAAAATGCTAAATCGGTACTGAAGTGGACTCAGTATTGAATGTTCTGAAGTATATTCTAATGCGCTTCACTCCCGTCCAAAAAAGAACTTTTCTGTATTTCAAGTTTTCTGCGAGCCTTTAATCTGTCTAGAAGAGGTCAGTCTCAGTAATTTAAATATCTCCGCTGCTGAAGTTGGTGGCATTGAACTGTTTCAGTTTGATAAACTACAGAAATTTATACTCTGAATTGAAACCTCCAATATTTTGCAAGTGAACTTCGCGCACCGAGCTGAAAGCTCTGCCTAGGTTAGTTTCGCTTTCATAAAATCTCCTCGAGTCAATTATTTGACCAAAATTAATTCCACGTGTTTCATTCTGACTAAGCCGAGCAAATTTTATTATTTTCTAATTCGACGCCCAGGTAAATGTTTCATCAGTATAAATTTGCGACGAACAGGGAAGGACCTTATGGTTCCTTCCTACTCTCGCTGTATTAAAACAATCTTTTGACACTTTGGTTCAAGAAAGAAAACCCTGGAAGATCCGACTGGAGTCTGTGGTACCTTACTGGTGTGGCTCTGAAAATTTGTTCTGTATAATTGGAGATGGAATATACTGTCTACAGTACTTCACGATTATAGCTATGAAAATATTTTCGGTATTATTGAAGAATTATGTGCTCTAAAAGTGACAAAAGAAGAAAAGATCTCTAAAAGAAGAAAAATTCTCGCCCGAGTGTGATCCTAAATGAGATGAAACGGATTCAAGTTGTTGCCAGTTTGCACGAGAACTTCTTTTCTCATAAACTGGTTTACAAAGATAAAATCTTAGACACTCGTATCATTTCTTCAGACCATTTTCATATGAATTGATTCCGTCCTCGTTGAGCAGGAACTTTCATAGTTACTACCTCCATCAGTCGCAATATTCGTATTATGCGGTACCTAACTATGATTTTGGGATGCCCTTAAACAATTTGCCACGCTATAGAGGACTTTTAGCCTCTTCCAAAGTCTTCATAAGCGGGTTTAATTATTCTTTTCCTGTTGAGATATTTTGAAATCCAGAAATGCCATTTTCAGCAACGCCCATGAGTTTTTTTCTCTTGATTTGAAATAATCCAAAGATATTTCTTCTGCAGTCGGAGTTTTGATGCACATATACGTATCCGATACTTTCTTCAAACAGTCACGATGATTCTTTCCTTAACCGATGGCTGGATCTTTACACACTCTGATCCATGCACGCGCAAGAGCGCCGTCATCCATCGACGTATAGTCAGTAACTTTATGTTGAGCTGATTGATATTGCTGTTAGAAAGTGCACTGATCTGAGAAAAGGCCGAGCTGAAAATAAAATTTTGATTGAGACGGGCGAGATAAATTGCTATGCCGTCGGAGGAATTTTGTTAATGCTTTGGGTTTAGAGAGGAAATATTGTTCGTCATGACGAAGGATAAGTGTGGGGTTTACTTCGAGAGGCATTTATAATGGCGCATATGGATTCTTTTTCGAATATGTGGATGACGCCTTGGTGGGAGGTCAGAGTCGAAGCTTCTTCGTAGAAGGGAACAGCAGCGTTAGGCAAATGAGATTTGAAAGGGCAAAAATGACCTAAACGTAAAAAGGAACCGCAAACTACCCGAGATGAGAGTTGTTGCAGGCGACTGAAGTGCTATAGTAGACGTTAACGGACAAGGGCTAATTTTGGTAGTATCTTCCACTTCGCTTAGATGCTAGAAATCTGATCGAAGTTTTTTGGTTCGAATTTGACTCCCAACTTGCCTTCCCTCACCTGGAGGAAGCAATTCATTCAGCTTATAAAGACTTTTTTTCAAACTAAAATCTCAATGAAACTAATCTAAGCGCCGGAAAACGAAGTTAAGGCATTCATATGGACACAGCCAATTTAGTAAAAGATACTTGACAGAAAATATAAAAATAAACTCCTCAAAATCTTCACCCTCTAGATCAGAACCTAAAATTTCCCTCAAGACATCAAAAGTACTCATGTATTCCCAACTCATACCCTTGAATGGCTCAAGATTGCCTACCCTTCCTTGGTGCGAATCCAGCTCACCTAAAGCCGTTCTAACCTGTTCCATGTCCAGGACCACCTGATCCAACCAATTCATTCCTTCCCCTTCGATGTGACCCGGTTCTAAATCCCTTTCTTCATCTTCAAACCGGTCCTTGCCGTCCTATTCTTCGATCCCGTAAACCAGTTGCGGGCCATTCACTCCTCAAAGCACCTATCTAACTTGCCTTCTTCCTTTTCCAAGTCTCACTCCCCGCCGCGTCCTGTGCCTCCATCTCTACTAGATGGCGATCTACGAGCTCCGTCAAGGGCTTTCTTGTGTGGTGTCAGATGTATTCCTTTAGGTCTGCTGGGCTCCAAGGTAATAGAGAGGAGAAGGTGAGGGGGCGAGGATGGCGAGATTTAGAAATTGAGCGAGAACGGGGAAGTCCGTGCATAGTGGCTATCGAAAGGGGTTAAATTGCCTATTTGTTGTTGTTAGAGGGTCTTGAATAAATTTTATCCCGACTCCGTCGGGTTTACACAGCGCCAACAGTTTCAGACTGGCAGGTATGTTGAATAAAAAAAAGGCGGAAATTAGACTTGCAGTGGTAATTAGTCAGCGTTTAAAAGGATATTTTACGGCGAAAATTACGTGAATAAATCTGAGTATGGAAAACTTTCTTCAGGGTAGAAGAAGATCGAATAACCAGAGAAGACTAAAAAGAATCACTGTAAAATTGGTAGAAATGTTTGCATAAAAAGAGGAAAAGATTATAAAGAAAAGATTATAAAGATACAAGAATATATTTGCATTAAAAATACTTAAAATGTTGCGAGAATCTTTACGAGAAAGAATCTATGCGCTTCAAGATAATACCTTCAGTCTCTCCCTAGACACTCCTTCTCGCTCAAGAAGAACTTCTCATCCCGTCATTGTTTTTCTGATTCTTTGTCCAATATTCTTGGTATTATTTAAAGAATATGAGGTCTTTTAAACTGATAAGTAAGTATGCGTTTATTAACATGATGCTCAAGGAAGTACTTTTTTGTCACAGGTACCTCACTTCGTTTCATGGCTTCATATATCGGCTTGATTATGTCAAGTTATTGCCGAATGTACTCTTTCTCCTTAAGAGCTCCAAGCCCTCCAAGAGTAAGATAACTTTAGTTGTACGCAAACTCATCCGGAAGATACCTGAGGAAGTAATCCCTGAGGAAGTGATATCTAAGGGAGAAGAATACACGCATCAAGATGAATGCACCTTCGTATGTAAATTTGGCTCCCTATAGTGCGCAGAAACACAGAAAAATACTTATTATTAAATATAAACGACTTCTGCGCTTTTTTCGTCCTCTTTATCATCGCGAAGCCAAGTATAAATTCTCTTTCTAGCGACTACGAGTTTTGCGTGTTGTAAAGTGGGTTTATGGATGCTGGATTAGAATGATATCTTGGTATAAGTTAAATCACACCTCTATCTGTAGAGGGCGTCCACGGCCTCTCCTCAGAGGATCGTATCCTTCAGAAGACCTGTCTTGGGCCATCATTACTTCCTCAAGGGGCTATTCCATATCCTCTGCGTTCCCATTCTGCGCGGGCAGAATTTATGGATCCAAAAGCAGATAAGGGACGAAACCATGCCCAGGTCTGGTGCCAGGTCATACTACCTTAAGTGAACGTTAAAGTTTGTTTCGAGAAACCAAAATGCGTTTCGAACTATTTTGAAGTACATATGTGAGATTTCCCGAGGTAGAACTGCGTCGAAACGCCCCACATTGTAATGGTGTATGGTTTCTACAAATTCTGGACCGACATAGGTCAATCTTTCATTTTCGAACGGAAAAGCCTTTCGAATAAACTGTGGTCATGTCCAGAAATTAATAGACCATTTGTTAATGCAATTACTTTCTCTTGTCTCTTCAGACAACTTACAGCTAGCAAAGAGGCTCACAAATGTATTTTACTTTAGTTTATAGTACACGCTAGAACTTGACCCATACGCTTTTGCACTGTACAGTGCCAAAAGCTGTTCTTCTTTAGATCAGCCCACGCAAGTTTAGAGATAGCCTCCCACCGTCGTCTACAGGGCTTCTGTAAACTTCCTTCGATCTTCCGGAAGCACCAATCGACTCGTCCGAGTTCTATATAAGCCCCGGTCTCCCTCCACGATTCTCTCTAAGTAAATTCTCTCACCACCTTCTCTCCTCTCAACTCTCTTCCTTGATTCCTCTCTCCTTCTCTCTCTCATTCTCTCTTTCAGTCTCCTTCTCTCATTCCCTCCTTCTCTCTCTCCCTCGCTCCGTCTCCTTCTTCCTTCTATCAGGGTATGGGCCTAGGCCGCTAACGCTGCTCAACGACTTACCTATTCGGCTTCAATCTCCTCGTCGGCGACCAATTGGGGCTATCCTACACTCCATGTAAGGGAAGAAAACGCACTTCACACAGGCTTAGGAAAAAAAAATAAAAATACAAGGCAGCTATTGGTTTGAGCGTGACCTCTACGTCTTCTCTGCATTATCTACTCACTTCTCTCTTGTGGCCTGTCTAACTTTTGTCATCTCTGCACTACCCACATGGGTTTGCTTTGCGGACCGTTTTCTTTCTACATCTCTGCACCACAGAACACAGTTTATCTTGCGGCCCGACTTCTTCCCGTTGCTACCTGTCTCTTCTCCGTGCGACATACCTAGGTTTGTTTCACGGCCCGCGGCTCGTTTCAACAGTAAGTCTAAACCATCTCGAACCCTTTCTTTCTGTATCTACCCATTCTTCTGCCTTAAAAATCGCCTAACCTCTCAACCCCTCGCCTCTAGTGGTCATCTGTCGTTCCATCTTTCGTCGCGTCATCCAGATCGCCCAAGAAGATCCCTTCGTTCGCAAGCTCTGCTTCGACCCGAAAGAATACCCTCGCCCTAAGTGGCGCTTCATCGACGACTCAGACAACGACTCGTAGGGCGGGGTGGTGACGTCCTTTCCACCGCTACTACTCCAGACGTAATTGTCATCCCTCTTTCTCCTCCGAAGAAAGACTTCCTTCGGCAAATACTTGATCTTGGAAAGAAGAAGGCTGCTGCCGGAAAGTTGTCGAAGAATCCTATCGAACTTCGCTCGAAGCCCCCTCAAGTGTCATCTACTCGCATCAAGAATGCCAACTAAGGACGTTGGAACACCAAGCCGGCTGCTTCTGTCGAAGTTGTTTCTTTGATTTCTCCGTCTCCCGCTTCTGCTCCTCCGACTCCAGTTCAGCTGAAGACGTCTCCAGGTACCTTTTTTCAGTCTCCTCTGTCGCCTACTGCTCCCCTCCCTTCATCTGCTCCTCCACTTGCAAGGTTTCCGACTTCTCTCTCGTTCGAACTTCCCTCTCCGGCTCCTTTTCCTCTCGCTCTTATTTCTCGATCTCTGTTCCCTGTCCCGGCCTCCAAGCGGGAGGATTCCGTCCTTGTTTGCGTCTTTGCCAGCTGAAGGTTTCCGAACCGAAGCAGCTCGAGCAGCACAGAGGAGGTAAGAAGTGTCGAAACCGCGCCGAGAGGAGAACATCCATTACTCCCTATGTCTGCTACGATCGCCTCATCCTGACAAGGCACCACCGCAACAAACACATCAAGCGTATAAATAAATAAACTGCATCTGGTATCACTGTGTATCTTCTTTTCTCAATCATAGTTTCCAATCACTTTACTTCATTAAATCATGGATTCCTCTGGACTTATATCGACAGTATCGAAAAGCTCCGCGATGACAACTTCCACATCTGGAAGTCCCGAATGCAGCAATTACTCTCATTAAGATAATTTGACGAGCATCTCAAAGAAGAACCCTCTGAGGCTTCTTCAGCAGCACACTGCTCATGGAAGAAGGAAGACTACAAGGCACGCGCCTTTATCGGACTGGCTCTCTCTGATAAACATCTCAAGCAGGTGCAAAATGCCAGCACCGCCAAAATCATGCGGTCTCTCATTTGTTACAACTTTTAAAACAATCGCCTATTTTACACTGCAAATATGAAAGAAAAATAGAAGGTACTTCCGTTTTCCGCTAGAATTCATCAGCTTGCAGCCACTCTGAAGGCACTTTCGGTCAAAGTCGAGGATAGTGAGATTTCCGTGGCCTTACTAAATGGACTTTCTGATCGTTTTGACAGCCTCATCTCAGCACTTGATGCTGTTCAAATTGATAACGACAAACTTTCGTTCAAATTCGTCCAGAGTCGATTCCATCAGGCGGAACAACGCCATACTCAACGTGATCATGATGCGCTGAAAGCCTCGCAGTCTGCAGCACTTCAATTCAAATAAAGTCCTAAATTCAAGCGAGTTCCCTCTACAGAAATCTCCATACACTGCGGAAAACATCGCGACAGCAGTCCCTGTTTCAAAGAGTACCTCCACCTCCCTCCTGTCGGCCATCCTGCTCGAGCTCGTCCAGAAAAGGCCCTTGTTGGTGGAAAGGGACTTGTAGCATCACAGGAAAGTGTTATTGACGAAGAAACCAAGGACCTTGTATGTCTTCTGAGCATCTCTGAATATCGAAATCTGGCTCACTCGAATAATCATCGTTACGTTAAAACAGGATCTATTCCGGGTGGCAGTGGTATCGAGAGTTCAAGCTGTCCGCTCAATCTCTCCGAACGAACGAATGTTGCACTGCAGACCATTAGCACATCAATCTCACTTTCTAATGGATTGTTTATTGATTCAGGATACACTTCGCATGTAACGCATGATCGCTCAGCTTTCACTACGTACAATCCCTCTTAATTCCCTTCAGCACTGGATCTGGTAGCTGACTATTCAGCGCCCATAGAAGGATCAAGAGATATAATCCTAACTCTTCAACAGAGTGGTGGGACAGTCAAATGTATCCTGAAGAATTTTCTACACGTCTGAAGCTTGTGTTATCAATTGCTTTTAGCACCTTCCATGGCAGATCAAGGGATCAACTCTCATTTTGATCGCAAGGGAGTTTCTCTCATCAGTGGTACAAACGGCTCTACCCTTGCTACTGTAACACTTGTTAAAGGTTTATGTACATTGGAAATGGTCAAGAACTCATCAATGCCTGCGGCTTCAGAAGTCTTTTTGCTTACTTCAATTTCAACCTGGCACGAACGACTCGCACACGTCAACACCAGTGCGATCAAGTCAATGGTCAGCAATGGGGCCGTACAGGGCATTAAACTCAAAGATTCAAACGAGAATGACTCTTGCGTTGGTTGTATCCCCGGCAAGTATCATCGTGCCCCGATCCCTAAGACAAGGGATACTCGCTCTAAAAAGCTCCTTGAGTTAGTTCACTCAGAATTTTTGGGACCTTTCGAGACTCCTTCGCATGGCAGCGTAAGGTTTTTTGTATCATTTATTGACAACTACCCCAAATGGACGACCGTCTACACTTTGACGCACAAGTTAAAGATTCTGGAGTTTTTCAATAAGTACAAGGCACTCGCAGAAAAACATACCGGTCGATCTCTAGGGGAACTTCACGTCTATGAATGTCATAACGAAAATATCGCAAGAAGACCATCTCCTCCTCAAAGCTTTGTGATCTGGAAATGGCGGGGAGTATCTCTCTTCCGCTTTCAAGGATTTACTCGACTCAGAAGTTATTCAACTTCAGCTCACCGTATCACACACGCCTCAGCAAAATGGTGTTGCTGAACGAATGAATCTTACACTTCTCAACCCTTTCCGCTCGATGTTGCATCATAAGAGTCCTCCTAAACACTTCTGGGCAGAGACTCTCTCCACCGCTGTTTATGATCGGAACCGACTAGCCTCCAGCGCTCTGCCAGATAACTCTACCCCATATTTCCTTTCGAACGGGGAAATTCCAAACATATTGCATCTGCGAGTATTCGGATCACAATGCTGGTATGTAGTCCTTAGAAGAGACCTTAAAAAGCTGTATTCGAGGTCAACGCAATCCCATATGATTGGTTAATCCTTGAATATTAAAGGTCACAAGCTTTGGGATGTCGAAGCAGAGAAAATGGTTGTATCTCGAGACGTAATATTCAATGAGTCTGAAAATTCAGAAGTTCAATATACTACAGAAGATCTCTAAGAGTACTCTGAAAAAGACCATTTAGCGGTTGAAGACAAGTCCTCATTGGGAGAAATTTCCACACAGTACCCTGCATCGCAAGATACTGAAGAAATAGCCGAGTTCACGGAAAACTAAAATCATCCTTCACTTCAGGATGGCTTCTGTGCCGTCATCCCTCGTCGCTCATCTAGAGTATCCAGGAAGCCAAAATAGGTGAGGGTTTACTAGCCCCACAGAAGATTTATCTCTTATTTCGGATACTTCATCGACCTCTGTCTCCATCCCTGCTTCGTACGAAGACGATACTTCACCCGAGATCATCGATTTCTAGATGTCTGTAATCAAGACTAAGAAGACTCTATTCGAGAAAATAGATCTTTCAAACTCGTCCCACGGAAACAAGGAATGCACATAATAAATGTTTTATACGTTTTCCGCGTGAAACAGAAAGTTGGCCCAAGAGTCCGCAACGTCGCCAAGGGATTTAGGCAGATCCTTGGATTGGAGTACAACGACAGGTATGCTCCTGTGGTTTTTCTCTCTATTGTCCGCATTTTTTTTGTTTGATAAATCTCCTCGACCTCGAACGTGATCAAATGGACGCGTTTACCGCATTCCTTAATGGATATTTGCAGGGGGATATATGCATGGAAGTTCCGACTTTCGTGATGCAAACAATCCTGATCAAGTTTTCAGACTTCTAAAAGCCTTGTACGGGCTAAAGCAGGCCCCACGTCAACGGTATGCCAAAATACACGAGTTTTTAACATCAAATCTTCGATTCGAAAGCAATTCACATGAACCATGCCTTTATGTGTCTATGCATGGTAAGTCAGTTTCAATAATTGTGCAATACGTCTATTATATCTTAATTGCAGTATCCAATAGAGCTGGATTGGAAAGAATCAAAACTGAGCTGAAGAGCCGCTTTAAGATGAGAGATCTTTTTCCTGTAAAAGAGATTCTGGGAATCCAAGTTGTCCGCCACCGTGCAAAAAGGAATTTGCACCTTTCTCAGGCATCTAATACGGAAAAGATACTCAAAAGGTTCAAAATTGGTTACTAAAAACCCGAAGAAACTCCGATAGTGCTTTCAAACGGGGAAAAAACCGAGGAAAGGGACACTGAACTTCCTTCGTCGACGCTACATGGCTCCGCAATTGGAAGCCTCATGTATCTAATAATATGAACTCGACCAGACATTGGGTTTGCAGTTGTAAAACTATCGCAGCAGTGCGAAAGGCCTCATTTGATTCACTGGAAAGCAGTTAAGAGAGTGTATCCCTACCTCAAGGGAGCCATGAATCTTGGTATTTGTTACGGACCCTCTTCCACCTGCACAATTATCGGTTAAAGCGACTCCGTTTGGGCAGGCTGTCGCTCAACTCGCAAATCAATCGAAATTTTTGTCTTCATGATTTCTGGAGGGTCTATCTCATGCCTATTCAAGAATAAAGGCTGTGCCGCCCTTTTTTCCAGTGAAGCTGAATATATTTTGCTCTTCACTGCTTCTAAGGAAGCCGTTTGCCTCTCCAATCTCCTCTGTGAGATAATGGGTGGTAAAAATCCCACACGGATTTCAATCTTCGCTGATAGCTCAGGATCGATTAGCTCTGCCAAGAAAAAGTCCATCAACGAGCGAAATAGGCATATTGGTATTCGGTACTACTTCGTTCGTGAGTTGTTAGCGGGAAAGCATATCCGTATATCTCAATGCCGAACCGAAGGTAAAGTTTCCGATATTCGGACAAAGCCTTTGCTTCGAGTCAAGTTTGTGAAGTTTCGATGTGAGTTGTACATGGTTCCTCCTAGCTATCCCAATTAATTTTGTATTTTTTTCAGATTGAGGGGGCGTTTTTGTGGTCAGTTCTAGATTGAGGGGTCGTTTTAGTCTAATTACTTTCTGTTGCCTCTGCTGACAGCTTACAGCTAGCAAAGAGGCTTACAGATGTCTTTTACTGTTGTTTACAGTACTACCTAGAGTTTGACCCCTACTCTTTTGCACTGTATAGTGCTATAAGCTTGAGCTGATCTTCTTTAGGGATAGCCTCTCACCGCCGTCTACATGGCTTCTGTAAACTTCCTTCGATCGTCCGGAAGCACCAGTCGACTCGCCACGAGTTCTATATAAGCCCCGGTCTCCCTCCATGATTCTCTCTGAGTAAAGTCTCTCACCACATTCTTTTCTCTCAACTCTCTTCTTTGGTTCCTCACTCCTTCTCTCTCTCACTCTCTCATTCACTCTCCTTCTCTCGTTACCTCCTTCTCTCTCTCCCTCGCTCCATCTCCTCCTTCCCTCTATCACTATTCAGAGCCCTGTAAATAAGTGCTACGTTCATGGAAAATGTAGCATAAGTTGAGATTCAGCTTTTTCTGTCATCGTTGAGCCAATCTATTCCTCTGCTCGTCTCCCTTCAATTCTGTGCATCATCTAATTATGTACTAGGAAATTCGTTGGTAAATCGTAGTTTCAAATCACATAAAGATGCTCTGATCTCTCATGATACAGGATGAGGCTCCGCGCATGGATGGCCCTTCTAGAACTCTTTCCAGAGCTTGAGCAGAGCTCGCCATGTGGGCTTATTGCCTTTTTTATACCACACGGATTAGAATACTTGTACGGAACGCGATCCATTTTAATATCTGCAGTAAAGCCTTAACGTGAATGACCAATACCTTCGACACAATATCAAATGTCTGCGGTTGTTTAGGTGAACCTCTATTTTGCTTCCCCATCCTGGCCTGGTTGCATCTCCAGTATTCAGAAGCCAGAAGTTCTGTCTCTGTGTGCTTTCGGCCACCCAAATCTCTCCATGAGGAATTTTGCCGCAGTTTCAAGGCTCCAAAACACTATTTCATCATGAAAATTTCTCATACTCATGCTTCTTTTTTCAATAGGAGCAACTAGCCGATGATCTGCTTTTATAAACTGAAAATAGTTTTCCTTCCCATCCCTAAAATACTTTCTGGTTTCATCTCATCCAGTTCCTGTGCTCCATATACACTTTCTCGATCTCCATTCTGATGATAAATCGAAAAAGGGTTTAATTTGATTTCGTAATCAGTTAGCCCCACCATATTAGTGACTTTAACTTCTGCAATACTTTATTCTCATCCTCTGATGCTCTCCTTTGGAACCTCAGAACCAGAAAGAAATTCTTCTGGCTCGTCGATCCTTCCCGATCGGTAAATGATTTCGAAGCGGTATTCCGCGAATAAGTCGAGCCATGGTGCCAGGCGATTGGGAACGTCTTTCTTCTTGAACGTAGTTTAAAGGGCCTAGTGATCTGTTATCAACTCAAAAATTTTTCTGGCGGAAGTAGTTAAATGAGGAGTACTTTTAGAGCAAACAAGAAAGTCAGGGCTTCTTCTCGCAAACGGTATAACTTCTATCATGATCATTCATTGCCAACTGTACTGGGTATAATTTAACAATAACATCTCTCTAGAACAACATAGCGAGAATATAATGCTCCAACGCGTCAGTTTCGATAACGAAAGGCTCCTTGGAGTCCAGTGATAAGATTAGTAAGGTGCCTCGCAAAGGTTCTGTTTTAGTTCGAAAAAAACGTTCTCCAATTTTCGGTCCCACTTAAACTATCTATGCTTTGACTTTACTGTATTTAGAGCTGCATCTATCTTCGTGAAACCCTGAATAAACTGTCTATAGTACGAGAACAGGTGGATAATATTACGCAAATATGTTTTTGACGCTGGTCTGGGAGCTATTATCATCCTAGAAATATTTTTTGGATCAACTTTAATACCGTTGCCGTCCACCAAATGACCACGCAACTTAATAGAGGGTTGGGCTAACAAGCCCTTGCCCGTATTGATTCTCAAATTATACCGTGATATCCTTTCCATCAGTCGCCTCTTGTGTTTCAGGTTGGATTCTAAGGTTTCCGATATCACCACGCCGTCTAAATACACTATTGCGAAGTTAATCCCCTTCAATACTTCATTCATCTTTCCTTTGGAAGCTTTCCGTTGTGTTCATATGTCCGAGGGGTATCACTTAGAACCTGAATGTAACTAGCTTGCAGGTACAAATTTTCATGGCTTGGCGTTTTCCAGATACGGTGATCTTCTAATATCCTGTGCACAACTAAATAGACGTGAAGTAGCGTCCTCTTATCATTACTTCTAGGATCTCTTCCATTTTTTTGGGAGGAAATCAATCCGGAACAATCCTTCGGTTAAGTAGGCGATATTTATTCAAAACCTCGACATCTCATTTTTTCTTGAAATCATCACTACCAGGAAGGACCAACCTGACAAGATAGGCTCATTAATTCCATTTTCCACATACTGGTGACTTTTCCTTGTAAAATTCCCTCTTACTTCGATGTTTGACGTCGTGTCCTAGAGTAAACCGGTTCCCTATTAGTCAGTTCGAGTAACAGGGAACTTAGCCAGCTAGATCCCATGTAATCCAAAAAACTTCGTTTGTGGCCAGGAATGGCGCTATTTGCTCCGTTTTAGGGAGAGGAATATGCTTCAGTTTGTCGTGAATGTTCCCTAGCTTTTCTAATTTGCTCAACAACTCTGTGTTGCTCTCTACTAATTCTCTCTTTGATTATTTCTTAGAGATAAGCAGAAGGTGACCACTTAGTGCTACTGTAATTTGCTCCGAACGATCAGTACTTCCAATGGAATTATGCGCCAGGAGACAACACATATATTTGTCTTTTTTCATTATGCCTTCTGCCATTATGCAGCGTCCTTTGATGTCCTGGGTACGATATTGGCGTCCTTTGATGTCCCAGATACGATATTTTCAAGATGCTACATACCCGTAGAATCTTCTTGGTCGTTTGGTATTACCTCCGTCTTTGTGGAAGATAGAATCGATATCTCTGTAAGCGAAGTTCAGAAGTTTTTCTTCGTCCGATTCTGCTAGTTGTTTCCTACCATAAGTTCAGATCCGTCGCCATAATATCTGAAGGTGAAATCTTCACTGTTCTTTCCGCTTCCTTTATCCAAACACGTTCCCTTGTCGTAATTCAGAGGCAGTCTCATTTTCTTTCCGTCTATTTGGACTGAGACTACTTTATTACCCAGATAAAATACCATTCTCCAATTGCTCCAGTGTCCGGCACACTATAATTGCACTCAAAGGAAGTTCGTGCATTAGGAGGAAGTCCAATATCACCTTCAATCCGGCGAAGAATACTGAAACTTTTTTTGATAATGCCCAGGCGGTGAGACACGGTCCCATCCGCGAGAATTATCCTCCTAGCAGTGGGAAGGATTTTGAGGCCCAGTTATTCAACATTATCTCCTGATATGAGGTGTAGGATTGCTTCGGAGTCAAAAGTTCCTGTGAATATCTCCCTAATACCTTAATGGGAACCAGTTTTAGACGTCTGGAGGTGGTGACGGCCTAGTTAACGGTGAACCTATCTCCCTTTTTGGTTTTCCCAGGCCTCAATATTTTCTTCAGCTCTCTCCTCGCGTTCTCTAAATCCCCTCTCAGCAACTGTCGGAGAGTCAAACCGGACGGATCCATAGCGAGCTCGGATAACAGGTCGTATTTTCAACGTATTCCGACATACCCCTAGTTTTATGTCGCGGTTTACGCGTCTTCACGTTTTTCTTGGTCTTAATGGCCGGAAAAACTCCTGGTTCTATTATGTTCTCAGCCTTACGAAGCTCGCAGAATGTACACCCCCCTATTTCCCCTGTTGGGCACATGCAAAATGCAATCCAAATCGAAAAGATTCAGATTCATTTACCTAGCCAGTGGGGATGCCCGTAAAGCTCCATTGCTTGTACTAAAAGATCTTGAAGTACCGTATGGTTGAATGCAAATTCATAGAACCCCCACCGCTCGCACCACTCGTAGTAAATCAACCCCACTATATACAATTAAGTATACCAACCCATTCAAGTAAACCCCACTTTCCAGAGAACCTCCGTTCTCAGGGTATGTACAGTAAGTGGTTACCCTACATACAGAAGTCCTAGTCTGCGATTGCTCTTAGCAGGAAAATTAAGTATACCAACCCATTCAAGTAAACATCAAAAACCCCACTTACCCCCTTAACACGCGACGTACTAGGAGCTGAAGATGAGACAGTCTCTGGCTCGTGTCTCAAGGCAATGGGGTCGTTAAATCTTCGTAGAGAGGAGACACGAAGTGAGTACCAATTATTTGATGCGCTTTGGAACATAGGCTAACCTATTTTTCAATCATTGAAACACCTCAATTTTTTCCCCAGTGAGGAAAACACCGAAAATGGGGAATAAATGACTCATCGTGTGGCCAACGGGCCAGGGACCTGGAGGGGGGGAATTGGGGTGCTTTACTGATTAGGGATGTAGGAAGGCTATTTTTCGAACACTAGGGGAGGCTGGAGTGCCAGCAAGAGCGGAACGAACGCTCGAAATTAACCATGCGGGAGCCGCGACGTTCAGCGAGCGAGGCGAGAGAACTAGGCAGTTGCACTTGTCGGGCAAAAAGACATTAAGATCGATAGGGGAGGGCTAGACGTGGCGTGGCAGACAGGGCCGTAGCGACTACGTAACATCAATTATGTTTGGTCCACCCAGCCAGATACACGGGCACAACTCGAGAGGAAGCAAAAGACGGCAGGTGAGACCACCAGACTAGAACATCCCGAAGGAAGAGCAAATCTAGAAGCGGCAGTCGCCTTCATACACATTGCGGTTGTCTTGAAAACCATGGGATAGACCGGATATTTCTTCCAAGAGTAAAACACCCAACCCTTTCCCCTTTATACACATGTATTGATAAGCTTTTAAGTTTATCGATGGAGTCAATGGACGGTAGAGACATTACCATCAAGATGCAATCATACCTTGACACTCTTTCGCTGATTCGCAGAGATTTCCTAAGCTCAAAGTGTCCTTTTATTCGAGGAGCTTTTGTGTGAGTGGGTCTCACACAAACCTTGTTTCTCAACAAAATCTTCTATACAGTACTCTCAGCCTGTGCATCGCGCGGACTATTTTTCGTCCCAAACATGTTTGACGCGCCTATGTCTATTTCCGCGTCTTCCACTTCCGCAGATTCATCTTCTCTTGTTCCAGTCTCAGCAGCAGAAGCGATCTCGCCGTCTGTCCACCGAGTCCTCGTTCGCTCAATAATACCCTCATTTAAGTTCACCCGTACCCTACGCTGCTGTAGAACCGTATTCTCTGAATTCGTCGCCACGTCCGACTGCCCTGCCCTCGACTTATCAGGTGACGACAGAGAACTCCAAGATCCTAGCAAAGAAGTTGTCGAGGTTTGACTAATCGTGCGTCCCAGCGACCCGCTCGACCATCGCAAACCGTAAAAATCGTTTCTTTTCCCATCAACTTGGTTTCCAATCTGCGCTTTCGATCGCCGGGCACTCATTATAACCCATCCCGTATGCAATCGCTTATGAATTCCACCCTCCAGCTTTCTGCTCTTTTCTTTCTTTCCTTCCTTTCGTGAACTCTCAGCAGTCTCGGAATTTACGCCACGGTCCCCTCTCCAAATCCTTCTTCCCTTTCTCAGCAGCGTAGCAAGTATTACCGCCAACACTATGCCATCGAAAAGGATTGCCAGAAACCACATCAAAGAGGCTCTCGTCTTAATGTATTGAACCTCCCCTACCAAACCTGTCAATACTAGAACACTGCCAGTCACATTCCCTGGATTTCGTTTGCCGATTCCGCGACAGCCAAAGTTGCATCCATGAATGCGAATAAACTCCTCCAATTGCTTGCCATAATCTCGGTGCCCAGCGCCGTGTGCAACGGCAATGCTTCCAAACTGTATCCCAAGATTTGGTTCATCAATACAAGCGCCAATCCCTTCCAAGTACCCCCGTTCTCTTCAAATGTTTTCTGTGCAAACCCCACACAAATGGGATGCCTAAGCCGGCAGCGGAACATACCAGCGTAACCTCTGTATCACTAATTAGTTCTGGTTTTTCTGACATATAAGTGTTTGTCTTGTCTCCTATCGCGATTGCATCCTGTTGCGTCCCCCGTTGCGCTCCCCCACTGGCCGCATAGTCGTACAACAATGCACATTCCTCCCCATCATCGTCGCTCTCACTCATTACATATTCCACCCCAGCGGGTGGATCACATGAATTATTCGGTGGTGTACTATGGACATTGAAAGTAATATTGCTGGTGTGGATTTCCCTTATGTTAATCTTTCTTAGAGAAGCCACCTCATCTTCAAAACAATTCCTTGTCCACGCCCGCTGGCCAATGGCCCACCAGTTCTCGTTACTACCGTTTGAGTGATACCAAAAATAATTATTCCCATGTTGAAACGGAAGTGAATTTTCCTTCCGGTAACTCACACGAAGCATCTCCGAATGACACTCGGAAAATTTTCCGTTAACTCGCTCATACAAACAGAGTCTTCTCGTGAGAGAGTTGTTCGCTCTAGATATGACGTTTATGGGGCGAATTAAGACGGCGACGCCACATTCAATGGACAGACATCGACATCCCACCATGGTCTGTGTAGCCCTTGCAGAAAGCATTTTAGCAGACAGCGAGGAGTTGTATCTGACCTCCCCTACGGTACCAAACCCATTGACTGCAACAGCACAGTCTTGACCACGTACAGGCTTGCAGACTTGGGAAGCATTCGGAGAGAGAAGCACGGTGCGGTAAACGGAGGAAAGGGGACCTTCACGTAGGGCGGAACTAATCTGGAACTTGGTAACGGGGCCATGAACTCGGACGGCGGTTCCTACAGTGTCACGCCATCGTGTTAGGGGGTCGAGAATGCCCTCTGGACCGTGCTTGGCTAAGTTTCGCTGGGTAGCAGGGAGTGCAGGGATGGAGAAGAAGGAAGTGAAAAAAAGGAAAGGTACTAGGATAATCATTTGTAGCATGGAGAATGTATTTGGAGGGAGAAGGTCACAGTGCAAAGTGCATGCTAGGCGAGGAGAACCAGAAGGTGGTAGAGGGTGAGCAACAGAGAAGATCGAGTGATTATGAGAATGATTGCGATCCAGCTTGTGACTTTTGAAATGGGATTGGTTTATATTGTGTTGAGCATTGGTGTTCTAATCAGCAAAAGAATAAAGGTAGTCTATCTTGCGGCGTCAAATGGTTCTCGGTTGCATGTGAGTGGTTGGTGTATTTGCGTGGCAAGGGCTAATCTTGTTATGAGGAAGTAGTTGGGGCGATCCTTGTACAATATTTGGCAGAGCGTTGTAGGAGTTGGTTTTTGGTCGCCATACAGTGTAGTCGCAGGAGTAGGACTGCAAAAGGCGATTGGGCGACTGCAAAGGCGCTAGCCAAAACTGCCGTGTCAAACTATTGTACTGTACAGTACAGTACAGCACAAGTATTGCAGATACCGTACGACTTTTTGGTATGCGTTGTATCGTATCTCGAAACTGCTGTGCTGTGCAGTATAATGCCTTTGTATGAAATGGCATGACGCCCACTCCCCCAATTTGAAGATGAATCGGTTCCAAGTTAAGGTGAGGTTGAGCAGAGAAACGACCGCCAGCTTTCTCGAAGGAGCCACTTGACCCTCATGATCGCCTTTTGTTATCAAGAATACAGGGGGAAGCACTTGCACAACTATGCATGAATGCTTTATCGTAACCTGTGGGAGTTGTCCACTCGCCTTTATAAAGCCTGGTGCCACATCGGTCGGTGACGGCCTATGCAGGCTCCTCTAACCGGGCGTAGAATAAGAATTGTTCGGTCCGCCGAGAATATGTGCCGCTTTCGACTTTGACTGCTTATAGAGCCGAATTGGACAGCAGCCTATTTTTTGACCGGATCCACAGCAGGGCAAAGAGCAAGCCGTCGCAAAATTGATTCGTCTTCATCTCGAACATTCCTCACCTGGTGATGTCACTAGTACGGCTGCCTCGTCAGTAGACCGCTTCATGCGACCAGACAAACAGACAGTATTCTGTACAGCGCAGTACCGCACCGACAGTTACAGTATCTGAATATACTGTATGTCTCTCTGTACAAGCTGTACAGCACAGTACAGTACCGTATATCGTACAGTATGTTGCCAGCAATGGCCACCTCAGCTGAGATTTTCTCAAATAATTCCAATACAGGTATTGTACGGTACTGTACAATTCTATTATTTGTGATCAGCAGTGCGCTGCCCACGATCAATTTGTAAGTGCAGTACAAAATTGTATACTGATTTATCATATACTGTACTGTGCTCCTGATTTATTGAAGAAAATTAGAAAGTGTAAGTACAAAATGTTGAAAAAGCTTACAGTGTAATGTTCTGCAACACTTCCAGTCTCCAACAAGCCAGACCAGTGCCGAATAAACGTTTGTGGTCCTGCGGTAGCTGCAGTAGGCTCTAGCTAGCTAGTAGAGGGTCGATATAAAAACAAGGTTTCACTGCTGGATTCGCTGTGGCGACGGTTTCGTCCAACGCGGCATGTGTTAAGGCTGGTCGTACTGTACTGTACTGTACGTACACTAGCCTTGTCGCAGAGATACGTACTGTACCGTAGTCTTGCCTGCCTCTTGTCTCCTTCTCAGACCCTGCAATACCGTACATAGACCTGTACCCACCGTTTCGGGAAATATCCGTCGTGCACCCCAAATTCCTTCCCCTGCTGGATTCCAGCAATGCCAAAATCCACTAAGCATTCAAATCATACCGAGGCTCTTCTTTTCCATACTTGCCCGTTCAGAACTTTGCCATCAATCCATCTGGAAACACCTTCTATCGCCTGTAAAAGGAGAAGCTAGTCTGCCCTCTTTTGTACAACGATGATCAGTTTCCGGACCCACCTCGACGGTAATGCTGTTATGGCACACTCCCAGCTTACTCAACAGCAAATTCCCAAAACGATGCCTCCACAAGGTTAACTTGTACGCTACCACTAATTATAAATATTGTGCCTTGGAGCAAGAAACCTGGCAATTTCCGAAATTATATTTCATACAGCTCCAAACAATGCCGGGATCGAAAGTAGTCGTGTCCCTCCCCTGCAATCACCCTTGCATTGGTTTCATCCGACGTAGTATGTCTCACGACTGATCTTACGCCAGCCTTGTGATATAGTCCCGATTGACGTTTTAGACCCTCCCCGTCTCGGGAAATAACCGTCCTACATCTCTCATCAGTAAAGCACCGCAAATTCCCCCTGGCATTGTATGCGATGCATTACTATGCGGATAGGTCCCGGAAGACGACCATTCAGGTACGACATGGGATGCCGTGTAACCAAATTTTATATTCATGTGTGTGCAGTGTTACAGCTTTAGTTCAAACGAAGTAGCAGAGTAGTTGGTTAATTTGCCACGGTGGGCTAAAAGCGCCCGCTGCCGTAAATGTTTTCATTGTTCACCGATCAGAGAACCCATGTTAATATCCAGTTTTCAGAGAAGTAGCAAACGATGGGAATCTATTTCAAGGATACCGGTGTTGTTGATCATTACAGTTTACCTACTTTTTGAAATGTCATATTTCGTCAAACTCCTTGTTGCTCTGCCAAAACTTTTTCACATGGACTTTGCGCAGCTCATCATGCATACATTTGAAAATGAGTGCGGGTCGATGTGCTCTACTACTCAATTCAATATTATACAAACTGCATCGCAATGCAGGCAACAGGAGTGTTCTCATAGGCGAGGTACTGTAGGTAGGATCCCCACCAGTCATACTGTACATTCCATCTCACATGAATATGATCGTCATTTCGCGTGCACAGGGCCAAACTGTCGCGAAAATTCAAGGGTTAGAGTAGAAAAAGCAGACGAGCGGCGTGAGCGGCTAGACATCTTTGCTGGTGTAGAACATTTGAGTAGGTTGAGAATAAAATTGTTGATGTTGTTTTTATTTTAGCCCCCAACGCTGTTAGGCCTTTTATAGGCAGTAGATGCCGTTGACTATCTCTAGCACATCTACTAACTACTTACTAAATTCCCTAGCGGATAGTCCTGCGGACGGTCCTAGTAACCCACACACTACACCAGTCCTAGCAGATATCGCCAACAGTACAATAGGATAGAGAAAATGTAGATTACGTAGGATAAAAAATAGTAGAAAGGGCAAAAAAAACTACACTGCAGGATTGTAAATAGAACTTTAAAAAATTACGTGTATCCTGAATTTAAACATATTCAGTAGAAAGAGAACGCATTACTCGGAGCTAGGTAACCAGAAGGACCTTAACAATACTGTACTGTACATAGGTGGACAAAATTGTAAGAAAAACAGAAAATACAAGAAAATTGCTAGGATACGTCCACAGAAAAGCTTTTGAATGCGTTACAAAATATATCCGGAGGCTGCAAATACGATTTAGAAGTCAAATTAGTACTTTATTTATTATTTATGGAGATATTTGCTTCTCTCTATGAACAGGTGGACAGAAATATAAATTGAAATACCCAAGTGGACGAATATAGCGCTAAGAAATGCAAACCTTACGAACTCCGATTGTTATCTTGTCAGCAGCATTAAAAAGTGCCACTAGACCCCTTCCCTAACTATCCCAGTGACCAAAAACGCCAATAATATTCCTCGAGGGAGTCGATTATCTAACTGAGAAGAAAGCCTCATTTTGACATATTAACATGGTGCAATGTCGCCGGGAGAAATCGCAGCCGCTCTCCACCGAAGTGCCACAGTAGTCCACAATTTTCTCTGCCTCGGGGAGAATTATGGAAAGCGCTTCTCCCCCGGGCGACCAAAGAAAATCAACGATTTGGACAGGCGCCGGATTATTCGAGAGGCAAAGCAAGGGGGAAAAGGATCTCAATCCATAGTCTAGTCCCTTCAGCTTTCCGTCAACCCTCGCACTGTGCGCCGTGTACTCAATCAATGCCCGTTCATGACGTTTAAGAAATTCATGAATACTCAAGCAATAAAAGAAAGGCACAAGCGAGACCGAAAGGAATGGGCGGTTGAAAAAATGGACTGGAGCGTGTCTGACTGTTCCGCTGTGGTGTGGTCTGATGAGAAAAAGTTCAACATTGATGGCCGAGACGTTTTGGCAGTGAAGTGGCAGGACAATAGACAAGAAGTCGAAACATTTCCGAAAAGACAAAATGGGGGTGAGGAGGTGATGATATGGACAGCATTTGCAGGGACAAGGAAAACAGATTTGGTTATATTCGAAGGTTCACAGAACGGCGCTGCATATCTGCGCACGTTGCAAGATAATTTCCTACAGATCGCTGAGGACTTGCTAGTTTGTTGGACTTTTAAGCATGATGGACCCCCATGTCATCGAGCTAGTGTTCTGAAATAGTGGCTAGAGGATGAGAATGTTAGGGTCATGGAGTGGCCTGCATACTCCCCCGACATGAACCCTATAGAAAATTTGAGGGGTATTCTGGCCCACCGTGTATACGAAAACGGCAGGTAGTTAGAGAGCATTGAATCTCTTCTGAAAACGGTACAGGAATGTTGGTCCCAAGTTGGCGACGAGGCAATTTCTGCTCTCGTAAAATCTATGCCGTATATGTAAACTGGTCTACGAGAAGAACGGCGACAAGATTACGTATTGAAACAGGATTGAAGTGGGACATTTTCTATGCTTTTCCATTTCTATTTATAATATTGTCCACCTGGAATCGTTAATTTGCTCAAAAATTCCAAAATGTTGAAGCAAATCGCATTCTGTTTTTTAATCGTGTTCAGCAGTAGAAAATGCGTCATTACGCGTTAATAAACCCGCCATTGCTTAAAAATTTAAGCAGTTGTTTTATACTTTCTGTTTTTCCTATAATTTTGTCCACCACTGTACAGTAGAAAGGTCTGACAATTGGGCTCGTGCACTACGTATACTTTACTGTACAGTAATGGATACGCCAGCTGAAATCGAATCAAGTTGCATATCTGCATGTCCGGTTGGATACGCAGTTGAGGGTCCAAGCAATGCAAGTAATTGCTGATATGCCTTTGAATTGCGCTCAATAATTTTCTGTCATGTTGGTGACACTTTATTTCAGGTATCTGACAGCACTACAGTACTTTATGCTATCAATTCAATATCTGAAATGTCTTCAGCCTAGTACCCATTCAAGCTTATGCTTGGCGTGACAGGATTCCCTGCGATCCTCCTCAGCACGTGACTGACAGCTTCCACGTCTGTTGGTTGTGGCCCATGGATTATAGGTTTCTACAAGCAGCTCGGGATTTGCAGAAGGAAGAGAAGGAGAATTTTATTGCTAGGCTCACTGAGAATGCTTCTACAATTGGTAGTCGCCTTCCCACGGTGCGTCAGCGTAGGAATGGTGCCGAAGTTTATAATGTTTTTAAGGGGTTTTTTGAAAAACAGTCGTCTCCAAGCAAAAGCGTTGCTGCAATTTTAGAAGTCCAAGACTCATAAAACAGTCCATGGCATTTTGCCGGAGTTTATTTCGAAGCGAAAGGGTGATGTTCTGCTTGGGAAGGAAAATATTGACCGCACAGAGCTGCACTCAGGTGCTCCGGGAATTCGCCTTACCATTGGTCAGCTTATAGCCTCGTTTAATGTACTGTACAGTACAGTATTGCAAAGAATGTACTGTACTGTGCTCCGGTTGTACAGTACTTTACAGTAAAGTTGTGTACTGTACAACCAGAGCATTTGGTCAGTCTGCGCACTGTAGATACAAGAATAAAATATTATGTGCTCATGGGCTTGAGCGACTTGCTGAGTTGCATTACACAATACACACAACTCACCAAGTCGCACAGCTTTTGTCCAGTGAGCCACAGCCCCTTTGCCGAGTCAACCGGCCCTCCCTATACATAGTTTATTCCAGAGTTTCGACGTACCGCAGCTAACAAGTCACTGTATACCACATGATTTCGCTATTTAAACATTGCCGCCCCTATTCTGACAGCGCAAACCCGCCAGCATATAATATTACCAATGTTTGCCTGTTGAATTCAATCCTTAGAGGGGAAAACATTTTGGTGCTGTACTGCTTAGAGGCAATGACTTCTGTTTTCACAAAGGAGGCATATTTACGCACCAGAAACGAGCAGAAAGGGGCGCTCTTTCAATGCTGGCGTAAGGCCTGGCTTAGCGCATGCCGTAACACACGCTGCATTGCACGAAACGATTGCCGCGGCACATCCGGGCATGAGGACAGACCGTTTCCGTCCAAAAGTATCAATGGCCCTCACAGCCATTGCGCGTGCTCGGCAACGCCATTCAAACCCTCGAACGCGTCAGAATGTTATCCACCGAGTGTGTATATTCGCACTAGGACAAGTTAGGGCTAGGCATTGGTGGGGATCAAGTCTTAGTACCATTCAAGAATCTTGAGATCTGGTGTCAGTTTAGGAGATGGCCCTACATGCAAAATATTTAACGACCAAAACTTTCTGTCCTCTTGAGAAACCCCATGTACAGGATGTAAAACTCGTTGGGCACCCTCCGGGACGTGCGGAAAGTTAGGATTGCAAAAAGACAGCCTGTGCACTATGAAAGTCGTCAATGTTTGTCGAAGAAATTCTGAGCCAGTTGAAACTAGGTGTAAGCATCCCTGTGCGCTGCGACTTCTGTTATGATTTCTCTCAAGACTTTCCAAGTGCCCAAGCCGTCTTCCCGCAATCCGAAGTTCTGGTGCGTTCCTGAGGACGCACGACGATTTGAACCGGAATTGTTTTCACTGACAGGTTCCATTCCAACTTTAACGAACCTTCCTTCGCAAGTGTCGAATTCGCGACCCTTTCACCATCACATTTCCCTGAAAAATCCGTTGCCACACTTTCAAAGCTAATCGCCACACCCACCATCGTACACATTGTATACATAAACACACTACAACCCAAACCTCCACTACCTTCCCGAGAGTTATTCAAACCAAACAAATCCATCCTTAGACAACAGCCCAACAAAACCCCAATCACAAACCACTCCTTCGACAGCACAACGATTTCCCAAGCCCGTCTCACAAACCCCTCCCAAAATACCTCGAGGACAGCATGCCCTCCCTACGTGTAAAGCATCACCCACAGCTCTACGCTCACGCATTACATACTGTCCACTAGACAGTTTCACGATCGGGCGACGTCACCGCGACTCTTCTCAGCGACGGTTCCCACATCCTAGGCGTGACACCCGGACTTACATAACAAAACATTACAAACACGAACGGAGCGACCTAGTAGAACTTTGCAGTGGGTGGCGAAGAGCGTGACGCGTGAGGAAATGGAGTTGAGGCCTGTCTCTTACTTCAGAACTCCACGACCTTTCCGATCCCGTCGCAACCTCAAAACACTCTTCGAATGAATCCACCCCCTCATATTGCATACCCATACTGTCATGCCTCTACAACCACAACCTCAAATGTATCCGACAATGTCGCCCGATACCTTCCACATGGGCACCGCTCCTCAACCATGCCACCCATTTTGGTGACGTTTACACTGAACGCGATAATCCTAGACGGCAGGGAAAAGGCCGACCACCACCAATGGTCACCCTCAGCTGCTGCTTATGTTCCCAGTTCCTATTAAGGAACTCCCAGTTCCTATTAAGGAACTGGGATCATACGAAGTTAATGGGAACTGTAGCTGCTTCGTATGTGTTCCCTGTTCCTTAATTGGAACTGGGAGTTCCTTAATAGGAACTGGGAACATAAGTAGCAGCTGAGGATGACCATTGGTGGTGGTCGGCCTTTTCCCTGCCGTCCCGTTCAGAGTAATTTGCTCGCAAAAAACACCATCGCAAAAGACGTAGACGGACGCAATCCATGAAACAGTGCAAGAACGAATTCCTCTTGGGGATTCGAGGAGGCAGGCGTTTCGAGCGTCTATGGCCCTCCCGGGAGCTAAGAAATGGGTGCATTGTCCCCATGCCCCGGAGTACAGACAAGCATTGGACCTCGAGAATTCTCGGTGTAGCTTCAATACTACTGTCAAGTCCCAATTTTTCACCCTGGCATGCCATGCCCGAGAAGGAATTGCCCTGTTTGTATTTTGCTCCATGTCTTGTGCTCGTCCCAGAAGTGCGTCGCTTGTTGAGTAAGTGAAGTCGAAGCGATGCATTGCAATGTCGGGCGCTCGGACAGGCGTGGCAAGGCGAGTTATTGGATTGCAAAGGCAAGCAAAGTTATTGTGAAGGGCTGGATTCATTAGGAGGACCTTGTGAGACTGTGAGAGAAAGAGAAAGATTGGAGAGTTGTGAAGTGGGTCCAAGATGGTTAGAGGGTGAAAAAGCGCGGGGTATGATAGAGAGGTTTGAAAAGGAAGTGCAAGAAACGGAAAAAAGGGAGAGGAAAAGGGAATTGATAGACAGATAGACACAGAGGCGGGTTCAATGAGCGGGGCAGGTTTGAATGGACAGGGGATATTGGCGGTTTTGAAGGGGCGGGTGACGTGGCGGGGCGATGAGTAGGGGCTCGTCATGACAGTTTGGTGGCGGTAATGCTGCGCAATGGGGTATAGAGTGGGGTCGAGTTCGAATAGGTTGATCGGGGGAAGGAAGGTTGAAGTGATCCGCATGTGGGCCTCCGCGGCATCGGGACCCCACGGAGCTCACCCGCGCGTACTTTCCTTCGATCACCCTGTTGACGGGTTACGGCGGTTGGGATCGGACAGTGAGGAGTTAATAGTGATTAAGTGTTGCATGGCGCAAGCAGTTTGATTGTACGTACCGTTATGGAACCACAACCCCTTTCTGAGCATTCCACCCTTCTTCAAGTGGATTCAAACGCTCGCCATAGATCAAGCAGACGTTGAGACTCGGAGCAATGATGTAGAAACGGATGATGTTCCGTGTGTCCAAGCGAGCAAGAATTGTTGCCCCGTGGCTGATCTTGCTAGTCTTCTCTCCTGTGCCACGATGGATCATGTTTTTGTTCTTTACGGACATAGGCCCCTGCCATACTCCTTGCTGCGAAAGGATCGATCCGTTGGCCAATGGCGGTAGTTTTTTGGTTGCAGTAGTCCACACAAGACCCGGTAGCACACGTGTTGACCTGCTTTCCATTACATTGATTTGCCTTTTTCCCGTTTCTCATATCCGGGATCAACTACCCAGCTGCTCTCTCTTTCGCCCGCAAGATCGATTTCACGAATTGCCCCTCTGTCCTTGCTGCCCCTTTCATACCTCAAAGCTTGGCTCAGCGCTGCATAAGTGTACTGACCATGTCGTGGCAAATTAAACTACGATCACAATTCATCCCTGATACACAAGCCCCGAGTATAGCCTCCTCCAGAATGCCGCGAGATGCTCAGCGGCCGCAGTTGGACCGTCCGCTGCACTCAGCCCCAAAAATGAAAATGCCAGCGCACACCGAATGCTGATACATTGAATGTTTCCAGACGTTGTGCAACTCGAAGAAAAACGGTTTTCTCCGAAAACAGAAGAAAATTCGGAGATTTCCGAGTCCACCGCCGTCGTGCGGCCGGTGTGCGACCCAGCCGTCCGCACAATGTACAGTACATACGGCTGGGTTGCACATTTTGTACGTGGCTGGGTTACACAGGAGAGCGAAGCGGCGGAGCGCTCAACCAACCAGAATTGAAAGAGACGGCGGCGTCGGCGGTTGCGGTGATCGGAGTGGTTGATCGGCTGGGGACCGGTTCAAATTTTTGTATGTTTCCTTTTCCGTTTCGCGAAAGAGTACAGGGTTTTCGTTTCGCGGAAGAGGTCACGGACCGTGACCCTCTTCCGCCCACAGCGGGTTTGCCGAAAAATACACGTTGGTGTTGACTGTGCATTAGAGTGTGGCAATGCATTGAAAACGTCGCCCAATTGCCGTGAGTGGTTGATCAGCTGTGGACAGATTCAATGTTTGCTTGTTTCGTGCTTTGTTACGGGGAGGAACGTAGCGGTTTCGTTTCGCATGTTAGTTCTGGTTGTGCATTAGACAGCGGTACCTCGCGTCCTCAGGAACGCTGTAGAAATTCAAGCTGAGGGATGAGCGCTGACGGACTTTAATGAAAAGTCTTGAGATCTTGAGAGAAATCAGAACAGCATTCGCGGCGCACAAGATTCTTTACTGCTGGGCAGTGCTGGACAGGGAAGAATACGGCTAGTTACAACCCGCTCAGAAATTCTTCGACAACCATCTCTCTCCGTCCAGTGGCATTTACTTGCGGTAATGATCCATATCGACTTACGCGAACATACATACTAGTTATGAAACACTTCTCACACTAACATGACCAACCTCTAATGCCACGCCATATTCCTCACAAAGCACTAAGCCCGACAAGAGAACGTTGCCACTGTCTCACACAATTGTTTGGGCGCCACAAGACCTCGTTCAAACAGACGCCAGGGAGTACTTTGAGAGCGACCGGAATTTATTTCAATGGCATGGCTCATTCCAACTTAAACGAACCTTCCTTCACAAGTGCAAAACTCCCAACCCTTCCACCCTCACATTCCTTAAAAAAAATCACTTGCCACACCTCCAAACAGAATCGCCAAACCTACCATCTTACACATTGTATACATAAACACACTACAACCTAACCCCCCCCACTTTCCCAAAACTTATTCAAACCAACAAACCCATCTTCAGACACCAGCCCCGCCAAAACCCAATCACACAACCCTCCTTCGACCGCATGTTTTCTCGAGCCCGTTTGACAAACCCCTTCCTTAATGCATCAACGGTATCATGCCCTCTCCACGCGTGAAGCCACGCCCATAGCTTTACGCTCATCCATTGCATAGTATCCACTTGATAGTTTCACGACCGATCGACTTTACCGCGACTCTTCTCTGCGACAGTTCCCAGGTCCTAGGGGCGACACCCGGACTTACAAGACAAAACATCACAAACACGAACGAAACGGTTTTGCACAACTCTGCTCTCTGTCACGAGGTGCGTGAAGTGCGGCAGAATGGAATAGAGGCTCAGCATTGGAATGCCATGCGTGTCCAAACCAGGGACATTGCAATGCTGAGTCTCGGCTTCCATTCCACGGAACTTAACGCACCTCTGAGGACAAGCACGAGACATGAGCCAAAACACAGACGTCCCCAAAACGGGTGGAATAAAGTGTGGGATGTTTGAGAAGAGCATGTGGAAGGTTTCAGGCGACATGGTAGGAGGGATGCGAGGTTGGTGGGAGCATCGGTGCAACACTGGGGGTATGCGACGTGAAGGGGTACAATCATTGAAAGAGCAGTTGGTTGGGTGCGAGGGATACAGGGAGTTTGGAGGGTTGCGAAGTGGGTGGAAAATGATCAGAGGGTGAAGGGGTGCGGGGTATGATAGGGTGGCTTGGTGAGAAAAGGGAGAGAAAGAGGAATTCGGAAGGGGGCGCACGGAATTGATCGGCACGGAGGTGGGCTCAAGGAGCCGGGCAGGTTAGAATGGACTGGGACATGTTACCTGGTCTTGAAGGGGCGGGTTGCAGTAGGGGGTACGAATAGGGGCTGAAAATGAGAGCCTGGTGGTGGGAATGCACCGCAACGGAGCATGGAGTGGAGTCGAGTTAGAATAGGTTGATCCGGGGAAGAAAGATTGAGACATGCCGCGTGCCCTCCGGGACATTGGGCGCCCCGCGAAACACACTCCCGCCTCCTTTCCTTCGATCACTCTGTTGACGAGTCACGGCAGTTTGGGGAGCGTAGTGGAGGATTCTCAGTGAAGGGTGATGGAGTGCACGGAGCAAGCAATTTGATTGCACGTACCGGCACGGAACGATATGGAACATCCACATCGTTTGTAAAAATTCCACCCTGTTTTCGAGCGGATACTCACACGCTCCCCATAGATGGAAAAGGCGTTTAGACTGCAGCGCTGATGCAAAGACGTATGATGTTCGTTGTGTCCAAGCGAGCAAGAATTGTTGCCCGCGGCTGATCTTGCTAGTCTTCTCTCCTGTGCCACGATTGATCATGCTCTTGTTCTTTACGGACATAGGCCCCTGCCATACTCCTTGCTGCGAAAGGGTCGATCCGTTGGCCAATGGCGGTAGTTTTTTGGTTGCAGTGGTCCACACACGACCCGGTAGTACACGTGTTAGCACACGTGTTGACCTTCTTTCCATTACATTGATTTGCCTTTTTCCCGTTTCTCATATCCAGGATCAACTACCCAGCTGCTCTCTTCCGCCCGCAAGATAAATTTCACGAATCTCCCCTCTGTCCGTGCTGCCCTTTTCATACCTCAAAAGCTTTGCTCAGCGCTGCATAAGTGCGCTGAGCATTCCGTGGTAAATCAACCTATGATCACAATTCATCCCTTAATATACGCCCTGGGTATAGCCCCTAGAAAAAGCCGCGAGATGCTCATCGGCCGCAGTTGAACCGTCCGCTGCTTTCAGTCCCAAAAATTAAAATGCCAGCGCACATCGAATGCTGATGCATTGGATGTTTCCAGACGTCGTGCAACTCGAAAAAAGGGTTTCTCCAAAAACAGATGAAGATTCGGAGATTTCCGGGTCTACCGCCGTCGGTCCGCCGATGTGCGACCCAGCCGAGCTAATGTTGAGCACCGACCACACGTTTTGCGCGCGGCTGGGTCTCACAGGACAGCGAAGCGGCCGACCGCTCAACCAATCAGAATTGAAAGAGACGGCGGCGACGGCGGTTGCGATGACCGGAGTGATTGATCGGCTGGGGACCGGTTCAAATTTTTGTATGTTTCGTTTTTCGTTTCGCGGAAGGGGTCACGTTCCGTGACCTCATCGAATTCAACGACGCCGGAAAATACACGTTGTAGTGATTTGCATTAGAGGGCGGCAAGACATTGAAAACGGCGTCAGATTGCCCGAAGTGGTCGATCGGCTGCGGACGGGTTCAATGTTTTGTATTTTTCTTTTCGGTTTCGTGGAGGAATGCAGGGTTCTCGCTCTGCGCTGAAGAGGTCACAGTTGTCGTTTCGCCGAATAATAAATTTCATTGCTGATTGTACAGTACAATTGAGTGTGGCGCAGTATCGAAAAGGGCAGCAATTTCCTGACAAGCAAGCAAAGTAGGGTGCAGTACCACAAATGGGCACTGGTTTTGGTCAGGTCATAGCGCCACACAGGCACACATTTGGAACTAAAGAAATCGATTTGAAATTCAATAATTTGGCCATAACCAACCATATCTTTCAAATATTAAATCACCACACATTTTCCCCTTTAGTAAAGTGAATTGCCTAAATAGGATTACGCATGCACAGTTATGTTCTACACGTGAGTGTTAGTTACCACTTTCCAACACAATCTCAGATCTATACTTTGTAACCATCCCCTCTCGGTACAGGAACGCGATCCAAATGACAAACGCGCGTCAGCGGGATCAAACGAAGGCCATCAGCCTCCAGCGTGCCCGAAAGTGGCGAAATGTAGTACTACTCCTCATTTACCGCCGCCGATTCCATCACGACAATTCTCAGCTCATACTTCAAGCAATGAGCAACTATTGGAGGGCGAGAACGAACTATGAAGCTCACCTCACGAGAGCAATTAGCATCGCTCAAAATATTTCCGCGATAAAATTCTTTGGAATGTCAGACGCTGAGTGTATATTTCAATTCCGTTTCAAGAAAAAGGACGTCACAAAACTCTTACGGGTAATTGGATGGTCGGCAGAGAAGAAGAGTACTTTACGAAACAGATACGCATCAAATCCGTTGTTGAGTACATGTATTTTACTTAAACGTTTGAGAACTCCGCAAAGATGGAAAGAGATGGAACGGTTCTTTTGGAAAGTATAGTAATCAGCTGTGTGAGATTTTTTGGGATATGTTAGAAGGATTACTCGGGAAGAGACTGTACTTGTTGACTGGGGAGATGGAGCAGTCATACTTTCAAGGTAAGGTGGAATTATTTTCATGTGCTGTTAATGAGCACTCTCAAGCGTTATCAAACTGTATTGATTTCATTGATGGATTGTTTATTGGAATTGCGAGGCCTGGTAGCATCCGTCAGCAGCTCGCCGTGTATTACGGTCACAAAAGAAGCATGCTTTAAAGTTTCAAGGTATTTCTATTCTAGATGGAATGTTTGCGCACGTATTTGGACCAATCGAGGGTAGAAGACATGAATGGATGCTGTACATAGATCTGGAGTAGACGAGCAATTGAAAAAAATTCTGAATACTACAGAGAAAAAGTACTGTATCTATGGGGACAGTGGTTGTAACTGGAGGTCCTATCTGGAGATCCATTTTCATGGTACATCTCTAAACAGTGCCAAAAAGCATTTTAATAAGGCTATGTCTAACAGTCGCGTCACTGTGTAGTGTATGTTTAAAGAGGTCAAGTTTTACTGGACCATAGTATACTGTAAAAGGAAGCTTAAGATCGGAGTGTCTCAAGTGACTGCCCTTTACCACTGCGGAATGTTAATGTGTAACATTCGAAACTGTTTCTATCCAAATCAAAACTCTCAGTACTTCAAGTGTACACCACCCACTCTCGAGTAATTTCTGAACTCTAAGTAAATAAGTCATTGTCTACTGTTACATAATTCAAAGGGAAAGAGAGGAAGCGAGGGCAAAGTCTGTAGCGGAGGTCGCGAGGAACGAGTGGCCGGAGCAGCGTGACAAAAGTGCGGGGGCGCTCTCGCACTTTCGACGTAGCGAGCGAGCAAGCAATAACAATACAAATACCAATACAAGAAAACAATCAAAAAATCTGTTTACTTAGAGTTAAAGAGCTCCACCATCAACTTGAATTTATCTATCTCAAGGCGATTTCTGCTGTCTCTTTCCTTCTCACGCTCAATTCGATCAAGTTCACCCTTCTTCTTTTCTTGTTCTAGACGCGCACAGCCGAGTTACAATTTTTCCCTCTCGATAGACATTCTTGCATGATCTGATTCCCTTACAGCGGCTACGAATAATTCCATATCGCTTGAGACGGGCTTTTCGCCGACTTAATTTCTTTCTTCTTTGCATTCTTTAGCATTCTACCCGGTCGTTCACTATTTTTCGCCGCTTTGCGTTTCGCTCGCCTTTCGTTTCATCGATTTCGCAAATTGAAGCCTCAATCCGCTCTTTGTCGGCCTTTATCTCCGCCGTCACCATACGTTGAGCGCTTTTAGCGTCCATGAAATCATCTTGTTGCTCTTTCATTGAGCTCAAAAGCTCCTCCAGCTATCCAATCTACCCCACAATCCCGCTCATTTTCCTGTCAACTGCATCGTGCTCGCCGAATCTTTGCTGAATTCGCTTGTACCAGTCTTTAACAGCTTTCCATGTGACCACGAAAGAAAGCTTTTGCGTTGCCTTCGCTCGTTTTGCAGATATTTCGAGACGCTCCTTGGCGCAATATGCGCTTGCGCCGCCGCAACTTCGCGTGCAATAATAAGTTCCTCGTCTGCAGTGAACTGCAGTCTGCGTCCGGTTCGCCTTCAGTCTGCGTCCGATGCGCGCGTTCGCTGTCGCTTTGCGGCTAAAATCAATCGGTTGAGTTGACTGAACGCTACAGGGAGAGTCGTTTGGAGGGGGCGAGTTTGAGGAAGAGGGGTTCCGTTCATTCTTCTCTGACATGGCTATATTCACAAGTTTGTGAAGGTTGCTCATGGCGACAAAGGCAGTGGTAGAGATATGGATAAGGCTAGGGGTAGGGGCGGTGGTTGGAGGAAGAAGGATTGGGTGTGATGGAATGGATACAGGTTCATATACGAATCATGTGTAAGATGCGCTCCAAATGTAGGGAAAAGTTGTACACGTATTACAGAATAATTGCAGTTTTCACTTCACTAAAATGTCACAATTCTGCAATGTAGCTCACGCCACATTGCAGAATTCTGAAACATTTTTTTTCTACTGTAATTCAACTAGATTTTCTTTGCAGTTTCTTTGCATTTTTTTCGTTGCGTAGTCTCTCTATTATCGGCTACCAGATCTCGTGCAACTATACTGTACAGAGTAAATTAAAAAGGTAAATAGCTACTTGGACCATGTAACCAGGCAATGGGAGGCATGCCATTAATAGGAGGCCTGCCATGCGGAGTACAACCTTTCCCGCTTTCCAACTCAACAAATAGCCTTGTAAACGCATTTCACGAGGCCGTCTGCAAAGATGACAGTATTTTTTGAAAAAAAGTAAAACGAGATGAAAATGTATTTATTTTTCACTTTCAAATGTCTCAGGGCAAACAGGCCCCTTCAAGTGCTCCAAAATTACTCTTTTTGGCCTGAACCTGCCACGCTCTACCGTTTATCCGGCGTTCCCATTCATTCCTCGTCAATATAAAAAAAATACGTGCACTAGGTCTTTAAACAGTGATTCTGGAATAAAATATTTCTATATGTAGTATGTAAGCGCAAACCTGCGCTGCTGGTACCATTGGTAAAGACTTCTGGGTATTATTAAGACAGTTAATGCGCTTATGATCATCTTAATGAGCCTAAAGACAACAGCAGGTACATAATTGTTTGATGCACGTGAATTACAGATAGCTGAAGTTATTTATGTTTTCTGTAGTTGGCACTTGTTCAAATTTTGGTTTTATTTTTGCCTTTACCTTCACGTTCGCAAATAAAGCATGGTACCTGAGTAGCGCAATATACATTTGTTGTTTCTTGAATCTCAATGTTCTTGATATCTCCTTGATGCCACGATTTCGTTGCCCTTTAGACAAATAGTTGGTTAGATCTATTGCTGCAGTTAAAGACGGAACATAAAAAGGTGAGTAGGTACGATTCACAGCGTGAATTTTATCGGACACAATCGTGGTGTCTTCCAGTACCCACCGTAATGCATGAGCAGTAGTTGAAAATAGACCACACCCTAATTCATAAACAATAAAGCGTGGAAGAGTAGAAAATCTTGATATAATTGCAGCAATAACTGATTTCGGGCCCTTATTCTGCTCAAGGACCCTCAGTACCAGGGTAATTGTATGTGAGCAAGAGCAGCAAAATGTTAATCCCCCTGATGTGGACAAATGCTTCTTCTGCATCTATTCTTTTAGACACTCTCCGTAAATGTCATCATTTTGGGTCTCTTCATCGCATGGAAGAGGTCTTACTTTTGGATTTGCGGTAAATAGCTTCCTGTTCTACAAGTTCCCACATAAATTTCCGAGCATCCGTCTTCAAACTTTTTTGCTATAGACTTGTTCATGGAATTTTCTCTCAAAGAGTTCAAGTCAAATTCACACCACATGCTTGCGTACAAAGAAGCAGAAAATGGTGGATTGGATACACGTCTCCCATAACCCATAGAATGAATAGGAATCCTGCACACGAAGAACTTCATCTCTAAGAACACCACTGAAACCGGAGAAGCCCGATTTTAATTTCCTCTAGTTCGCAAATGTTTGTCGAACCCGCGTCAATAACGATGTTAAAATTAATTATATTCTCTTCCAATTCCACATTTGCACTAAAATTTCTTAAAAAAGCTGATAGTTTAACCGAAAAATCCTTTTCAAAGGCTGAGTATAGTTTCAATAGATTAGGAATCTCACATGTTTGAGTTACTTTACAGTTTCCAGTTTGAAACTATTGATTGACAGGCACGTGTGAGTATCTTTAATCTCTTTCCATTCACACTGATTGTAGCCAAAACATGAAATTAGGTCCTATATTCATTGGCCTGATACAAGGATATTGGTCAGATGCCATAATAAGATTTTATCGAGCAAATTTCGAGTTCAAGATCGGGTACTACCAAATGATAACGGTATATCTTCAATTACCACCAAAAAATACCTCATTTTTGGTTTCATTCTCATCCCTGACAACAAATCATTTGTTACTGGATCGCACGAATATTCCAAAATTTATTCTCTGTCATGTTTTAAGCTACAACTCCAAGAGTTTCACGCGTTTTGTTCAAAAATCCTATTACCTATGTGTCCCCTTCACGCCTGCATTTCAAGTAGCCAGCCCTTATACTCTTCCAACTCTTACCCCACCCCGTTGATACGTTTCCAATCTTAGTAAGACCTCACCTAATTCTCCCCATAGCCAATCACCTTCCCATTGATCCATCTTTCCTCTCCCCGCCACCTCCGAGTTGAGTCTCCACATCCCGTTTCAGCACATCTCTCCTCTCTTCCTGCCCTCTTCTCAGAAAAAAACTATTACAAATCCTTGCCTCATCACCCTTCCCCTCCCCCGCGTTGCAGTAGCAATTGCGTGCGCAAGTGAAACCAGTTCCTTCCCCTTCCCCCTTCAACCTCCTAATCGCAGTTGCGATTCCTTTCGAAAGTGAAAACTATTCCATCAGATTCCCAGTTCAACCTCCGCCTCGCAGTATCAGTTGCCTACAAAAGTCTGATCACATTATCAGGACCCTAACAGTTTTCTACCGACTAAGTACGTCGCGAAAAACATTAGCAACTTTTCCTTTCAAAATACGCGTTGCAGTAGCAACTAGGTGGGCAAATCCATCTATTTTTATTTTATGCTATATCTTTGTTGCAAAGATAAGAGGAAAACAGTACGTATTCATCTTATGGCAATGGCAGAGGACTCGGCCTCCGATCCTCCTAGTGATAGTGAAGGAATCAATCCTGTACTAATCACTGATGACGAGGATAGTCAGTTAACTAACAGCAACATAAAGGATAGTAGTGCTGGAACTAGTACTACTAAAGCCGAAGGGAATCGTGTTGGCAAGTCGGACGTACCAGATACGAACGCTGGAAACAACATTGATGTTAATGTGAATACCGACGGAAATCAAGGCAGCAATCAAAACCTACCACAGAGTGCAGAAATATGGCACATGATTAGGAATGCTGTACGTTCCGCAGCGAAGGATCAATTTCATTTCCATGCAAATCTCAAGGGAATGCGCAATGTTCTTAGAGAAATAGCTCCCTTGGAATTAATGTTACAGCTGAATAACCCGGACTCGGATACCAAGGAATTGCAAGACGAATGTGAGACTTACAATGTGAAAAGGGTGAAGGGCTAAGATAACTCACTGGATTTGGATTTCGAATTGTTTTACGCAACAATTCCGTTCAGGATGGTGGATCCAAGGAAACATGGGACTTTTGAGGAAATTTCCCTCATCACTGGTAGTGATTCTTGGGTTCTTTCCTTTTTGACGGACAATGAATCCATGATGAACTCTGATATCAGAAGTATGACTTCACTCTAGGCCTACAAGGATGTATTTAATCGCATTTTGTATATGGAGGTCCATTATAGGCTCGCAAATTATACTCAACGACTGGTTCCAGCGATCCAAAAGAGTTACGTTCAATTCAATGAATGGTTTAATAATCAAAGGGGTGATTTTGTTAGATTGAATCTCACTGAAGTAGGAGTAAGCTCCTTTCTTTTAAGGTTCAAGTGTGAAATTGTTTACGCCAGGTTTAACATGCAGTTATTGTCCAATTTCAAGAGTATGACTGTGTGCCTGGGGTTCCCAGTTGGATAAACCAAGAATGGTAGTGGTCAGTAATCTGCTGTCCAACTTATCATAATTAGGAGCGTGACTTACGAAAAGAAGGACCGTGATGATCTTACCAGGGAGCAAAGAGGAAGCAATTTTTACGTTAGTGGCTGCAGCAGTAGGGCTCGTTTCATGCGTTGGAAACTGTCAAAAGGAGACGTTTTGTATATGTATCCATTGGAGTTTATTACTTCTATTCAGCGAATGTTCCGGGCTGTGCATAGCTGTGGGGATTTGGCGATATTTCCCAATATTGAGAGTTTGTTGTACGGACGGATAAGGAAACGCACCCGCAAGGATGTGAGCAATTATCGGTCTTTTCATTCAGATTCTCCTGGTGGTCAGAATGCCATCAAAACAGAATGAATTATTTACTGGGATGAATAGATGCTAATTCGGCTGAATTTCTAAGAAAAGAGTCATTCATTGGTTTTGATGACTCTCAGAAGTATACTATTCTCACCCGCTTAAGAAGTATGGGTCCACTGCATCCGAATAGCTCTTCATGTTCTTCCGTTTGCGAGCCTCCTGGAACTGTTAAATCTAGCAGCATTGCTTGTCTTGTTGCATTGATTTTGCACAACTCCAATTATGGACATGTCGGGTTCAAAGCTAAGCACAATGACATTATGCTGGAAGATAATCACTTGTAAGCGTTTGAAAATAGACTATTGCTTGCGCATTTTAGTTTGCTGCAGTTCCAACACTGCCATTGATGCCATTGCTGAGAAAACGATGCATGGATTCCCAGGAATTGGGAAACAGAGAGTTTCAGAGATGGATAGGATTGCCAGCCAAGGTTAAGAGATTGAAAGTCACTCTGTGTGTACCATTTCTTACATTACAAAAGCGTGAAGGTTTGAAGGAGAGTTGTTTATTCCAGGGGGAAAACAAACGAGGATATTTCCTCGGAAAAAGGCCAAACAAGCTATGGCGAAGGGATTCGTCGTTGTCTTATGCACCAATAGCACAACTGACAGCGGGAATCTCAAGGACTTCAAGGTGAGCGTCGATGATGTTATCAACGATGAAGCAGGACACTCATCAGAATGGGAGTCTTTGATACCTATCACATCTACGGAAAAGTCCTCGAGGCGCGATAGGTTGCATGTTGTGACAGTAGGGGACTATCTTGATTTCCCTCCTGTCTTGCAGTCCCAACAACCTATAACTTTCCTTCTTCGCAGCGAAAGTAACTTTCAATTCAATATGAAGTCTAACTTGATGCTGCAGAGTTTGTTCGAGAAAATTTTGAGCCAAGTGAAAGCCCCGCAATCATGGTTAAAATTCCAGTATCGGAGGCACCCTGCAATTGGTAAAGGTCAAATGTCTCCAACATACGAAGAAATGCATCATCCACCAGTTGCGCGTTCTCGCAAAAGCGTACAACGACTGTTTGAATCATTGGGGTGCCTTTGCTCCTTTCACCATAATAGATAGCTTAATTTCCACTGGAAGGTATCGGACTCATCGAGGGAACGGTCAGCTTGTCAATGAATTGGAATTCGATGTCGTTGAGATGGTTCTGGAGCGTCTGTTAAAGTTCCGACCGGAGCCAAACAAGGCCACGCGGATTTTCATTACATCACAATATCGCGCACTTTTTTCATTACTACGTGAAACTAGTTCAATGGGAGGGCGTTTTTTAGGCTGGAAAAAAACAGCTCTGGATTACTGAATCGAGTTCTGCTCAACAGACTCCTTGCATGGCTCGAAGGGTCCCATTTCCACTCTCTCTCTCTCGCGCTGGAACTCGGAGAGAAAATTTGGTTTTCTAAATAACTGCCGGCGTCTCAACGTTGCTACGAGTCGCGTGCAGTTTTCTATGATTGTTACCCGTGAAAATTCCACACATTCTTCCATGAAATGTAGGCTGTTTCATTACTTTTAAAACTGTTGCAGGATGTAAAGTGAGGGGTCTCGGATTGAATTCCTCATACAAGCCTAGTATCAAGATGAAAAACAAGTTCGTCAATTTGAGAATAAGAAGTCTCGCACTGTTTTGACGGAGTGGGCTGTGAACATATGATGCATAGTATGACATAATCCATTAGAGGCTATTTCTGTCTACTGGAGTGACTTGGCGAATTCAGTTGACTAAATGGGACGTGTGCATTATATGAATAGTGCTTGCTGTGTACTTCCTTCGATACAAACAGCCCAGCAATTTGTTTTACTTTATTCAGCTACTTCATATACAAAAAATGGTAGATCTTAATTCCAATCATCCATGGGAGAGCTTATTGCCCTCAATGAATAAGTTTATGCGGTAGTTCAAAACAAATGATATTTGGAGGCGCAGTAAACCGCAGTTCGACTTAGCTGATACTCCACAATGATTCAGGTATTCCATTGCCGAAAGTGTACTGCGCAATTTTTTTGAAGTATTATTAAAGTAAATTTTCTTTCACGTGTTCATATCACACATGGTTCTGGGTTCCTACGTGAAGGAATGAAAAAATTAAGTTCCGCCAAATTCATATGAACGATTGGTTTACGTAACGAACTTTATACCATGTAGTTCTGTATTAGTCCCTCAAAACTTATATATCTAGTTTTTTTCAAAGTTCAATTGAACTCCTTCGAATCAACGATTAGTAATTCAATAATGGCTTACTTATACTACAAGGATAACTAATTATTACCAGTACTGCTATTAATCATTGGTTAGTGTGGTAATATGGACCTTTAAAGAGACCACATACCAGGTGGTTGGGGTTTTAGAAGCAAAGATTCTTCAAGAGACCAGTGTATGAGTCCTACACAGCTAAGAAAAGATAAGTGGGTTAGCAGGGTAGGGCGACTGTATGTCGCGTTAGGAAGGTAGGAGGATGCCCTACGGTCCTCCGGTAATTTTTCCGGGGTTAAAAAGGATTGTAAAAAGGAAAAAGAAAGGAAAATAAAAGTGGAAAAGAGAAAAAGAATGGTACAGGAAAGCGTAGGCAATCCTACTCCGGGAGCGCCTGAAAGGGTTGGCAAAAAGGGTAGCGCCGACTACTCCGGTCGAACGCTGGATATATCTAGCTATAGTGATCCTGTGCAGCGCTAGGCTTGCCGGTCACTAACTAGGAATCCTAGTTGGCTTGGAACTTCCTGACTACTCCGGTCACAGAAGTAAAAAGGTAGACTTTTGGATCTGGAGGTTTTGTTGATGGTTTACTGTGGGTCGGCAAAGGCCGGAGAACCTAAGTAGTACAAGTGCCACCTACTGTAGCACTATCGGCTAATAAGGCCTACAGTAATTACTGAAATAAATGGATAAATAAAGGAAAAAGAAGTCATTGCCAGCGACCTTACACGTGGGCCTTAATCGTGGCAACTACACGTGGCAATGGACAGGACAGATTGTCCATACTGTGGTAGATACAGTAGACGCGCCAAAAGTAAAGGCCAGGTTCCCACAGTTAGCTGTCAAAAAGTTAGATAATTACAGTTGCAATATACAATTTATTTTATTCATGCCGTCGAACTTCAATATCATTGCATGACAAACCAAAATTACCCATCGCATGACTAAAACATTTAACGCAAGTGCGTCCTAAAATTAGTCCATCTCTCAATTGAACCGCGTTGATCCAAGTTTTTCGAACCACATTCATTATTTATGTCTGAGATGATCGCAGCTTAAGTCCGCATGGTCTCATATACCGGTTATATTCTTTTTTGTTTTGAAACCATTGATTACATGCTTAAATTTACCATAGACATATGCAGGTGCAACATCCAAAGTCCTGAATACCCCAATGTAACAAACATAAAAGAATTAGGTCTGAATAGGGTTTCTATATTCTGCATGATGTGGGGCGCGACATATTACAGACGCGGCACAAGTGGACTAAATCGCGTAACTAATTTGCTGATAAAGGCTATTATTCACCCCTCCCGTCGAGCATCCGCTGCGGGTTGCGACAGCGGTCGCGTATCTGTAGATTACCTTCGAAGTCGTTGCAGACGGCAATCCAAGCGAGTCGAAGGCTAACGGCACAAACTTCTATCCCAATTTCGATCGTTAAGGGAGGGCTTCACCGGGTATGGATGCTACTCTGCTGGAAAGCTCCCTATTTTTCCGTCTTTCCGCTGCATTGGCAACGGCGCTCGCCTCGCACGCTCCAATGGACATGAACTCCCATTGGAATAGCGATGATATTGTGACGTCGTACGCCAACGGGAGGGGCGAATTACGATGTATTTTTATTTTCAAAAATTGATCCCAAATCCATAGCATTTAATATACGCGATATCCCTCTTTAACAAATGCAAAGTGGCCGTGTACTTGACAATCACATATCCTTGATGTCATATCGCAGAATGACTGGGTGCCAAAATTTTAGAAATTTTTGACTTGTAGACTCAAAACAAGTATAGGGGTCAGGAGGTGGTAAATATAAGCATTTTTATAAATTTTCTATGATTAGTGCCTTGATTTCATTGTTCATATGACCACAAAGAAAATCTAGCACTGATCTTGCACCAATTTAAAAAGTAACCTGCAGGGGCCCGGTAAAATCTTCCCTCCCTGGCTCGGATACATACCCTCTTCACCGCCGCCATCATCAAACCTGTCGCACCACCCACATCTCAACAGCTCCATCCTTGATCTACCTAATAGCTAGTACCTGCATGCCGGCCACTCAAGTTCCAAACCTCCCCTCCCCGCTGCTATCATTGCTGAGTTCTCATTATATTACTAGCCAATAGCTAGTCAGCGCAAGTTACTCAGTTCTCACACTCTGTCGCGCATCAGTTCCAACTTTTTGATATTTCACGGTTTCGTTGAAAATCCCCACTGCACGTACTTGTTCAACTCCTCGGCATAATATCTCGTCCTCACATTCCGCCATTCCCGAGCTCCACTCTGTCCGTTCTCCGTGGATCGATTCTGCGTGGACGCCCGCTAAATATATCCTCTTCGATTCACACTGCATCACGTCACGCTACCCGAATAGTTTGTACTTTCTTACCACCAATACTAATTTGAAAGGAACTCAGTACCCCATCCGCGAAACACCTAATCTTACAGGGTCTATTTTTCCTGTAACTCCAGTCGAGAAGATAGCGAATAGCTAGCTTGCGCAAATTAATTCATCTTACACAAGAGTATCAAGGGACTCTCCGCTCTGAGTTGGTTTGATTTACGAATTCATCTTATACAAGAGTATCAAGGGACTCTCCGCTCGGAGTTGGTTTGATTTACGATTTCGTCCAGCATGTTAGGGAAGAATGAGGAGATTTGTACAAGTAAGAAACGTGTGAGACGTGATACTAATTTGGGCGCAGGTGAGCAATTAACAAAGAAACGGAAGAAAATGATGGAGATACACGGCACAATTTTGCTGGATACCCTTACTTTAAGATTGAAGATAGTCTTCTTTTCATGGGTGGAAAGCTCTCCTACAGAAAGCTTGCTACTACAATTCGATCATTATCACGCAGTTGCACTGGAAACACCGGTAAAACGCTATTGATGCGTTTGATTATTACTCGTATACGCCGTCCCGTTGGGTTGTTTCCGCTCCCCGTGAATTACGCTTATCACATCACCTTACAGTACAGTTTTCTCATAGCAAATCTCTCCTCTGTTTCGCTGCTGCCGATGTACCGCAATCTATTAATTCGAAATTGAATGAAAGTTTAAAGTAAGAAAAAGATCTCTCGTAATATTTGCCTTCTCTTGCTCGCAGTGGTAAAGAGATTAAAGAATGATAAGGAGTTCTTCGATTCCAAAACATCCTAATCTGGGTAAACGGACAAAATACCTGTAATTCCAAAGACTAAGTTCTATATTGGCTCGGTGAATGTACGAAAATCTACTGGAAATAGCACGGAGAAAGACTGATTGAAACCTTTCAGCTCTAACTATGCCCCTCTTGATGACAAAGGTGCAGAGAATCCTTCAAAAACAATCGGTTCCGTGATCGCAGCCACTAAGCTTAGTGCAAAGCATAATTTTGTCTACCAAGCCAATGATTTCGAGTCAGCGCATCATGGGGATTTTGCTCTCGTAAATTCTGTCCCAGGAACGAATGACTCGAGCCAGTTACGACGAGTAGTGTACCGAAGACCAATATACACAGTCCGCGGTTCCCAGTGAAGCAAAAAAGATAAAGCCGCACATATCATTTATGGTGGTTTGGTGGTACCAGCTATCAAGCTTAATCCAGAGCATAATTTTGTACCACAAGCCAATGAACGAAAATCGGCGCATCATTTGAATGGTTCTCCTTTGAATTCTTTCCAGCATACCAATTATTCCAAATCAGACCAGACCGATGGTGTACCGAAGACCAATGGTACGCAGTCAGCGGGCCCAACGAAGCATAAAAGGTTCAAGTTCCGAAAACCATTGATTCTAATGGTGCATGTTGTGGCGGAAAGTTACGAAAGATCATTTACCGCAGACGAGTGGTTCAACGCCTGCGTCTACCAAAGTTGCGCACTTGTAAAAGCGAACTGTTCTTCAAGCATCCAATAATTTTAAATAAATTCATTCAGTTCATCCATCTAACGAAAAACTTGGTCGAATTCCAATCTAGATACCTTCCATACCGCACTAAAACATACTGGAAATATTAATGACGGGTTCTTTACCTCCAATAAGGATGTTTCTAAGTCAGAGGCTGTGGAAGATGGAGTTAGAAAGTAAATTGCATATGTAAATCCAAGGAGGATGAGGGTAAACCTCAATCGCCTGCAACAAAACTCTTAGAAACTCTTGCAGGTGAACATTCGGCACAGAAAATTGGCCTCCAAGGGAAGGGACACAGATGAAAGTTTCCTACTGCAAATGCGCGGTCAGCTAGTACAACTTCTTTGATTTTGGAAGGCGTTGAATTTAAATGTTTGCAAGCAGATTATATGCCTTTCTTTAATAACCCGGAATACATGGGCGATGAATCCGTTCGAAAGGGAATTGCTAGCTCAACGGAACGCTAAAATCTACTAGATCCTACTGAAGATAGGTAATTCCTGTTTTTCATCAGGTAGCCTTCACTCATCAGTGAAATACGCGGAAACGCAGCGTTCTCATATGAAAACGTAGCGTCAAGACTAGGAAGAATGGTGAAGAGGAATGGTAGATTGAACGACAAAAAGTGGTTTCTCGTCCCGATTTTTTAAGTACCCCCAAGAGGGAGAAAACCAAAGAGTATAAGGGGAGAAAAGAAGAATAGACATTACCTCTTCTGCGCAACATGAGAAATGGACAAGGTGTTCCATTTTCTAATTGACAAAACCTATTAGGGAGCTAGTATCGATGAAATTGATCTTGTGACAAATTTCGAAGTAACTACCCTCGCCTGCTTTTCGTATAAAGTCTGGAGTCATTCGCTAGTTCTGTTACTCTTTAAAAAGTTTTGAGATTCATTATAGGTTATTTTTAAATAGAAGTATTGCTCAAAAACGTCAATTATGGGACAAAATTAAAACGGAGCGCGGGAATAAGACCTAGATACACAAATTGTCCTCTGAAGCGAGCACTCGTTCAACTACTCTACTTCAATGCGAGCACATCAATTGAAATACTTGGACCTGGGCAGCCTGACCTCGTTAAGTGTGTTTTCTATATTTCAGCGCTTTTCTTAAATCCATGAAGAAGGGACACCTCGAGTCACTCTGTCAAATTGCATGTTCAAAGCAATCTTTTCCAGTTTGGGAAACTTAACGTTACCTTTCAAAGTCTCCAAATGTTTGTGAGAAACTTCCGATCTTCGAGTCTTTGCAGAAAAAGAATCTTTTTAAGGAAGATTTTGACGATGTTTTGATCAATTCCATTTTTCCTTTTACCTCAGATTTTATCGCTTGATTTATCGTTGATTTATGTTTTTCCCTCTAGTCCTACTCGTATGTGTGGATTTTTCTCTAATAATACCGTTGGAACGCATTATTTTTAGCTTCGTACGAAGAACTTTTTCCCTTTTAATATCGTTTTGTTCTCCAAACAATGATTCTGCAACTTAAAGCACTTTTCTTAGCTTTTCTTTTACGTTTTCAAAGGTATTTATTTTTAGCCTGTGTCGTCTGTTAACTCTGCTCTGCGCATGGTGTGGTGAAAATTTATTTGTTCTCCTGATTGGTGAACATCTTCCGTCCGTTGGTTAAAATTGTTCGTGTTATGGAACCATTGGTTTACTGTCCGAGACCGGTGGTGCGGAAGTAGCTTCTGCTTTATTTTTAAGCGATTCACGTTAATGTGACGTATAGTAGTCGTTTTATCACTGGTTGAAGCACATAGTTTAAATGGATATATCTGTGGGGGTGCAGGGAGGATCTGGATGCTCGCAGGTTAATACGCCGCAGAGTGCAGTAATAGCGCCTGTTTCTGTACGCTGCCGGAGCTACAGTACTCTTAATGTCGGAGCTACAGTCGGAGCTACAGTAAGAGTACTGTATGATCAGTCTGTCCCACCACCCCTCGTAGTATGCTCTATATGGCGTTTATTTTAAACAAAACGAGTTGTTTTGAAAAGCAAAACAACTCGTTTTGTTATTATATTACGAAAACCAATCATTTACAACGGACGTTCAGATAATTGTAGGCTGTTCCTTTGTATATTTATTTTGCTGTATAGTTGTGCCAACTACGGTAAAGCAATTGCAAAATATCTGTATTGGACGAGGCAATATAAAAACGCAACCGGTACACGTAACATATGAACAAAAAGACGCCTCGCAGCGAACGGGCGACTAAATTCGTTGATAATGCAAGTGAACAAGATAAAGAGTAGGACACAAAACGTAATTAACTACAAATTCTGCAAGTTTGTGCTGTGACCGAACAGACGAGAACGAATCAACGAAATAACCGGCAAAAAGAAGATACGCCAATGAACCGAAGCAAAATATTCGTAGCAAAAGCAAAAAGGCGACAGGAAAGGGCAAGTGCTAGCCTAGTGGTAGGTTAAGAGGCCTATGCATATATGGCAACCCCTTTTTAAAATGGGAGGCACAAAAGGAGAGCAGACTCCGGAGGACATTAGAGAAGATACGTGATACGAAAACGGTATGCAAATTTCGTATAAACTGATACCACCAAAACACGAAGTTCAAAAAATAGTTTTATTTGCGCAGTAGGAACTTCTTCAGAATCACTGGAGTATTAGCATGGCCTACGTGTTAAAATGTAGTATCCCAAGGTAGCCCCACTGCGAACCATTCCACTGACACCACTCTAGTTCAGGATGCCACACTTTGATTACCAGATCGGCAAACAAAAAAAGAAGGCCTACATGGCTACCCAGTCTGTGAATTTATCGCTACTCCTTAACGCTGAGGAGGTTTCGGTAATTGCAACTCGTCAGGTTGCCAAAACCAGGGAAGAAATCGGTCAAATTTCGGCTCGCACAAGGATGATATCTTCAACCTTTTTTAACGTCAACGCTCTAAGCGACATGGAGTGCTATCAAGTACCGGTTTCCAAAGCGGTGCATAGGAATACTATCAAAATACCTCTTTCTGGGCACTACGTTTACAAAACGAAACAGGTACTACTCTGATAATGTGACATCTTGCTGTATGTTTCTGCGTCTTCTTGCGACACCGATGCGTCTCGTCGATATGGAACAGAAATTTGGTATGTTTAGTTCCCGATTGAGCGAAGTTTTTTGGGAGACGATAGAGCGATTTACGCAAGAGCATGATCACCTTCTGCAGTTCAGGCCCGGACTCATGCAGCGGAGGGCACAATTGTACGCTGAAGCTTTGGAAAAAGTCGTCTGTCTGTTTGACAGTTGCGTCAGATTTATCGATTGCACAAAAATCAGAATGGCAAGACCAGGCAGCCATGGAAGCCTCAAAAGGAGTTGTTCCTCTGGCCACAAACGCACGCAATGTCTGGTTTACCAGACGGTATCAACGCCTGATGGATTGACGTACTCGGCATACGGCCCTGTGGAAGGGCGACATCATGATTTAACGCTTCTTCGACTTTCTAGGCTAGAAGAAGTGCTGTCTGATTGTATTCTAATTGAGAGGAGGCTTTTCTGTATATATGGTGATCTAGCATACATTCTGCGTCCGTACTTGCTGCGTGCGTTCCATGAAGCCGGCTCTACATCCCAACAGCGTTCTTTCAACACCATAATGAGTTCTCTAAGAGTTGCCTTAGAGTGTAACTACAAAGACTTGAAGCAACAGTGGTCCCGCAACGATTACGCTCGTTGTCTCAAGGCGCGCCACCCTCCAATTGGTCTCATGTATAGGTCATCGATTCTTCTTCACAACATGCGGATATGTATACTCAAGGAAGAACAAAAAATAGCTCATTTTAATCTAGATCCACCTACTTTCGAGGAGTACCTCGGATCATAGTAAACTGCGAAATCTGGTATCGGGTTACTAATGAAAAAACGCATAAAAGGGGTCGATTCGCGGATGTCCCTCCTCGAGGTGGGAAAGTCCGCTTCGCAGACCCTCGCAAGCTCGGGACCTGAACTTTGCTCCTCTTGTCCCTCTGTGAGGGATTCACTTGAGCGTGGTCAGCATGGCGCCCATCACTTCCATCATTTTCTCCCTCTCCCTGCAGGATTCTCTGCGTTCTTCCCTGTCCAACTCGAGCCTCTGCTCATCAAGCTTAAGCCGCTTCTCAAGAATTTCTAGGGACCTTTCGAATCTTTCATCATCCTTCATCATCCTCTCCTTCTCAAACTGCAGCCTCGCGTCCGCAAGAACAACTTTCTTCTCTTCCTTTTCTCGCTTCCTCTTCACTGATTCTATCAATACGTGATTAATATCACTTCCCTCATCAAACCAGTCCCTGTGCTTCCTCGATACGTTCGCTTTCTTCGGTGTCTCGTCGTCTGATTCCGCACTTCCGGACGAATTCTTATGCCTTTGTAATGCGGCGTTTCTAATCTCCTCCCCAGCGAGCATTAGGTTCCTTTCTGCACCGTTCTTCTCTTCTCTCTCCTTCCTTATTTTTTCCTCGTACTCATCAATTTCTAGGATCAGATCATCAAGGAGTTGATATTTCTCAGAAATCTCCTCCGTATTTCCAGATGTAGCCGCGTTTCGCTTTGACAGCGGCGCGTCTAATCTCAACGAGCAAATGAAACCTGTCTGTTATGGACTTCTGCTTAGTTTTGGCTTGATGCTCGAACACCATGTGCGGAACTTCGGCAATGAAGAATTCGCGGGCGGCTGAGAACTCCTTTCCTTTTGATCCACGTCTGTGCCTGTGTGCATCAGTTCCCCGGACACATTTCAGCAAAACTAAATCCAAGTTACTGTAAATGAACCGGCGAAGCATACGCTGCTTGGTAGGTGATGCAGATGCGTCACCATCGTCGTTGCTATCACTAGTGTTGATCACAGATGCACCAGCGGTTGTCTTGTTTCCAGAATCAGGGTTTTGTGTTAAGACACTCACTTCTTGCCGCGGTAATGGAGGAAGTGGCGGCAATCTCGTCATACCATTTGGTGGAGTAGTAGCGGAGTTGGTTGGGAGTACCATAGACGGAGCCTGCAGGGCAGCGGTCGGAATCGGATATGAAACTGGTATTGGGGTCGGCATGGGCGTCGGTGGATGATCGGATGTAGAGATGATAGGGGAGTTCGGGAGAGGGGATAGGGAAGAAACCATGGTTGTCGGTGCTGCCAATCGAGTTCTTAGCACGTCTGTGTTCATGGGATGTAGTGAGGTGGGGGACTGATGTGGGTGAAATCGGCAGCAGGGGCAGGATACGAGTTGCAGTTCGAGGGAGAATTGTTTTCCGTTGGAGGGCTACTTGCCTCTGACCGGACACTCGTCCCGCAAACATCCACGAGTTTTATTTCGTACATGTAGGGTTTCGGACGAGATTTGCCTCTTGTCTCGTGAGTGAAATCCATATGCAACCCATTCTGGTTGCTTTCTTCGATTGAACATCTGTGTCCTGGTTCCCACGCCGCACCACACTCAAAGCAACGGTTATGCTTGCGGTAATGGTTGCGCTGTTTGGAATCCGACGGACCCCAGATAGGATCCTTAGGATCCTTCTCAGGCATCATTGTCTTCTCTCCACGAGCCTTCTTAAGATTGATATCCTTCTTTACACCTTTAATATCGGGGCGACGGTCCTTGGGGCGGGTATCCATGTTCCCTGAGGACCACTGCTTCGCCAAATCCAAAACACGGGCATGATCGTACACTTCCTGTAGATCATTCGGTTCACCTGTGGGATACTTCTTACAAAACTCTTCTTTAAAACGATCGGTGAGTCCATTGAAAAAGAAAAGATACGCTTCCGAGAGAGGAGTCTCGCATAACTCTACGAGATCACGGAAAGAAGATATATAGCTGTCCATTGTCGATGACTGCTTGATCTTCATAAGTCTCGCCTTTGCACGGGCGCGCTCATTTTGGGGGACAAACTCGCGAAGCATAGCTGTTTGAAGCTCATCTACTGTTCTCGGCTTCTGATTATTGCGCTCCAATCCCATCATCCAGACAGCAGCGCGATCCTGTAAATAGCAATCAGCCAGTTCTACCATTTTCTGGTCACGGAAACCACTTAGACGTCCGACCTTTCTCACATTGTAAATGAATGACTTCACCTTAGTAGACGTGCGCTCATCATGATTGCCTGCATAGCTACACAACTGCGGTGCCTTGATCGAGCGAAGATCGCACGAGCCCTCTCCAGCGTTTCCGGAAGAGCCTTGATTGACTGTGCCTTGCTCGACTAGCGTAAGCAAATTCTCTATGCGTGCATCTTGTGCAGCCATCGTCTGACGCATCATCTGGATCTCTGACCGTAATGACTGAATAACCTCCTCGTTTGTTGCACTACCTTCTATGGGTCGCGTGCCGGAGTCACCTGCACCTTGCGCACCTTGCGCGGTGATGTTCGCACTCATGGCTTGTCGTGAAAGACCAAACTTAGATCTTTCCTTTGCCCGGCGCGGTCCTTGAACACGTGTCGGTGGTGGAGGAATTCGAGTTGGAGGCATACAACTCGTGCGTCGCTTTCAGCTGTGAACCACTGGATCGCAACGCGATGCTACCAAGTGTAACAGGGGAAGCGTGGTCGTTTACCAAAACCCTGTTGTTCGTTTCGTTACACTAGCGTTCGTCGTTCCGCCCGTGTTGCCTCCCTTCTATCCCATGCTCTACAGTTAGCCTCATCAGTTTAAGTAGCGATTTGGGTACTCGGGAGTTGGTCCCGTCGGCGTGCCCCGCACCGTCGGGGTGACGACGGCGATTGCCCAAAGTCATAAAAGTTCTCGTGGCAGCCTGTCCTGTAAGCTAGCTTGGTCGAAGGGTGTACATTACAGTAAGAACCCTAAGTCGGTTACATATTGTGATCTATTTTGCGTTCGTGCAGTAGTTCGTAGACTAGGATCCTATCACATCCGTCTAACCACTTGCCAATCAACTATGCCCCAAACCACCCATTTTACAATCAGTGCACAGACACTGGCGACCCTTCCGCTGGCAGATTTCGATTCAGGAGTTTACGTAATAACCATTCCAGCAACCTCCAAAGAAATTCATATATGCTTACAGTTTCAAATTATGTAGCACTTTAATTGAGCAACGCACCACCTTGGAGTAACAGTTTACATCAATTAGTTTCTACGTTGTCGACTGCAGGATCCGACTATCGGGTTAGGAACTAACCCGATGTTGCACTTCGATCACGAGTAGTTGCGTTCGCGAGCAGATCGCCATAGCAATAGACGACCACCAGATGTAACTAAGGCGCTGATATACACGCTGGCGTATCACGCCTGCAGTCGTACCATTCTTCAGTGCTATTCGCGGGATTAACCCCCAGCGGCGTGGATAAACTTAACTGCGTTAATATCGAGGGTCCAGTGCAGGAACCGACAGTACTGTACTGTACAGTACAGTATATTGCGAGCCAAGTGCTAACGGGGGGCCCACGTCGGCCACGTGGTACAAACGACCACATCTTCCATACATTAAAATATCGCAAAAAATTCCCCCACAGGAGCAACTCGGTGCGGCCAGGTGAAAAAATGGAATGAATTATTACAGTACTGTACATTGCTGTACCATAGTCAGGTCATCTATTTTCCCTAGCCTATTGATAAAGCACAAAATTACTGCTCCTAAAGTGCTTCAATAGCCAATTTCGACAAATCACTGTCAGATCTGGCGGAAAACTTTGGGTAATTTATTATTTGGAAAGTACTGTAATGTTCTATCTTGAACTGAGGCCACATGTTCCATAACGGATTGAGGGGAATATGCACGAGCTTACAGAGTTCGGCTTAGTAGCGTGGCCGCGTCACCTTAGAAAACGGGCCGGAGTCAGATCTTGCTTCCGTCGCCTCAGGTGATTCCTCCAATATCCACCATTACAGTTCTTACAGACCAGAACAGTTCCAAAAGTGCTGGCTGTGCGGTACGTCCTTTATCAAACTTGGCAAAGATGAAGTGTAATCAATGCCGGAACCATAGGGTACGTAAGCGACTCTGAACGATGACTTTCGGTAAAACGTTGGTTTCATTGAAAACTTAGGGGTTTAGAGAGACCTTTGTCACGGATGAAGGTTAATTCAATTTTTTTCTCTACCGAGAAAACACATTGATTAAACTAAGTCCACCTCACTACAAGTTTTATGGGCCTTCGGAAATATTACCTAATCCGTGGATACGGTAATATGGTATTCCAACATTACGACCGCTTCGTCGAGCTGTCAAGGGGATAGACCTTTCTTAAAATGATGTTCGTCTTCAACGACTGCAAACACATAGCAGAGCCCAGTTTTTGCTGCCATCTAATTCACCAGAGACAGGGTGCCATTGAGACAATTCGTCTACGAACATGTGCTCGGCATTGCCACTTGGTCCGGCAGACTTTCTCTCCTTCTCATTAGACGCTCTCCGGGGCATTTTGGGGTTCTCCTCTTGACGAATAATTTCGACATATGCCCCTCGTTGAGACACGGCTAATCAGAAGTCCGCTGCCTTGCCTTGGGCCAGAGTAGAAACCAATTAGGCACGGTACTCACTTGAGAATCTGCTATACTAAGCAATATTTATTTCTGTAAAGGACAACTGTAGGTTACCATGTTTATGCTGGAGATGCTGTTCCCTCTTAACAGAAAGCATGTTACTTGCACGAGATACGTCGGCCCGTACCTTTCGCCATGCCCCGCACGGGGTGCCTTTTGAATCATTTCCAAGTGAAATACCAGGGATTTGTGCAGCCATAGCGGGCCACATTAGGCAAAAGCAATCTCGTCCATACCTTGACGGTCAGGAAAGGGTGTCTATTTCTGGCAGCTTACGTGTTAGCATTGTTTTCGTACGTTGTAATGTTCGCACGGGTACTTTACATTACCCCTATGGCTTGAACGTGGCTCTCAACGGACGGAGAATGCATTTTTTAGTATGCTGTCGGGCCTGTTAGTTGACTATTGGAAAGAACTGCGGCTAGGAAGACTGCGCGATTTCTTCCGAGACAAATTCCCATGGACTTGGGCAGGGGTTGGGCCATCAACTCCAAGAAGGGTTTTTGTTGCTGGATATGCTGACCCTTTAGTATTTCATGCCATGAAGATATGAGCAGATGATGGAAGTGCGTGAAATGAAAGTTGTGAACTTTTTTTGTCACAGCAAAAAGTTATTGCTAAAGCTTTAGAAGAGAATTACGTTCAAAATCCCTTTCAACATCGAGTAACTAATAAGATATGTTCCGCCATATATTGTGGGCAGCGCTTGCTGCCGCTGCAGCAGCACACAGGTACGTCCTCGCGCAACGATTTTACCAGTGAAATGTCAAATGCGAAGAGCATTCTCGAACAAAACTTCTGTGAGGGGAACCCATCACGGTGGATGAAACTTGCACGTAGCACGACTGCCTTGAAGGAACGTATCAATAATGGAGGAACTAACATCATGTGCTTGTTGCGCAAATGATGCATGTGTGTGTTTGAATAATCTTTGAATTTCTCAAACAGCTTTCTCACTGAGCCTATGCCAATATCGAAGGTGGAAACTTGTCGTATTGGAGGAAACCCTGGTTTTGAGGCTTTCTGCGGGGGGCCTTGTCCGAACTACAACTACCGGTATGATATGAGACCGGAGAATCCGTCTGCGACCTGGGAGCGCGGATCGCTTCAGACAATTCACTATTCCAAGAATAACCACCAGGGTGGTTTTGTAAGGCTCACGATGGTGCCAGTAGATGAAATGCAACGAAAGGATGTTCATGATATCATGGCGTTTTATTTTGGTTGTTGGTCCTCAGATCAGGGATATTCTTGTAACGACAAGGAATATCATCGGGATTGTGGCTTTGATCTTGACAACCTTGCATGGAAAATGGATGTTGTCGTTCCGACAGTTTATCCTGACGGGGTTTACGTGCTTGGATGGACTTGGTATGGTGGCGGCGAGGGTTTTGGGTCTTTCGGTGATTACTACGACTGCGCATTTGTCCGTATCCGGGGAGGGCCTCTCGAGGCGCAAAACACAGCTGTTTTCAAGCCCGGACCTCTTTACTCTGACGGATGTCAGGCGTCTGTTGATAGGCTTGGGATCTGCCCTACTGAACCTTGCGGTCAGGACTATTTCAGTGAAAACAAAAGGCCTGGAGAATTTGCTGATGGGGTGCTCCGGTTGTCTATCGTGATTGGTACCAACAGGCGCTGGGAAGACCATCAAACCAGATTCGGGTTGCCGAATCGGACCGGTTTGGTGTGCATCGGTTCAGAATTTATGACACAGGGAACGAGATGGAATTGCAGGTGAACTTGGATGAGTTTATTGATTTGACTGGAATCCAAGGATTACGATTGTTCCCGAGTACTTTGGTCATGTGGAAAGGATTGAGTGGGTTGTTAACGGAGAATTGGAGCACACCCGTTACGAACACCCGTTTTCCATTGCTGGACAGCAGCCCGGCGGCGGTTCAACAGGTTATAACTTTTTCGACTGGCACTATCCGGTACTTGATAAGCGTGTGTTTGTTACTGCGATTGTGCATTCTTTCGGTGAAAAGGTCTACTATTCCAAGGACTTATACTTTCGGCGCTATTAAGTAGGACTGGGTGCTGGTCTACCCAGTGTAAGAAACGAATTTAGTTGCTTTGTACAGAAGCCGGGATTTCCAAGAAAATATTCAAGCAGGAGGGAATGATTGTCTCGTATGAAATGTAGATCCGAAACCGGCCGTATCAGTAGAAAGTGAGATGAAGGAACGTTGCGATGGACTGTGAGGTGTCGTATAGCGTCTTCATACTGTAAACCCATAATGACACAATACTGCATATGAATGGTGTGATATTTCAAGATGTTATGGTCGATACCAAACGGTATCTGGTTGGCGGGACGATTTCGGACGTGGGCTTATTTGAGTCATCCGCCATTGCACCTCCTTGCTTCTTTGGCCAATAACATATCCACTATTTTTCATCTACACCGCACTATCCTGTCTTGCTGTGTGTACAGCACGTTTTAAATATAAAGTGACCGGTAACGGGGGCATTTGCCGGGCTGCAGGACTTGCTTTTCAGTTGTAGTACCGATCTTGAGTCAAACTTCCTGATGGACACCTACCGTAATCCGTAGCGAGAGCCAGGTACGCTCGGATGCGTACAGTAAGAATGCTTTTTTCATGCGGACAATACCGATGACATTGTATACACAGTATAAAACCCCCTTATCGACGCACTGCCTCCATAGTTTCCTACAAATAGTGTTGAGACAAACGTCTGTTCTTGTAAATCTGGCAAATGAATCACACTGGCTGGGGGCGTTGTGGGGGTAGACTTTGTGGAACTTGAGCTCACAGACTTTGATGTAGTAGCCGCAAGTATCTACTGTACCGAACAATAAAGCCTGTTATTTCTTCCCACTCTTTATCCGTCAAACTTTGATATATTGATCCAGCAAAAAGGCAGTTGAGAACTTTTCATGGATCTTTGTATTTTGGAGGGGAGGGCACAAACTGCACGTAACGGGATCAAATCCTGCGGAGGTAAGCTAATCCCGTTATCACCCACGTATCTATCCAACATCAGCAACATAACCTGCACAAGTTACAGGGCGGAGCTGGCACCGGTAAAAACACATACGGCATCTCCGTACCGCCTTCCTAGCAACTCTCCCTCCCCTATCTCCCGCAGACAGGCCCAATCTTCAGCGGCGCATTGCGGCACAACTGGCTTTTACATGTACGAAAAGTGAATGACCTCTCTTTTGAAGATAAAACGGTTCAAACCAAACTCACTGACGACAACGGGGGGCATGAGAAAACAAGCAAACAACAACAACGACAACAACAGCAACGACGGCGATGACAACAAGACATAGCCGCACGCGAATCTTCCGTTGCAACCCGGGAAAATGGCCGCCGACAAAGATTCTCATCGTGAACAGCACGAAACAAACGTTCCGCGAATTAGCTTGAGGACCAGATCTTGGCTTGCCCTACTGCTGTCCAGCAGACGACACGCATTCAGCATCACACGGCCACGCCACCCGTCTCCACCAACTCCCTACCGCTCAAGCGATCCACGCCACCCATTCGCACCTGAAACCGATGCAAGCTAGACCCATGCGAGGCATCCAACGACGCGGCGTTGCGCTCCCAGTACCTTTTCCTTTCTCTAAACTTTGCGACCACGCCGCCCCTGCCGGCGTAGTAGCGCCTCTTCCACAAGGGCACGGCCACCCTCTCCAAGCGCTTCAAATTCCTGGCCATCCACTCCTTTGCCCTCGGACTTTCCTCCACGGCCCTCAACAAGATGACGATACTTTCATCCTTGCGGCCACATTTCCACATAGCCCTCACCATACGCCGTTCAATCCCTCCGCCCACCATATCCTCAACATCATACAAGCCTCAATCAAGCGCGGCAAGCACCGTTCCTGTTCGTCAAAGTAGGCCAACAAGCAGCGGCAAAGCCGCGAACCAAGGCACACACTCTCTCCACGACTCTCCGACACTCAGCGGCATCGACAACCTCCCCCTCGCCAACACCTTCGCCGCCCATCTCTGCAAACCCCACCCTCAATCCATCATAATACCTCCGATCCTCATTTCCCCATCCACCATCCGCCAAGCCCACTCTAACCTTACAAGCGATGACATCACGAATCCCCCGAATAATGCCCCCCTTGACAGTAATCCTCGCTGCAGTAGATAACCCCCCCTCAATCCTCCCCCACTGCTCAACCCACGGATACAAGACCTCCTCCTCCGCCTTTAATCCCGTAACCACAAACGCCTCAAACAAGGACAACCAAGCAAACATAGCAGTAACCTCTGTGACGGTAACGCCGCGGTCCCTGTCCATCAAACAGCCCAGAATCAAAAACAAATCATCCAACTCAATGCGAACAGCATTATGCCAGACAGCGACGACATCCACACTCCACATCTTACCCAAGGCGACACAAGCGACATCCGGCCACTTTCCATCCGCCTCAACAGCCCTCCCCCTCCCTTCCGCCACGACCTCATTCCGAGCATCAATGACGGCCAATCTTGTCGCATACTCTGCGGCAGCGGCAGCAGCGGCCGAAGCAGAGGCTGCATCCTGAGCGGCAGCCTGTGCAATGCGTGCAGCTTGAAGGGCGGCACCTGAGATATCCGTGGCGGCGCGAGGGGGGAGTTGGGGTGGTTGGGGGAGGTGGTGGGGATAAGAGGGGGACGACGGGGGCGAGGGAGCCTACGGGATGGGGGGAAGGGAGGTGTGGGTCGTCCCATGAGGTTTGGACCAGGTCGCGCAGGGAGGAGTCATGGACGGTGCGGAGGCGGGGGAAGGGGAGGGGGCGACGGGGGTAAGGGGAAGGCATGTTTTGGTGATTATTTTTTGTTTATTTTTCAAGATGATGGAGATGGGAAGGTGGGTAGGGGTAGGTAACAAGTGGAAAGAGTCAGGGGGAGATGTGGGTGGGTTTAATATAACGGGTTTTCCTGGTGGTGGGGGCGGTGAGGTTGAGAAGAGAGAAGCAACGAGTAGGCAAGTCTCGAGTGTGTTGGAGGATCGAGTGTAGGGTAGCACAGTAAGCGAGCGAGGCGGTGCGGTGGTGAAGGCGGAGGCGGAGGCGGAGTCGGAGACGGGGGGGTGGAGGCGGAGGTTGAGACTGCGGCAGACGGGGGCAAAGGTTGTCGCAAACGCAGCCGCAAAAGCGAGTCTGGACACAGACGCAGGCACATGATTGCTGGCGTTTGACGGAAGCAATGGCACCGACAGTGGGCGATGGAATATTGTACTGTACGGTACTGTACTGTCCATTACTGTACTGTACTGTCCTGTCCTGTCCTGTATCCACAAACGAAAAAAAAAAAAAGAGCGGTAACGATAGCATTTACCAAACAGTTTCTTTGGGAGGGCGTGTCAGGACATGCCACGTGTGCCCGGTCGAGTGCTTCACACTACTGTACAGTACTGTACTGTAGCTAGCTAGAGCTAGATCAAGGCCTCTCTCATCTCCCTGCTTACAGTACAGTTACTGTACCTTACTTTCGGCCCTTCATAGCCGTCATCATGCTCTCTTCCAATCACCTCCTCCTCTCTCCTTGACCCATCTACCACTACTTTCAACTGTACAGCACACGTAAAACCCATCCACCTTCGACCCGCTTCCATCACACTTCCCCTCGTCCCGTCCCGTCCCGCCCTGTTCTCAACCCGCTTCCATATCTTCCTACACGACACATTTTCATTTTCCAAACAATGTTATCGAGCAAAAACAAAAAAAATTAAAAGGCAACAACGTCAAGCCTACTCATTCTACCCTCCTCCGCTCCCGCTTTCCTCCTCAACCTCCAACACTCTTGGAACCTACCCTCCCCACCCATTCCACTTTTCCCTTTTCTCTCCTCTCAACTTTCACGGAAACAGCATCAAACACTCCTACCACTACACTTGACCCCAACTTGCCTGTATTTCAAAAAAACAAACAACAAACAAACAACATACAAACAAACAAAAAAGACAACAACAACAAAAACGCACCCATCCTATCCATCTTCTACTCATTCTATTCTCCCATCCATTCTCCACTCCTCACTCGTCCACCCACTACCCTATGCATGGAGGCTAAAACCCCTCATAAAATGCATCCTCACCCGAGAACAACTCCATCAACTCTTCATTCGACATGGGCGCCTGCAGCAAGTCTTCCATCGTTTCATCCCCAAACACTTCTTCCGATTTCAACAGCGGAAACAACACGCTAGGTGCCGGATATCCACCATCCATACCCGAATGTCCATTGCTTCCTGCTACCGCCCCAACCTCCGTGTCTATCCCACCCGCACTCTCCCCCTCCACCCCCACATTCTCCTCCGTCTGACTCTCAATAATCGTCAGCCCGCCCTCCGCCAACCCTCCCCTGCACCCACCCTCAAAATCAATATCCTCCACCTCACTGTCCCCTCCCACCGCACTAGCCTCCTCCTCTACCACCTCAACCGCCCCATCTCCCTCCTCTTCCATCATCCTTCGATTCTTCTCCTTCTCCTGTTCATACGACATCGTCACACGATGCAACATCTCCTCATAATGCACCAACTGCGCCTCCAAAGCCTTTGTATACGCCTCCCTCCTCACTCGACTCGCCGCGGCAGAATGCCGGTTCATCAACAAGCGTCTCTCATACTTTCTCGCATTCGTACTTTCGTCGTCCCCATCCCCCACATCAATATCCGGGCCACACTTCTCCAACTTGAAAGCATCTCTCACACGTTCCGCCTCCTCATTGGCCTGTTGAATAGCACGAGTGGAGTTAATCTTTGCCGGGTCGGCCGCGGCAACCAAAGAGGGTGCTGCGCGGTTAAGCGCAGACGATTTGTAGATGACTTGTTTTGGTTTTTGACGACGAGGAGGGGTGGGCGGCTTGGTGGTACGAGTGAGGCGGGACGCGGTGGGTAGGGGCTCGGGCTTGGGTTGAGAGGGGGCATGGACCCCGACGAGGGGGTGGCCAAGGAAGCCCCCAGATGGGAAAGGGGGTGGTGATTGGCCGTGATGAAAAACTAAAGGTAGCGCGTGAGAAACGGGGGGGGGGGGGGTGGAGGGTGGAGGGTGGTGGGAAGCTAAGGCGGGTGGTACGGTCTTCCTGGTATGGAAGTAGACAGTTGGTGACAGAGACTTATGGGAGATATGGTGTGTTGTAAGGTGGGGAGGGGTGCGTGGGCTGTGAAGAGTGGAAGGTGGTAGTGATGGGTAAGGTGGGAAAATGGCAAGTCAGGGAAAAGGAGATTTGGTGTTGGTTGGGAGAGATGAAGAAGTTTTGTTTTGGTGGTAAGAGGAAGGGGTCGTAGATGGAAGGAAAGGAGATGGGCAACGAGTGGATAGAAAGCTGGCGGGGAGGGGGGGGTTGGTGAAGGTGGTGAAAAAGGTTTTTGACAGAGTAGAAAGGTAGTGGGTGTTTGTGGGGGCGGGGGAATGGAAAGCAAAGGGAAACTTGGCGACGACGCAAAGAGCTGTGGGATACTGTTAAGAGCAAGTGACATGCCGTGCACATTTCGCTTATGTATTTAAGACTTGTGCTGAGCTGGCAGCTTTCGACACGATGGCCAATGTTGCCGCTTCCTTGGTGCCGTGCCGTCAAATGTGGCCCTATTATTCTTTCTGTCGTTGCCTCTCACCGTCATTGGTAGATAACGTGTATAATGGACCACTAGGGCCCACATCATAAATCCTTCCTGGGCCCTTTTCTCCGGGGTCGCTTCATCTTAAACTTTAAAAAGTTGAAACTTTCACCAGGTGAGGGTCCAATATCGGGGCCAACGCAGCAACCACGGGTACAATACTGCGCCTTGAGCAGCGGTTATGGCACTATAGGACCAATCACACTCGGTCGAGGGGCGTTTCACCAGCATGTACGGCCCGTAGCCTTTATTTCTTTCCCCCTTGTGTGTATTAGCCCTGGGTATTCTGCAAACTTCTTGCTTTCGTTTCTTTGGTAGGCTGTTTTTTTTTCATTCATTCACAGCTTGAATCATGTCATGCTAAACAGTCCCCGAATATCCTCTCTTTCCAACGAGCCAGGTTCGGTCCAACAAAAGCCAACCAATCATACTCTTGTCCCGAAAAATGGCTTCAGTTGACTGATTCTACATATGCTTGACGCATTGCTGTGCACCTCAACTGGAGGACCATACATACCGTAGCTTCAAGATTATCTTTTCCCCTATCGCAAGCATTCCATATTACTTGTTAAACACGTGGAATACGTACTCCCCTCTACTGTACTGTACGCTTCCATAAATCTAAAGTATGTACGGTACAGTGCAGTACAGTACTGTACCACACCAGGTGCAACATGCACCATGCCGCCTGTGGGGCACCGTAATTGCATCGCAGCGACCGCAATACGCGTTGAGCACCAATATACGGTAAATATTCATTTCACACTGCCCACTACCCCGTGTTAACTGTTAACAGTTAACGGCGATCCCTCTCTACCCTCGACGGTACACTCAACCGTGAATTCGCAGCAGTTCAAAAAATCTCAACCACCACACCTCCCCTGCAGATGTTCTTGTTTCCTATTCCCGCCACCTAAGATGACGACAAGTTTCATCTCCCAGCCATGCTCTCGAATTATTGCTCTTTTTGTTCAGGACACGGCATTCGCCATTCAGATTACTCACTCCCGTCAGAATGCAGCACTCAGCCACGGTATAGCTTACTGTACAACATAAAGCCCTCGTACTGGGCAGTAGAATATTTACAGTAAAGTACAGTACTAGGTAACAAGACATGTTCCAGATTGAAGCCAAGGTACCTCCCCTCTATATTGTCCCAATTACCATTGTACAAATGCACATCCTGCATCGAATTTGCCCTTCTCCCCATCCCATTTCCGCGCCCAGACCAGCCCCCATCAAACCATGGCAGGCATCCCAGTCCCACACTCGTCCCACCGACCTCCGTTTCGAAAACAAATAAGCCGCGAAACCATCCTACACTACCGCACCATACCCGCCCTTACTTTCCTGTTGATTATCCTCATCCCCATGCAGTGCTTTACAGTCCTCCCATGTTCGCAAACGGTCCATGCTCTACACACCAAAACTAGAGTACATTCTACAGTAATCTTGACCAACTACAATTGCTCGACACAACAACCTCAATATGGCCGATGTCACTGGCTGCACGGACACTCCCCTTTCAAACTACGTGGCTGCCACCTGTGCAAAAAAGCCCACTCCCTCCCGTGCCAGCAATGTTGGGGAAGATAGCACGGTCCGATCACATGATCCACAACTTGCCTGCCGTGCCTGCCACGCACCGCAAACGCCAGTAGAGATCAAAGGTAACACGCACCGTCTGCGTCCGCGTCAAATATCAGCGGCCATCGTGTGGTTTTCAACAGCCTGTTTATGAATTTCCGCCGTTTTTGCCTTTCTGGCTTGGTTACCCCACCTCTTCGGTCTACAGGTTCAAAAAAACTCTTCAGACTATGGGGGTATGGAAAAAAAAACCGCATCTCGACAACGAGAGATTCGAACTCTCGCTCCCTAGGGAAATGGATTAGCAGTCCATCGCCTTAACCACTCGGCCACGTTGTCCGATCAACTCCGCAGACGCCGATTGTCTCGTTTGTTTTTATTGCAGATAATTCTCGTTTGGAAACCGCCGAAAATTTTCGACAAAGTATGCAGCAGACACCCGTTCTACTGATGCCATAAAGTTAACCATCAACACCTGGTTAGATCTTAACCATATAGTAAGAGAGAGTAACTTTATGGCATCAGTAAAAGGACGTGCGCGATACTGAACGCACTAAACTTTTCTTTCGTACTTTCGGTAAACGGGCCGCTCTCGGCGCCCGAATCCGGCGCGCCCATACTGGAGCTGACTGGAACGCGCTGCGGTTTGAAGCCCTGCGCGCCCATGAAGCACGCTCTGAGTGGATCCAGCAGAACCGCCCCGCTTACGGCTCAGGCTCCAGCGACGCACGCGCGCCCGTCGCGCTGAAGCCCTCTGTGCAGACGCCCGCTACGGCAAGGCCATGCGGTCCCTGCACAACGCTCCGCTAGCCGATGTGAATGACCCGCACACCATCAAAGCGCTGCGTGATCTTCGCCCCGCGCCCGATCACGCCCATTCCTGAAGAAGGCCTTCCTCCTCCACCATCAATCACGGCAGACGCCGTAGAGCAGGCTGCACGAGGTATTTCTCGTGGTACGACCGCGGGACCGGACCGCACGCCGGCACGCTGGTTCCACTTGCTAGTCAAAACATCGGTCAGCCCGGCCGCCGGGGTGACAAGGAAAAGTGTGCTTACGAGGTTGGTGACGCGGATCGCGCGTGGGGAACTGCCGGACTCGGTCCTGCCCTGCTCGCTGCCGCAACATTACTCCCGCTACGGCCGAAACCGGACAAAATCCGTCCCATCGCTGTGGATCGGTCCTCCGCCGCATCGTCACGAAGACGTTGCTGCCGAGCGCCATCGATGACTCTCGAGACTTCCTCGTGCCATTCCAAACGGCCAACGGTATCAAGGCCGGATGGACGCGGTCATCCATGACACCCGCACCCTGCTTCGCCGTTTCACTGGCGCTCCGCATGTTGCCACGGTCCTCATTGAAGCGCACAACGCTTTCAACCGCGTTGATCGCCAGTCAATGCTGTCTCAACTTCCAGCACTCGCTCCTTCTCTGGCCCGCTTCGTGAATATGATATACGGTCGTACTCAGCCACCGTTGCTTATACCGAATCGCCAGAACACGGTCATCTCGAGTGCTCAGGGCACCCAGCAGGGCGACCCGGCCAGTATGTTGCTGTTTTCCCTCACGATCCAACCACTAATCCGGAAAATCGCCGAGGACAGCAACATTGTGCTGAATCAATGGTACTCGGACGACGGGACCCTTATAGGGACACTCCAGGGTCTACGCCGTGCTCTCCGCCTCCTGCAGGCTGAGGGTCCGGCTGTTGGCCTCTACGTCAACGCGAGGAAGACGCGCATTCACTGGCCGAACACGCTCCTGCCGGACCGCACGGAATTCCTCCGCGAATTTCCTCTGTCCGAGTGCTCGCGCGACGGCCTCGAGCTCCTAGGAGCGCCGATGGGCAACCGGGCCTTCACCGATGCATACCTACGGGGCAAGGTCGATGGGTGCCACCGCACCTCCGACTGCTGACTCACGTTCGTGACCCCGCCCGTTTCCACATGCACCGGCTGTGCGCGTCGGCATGCCTCGTCACCCACGCGTTCCGGCTCGCCGACCCACAACACTCGGCCCCCGCTGCACAAGCCTTTGACGCCTGCAGAGGTGGTCTTACTCGGAGCTACACGGGATCGCCCTGACAGACACTGCATGGGACCAAGTCACGCTACCGATTCGCCACGGAGGTCAGGGATTTACCCTCATCTCCCCATTCCTACACGGCTCGGTCGCAGCTAGTATCATCGACGCGGTTCCGGCACGTGAGAGATCGGCATCGTACACCACGCAACGTTCTGCCGCCGTCTCTGGTCACCGATACCGGGTGACAGGGCGTTCCTGGTCCGACAAGCCTTGCCGCGAATCCGTGACTTCCTGCAATGTATCCCTGGGCGTCCGTACTCCGTCGACATTGGCCCATTCGACCCATGCCTGCTTGCTGCCAAACCATCCAACCTCCAAACCTTCTTAAACGGTGTGGAGCAGGAGGCACAGGCAAGGGTCCACTGGCGTGATGACTCATGGGTGACACACCCCAACCCGGCTCAGCACAGCACTCAAGAAGTTCGACATCGGATTCGTGGCCTGGCGTTCCGGAACAGCCCCGCCGCCGCTTTTCTCATCGCTCACCCCACAACGCTACGGTGGTGTCCTCGGCCCACTGGTAGACCATGATCCGCCGGCACCTCGGCCTCCCGTCATGACGACTCCCGCCTGCTCACCTGCGCCCACTGCAACCAAACTATGGACACACTCGGAGACCACGCGGCGGACCTTTGCCCTGCCAGCTTCGGCCGCCCGCATCGCCACAACTCGCTACGCAACGTTTTCGCCTACCACGTTGCTCGTGCTGCGGGCCTTGACTGCCAATACGAAGTCCCGCTCCTTGTCCCGGGAACGAATATACGCCCGCGGACATTCTCATACAACCCCCACCCTGCCCACAGGCCAACAGGTCCGCCCCATAGCCTGCGACCTAACCGTTGTCTCGCCGTTAAAACAAGGCGTGCGCACAAGGGCCACACAAGTGGCCGGCGGCCCCGCCGACATTGCCCACCGAGACAAAGTCAAAGACCTGGAGCGCAAACTGGTACGCCGCATCCCCCCTCCTTCGCACAACACCCTCCAGGAACCGAACTTCAAGTTTCAGCCCCTGGCTTTCGATTCCCTGGGTGCCCCATCCCCCGCCTCCATTCTGTTCTCGAAGACTTCATCCCGCGCATCGCAGAGAAGCTCAACACAACCACAGCAGTGATCCGCAGACGTATTTATCAGCGCATTAGTTGCACACTGTGGTCTTCTGTTGCAATGGCGATTCTATCGCGAGCCCCACTGCACGTGCCTGACGTGGAACATCCGGTTAGTTCTTAGCCGTATAGTCAGTCCTGCAGTGTACACGATAGATACTCAATGAAGTAAAGTTTCTTGTCTCTGTGAAATATTTTTGGAAGAGCCAGCTTTCGCGGATCGCGTCCAAGTGTCACTCGACACCTGGTGTGCAGTATCCGCCGCCGTATCTACCAGCGACTGAGTTGCACTCTCTGGTCATCCATTGCTCAAGCTATCCTGTCCCGAGCCCCGATGCGCATGGACGACGAGGTACATCCGGTTAGCTCTTAGCCGTATAGTTAGGACGTGCGCAGTCCTCAGTAGATACTGAATGCATTAAACTTCTTTCTGACCACACATTTATCGGTCAAAAAAGGTGACTCCTTGTTAGATATGGAAGAGATGGCAATTATCCTGCGGCACAAACATCCATGTGCAAACTAACCTTGGCTGGCAATATAGTCAGATCCTGCAGCGGACACCCGTTGCACGGCGGCGAGTCTCAGCAATGAGGCGGGCATAGTGGCGTGGGGTGACCGCTAGTGCGTTGCGGACGTGGTGGGCGACCCACGAACGAAGCTTTGGGCTAACGAGGCGAGAAGCCTCACGTTGCAGGCGGGTGGCGACACCCTGGGCGGCGGTGATGTCCAAAGAGGCGCAGGTTTGGGTGCGCGTGAACGGTGTCAGCTGCATTTCCGGATACCTACGACGTAAAGTTTTCGAGGCGGGCGGAAACCCTCTGTGCTGATGCTCGCTACGGTAAGGCAATGCGTACCCTCCACAACGCCCCGTGCGCAGATGTGAATGCTCCTACCACAGTTCAACAACTTCGGGACCTTCACCCCTCCCCGCCAAGGCCAGTGACTCCGCTCCCGAAGACGTCCTTCCGCCGCTGCCCCGCATCACGAGGCTGACGTCGCAAGGGCAGCATCCCGCGTGCCCGCGACATCACGGCAGGCTCCGACCGCACGCCCTCACGTTGATTTCACCTGCTCTGCAAGACCCCTCTCAGCCCTCAAGCAGGTGTCACTGGCCTTAGTGTCTTAACCAAACTGGTCACCCGGATAGCAAATGGGGACCTTCCGGACATAGTCCTCCCAATACTTACCGCTGCCACACTGTTTCCGCTTCAGCCAAAACCCGGGAAGATCCGTCCGATTGCGGTCGGATCTGTTCTTCGGCGCATTGTGACGAAGACATTACTTCCATCGGCGATGGATGATTCTGGCGACTTCCTGGCCCCTTCCAAATGGCCAACGGTATCAAGGCCGGCATGGATGCCATCGTCGATGATGTTCGCACATTACTACGCCGGGTTTCCTCGGACCCGCATGTCGCCACCGTCCTCATTGACGCAGTAACGCCTTCAATCGTGTTGATAGGCAAACAATGCTTAACGTCCTCCCATCTCGTGCCCCAACGATTGCTAACATGATTTATAGTCGGACCAACCCGCCTTTCATCATTCCGAACCGTGACCGAACGATCCTGTCGAGCGCACAGGGCACCCAGCACGGTGACCCTGCTAGCATGCTGCTTTTCTCTCTCGCTATCGAGCCACTCATCCAGCGGATAGCCGTGGAGGACGGCATTTTCTTTAATCAGCGGTAAGCTGATAATGGGACGATCATGGGGTCTCTTGACGGACTCCGAAGAGCTCATCGGTCACTCGCCCGGTACGTCCCGGCTTTTGGCATATTCATCAATCACCAGAAGACTCGCATGTACTGGCTGACCATCACGCCCATGGACAGAGCAGCTTTCCTGACTGAGTTTCCTCTTTCCGAGTGCGCCGGTGACGGCTTCGATCTCCTCGGCGCCCCGATTGGAGACGCTACATTCACCAAGGCGTTCCTCCGGGACAAAGTTGATGCGTGTCAACGCACCCTGAAGCTTCTCGAGCACATCCGTGACCCACGCGCCCGTTTCCGCATGCATAGACTCTGCATCGGCATGCCGCGTCACGCACGCACTCAAACTTGCCGACCCAAAACACGCCTCTGACCTGGCAGCTGAGTTCGACTCCGTGCAGCGTTTCGCCTATCAGTCACCTCATGATGTCGCTCTCACGGACTCAGCGTGGACCCAAGCGTGTCTCCCGATGCGTCTCGGTGGTCAGGGGTTCTCCCTGATTGACCCCTTCCTCCACGGAGCAGTAGCCGCCAGCCTCATGGATTCAGCACCGGACCGCCTCTGCACCGCGTCGTACTCTACGGCGCGATCCGAAAGCGCCCTTCCAAAACGCGCTCGCTGCGACAGGACATTCTTCTTTGCCGGCCAACCTAAATTGCCCCTCCGCGAGTTCGTACCCTTCGTCACCGACCTCGGCCCCTTCGACCCTACCGCCCTTGCTAATAAGCGCGGCAACCTCCAACATTTCTAAATTGGGCACAGCATGAGGCAAGGGCCGAGGATGTCTTGGAGGATGATCTCTGGAGGGATGTACCGAGCCCAAGACATCACCATGCTTACAAAAACCATCGCCGGATATTAGGCCTCGCTTTTCGCCACAGTGGTGCCACTGCCTTCCTTCAAGCGCACCCAACGGCTGCCACAGAAGTTTCCCCCTTTCATTGGAGCATAATATTACGCCGCCACCTGGGTCTCCCGGTCTGCACAGACTCGATGCCGCTGAACTGTCACCACTTCCAACAACCGCTGGATGTTTACGGTGATCACGCCGCTGACATGGGCCCCTCTGAGTTTGGACGCCGACACCGGCACGACTCCATCCGTAACGCCCTCGCTTATCACCTCTTCGGCACCGCTGGTTTGGACACCCAGCTCGAGGTGTCTGACCTCATCCCCGGCTCCGAACTTCGGCCCGGAGACATCCTTGTACATCCTCCCGCTTCCCCGCTGACCCCCGTGAGAAACCCATTGCATGTGACGTTGACATTACATCGCCGTTTACGTCGTCTGCCGCCGCAAGTGCGACGAGATTTGCCGGCGGCGCCGCTACCCAAGGATATCGCCGGAAGATCCAGAAGTTGGAACACGAGCTGTCCAGGCGAAATGGTCCCCCTTCTCTGGACCCTTCCCGCGATACACGCGACCTTGGTTTTTCAGTTGCAGCCCATTGCTTTTGACTCGCTAGGAGCTGCATTATCTGATCCCGTTCGTTTCCTTGAACGCTTTATCGATCGAGCTGCGAAGAAATGTAACGTCTCTCCCACCATCTTTCGCACCCGCATATATCAACGCTTGAATTGTATCATATGGTCGTCGGTAGTAATGGCCATCATTTCGCGCGCTGTACTGCACGTGACCGATGTGGATGGCGAAACGATGTCGCGGACATTGGTAAAGGTAACTAGCGGTAGGGATGGAAAAGCGGGTGCGCACTGGGAGACGAATCGAGAGGAGGATGAATACGAATTTCTAAAGGCACAGATGGGTGTCAGAAAAAGTTTGGGACATCTGGAATTGGAAAACTGCTTTGCACATGCGAAACGGTACATGAGGACAGCGTGACGCGAAAACTACTTTGTGTCTCTCGGGTAGCGGATAAGATTGTCCGTGTGGCAACACTTGGAGGGAGGGGAGGATTGCGGCTAGGGTGTATCGCGGATCAGTGCAATATCGAAATGCTGATTTTAGGATCAGCGGAAGTTACGAATGTCTAGTCAAGTTGGTGCGGAGGAACGCCGAGGGGGGGAGTCGGCTGAATGGCTGGCTCGGGAGGAGCATATTGTCTAACGGGGCAGGGGAAGCGAGGAAGCAGCGATGAGAGTGGATGAGATGGTGGGAAAACTTGGAGTGAAGGCGAGGGAGATTTTGGAATTTGGAGACGAGAGTGAAACGGGTGAGGGGCGGGTACGGAGCGAGCGGGGATATAGGTGTTGCATATGCTCACTTTTCTGGTGTACGTGGTGGGAATGGAGTTGTTGGTAGTTTGCTTTATTGACGTCGGGTTGCAGTGTCATAGGCATGTAGGGGGAAGTCGGGCAGACGGAAGAGTATCAAGGTTGCCGGAGCAAGCACAGGCTCTTTTCGCGCGGTTGGTATTACGTAATGATTAAGGAAGAGGGGCATGGTGGTTGAGGTAGAATTGCAAGCTTAAACGAGGGCGATGGTGGGAAGAGCAGTGAAACCCGCCATGGCATAGCAGGCCTTGTCCCTTTGCAGAAAGAATTACACACAGAGCATGAATACAACCGCAGCAAGTCGTCCATTGAATTAACTTTAGCCAGCATGCAGCAATTTCGCGAAGGGGAGGAGGTTTGCAGTGCGGTACGTCCACCGCGGGACATCAGCATTTCCTTGCGAATCATATCTACAAAAACGCGTCGGTTGCAATTAGAATACACTCGGTACCTCTTCGCCATCGCCACCACAGCTACAGCTGGGCAAAGACCGCGAGCTCCCCTTGCCCTCCTTTCTTTCCACTTAGGCAGTCTTCTTCCAAGTGCCTCTCCCTCTGCCATTGACGACCTTACGCAAGCCCCTCTTGAACCTGGCCAACTGTCCGTAATACGCTCTGCCGCGATGTTCGCCACATCTGCCGGTGGAAAAGCTTGTAATTGCAAATTGCGTTCCCGGTTGGGTGTTTTGCAGAAACAATGGACCTTCAGAGTCACCATAACATGTACGCGTGTCTCCGACATGCGGCCATCCTCTAGCCACGGCACATACCATGGTATCCTTTTGTAAAAACTTTGCAATTCGGTTCCTCTCCTGACCTGCAGATGCGTCGACATCACGAATTCTAACTTTAGCATTTTGAACGCGGTCGGGAATCGGGTCATCTCTGAAGTTCGACCATAGCCGATTGCAAGCACGAGGGTGAAGGAGGGAGAGGGGGGAACGATGGTTATTGGATGGTACCATCGGGATGGGATAGGACGTTCAAGTTGGATAACAGCGACATCGAAACAAAAGTCATTAGTGCCTTTGCGAAAGCGTTTGTGAGTATGGACGGATTGGATCAAGATGGCGGGATACGTTGTATTGTTGAATGTGGCACGTGGGTTGCGTTCGGCAATGAGTGCATAAGAGCGGGTAGTATCTGGTAGACCGAGGAGGAAACGTGACTGAAAGCAGTGTGCGGCGGAGACGAGATGGCGGGGTGCGAGAGTTGTGGCGGTGCAACGGGCGGGTTGGGAATAGCCCCCCCTGGGCACGCCCAGGGCGACCATTGCCGGTCCCTTCACACGCGACATCACCATCGCTTCCCCCTTCAAGTCTACTACTCGCCCGAGGGCCAACCTTGTCGCATGGGGTTACTGCCGAGATACTCCAACGTGATAAGATCCGCGGTCTCAGGTGCAAATTCTCACGACCACTCCTGAACCTCCCTGACGGCTTATTGCGCGATCCTAACTTCTCCCAGCCCCTTTGATTCTGTTGGCAAGCCTTCTCACACCACGGAAAAATTCGTTGAAGAATTTATCCCACGGATAGCCGTCTGCCTGTTTACGTCCGGAACGGTCCGCCGCGGGAACTATCACTTCTTAGGCTCTACGACATGGCCATCTGTAGCGACGTGCGTCCTGCTCCCCTTGAAAATATTCGGTGTCACTTATCCTTCCTTCCTTGCTGACCTCCTCAGATTTTGTTTTCGCTCTTCCATGCGCCCGCGCCCGCGCGTGGACATAGGGACGGCGCGGGCGCCGTCCCTATGTCCGTCCCTTTGCGTGTCCTTGCGATGGCACAACCATGACTACGGATCTCTCGCCGCGCCGTTTTTGTCGATGGCTAGTTCGAATGGATTCTAGTTCCGCGCAGAGCGGAGGTCGGCGCAGCTCTGGCAGCCAGCGGTCAAATTCGTTCGCGCGGAGCCTTCTTCATTGTGGTTGTCGCTTCTGTAAGCGGCCATGCTTACACTGGAATCATCAATGTTTGCTCGTTATGTTTCTGAGCACACACTTCATACGTACCTAGAGCAAGAACTGGATGGTCAGCATCGGTCACGTACAGTGGGGCGCGAGAAATGATAGCCGAGGCCACCGAGGACCGTCGAACACAGCTACAATAAGGCGCTGATAGATTCGCGTGCGAAACGTGGCACCCTCCTCGGGAGGTGTAATATCTCGTCGCAATGCGCGGAATAAACGTTTCAAGAAACAGAACAGTGGCCAGAAATGCCGTCTCTAACGAGTCGGGAGGGGATGTCTGGTAGCGGAAACCCTGGTGGCGAGAGCGGTTATCCAATGGTGGTACAAGGCGTCTGGAGAGCTTACGTTCAAGGTCCTGGACCTTGAGGCGGTAAGCATGAACGGTGGCGCCTGCGGCGACCTGGGTGGCTTTCGTGACGGAGGCCGCCGATTCAAACGGCAAAAACGTTTCGAGTTGTTGTCGCTATCTCGTGTTCAGATTCTGCACGTGATTCCGATCGGAGAGCTGTGTCAATTCCTTTTCGGGCCCAAGTCGGCGATCTGAGCTCACCCAGAAGCAGTCGATACCTTCAATCGCTTCATCCTGAATTGCATACCCTCGTCATTCGTAACGGCGCTCCCACACGTACTGCATAGAATGGATGCCGATGTCAACCACGCAGGCGTTGGAATGACCCGGGACTCCTCCACTAGTCTGGACCGAATGCAAGAGGTTGCATAGGCTGTCCATCACAAGTGAAATATCTCACGGGGTCGGCTCGAGTCTATCCAACTCGCGAGGACGGAATTTATTCCGACAAGGCGCAACCCTATCGCGTGATAACCTGCACGCCAATCCATGCCCACCAATGGAAATTTTAGACAAAAGGCAACCTCTTCACCGCGTGATCGCTACAGTCGCTCTTCAGCCGCTCTATGTGAATAGGGCAATTTTCTCACGTCGTTGCAGAAAGCCAATAGGGTGCATAACGATATTGCTTCCCCCGTCCACGACGCCCAGGTGCTCTCCAATAAGTTGAGTTTCCAGCACAAACACATTATGGTCGGCATCAACCTGTCGGGCACTTTCGACACGTGCAGCAGATCTAAAAATGGTGAATTACCTGCTCGAAGCGCGTCAGCAAAGCTCCAGGGTCTCATTCTACGACAGAGCACAGCTCTCTCAATGCGGTCCGCCGCCTTTGCCCAGCTGATACCCTCTTCGCACCACCTCGGGCACTGACAGAAAGTAATACAGGTGAGCACACCATTGCAAAGTGAGCATATTCATTCTTCCACAAAGGCTGCGTAATTGGAACAGCCAGTTACATTACTAGTGCTTGTCAGCTTGTCTCCATCCAGAATGAAATCCAACTCCATTGGACGGCTACAAAAAGGCGGAATCAGTCTCATAGCATGGTAGCTGCGGTCATTCACTCGTGTTGGACGCCTTTGACAGCTAAGTGTACCATTGCAATACGAGGCCATATTAATCCGCGAGCTCCGTAATCGCATCGCCTGGATATCGCGCATCTTTTATGGCGACGGCACGTGGCCGGCCGAAAAGCACGCTTTCTACTCGATTTGGTTGTCCCACGCAAATGTGCTTCCAAATGGCGGCGTCCCCTAAGATTCGTCTCTCCTATCCAATCCGTGTGAAAACGGTAGTTTGATAAAATGGCGACGGCCTGAATTTTCTGTAATAAACTACATCCCTCCCCCGCTTGGCACATTTTCTACTCAGCAGTCGATATGGACTGGGGATGCCATCGTGGGGGCCAATTTTCTCAAGCAAGAGTAGTTCGAACTGGGCCAGGCTATCAATCAGCAGACTGAGAATTTGTTGTCTTGGGTAGAAAACTCTACGCGATCCACCTGAAGCTTTACGAGTGAAAATCGCAAGTGCATCTTGTATCATCTTTCACCGCTGCTGGTGACGTCGTCGGCATTCGTCAAATACAAGGGCAGCGCAAACTTTTCGATTTCTATGCAACCCAGGACGTGTCATGCTCTCGGGGTGGTTCTGAATGGTAGGTTGTTGCTCATGTGTGTAGAAGAGGAGTTTTGCAGGATAATTGGTGTCCTTTGCGAAAGTGTATACCCAATACGTACGGTGGAAAAGTTCAAGGTGTGTAGCAAGGGTTGAACGGGGTATCCTCTCATGTGGCGTTATCCTACAGAGAAACGGGTACTTGGTGTTGAACAGAGTGCACGGGGACCGCGGCTGTGAGGTTTCAGAAAGGGTTGACGAGATGGAGAACAAGGGAGCAGTCACGAGTTTTCAAGAGTCAAAACGCGGTCAGGAGGTCAACTGAATGGGGCGCTGAGGGAGCAACCGCAACCTCCCTGGCAGTATGGTTGTTTGTTCACATCAACAGCAGGTGGTTTGACGTTTGGTGGAACGATGTGGAGAGGCTCCTTGTTTATGATTTGGATAGACGCGCAAGGACCGCGTAATGGTTCGCTGGGATGCGTGGTGAGACGGTGTGCATAGTATGTACAGTACTGTACAGTGCAGTATGTACGGTAGGATAGCGGTGGCATGATGAGTTGAAAGAGAGGATGAAGTTTTATGGCGGCGATGATGAAAAGGCTTTCAAGGAGGATTTATGAGATGAGGCGGTTGGTTGATTGACGTCATCATGAATGACGGAGAAGTGTGGACGTGTGCACAAGACGAGGAATATATGTAGCGTTGTCATAGAAAGAAAGGCAACACACGACTCTCCACCACCACCACCACCCATGTCATACGCTGCATACAGGACAGTACACCCTTTTTTTATTTTTCTCCAAATTCTCAAATCCATAATTTAGCACTTTTGGCTATCGCAGGCGCACCGCCGTTCGCACACCAATTGGCCCAAATGCCGTCATATTTTCACCACCGCCGAGCCCCCTTTGTCCATCCCCGACCTTTCCCCATCCATCACACTCACTTATAATCCCACACGGCATCCCCTCCCCTCTACCTCCTCACCCACCCTCTCCATTTTGCATCTCACATCCCCTTCCACCACCACCATCATGCATTCCGCACCCACCGCAACCGAATCCACCACCACCCCCACGTCCCCCAAAACCGCCCCTCCTTCCTCACCCTCCTCCTCCCCCAAATCCGCCCACCAACCCCCCTCCCACAAAGTCCCTCCCCCACCCCGCACCTGTCCCTTCTCCTCCACCTCCCCTCCCCTCCTCTACAACCTCTCAATGCCCCTTTGCCATTCTCTCCCCCGCCACCGCCTCCGCCTCCCGCGCCTCCCGTGCCGTCCAAGCCGCTCTCCATTCAAACGCCATTCCCCCACATCTTATCGCTCAAGCACAAATCGCACACCCTCGTCGACGCTGTCCGTTGTGGGTCCGTGCCCTCCGCTTCTCCGCCAAATTCGTCGCTAAGAAAGTCTTGTTCCGTACTTGCAAATCTGTCCTCGTGGCCGTGATCCGTCGTAACAAGGGGGTCACCATCGCGAGGTCGTTTGCGTCGACAGTTGATCCGCCGTTTTTTGGAAGGGCAACCACTTTTTGTCGCTTTTGTTCCCGTGTTTCCCTGTCAAACCGCGGAGAGCTTGCCTTGCCGGGGTTGCGCGCTGCAAACTTGACCATCAGTTTTGTGTCTATCGTGGTGCAGTACATACCAGGCTGTCCATGTGTTTGGTTCTTCCTTGCTCGCGTCCCGGTACAATCGTGTGCACCATCGTTGGACATTTGTAATCATGCCTCCCCCACCTCAGTTTGCATTGCCCCGCCGGCATGACCGCCTACCATCGCATGCCATCTTGTCACTGTCCACCGTTTCCATGTACGCCCCTTGCGTTGCGCCTCGTCACTCGTATGCTACTAACCATCATGTAAAATCTATTGCAGAATAACCTCCGCAAGCCCACCTCCCGCTGCATCACCTCTCTGCTTTGGCACACGTACAGCGTAGCATGCAGTGGACATTCTCCGTCATGCGCAATCCCTCGTGTAGCTGTCCGCATCTCGCCCTGCGCCGTACTTGCGCGCACTCTCGTCGATTGCTGCATTGTACGCTCTGTCGAATAGGGTTCTCTCTCGTGGCCCCCCGGTTATACGTCGCTTGCACTCGTGAGCGTGCCACTGCTGCCATGTTCCCGAGCCGCTTGAGGAAAGCGAGGTGGTAGAGTGGCCAGACGATCATGCGAATGGTGTGGATTTGTGACTGGAAATGCGATTGGTAAGGTTGCAGCAGCTGATGTGGGTAGTACTCGACGGTGTGGTGGTTGGGAATCGGGCGCAGGCTCTATGCGACGCTTGTGGGACGCGACGTGTGTTGTGCGTACGGCCGTATCGACGGTGTGGATGCCAGTTGGACGGGTTGCCTGCCTTGGATGCAATTGTGCGTTCCCTGTGCCCAATTGCAATGTGCGGGCGTTGGTGCCTTGTGATCTGCCAGAATCGGTTTGCGGTGCTCTTTGGTTGCAGTCTGGATTGTGCAATGGGATTGCCGGATGGGGAGTGTTGGGCCACGATGCAGACGGCGTTACTTGGTCGTGTGCATTGCTGGGTTGCTTGCTCATGCTGCTGCGCTGCTGATGGTGTGAGGTTGGGGAGCGCGCTTCTTGTGCGGATGAGGAGAATTGGTCGTTGCCGTCCGATCTTCGATATCGGTTGCGGGTGCTCGGACTGTAAACTCAAGGTGCCCCTTTGGCCTTTGCGAGTTGTGGACATTTTATGATCGGGCACGCGAAATTTTTGCAGAGTATCGAGGAGGCACTGCCCATTGGAGAGAATCTTGGCCAGGAAATGATCAAGGTTGCTGCGCGAGATCACCTACTGCAGCGCAAGGCAGTCGAATTCCTGGTCGCAAGCACTGTGCGTAAACGCTGTGCTTCAAAGGCTGATAGCAAAGGACATGAAGACTTTCAGAGAAATAAAAAGTGATGCGCAGATGATTACTCTCCCCTAAGGACCGAGTGTGGGCTACTCGTCTGATACTGGGGCGCAAGTCCGCTCCCCACAACTGCGGCCCTCTCTTTCCTGGCCCACTCGGTTCAGTGCTACGAGGAACGTCTTGACTTCAATGACGCTCCACCCGTGGCGCATTCCACTTGTTGAACGTCGCCTTCGCTAGTTTCCCCTTTTCGTGATCTCCTTGCGGAATTGACACCGACGCGGCATTGCACTCCGCCGGTTCGATTAATGGTTCCGGTGCTCCAATTCTCGCTGGGTGGATCTTCTCCACTGCTCCCCTGCTCTCTGTCAGCTCCTCTTGCGCTTTCCCTGCCGATCCAGTTCGCAACTCACTTTCAGCTGCTCGGCTTGATATTTTCTGCGGCCTCTATCGTACAGTACTAGCGACAGCCTCATCCTCGTTTCCTCTGGCGTATTGCTCGAGCTCTAAGCGCATGTTTTAGTTTCTTTTCACGGAGACTACCCCCGCGCATTGTCGTAACCCTTGCGATTTGCAAGAGAAACAAAATATGGTGGATGCGCTGCTCGACATAGAGCCAGTTGACTTATTTGAAACAATTTAACTGACTCTATGTCGAGCAGACGAGCAGCGCACCCACCAGAAAGTGCCTGTTTCGACAAAGTCCCCATCGAAACGATCATCTAAGGTGTAACACTTCGCATTGACAAATCAGCCACAGATTGGCTACCCTCAACTAAAACTTAGAAAAGCGGCTCGGATCCAAAGGAGAGCAGGACCCTTTCAAAAGTTCCTCTCATTTCTGAAAAGGACAAACGGCGTGCCTACCCAGAGTGTAATATTTGATTCCACGCTCAAGCTTCTTCTCAGTACATCAACAGGGCCCCGGGGGACTCAAATACTCAAGCGAACCTATGCATCCAAGCGACCTTTCTAATGTAAAACTTCTCCACTGCATGATCGCCCTGCCCTATAGACAACCTCTACATGTCGTAATGCTAATTTCTGGCCACGTTGCTAACGCTGCGCAAACTTCTGCTTAAGAGGCTCGATTCTTCAAGCTGTATACCCTTAGGGTCTAACAGTACTCTGTGCAAAGTTGACTGCTACTGCTTTCGGGTTACCATTACTCCATGGTGTGCTTCTCCGACACCAAAGTTACGGAGGCGGGGCGTTTCAAGTAGACAGTGGGTTTAAATTGCTTTGCCTCCAACTTGAGACGATCAAATGCCAAATAACTTGATTCAGTTCCCTCAACAAGAACTGTCAGAGTTCCCTGTCTCAACAGATTAAGCACCATTTTCACTTTGAATCCCTCCGATATCATCGGGCCCACTCTTCTGGCCATCTTATGGTTATGGGAACACAATCCCCGACTGGCATATGCCCACCCATCCTGGGTACTTGCGAAAAACATATCCACGTCAGGTTGCACAGCACTTACCCCAAACCACGTGCAGTCACTGTCCTTGTCCAAGCGGAAGGTCCATTCATGTCTCCCTCCACTTAACCATGGGGATGTTAAACACCTCGAGACATAGGTGGTTGATGTCTCGACCCATAGTTTCAAACCATTATCCCACAAGGAACCCCCTCGAAAACTGTCAAACAATGGTCGTCCACGCTCCGCCTCCAAAGCCTGCTGCTGGTAGGCCTTGAATAGTACATCGTGATGGACCAAGCCTGAAACCTCGACATAATCCTGGATGAAGGACGGTTTCATCCGTTCCATATTGATGTATTTAACTAACTCTCTAGCGTCGTTCCAGCGGGCACCCAGTGCCTCGTTATCATCATCTGCTTTCTGAGTTGATATAGGTGGGACGACTTTTGTGTCGTCGCAGATATCTCGCATCGTACGCCCATGTTCGGTTTCTTCCATTTTGGTATGTTTCACTGGCGGCTTTAATTTCTTCAAGGAGGAAAGGTGCTTGCCATCTGTGGCCCAAAAATATAAAACCTGAAACAAATACGACTCACTGGCAAACAAATCGGGATCCTTCAAGACTTGAGCCAACGAGTCCTTCCCAGCATGAGGACACCGCTATCAATGAAGGGATTGAGACCGTCGACCCTGGGACGCTTGGACTTTCTGCGAAAGTCTGCAACCAAGAAGCACTCGTGCGGGGCGCGTCGCAGCACGCGCATAACCTTTTCTAGAACCTCGTCGACCAATATGTTGATGCCCGGATGTCTTCTGGTTGCCTCCAACACCAAACACGCAAACTTTGGAACAACGAGGGTCATGGATCCAAGGGACGTTGCAGCACGGAGAGCAAGTTGATTTATGCCGCAATAATCACTGGCAATAATCAAATCAATCATATTGATGAGGTCTTGAGATCGGATATGCTCTGCAAAGGCCTCATCCGGTTTGCGCTTTGCGGACTTGCGATTCGCTACAACCTCCTCGGCCTTGTGCAACAGTGGGCAGTCGTCGGTGTAGGCATAGGTGAGGACTTGACGGAGTGTAGAGGCGGGATGAGGGAGGGTGAGCTCGGATTGGAACAATCGGCATAATCGGAAAAGAATTGGGATCGAAAGTAGGCGCTGCGGACGGCGAGAAGTGCTCGAACGGCGGGGATCCTTTCGTTGTCGGAGGATATTAGAGTGACATCGGCAAAGTGATGAGCCATGGAGCCGAGAAGGTTGGAGCGGATGGCGTCTACAAGAGTTTTCGGGACGGTTTGGGGCATTGTGGATGGTGAATGGCGAGGATTGAGAAAATTAGTGGGTGGGGTGGAGGATGAACCGTTTGGGTGTGGAAAGAGTGGGAAGATCGTTGGGAGGGGGAACTGCTACTTTTTCGATCGCCGTTAAATATGACAAGCGGGCGGATCGTTCATGGAAAAATGGGAAGGTGCATGTTTTCCCGTGGTGAGGAAAAAATAACGGCGAGGTTTATGGATGGCTTGATTACTGTACTGACAATAAAAATGTCCCACAAACTCCATTGCACCCCTAATTCAAATTTGCATTACAGTACTGTACTGTACGTACTATCGTACCATACTGTACTGCGCGTCCACCTTTTTGCCCCGTATAGTGTAGCATTGCCCGAAAAATTAGCGACCTGATCAAATGAAACAGTACAGTATCCACATAATGGTATTATTTGATGAGCTTTGCAACATGGGCAAAACCTTTTTTTAATTTTAATTAAAACACCCCAATTTCCCCCCATTATTATATTGTACCGTATTCCAGCAGAAACGCATGACTGAATACCTAGCACTTTACTGCATCAATATCGAGGCTTTCGACTATGTTGTTGGCCAAGTGCTAACAAGGGTGGTCCACGTCGGCCACGTGAACACGCAAGCGGGACACGATAGCGTTTGCCAGAGAAGACCAGATCGTGTAACTAATGCGCCGATAGATTCTCGTTCTGTAAGAGCAAATCAACCGGTGCGCTATTTCAATTTCTGAGCAGAATTTTAGCGCTCTTGTCGTCCAAATGCAAACCTACCGGTGCGCTATCCGGCTAATTTCGGCTCTAAATTTTAGATCTAGCGCTATATGTATTTCTATTTGAGAACAATATAGATATGGAAATAGCGCACCGGCTGGCCGGAATTAACCGAAATTAATCTCCCTTTCGGCCAATTAGAACGTAAGCGCTATATGTGAACGTTTCATTCTTGCTCCGGAAGCCTCCCTCAGGGTAGTTTGCGCTTTTTTGACCGCCAAATGAAACATCTGTTCCTCTGTCAACCGTTGTACTTCTCTGGCGCCTTTTTGATACTGGGAAGCATCGCCAGTACATAACGTATCTCGATTTTAAACGAGAAGTGTCTGCCCGTTTTGTTCGAAGCTGGCCATACGGAAGACATAAACCCCTGCAATCGTTCTCGCAATTTTAAACAGTCATATACCAAGCAAGGAACCAACAAAAAGGTCTTGAATCACATCACAGTCGCAACCCCCAGATTGACAGAGCTTTACTTCTTTCGCAAATAAAGGCCAAGTACAAACTTCGGCTTACGTCTACCTGTTTTAAACAAAACACAGTGCGGCAAATACTGGTTGCTGCAACAATGCAGCCTGCTGCTTTGTTGCAGCGACCAGTATTCCTCTTTGGCTGGGTTTGACTTGGAAACTGAGAGCCTTGGCAATTCCTTTGATGTCTGTGGTACTACTGCCAATCTAGCTCAGAGGGCGGAGAGTCGACCACCCCAGATTCAATCCGAGAGTTTTCCGTCTCGATCGCCAGCTGCGAACAGTAGAGGAAGGGGAGGTAAGAGAGGCAGAGGGAGGGGATCCCGTGGCAGGGGCGTTGGTGCAACGGAGGAAACGATTGCTGGAAAAAAGCGGGGAAGGGGAAAGGCGTTTACGGAGGAAGGAGCACTAGGCCTGGAAAAGGCTTGGATTGAGCAGTCGGGAAAGGGCTGCAATCAGAATGAGCCTACCTTGTGAAACGGGATCGCTTCTTTCTGCCAGAGAAAGTACAACATAGACCGTACTGCTAGCTCATTGTGTAGCACGTGGCAGAGGCTCGCACGTGAAGGCCAGCATTTTATTGCAGCGTGAATGAAAGTACGGTCAATGAACATCTCTGGAGCAAATGCGGACGATCTGGAGGAATTGGCTCAGGAGCAGTACAGGAAGAAGGCGGGTAGCAAAGGCTCTGATGGGGTTCTTATGTACAGCGCCGCCTTTCAAGTTCGTCGCTGTAGCCGACTTTCTTTGCCAGCAGGACAAGTTTGCGGACGACTGCGCAAAGAGGCAGGCAAAGTCACCTTGTAAATCGCCACCTCTCGGATCCAATGAGAGCAATTCTGCTGGTCACGTTCGCTGTGCCAGTAGTAAAGACGTAGCTCAAGGGTTTTTAAATCAGTCCAGCATTGTTGTTCATGAAGAAGATGTGGCGGCAGCGATGGCCGCGGGGGTCCTGTGGCCGAAGTGGTACAGGCAGAGAATGAGACCCGTCCAGTAGGCGTTAAGAGGAGGAAAATGGAATATAAGTAATGCGCAGACAAAGAGAAACTTGGCATTGTTCTCGCTGATATCAAGAAAAGCATGGAAGAGGGGAACAAAATCTTGCTTCGTTCAGTCCAGAGAAAAGAGGAGGAGCATGACACCAATGCTGACTTGCAGCTTTTAAAGCTCTTGCCTCCGGAATCTGAGGACTTCAAGGAGATAATGAGGGATGTAATGAACGCAAGGCGCATGAGAGTACAGGAAAAGCGTAGCAGGAGGGGGTGCGAGGAGTCAGAGGGTGATGAAGGAACTATTCCGCCGGAAGAGGATAGAAACTTCGATAGCGGGGCTCAGGTTCTCAATGAGAATGAGTGAAGTAGTGGTGAGGAAGATGGTGATTAAGGTCAGTAGAAAATAGTAGAATAAAACATGAAGTAGCTCTCAATGAAATCATTCTTAGGAAGTTCTTTCTGTTCTCAAAGGAAGATAAAGCAGAATGAGACACCAATTTCTTATCCAAGATTATGGGGAACTTGCCCAACAAGATTGAGATAAACAACGCACACTAGAGCAGTTTTGCCTAGCCCTATCGCTACCTTCAGTGATGCCAGTGATATTTGAGCCAAAGTGTAGTCCTAAAACTAAACACTCGTCTGAAGGACTCTCCTACATGGCGGTTTCCATTTTGCTCGTGCTATTCCGATACAAGACTCCCGCACACCAGCGACTTGAGTTCTGAAACCCAGAGAAACCACACATGCTTTACTTAAAAATGGTGCATCAGGTCTATACTTGGGTCAGAACTAAGGCAAAGCAGGGTTTGGGAAGGTGTAATACGCCAGGCCAGTGCACAGGATTCCTGTACACCTTTACTGCGGCAGGAAAGAGTCAAAATGCAACAGATGATTCTGTCTCCTGCGTTTCTTGAGTTCTACAGGAGGAGTGGGGATATGGCTCATGTTTTCAAGCAATAGAGCATAGATTTAAGGCACTGTCGCTAAACGCAGTCCTAGATATTCTGTTATTTCTTGTTCTACTGTGCAAGGCCTAAACGAATGTCTGTGTCTGTCGCCGTCGCCGTCGCCGTTGCTGTGCAGAGCAAACCAGGTCTTGTTGGAGAGCTTGAAAACCCATAGAGGACGTCAAAAAGCTCTCTCGGATTTGCATGGATTCGATATCTGCTCCCCCTTCTTCAGATGCCTGTGCAGCCAAGCCCTCCGCTAGCTCGGCATTCTCATTCCCTCGCTCCAGAGATTGGGCGTGCTACTCATCATAAAGTTCCGTAATCAAATCAAAACCTCGCTCTCCTCAGAGACATCGTCCTGAAAAATGCCTACTTTATTCATCCTGACCAACATATTATGGAATATGACACATGTTTCACTCATATAAATGATATCATTCTTAAACCATAGGAGAGACTCGCGGCTCAAAACTTGAAAGCGTGCTTGAATGACACCAAAAGCTCTCTCAATGTCCTTTCGGAGAGCTTCTTGAATTTTGGTATACAGCTGCTCCCCCTCATTCGCAGGGTCATGGATCGGCTTGGCAAATATAGTCCATTCAGGATATATTACATCGACCGGTAAGTACGGCAAGGTACGTGCGCGTGATGACCCATGAATCCGATAGTCAGTTAGTAAGCAGAATCTACATATATCGCTCAGAATAGAAGTGAACAGAGGAGAAACTGCGAGCATTGACTTTTCATTATTTGTACCACACCGTCCCGCAAACCAGTTCCACAAGTATAGATCGCGATCTCACCAAATTTCAACCTGAATAGTTGCTAATTTCCCTTCTTTCGTGTTATGATACTGACACTTGAGCTGGTGGGGTCAGTTATTCCAAACAATTTTGCAACAATCAACAGCGCCTACACAACCTCTGAACCCATAATCACTGTAGCCTTCTTGAATACGTTGCAACTCAGAAACATTGTGTGTGTGCCATTCGCGTGGCATCGTCAATATCATCGAATGATTTGCCAGTTCCCAACACTCGAAGACAGGCAAGAACCTTGATTTCGGAGGGTATTCCTGGTTTACTAGCAGCATCTTTCTGCTGACGCCAAATGAGAGGAAAATGGGTAGTCAGATCGTGATGAAGCTTTAAAAACATACCGCGAGGAACTCTGAATCTTCGTCGAAAACTACGAAGGTTGTAGATGGGTTTGAATCCCAGATAGTCACGAAGCCAACTGCTTTCTCCTCGAATGATGTTTCGTGATACCTTCTTCCTTCCTTCGTAGTTCTTCTTTTTTTGCGGCTTTTGAATAGCTGCAACAGCAGCAGTTGATGCCGCGAGAGCAGCTGATAGAGCTTTCAGGAAGCCGCTGCCTCAATGGGGTCAAACATTAAGAGAAAGTGTTCGGAGCAAGAGAGGAAGGTATTTGAGAGGCAAGAACATAGATTGCCTCTGAATTTCGTTGAGGACTTCAGATGGGTTATCACTTAAGGTGCGTCATTCTGTTGTATGGTTTGCATTATTGGTAAACGCTGGACTCATTGCGACTGGTTGGCTCCTGTTGAGTGAGACTCGAGTATTGGACCGTTCACGGCAAAAACGGATCGATTTTAGCAACTCACCGGTAGGTTTGCCAGCCCAAACGGCTCTATTTTTATTTCTATATCTGTAAATATGATCTAAATTTTAGCGCACCAGTAGGTTTGCTCTAACACCAACTGATGTATGCAGCTTCTCCGCGATGTGCGGGAGGAGATCCTGCACGAAGAGGATAGTGGAGGGAAAAGAAGAACCCAGGAAATCAAAGGCCAGTGGTTGGAAATCAAAGTTGGGGGCCTGTGGGGAGTCGTTGGAAAGGGGCGGGAGTCGACGCGACAGTTTGCGTTCCAGTTCGGTGACCTTGTTGCGGTGCGCAACTGAAGTTTCAGTACCTCCCACTTCTGAGGCCGAAAGGTTGGAAATGATTATGATGGGTTTTGGATGGTAAATCTTAATTTTATCAGCTTATGTAGCGTTGTCAACAAAAAGTACAGCTTGTATCTGCCAAGGAGATATACTGTACTGCGTCGTTATGATCGACGAATGAATGCCTATTCGACCAGTACAGTGCCCGAAATAAAATGAAGTACACCGGTTCCCGTACTTTCGAAACCTTTGGGGCACCAGCCTTCATTTACATACCGCTTCGAAGGGCTTTTTAAACTATATAATGCCAAGTAACCAAATCGAAGGAAGCCGTGGTCATGTTAAAGTAATAGTTAAAAAAGGTATGAGAAATAAATGAAGGACACGAAATAATATATGGGACAGAAAGTGCTTATTCCCGTAATCTATCCCCTAGCAAGACGTTTTGACTCCGTTCTTCCCCACAACCTCAATTAGAGCATCTCCACTCGTGCGGTTAAATTGTACACCCAAAGCGACAGCACGCCGCATATAATTGGCGGATTAAAATTCAGTTATTAATTGACCTGGTTTCCGAGACAACGCGCAATTGGTTCAAACAGGTTATTACGGCGGTCCAGACCACCGTCGCCATCGGTGCTACTCGATTCCGTTTCAATAAAATTATCCAAAAAGCCCACTCGTATCGTTTCAACGAAGCTCAGCACATCGAGCGAGCTTCCTGGGGCACCTTGATCTATCCGAACGCCCGCTGGCGCACTCATCCCACCCGTTCCTCACTACTTTAATGCCCTCTTTGCTCCCTTCTACGACTGTTCATGCCCAGAGCTATACTATGTCTCTATCCAAGACTGCTCCTCGACATCGACATCCCTAAATCTTACGCCAGGAATCTATATTGAGGATCTGGCTACGAGCAGCAAATGGGTGAAAAGCGCAACCTCCTCCCATGGTCCTCGCAGAGGCGCTCGATCTAGTTTTTGAAGACGACTACACAGATCTTATCGCGAGTTTAGCCGTTCAATCTCACGAAATGACACAGGCAGGCTTGGCAAAAAAATGGGGCGACTCAAGAAATGGAAGAAGGAAAAAAGGTTGCGCAACCATTATGCAACGCATAATGAACTAATGGACGAATACTTTAGAGGCCCAGAGGAACCACGTAGTGATGGGTCAGGGCACGTGGGTCCAAGGAGTTCAGAGGCGGACTTTGAACGTCGTTATAGAATGCCCAGGGAGGTGTTCGACACTATCTACAACAGGACGAGGGAATTTCCGTCGTATCTGAGGGCCGGAGAGAAGACAGGTTGTTGTGGTCGAAATGGAATTTCGGCTCTCGTCAAGATCACCGTTGCTCTCCGAATGTTATGTTACGGGGTGGCGGCAGACCATATAGAAGAAAATATGCTCATTGGGGAGTCCTCGGCATTGCTCTGCTCAAAGGAATTTTGTAAGGCCGTTATACATTGCTTTAAAGAGGAGTTCCTACGAAAGCCGAGTGGTCTGGATATCATTCAAATTGAGCGCCAGTTCGCAGAGGTGGGCTTCCCTGGGTGTATCGGCTTCGTCGATTGTGCGGGATGGGTCTGGAAAGCATGCCCGAAAGCTGAGCAAGGAATTACACTAGGAAAGATGGGGTACCTACTTTACGGATGGAAGTTTTCTGTGGCTTAGAACTCGGAGTGTGGAGCTTGTTCTCTGGACTTCCGGGAATGCTAAATGAACTGAACATCATCAGTGTCAGCCCGTTTTTCTCTGAAGTTCTAATGGACAAATACCCTTCGGTCATCCCTACCTTCAGCATACAAGGAGAGCAGTTTGACTTCTCTTACTTTCTGTCAGATGGAGTTTACCAAGCTTTGAAGCTCCTCGTAACCACAATCACGCACCCCGACAAAGACGAAGAAAGGTTCTTTAGTATGCAGCAAGAAGGGGTCCGAAAGTGCGTATAACGATTGTTCGGCGTTATGAAATCACGCTTCAGTATATTGGATCAACCGTCACGCCTATGGTACGTATAAGGAGGAGATGAATCTCGTAGTACACGCTTGGGTAATTATGCAAAATATGATTTTGAACGTTAGGAAGGAAGATTATATGTGCCATGGTGCTGGCAGTTTAAGGGGACTAGGACATCGTGATGTTCCAACTACGCCGTGGAAAAATCGGGTCGAACAAACCACGGCAAGAGCAAGTGTTATACGTTCCATGAATTCAATGCAAGACCAGAACAGGCTAAAAAAACTCTCTCCTCATATATCCTCGATTTTCCCGTATGGGATCTCTGCTCCTCTGCAGCATGACGTCCTAGACTTGCACTTCACGGGGCCTTATCAGTTGTGACTACCGAGAACATGATAACAATGTCCTAAGAAGATAAGTAAACGAGGACCTGCGACTTACAAGGCTGTATGTATCGTGGCATCCGCAGATTCTGCCGATGCAGTAGAACCTGGCTGCCCTGCAGAAGGTCGAAGAGTCAAAATGTTTGCAAGGTTGGTCATGCTTTGGAGACGAATGGCGCGAACTACATTGTTTGGCGTTGCACTAAATTCGCTCGCGAACAAGTAAACGTCGCAAGGCTCGTCAGTCACCTACTTCTAACGTACGAAATGCAGACAGGTGAACATTTACCGTTAAAGTCTGGCTAACGGTCCTGAATGCTCAACATGCCAGACGTGCTTCATATCTACGTGAGTAACTTATTTCTTTACCTCAGTCACGAACAAACGGGTCCAGGTGTCCGCAAACTGCCACCACCAGCACTTCTCAAACCAAGAAAGAACTCAGCGACATTTTCATATTACCAATAGGTTGAGAGGCTACCTTTCTTGTCGGAGCAATGAGGGAGGCGTTATCCTTTTAATCCCGATCTTTAACTTTAGTACGATGACCATTTGGATCTGAAATAAGATGGGCACCACCAGGCGCAACGTGATTACCATGTTCTGCTTCTGTAGCCCCCCGCAACCCTTCGAAAACTCCATATAGTGGCCTGGGGTAGATCCTTGTCCAGGCTTATCCCTCATAGGTCCCGCAGCCGCAACATCACCTTGCTTTCCAGTGTTCCCACTGTTGCATTCCGAGCGTTCAGCCCCTCGAACATCTCGAGGAGAGCAATTTGCTGTAATTTACTTGCGAATTCCTCCTTTAGCGCAGCGCTAGTCCTGTCGATTGAAACAGAATCCAGCCAGCTCCTAACCTTGCTTGATCGCGCCATAGATTGATGTGCCGCTGCCACATCCTTGGCTACTTTGTTTCGCTCCTCCCCCACTTTAACCAGTTCCTGAATTTTGAGTTGAGATTGCGACGCAATTGCGAGAGGTCGTGCTTTCTGTAACTCCTTCTTTGCCCCGGTTGGCCTCCTGCGACGAACTTCAGGAGTCACCAGATTCAGATTTCCACGGTCACAATGGGAAGGATCAGGCGGGACGTTGTTGGTTCCTGCATCACCTTCCTGATCCTGAGGGACATTAGATACCATTTCTTGACCAGGAGATCGGCTAAGCTCCCTTGCCGCACGTTCTGCAACACCAGAATTATTGGTCGCGTATTGCGCCCGTGATGTGTCTCCTGAGGCTTGTAGAGCGCAGATACTTGTAGGCATCAATAAATGCGAACGTCTTACCGCAGTATGCCGGATCGCCATCGAGCGTCTAGTAAAACTCCCTTCCACTCGCCCGCTTGTTCTACATGGCCGTAGTGGCATGCAATATCTGCTCATCACTTGGTCCACATGTTAAACGAAGAGCAAGCATCTTCATGCAAGTCCCTCAAATTTAATACACTCCTTCTTTATTTTATTGTACCTTTCGAACAGCGCAGGCCCCGTCCGGACATACTTGGGATCCTGCCCAGTTGCTTCACGCTGCAGCTTGAAGAGTTAAGCTTGAATGCGTTCTTTGAACAAAGCCGCCCTTTGACCAACCCTATGGACAGCATTCTAGGAAGCTTTAACAAACGCCTTGCATGACCACACATTTTCTTCGGAAGCCCAAGATTTTCCACTTCCCATGTTTATCGTCCGGACCTTGAAACCAGGGTTCTCTTCGGCTTTATGTGTATCGTTCGCTACCGAACTTGTCTGCGATGTTTGACTTGAAATACCCGCGCTTTTGCACTTCTCTCATCGCGCTTGAATAGATTTGGCGGGCTTTCCGCTTGCCGCGCGCGGAGAAATGGGCACGAGCATGCATGGGTGCATGTTTTCGGCAGTAGTCGTAGTGTTTACCGCGGGAAAGGAGTACGTAGGTAGACTGAAGGGGGCGTAGGTAGATTGAATGTGGACGTAGATCTTTCTTATTCAAAGCTTTGGGTTCGCGTGATTTGTGGGCCTGGGTTGTACGTGTCAAGTTCGTCAAGGGGACGTGTCGTGCATTAATGAGCCTGGTATAGCCGGATACACGCGCTTTCGTGCATCGTATGCACTTCATTTGGACCAGAACAGTTTCAAACGCCGTTAGACTGAGGCCAAATCCGCCTTTTTTGAGTCCAATTCAACGGCGGTTGAAATTTTCTGGTTCAACGATTGGTTTGGCCCCACGTATGGGTGGTGCCGATTTTGCGGGGGCAACGAGTACAAAAACCGTGGACCCGACTAGTGGATATGTTATTAACCTTTTTTGAAAGGATTTGTGCAGTATGTCAATGTATTTGGGTTTCACATCACACAAGGAGTCCACAACAGCCTTCCCCAATCCCTCTACTCTAGTGTACTGCTTCCCTCCTCCGTAAACTTTCGTCGTCAGCAGTCCCCAGACATTTTCTATAATGTTCAGGTCTGGGGACTTCATGGGCCATGCTAAAACATCAACCAATTTCTCTTTAAACCACTTTTATTGTAGTTTGGTCAGTGCGGAGCAGCATTGTCCTGCTGAAAATATAATTCTCTCCCAATGTTTCTGCAGAAAATGGTATCATTTCCTGTTCCAACAACGCGCAGTACCACTTAGAGTCGATGATTCCCTTTACGCTGGCTAGATCACTCAAAAAGTAAAAAGAAATTGCTCCCCAAACCATTATAGATTCACCTCCTTGGTGATTTGTGGAAAAAACATGCGTTTGCTTCCTCTAATCACCCCAATAGTAGGCTAGGCCATCGAAACCGTCAAGATTTAACTTCTTTTTGTCAGAAGAGATAATTTTCTTGTATTAATCTGGGCTATGCTTCAGCATATCTGATTTTCATCCAACTCGAGCTTCTTTATGATGCGGGAGGAGCGATGGTTCCTTGTTTATCTTCGTATGCGCCAAATGTGGCGTCTCATGCAGTAATTGCTGGACTCGACGAACACCTAAAGGCAATCGTAGATTCCCCTAAATAATTTTTGCCGATGAATTTCCTTTAGATGCCTCTTGGATGAGCGCGCTAGTTTGAGTCAACGAAATCTTGCATAGCCTTCTCAAATTTTTCGAACGTCCCCGCGCTTCTGATTGCAGAGAAAGTTTTCCATTACTCCTTTTTAACGTCTGATCTCCTCCGCTATGTCCTTTATGCTGAGCAGTTGACCTTTTTAAGCCAAAATTGGCATTTCTCGATATCGGTGAACTTCTTTCCCCGTGAAATTTGGTGTTGGCGGTTTTCTTTTGTCGGGGAGAACTATTGAGCGATTACTGGCCGGAGTCATATGAGGATGAGTACACCTATATTCGCGCCAAATATGTTAGCAATTATATGTATTTGGCGGGAGATATAGGTGTTTTCTTGAAGCTGTCCCATATATCATTTCGCGTCCTTAAATTATTTCTCATACCTTTTTAACTATTACTTTAACATGAACACGACTTTCCTTGTTATGGGTATATAGCTTTACATAGTTTAAAATGCCCTTCGAAACGGTATGTAAATGAAGGGTGGTGCCCCAAGGGTTTCGAAAATACGGTATGCTCGTCCGGTGTTCTTAATTTTATTTTGTGCACTGTATCATCCATTGGTCACATTTCTTGCTCAACAACAAATGAATAAAACTTTACTTCTATGAGTATCTAACATGTACTACTGTATCTTCACCAGGGCAAATTCGGGTCACTTTTAGCCAAATCGCTGTAACTTTGCAAGTATTGCTTGCCTCTACTTCAAACTTTACATACATGTTACTACAACTCATGTGATATAGTGTACGAAGTTTGGGACGGTAAAAAGGTCAAGAACAAGAGATACAGATACAATAGCACTAGCCTTAGTTTCCTCTTAGCAGCCGAAAAACGGCGAATACTGGGTCATTATCTAACTTCGAAAATGTATTTCCAAAATTTTTATTGATGTAACCCTCGATAAGCAACGTTAGTGTTGAAAGGTAGGAAGTCTGACCGTGTTTCAATGCTGCCGTTTGGCTGTTTACGCTATTTGGACTACTTGCCCAGTAGAACTGTCAGGGGCTTCCATGCTGTGTCGTCTGCCGACGCTGCAGGCATCAGAGTTACATGCTCTGCATTCGATGACCATTTTAGTTCCACTGAGTTACTTCTCTCTTTTGTGTTGGAGATTAGTTTAGCACGTGTGCGATGAGCATTTTATGTAGAGAAAACGCTCTCGTCGATATTGAATATCTTATCTGGGTTATTGATTTTGTACGCTTTGTAAATCTGCTGTAAACGAGCAAAGTGTCGAGCGAGATTCTTCGGTGACATCGCGTCAGCTCCTCTATTTTCAAGAGCAGATCTTCGCTTGAGACCGAGAGTCTAATGCGCCTCAGAAAATTTGAAATGTAGTCTCCACCAGGCCTCTCATCACTGAAGGGAAGCTTTTTCTTCCTTTTAGTAGGGAGTCGGGAAATGAGAAATGTTATGAGGTATTGTAAACTATCTCAAGAAATTGGTGTTCCATTCTGCGCGAACTCTATACAGGCGTCCGATATCATCTGTTACTCCTCCTTTTGCAAATCTGGAGGTCGGCTTCTGGCTTTTCGTTCGGTGCTGTTTTGATTCAGTCTTGTTTGTAGTCTTGTATTTGATACTCAATGCACCTTTGCCGCCTTTATGATGCCCCATTTGTCCGCTCGAATCCTTTTGATTGCCTGCACTCTGCTCTTAACAGAATCTCCCTCCATAGCGCTGTCATAGGCTGCTCTCCGCGGAGACCACCAAAGTTCCCCAAATTTAGATATATGAGGCACTGCGTGTATTCAATTAGTTTTTGTGGGTGGCGGCATGTGCATTGCCATTGTGAACAGTGATTCTAGGCGTATTTGCCGCGAAAATTCTGTTTCTGTTGCCGAAATAGCGCCAAAAACACCTCGATTTTTATTTGACTGTTTTGACATTTTAGCTGGTGTATGGCAACAAAACTTCGGAAAGAATTCAAAAAAATTGACCCAAATTACCCCGGCGACCCACAATAATCCGGTCTTTCTATAAATGCGGGTTTGACTATCCTGAAGGGTATAAGGCTAAGAACAACAAAAAATTCAAAACTATTTTCTGGCCGTCTTTTCTAAACTTTTTACGCTTTCATAGGTCCGAGGTACTGTACTGTTAGGACTCAATTCGTAAATACGTGTCCTGTAGACGTGTAGTCTCGGTTGAGTACAGTACTGCACCAAGTACTGTACAATATATTACTGATGTCAGCAGTAGTCTGCGCCACTTGGTGTACCAACACTATTCCCTCGATAAGGGCATACTATACATCCCTGAGCGCAAAACCTCTCTTGATGGTTGGAAGGAGATAAAAGTGTCCATTCTGGCCTGCTCTGGGCCTATCGTGCAAAATGAAAACTGACATGCCTATTTCAAGCAACAAACCTTGTCTAAATTACTTTTTTGATTAACAAACTCTACACTTACATAAATTTAAAGGTTGCAGGAGGCAGCGGGAAGTGGACTTTCCTGGACTATAAAGCGATACTAGGGCTCGCCGCAGAAAACCGTCTCACTGATAACGACTGGAACAAGTGCACCACAGGGTGATAAAAGTTTACCGCAGTGGAAATAAAAATGACAAGGGCCCTCCGCAGTAGTCCCCACATGGTGCTACCCCAGTACAATTTCGTGTATAAATATGAGCTCGCTGATCATCTGGCTGGAGCATTTTAAGATGGAGGTACTGTAGTATGACAATTGCCCATCTACATGACCAGAGGCTTGTTGTGCTACAGAACATGAAAGGCTAAATTCCTCCGAACCAAGTGTGAAGGACTCGAGGAGTGAAGCCTTGGTACACCTAGAGGGATCCTCTGAGTGAAGGCCCTTGTGAAGCTAAGGCGTCCCTAACGAGAAAAAGTGAAGGCTTGGTGGGTTATATCTAGAACATGAAGGACCTTTGCCGTGAGGCCTCTTTTTTCTTTTTGATTAATTGCGAAATCGAGCAGTAATACTGTCCTGTCCGTTACTTTCCACAGTACAGGTGACATCAGCTGTTTGATACCTTATTGACTGCTTAGATATCTCCCGGAAGCACCTCGTACCTCGGGCGCATCTTGGAGCATGAGTTGGTACCAAGGAGGGGAATAAAGGTAGCACACTCGGGGATCCTAGAGGGAAGAACAATGTGGTGACTATTGCCTTTTGTTTTTTCCTGTGCTCACTTTAAGTTTATCCTTTATCATTCAGACATTTACCACCTTTCGAATCTCCCTGTCTCTCTCCTAGCTACGGCTTATCACACACCGTGTCGTTTATTCTTCAAAGCCCTCAGAATATTACTCTCGTCGCTTCACAGCCTATTTTTCACGGGAATAGTCCTCCACAGCACGTAGGCCAAAGTAAAATACACTTTTTTGGATGTTTAGACATCCTAAAAGAAGCTTGTACTCTACGACAACAGAAAAAGAATTATAGAACTACTTTCGTTCAAGTTCATTTCGGCTTTCATGGTATGTAGCACCACCGCCTTGCGGCATGATTGAAAGGAGCGAAAATGGAATCCATTTGTTTAATACGGCTGCGTTAACGGTACTGAGAATTTGCCCCTGCTCGAATAGTAACGGTAATTTTTTTCCGCTGGTGAGTGTTTAGTAATACTTGGTGACAGTACTGGAGGTGAATCGAATGGCTACATGATTCGCTGAATGATAAAGGAATTACTATCACGTGTACAACAAATAATTCTCAAATCGTAACGTTGCAATATTTTTTGCAGCATGAATATGTATAATAGTTAGGAATTTTCCCTCTGTTTCCCCTCCTTTTCACCCATCTTGACTAAAAGTACAAAAAGACAGGATTCTCACAATCGTAGGAACTCTGCTGTAAAAGAACGGGGAGGTAATGACTTATGTATCCCCAAATTTCTATACATCGAGGGTGTGGTGCAAGTTGAATAGCTTCTAATGCAAAAAGGATAGTTCACGGGTTTATACAACACAGTTAATGACAGAAAATAGTCCAACCACATTATCATACAGTAAAATGTTTTTTATGTCATTCTGCTTTCTTGGCTTATTTAAAACCATTTTCAATTACTCATTACTGTCATTTGAGTAATTAAACATTTGTATTACATTAATAAACACACAAAAAATTGATAAAAGTATCATTTTTTTAAACAAATTTGCAACTGTATTACTTCTTTGTGCTATTGCAAGAAAAGTATGAATCAGTTTGTACCATAATTTCATAATAGAAAGTTGGATTTAGTGATGTGAAGATCAGAAAAGAGGCAAAACCTTTAGTAATTTGCTGTACAGTACTGTTATTTCAGTATCATAGCCTATCTTACATTGATACTTATGATACTTATGAGTACTTTATTACGAATAGCGTTTAAAAGTATACAAGGAACATAAGGTTAACTTTTGGCAACGTTTTATTGATGAAGTTAGTCCAGAGTAACTTCTCGCGTTTAGTTACCGGTAAAATTTGGTTAACGATACATGCGGTGTGAAACGTTATGTTTTGAATCGAGTAAAATGCAAGTAAAAAGTTTATTATAAGGTTTTTGGAATCAAACTTGAATTCTCGGTAGTTTCATTGACTATAGGCTCACTTTCTAGGAAATGAGTGGAAAATACGAAATCTACAACCACTTTAAAAACTTAACATTTACAAGATTACGTAGTGTTACGTTATTTTGGTAGACAAAAAACTCTACAGATTTTATAATGGATTACTAAAATTAGTGTCAATTGAAAGTCAACATAGTACAAATGGTATAATTACAATCACGGGATGATTTAAATATTTTAAATATTACTTTCAAACCATAAAATAACGGCTACGGGTAACCTTAAGGATTCTTTTTGAAAATTTAACGTCACTTTTTTTGAAATCGTTATACATAATGTTACTTGTCCGATAGGCTATAAATTATAGACGTTTGTTTGAATTATGGGAATCATTAATAATCAATTAAAACTTACTTGAAGTATTCTTTGTTTTTATTATCGGACATAAAACGCTTATAGTACTATTGAAAAGCATCCAAAACATAATCCGACTGGTTCAGGCAGATAATACCTATAAATATCTATGACTTCAGGGAAATATATTTTTCAAGCTAATTTCAAAAAGTAAGTATTGTGCTCTGAATTATACAGCTGCTAAATGTAGAGAATAAAAACATTATTACATTCTAAATTAAATCAAGTAGGCAATCGTTATCTTGCAGTACCCGATGTTTATATAGACTGTTATACAGTATAGCATACATGTACTGTATACTGAATATATATACAGTATATATATATGAAGTATATGATGTGTATAAGTTTTTTTCTCAAAGTAGTTCAATTATAGGCAATATCTGCACGTTTTATAACCACGGATATAATTATGTAGTAAATTTAAGCAATCTATAATTTTCATCGCAAAATATTTTATGTATCTCAAGAGCGTTAAAAATATTTCGTACAAATATTAACAATGAGTACCGAGGAATCGGATTTCTTCTTCGCTCCTATTGGTCGACAGATGATGGATACATCCCGTAACTATAGCTTTGTTGTAAGAGAAAGACGATTTCGTAGCATTTTTTGAGCAACTTCGTTAGTATGTTTCAAAATATGGACTTTAATAAAAGATGGATTGCCATCGGGAACAATGCCTAAAACCTACTTCGGGCGTTTTTTGTTTCTAAAACATATGCTAAAGAAAATGCTAGTCTTATTATATGCAACAAAGACGAGAAAACCTTACGAAAGTGGACCTGCCGACTCGTAAATCATAAGTCACATACTTCTATTGCACGTTATTTACATCAATCAAAATTTTTATATTTGTACAATAACTATCCTGTACTGCAAGCACTACGCTGCATACGAAAGCTGATATTCGGGGAAGGATCCGCGGCCAAGCATACCTAAAGACGCCTGCTGCAGCCTTTCTCACCGCACATCTGTCTGCGGTCAACCGAACCTATAATAAGATGTGGTCAGTGATGCTACGCCGCCACCTGGGACTTCACGTGTTTGAAGACTCTGTGCCGCTGCAATGCGCGGAGTGCAACAGGTTCATGGACAACCGAGGTGACCATGCAGCGGATTTCTGCAAAAATTGCCTGGGATGGACTAACCGGCACAACGCCTTAGTGAAGGTATTTGGCCGACAAGTGTTCAAAGCATCAGGAGTCGGCATCTAATATGAGGTGAAATACTTACTTCCCGGACTGAATGCACGGCCTGCCGACATTCTAGTGTACCCGAAGTCGGAAGAGATCGAAAAATTGCCGCCCCTCCCGGTGGCGTAAGACGTCACAGTAACATCGCCATTCCAAGAGGGGTTCATGTACATTGGAGCGCGTGAGGCGCACGCCCTTTCCAATGCAGCGGAAAGACGGAAAATAGGGAGCTTGCCAGCAAAGCAGCAGCCATCCCGGGTGAAGCCCTCCCGGGACTATCAAAACTGGGATGGAAGTTCGTGTCGCTAGCCTTCGACTCACTTGGATCGCCGTCTGCGACTACGTCTAAGGTAATCGACGAATAAGCGGCCTCTGTCGCAACCCGCAGCGGATGCTCGACGGGAGGAGTGAAGAATCGGCTCTAGCAGCAGCTTAGTTTTGCGATTTGGTCCACGCGTGCCGCGTCTGTAATATGTCGCGCCCCACAACATGCAGATTTTAGCCACCCTATTCAAACCTAATCGTCTAGGTTTGTTATAGTGGGGTATTCAAGACTTTGCATGCTGCACCTGCATACAGTATGTCTGTGGTAAAGTAAAAATTTACCAGACATGTAATGCAGATGTCATTGCGTAGGCCTTTTTAAGACCAGTAGTTGAGCAGTGCTTAATTTCTGCCGATGAGACATGCAAATCATCGATCCTGTACTATTTGGCCCGTCATACTACTATCACAGGTTTAAACAAACAGGATTGAGATATGATATAGGTTTGAGTATATCAAACGGATATATTGTACTTATTAATGGGCCATACCCCTGCGGAACTTAAAGTGATGCAGTTATTTTAGAGAACACTTAAGGAGAAAACTTTTACCATCTGAAAATGTGATTGCGGATCAGGGATACCCTGATTGAATATTTATAAGGGAACCACAAGGCTGTCGATCCAGAGATTTTTTTCGGCGTATTCGAGCGAGGCGAGAAGTTTTAAATTCGGGACTATAAAATTTAATGTTTTGAGTTACAGGTTTCGACACCGTTTATATTTTCATTGCTCTTGTTTTCACGTAGTTGATAATTTGATACAAGTGATGATAGAGTCGTGTAAAACAGTACTTGAGTTTTAGTTTTTTGTTAAATGTCTACAGTTATGCCTCCTTGATTTGGATTGAATATTGCACGCATATCTACAGAATTTCTGTGTGTAATTGCGGAGCTTATATATTCAGTGCATTTTCCACATAGTTCTACAGTAGAGAGTTTACGCTGGCCAATAGTTCTGCAGAAATTCCGGCACCGTATTAGCATCGTGGCCATTGCTGGCACACCCCTGACTTCACTCCTTAAATTTAGTTCTGCGTTTACGCTATGCGGACGTGATGGCAGTTGGGAGTAGCAGCACGTACCACTCAACAAGCGTCAGAAGGAGCTCACACTCTCGCACTGCAAACATCGCACAGGTCTGCTCAGCGTGGAGCTCATGGCTGTGAGCAAACGGTACACTAAGCGTGGCTCTTCAGCATCTGCCTTCTTATTTGTGAGCGCGGGTATGTATATGGCATCGAAAAAAGCTTACCAAAAGCAACAGATTAGACTGCTTTCGGACAGATCGTCAAAAATTGCTGCCACACACTTCATCTTAAACTTAAAACGATTCATCCTCAAGGAAGCGCTAGTAAAGTTCCGCCTCTGTGGTGCCGAGATAATTCGCTTACTTACCGTGATGGGCTGGCCTGTTACACAGACTCATACCAAGCGAAAAAGGTATGGAGTCTCACAGGTTTTGGCCACTTGCATCATCTTACGCGAATGACCGTCCAGATTCCTGGAGCGATCTGGAAGAGCTCTTCGGAAATCACAGATTCCAAATCTCTGAGATTTTCTGGGAGGCGATAGAGCACCTCGTGAGTGAACGCGTACACTTTGTACTCGATCCTATTCCGCCCCAGTACCTACAGCAGCGTGCCCGGACATTTTCGAATGGTATACACAAAAAAGGGGCTGCTCTGCCAAATTTTGTTGTCTTCATAGACGGGAAGATAGTGCGATTCGCATGTAAAAAAGGGTACATACAGCAACTCGTATACAACGGGCATAAAACGCAAGCACGACCTTAAGCGCCAGGCCCTTAACACGCCGGACGGAATCATTCTGCATGCACACGGCCCTGTGGAGGGTCTTCAACATGATTGGTGCATGTAACTCTGTAGCGACATAGCATCTAGCCTTTCCGACTCTCTCCTTACTGTCGGAGTTCAGTATGTTGTGTATAGCGATTCGGGATACAACTGATGTCATTATATGGAAGTCCCATTACGGGGCAGCAACATGAATAACAATCAGAGAGCAATAAAAACGTCGATATAGAAAGTTAGAATCACCGTTGAGTGGGTGCTTGCGGAAGTGAAGATGAACTTCCCGATTGTGGCCCAAAAGATTAAGATGAAGGTATGGGTGTCGCTGGTAGAATTGCTTTATATTTCTACGATGATAGACTTTGTAACTTCAGAAACTGCCTTTACCCGAACAAGATATCTGAGTACTTCCGTTTCCCGCAGCCGTCCTTGGAGGAATATGTGAACGGTCGTGGGGATGAAGGTTCTCGATGAGTGAAGAACAAAGATTTTCCCCGGCGAGCATCACCAAGCGCAAGTCCTGTAGGTAAGATGCGTCATGTATACCCACATTCAATAGTAGTAAATGCTTTATAAACTACCGATCTGGCTCTGTTGAGGACTTTCCCTTTGTTCTACTCAGAGCGCTTCTTAAAGGCGTCAAAAATGATTTTCAATTTCTCCAATTCTAACCTTTACGCATCCTCACGCCCTTTACGCCGCTCTTCGCGTTCTTTCTTTTGCTGGGCAAGTTCATTGCCGTACTTTGCTCGCTCGAAACGGAGATTGTCACGCTCCAACTCCACTCGAATAGTGTCCACCCCTGTCATTTTTTTTCCAAAGGCGTACAAATCCATACCTATGTCATAGCTAGTCGCTTTGCGTCGTGGCGCCTTTATCGCGCTTCCATTTGACGCGTAAAAGACCTCTATCTCATCACATCCGTCATCCTCAGTGCTTTCATATCGGCTCTCACTGTTACTCCCATCGACGTTTACACCACCTGCACTGCCGTTAACACCCCCTCTTCCGCCAGCCTCTCTTTATCTCTTCCTATGCCATGCCATCTCAATCACACTCCGGCCCACACACTCCTTCTCTTCGTCCCTTCTCCGCTCGGCAGTCTTGTCTGAATCCTTCTCCTCTGAGAAAGTGTCCCTCTCTTCACGCATCTGTAAAAGCGACTGGTACAGCTCTCCTATCTCACCACCCGCCACGCCGGACAGATTCTGGTTCCTCTCATCCTCCGTGTCAAAATCTTCTCCTAACCCCTTACTTATATCTATCCTGGGCGGCTTTCCAGGCAACTCTTTGAGGGGGATCTGGTTTGCCTTGTTAGCGGCTTTTTCGAATAAGGCACGCGTCTCTCCGTACTTTGCGACATGGGCTTGTACCACCGCAACCTCTCGTACCATGATGAGATATTCCTCTGAGTGGTACCTACCCCTCTTTCATAGAGGTAGCGGTAGATTCATCGTCGGTGCTGTTGGACTGGCGGTGGTTTGGGGGGTTGAACAGGCCTCCTCTTTTTCGATGATCTCTACCATATCGGCAGCTGGGATATCGGATCGCGGGGAGTTTGGATGGTCGTTTGGATGGCGGAGAGGTCGGAAGGCGGAGAGGTCGGAGACTGGGAAGGTTGAGGGGTTGGATCGGTGGCGGGGAGGTCGAAATCCGGAGAGTTCGGAGGCCTGGAAGATCGCAGGGTCGAATGGGCGGCGGGGAGGTCGCAGGGTCTTGTCTGCGGCATAAAAGTATGGAGCAGGGGAGGTCGGAGGCTTGGAAGGTCGGAGGCGTAGGAGATCGGAAGGCGGAGAGGTCGGAGGCGGGGAGCACATAGTTCTTTCTCGCGCAAGTCTTTGACATCTACAGGCGTATGGCCTCTAGTAAAGAAAAACTTTTATAATTCAAACTGGACTGCACTGAAACGATGATTAATGTAATATAAGCTATTGCACTATACTGTTGTAAGATTATTGCTGTGATTTGACTGTACCATGGAAAAAAATCAAGGAGTTTCGTAGGTTCTTGTACGGATCGCTTTGGTATTTTTTGAAGTGCACGTTACACTGTCGGTAGCGAATAATGGAGGGCACAAATTGCCCGGGGATGGTCATCTCTTGCTACCTGTATTCGTCAATGCCCCCTGTCTCTACAGAGTGGGTTGCTATACCCTTCATTCCGCTCTACTAGGACTGTTCAGCCTATCCTTATTTTCAACATGCACCGAGTCTCGTCATGTAGCCGTGCAGTGGCCGCGATCTCTCGGTACTGTGCTGTAGCTTTCATTCAGGACTATGCGACATGCACCGAATCCCATCATATAGCAGTGCAGTGTTCCCGTTCTTTCTGCTTCGCTGTCGCTACTGTTAGCCTAGATTGTACTGTAACTATGGGGCTTTTTGTCGTTTCTCTACCTGAAGTGCTCTGCAATGGCCGTAATTGTCGTGAAACGTAGATCTCCACGGCACGTTTGAAGTTGCGTACAATCGCGACTTCTTTACAAACGTGGGATGTTGTAGGAACGAGTTGATAAAAAGAAGCTTTATTGGATGAGATGGGTAGGGATTGGGAAGGATGTGCGTGAGGAGGGCCCAGGGCGGCGACCGTGCGGCTAGCGTCAACGACTTTTTCGGTTGATGCTGTAGACTTCTCACTGCTGTGCTCTCTATGAAGACGGCGGGAGATTAGCTATCTATACCGCAGGCTGGGCGCTCGGCTTACAGCACCTCCGCTGTCAGCCGAGTCGACTACACCGCCCGCGAATACGTCGACACTCCCCTTTGTAGTCGAACATCCCAACTGCGGTACAGCTGACCTTGTACAACCTAGGCACAACCCACCTTGCCTACCTTTCAATCACGCACTTTCCTCCCACTTGTCCTCCTTTTACACTTCCTCACGTCTTGTCTGCACTTGTCTACCTTTCCACATCATGGCCAGAACGAGGGGGGGTATGCGGGGGAGTCCCACATCTAACCCCCGGGCAGACGTCCCTCCGGCTACCGCGAGCGGGATGCTCGGCGGCGCGTTCGTGTCGCGTGGGTGGGTGAAGCGGAAGCCCTTGTCCGCGGGGATTCCCCCTTCATTGCCCTCCGTAAGCAGCAATGGTCGTGTCAGGAGAGGTTGAGGAGCTGGAGGATCTAGGAAGCGGGGTGCACGGGCAGGTTCCAGGGTAGGTGGAGCGGGAGCGGGGCGTAGAAGGCAGGCTGCGAGGGGGAGTGGAGATTGGGGGATCAACGCATTCATCTTGGGAGACGGAAAGAAGGTCGGGGCCCGCAAGTTGGATGCGGGCTGTTGGTATGCGACCGCCGGAAATTCCCGTGACATATCTTCCTACTGGAAGGTTGACCGAGATACAATCACAGCACCGCCAGCTGGAGAGAGGGTAGTGAATTTCGGTGCGGTGAAGCTTGGCAAAGGTGGGAAGAAGGAACGCACTGCAGCGGTTCGTGTTGACATACCGCCATACGAATTGCGAGACAAAGATGGGCATGTACTGAGGACCTTGCTTGGTTCCTGCGAGAGAAACCGTGGGGTTGCTGTGGTTACCGCGGGGCCAGGTGCTCGTGAAGATAATCCTGCCTTAAAGCAGTGGCATGTTACCGAATACGGCGCGCCTTATGCCAGTACGGCGCATCTCGATTGTGCGCTCGCAAGCGCGGTTAATGGGATACATATCCTCAGAGGGGCTAGTGCGGCGAGTGAGGCCATATCGAGCTTCAAGGCATCCCGCATTCACTTGAAGAATCTGAAGCAAGTGACACCTCTCGTTTTCAAGTTAGATCTCGGTGTTGCCGTTCGCCGCTCCTCCGATCGGAAGTTCTTGCACGAAAATTGTTTTGATGCGGCGTTTCGGAAGGTCATCGAGTACAAGTCGGGACTTTGGCTTCTTCGCCTTGTTTGTGGCGGAACGGAGTCAGTAGACCATGTCGTACTTCTAGATGGCGGCCGGGGTCTTATTGTAGATCCTGCGGAGCCATGCGTCTTGCGAGCCTCAATTTCTTGCTTACGAGAATGCGCCGGAGCAAAAACATCCGATGTGCAACTCGCTGAAGTCCTTGAGCTCAAACATAGGTGAAGTAAAGATGAATTATACTTGGAATAGTACACAATGTAGACCTCACGTAGTATCATCTCCTCGAACGATCCATTGCTCCGGTATAACTTCTAGACGTCCGCTTGATATAACTGTTCGCAACATCGCTTGGGACATTCTCTTTGTAAGTCCATCTGCTACGTTAGTAGAACCTCGTATAAACCCAATATCAGAAATGACCTTGTTCTTGAATACTTCGCGTGCAGCTGCTATGTCAAGCATCATTCGTTTTTCGGAAGTCCTTGACCCTTTGGATATAATATCAAATAGACCTTTGCTATCTGCGAGCAACTGTACGGGTACAGGCTTTTTCAGCATTGATTTGATGTCGTGCGCGAGCGCGATCGCGTAATCGAACATATCACTAAACGCGATTACTTCGCCAGACATAGCCGATCTTGTTATCCTTCTCGCCTTGTAAGACTTAAAGACTAAAGGTATGGCTTTACCGTGTACATCCATGAGGAATATTATATACCCAAGCTGGGATGATAAATCGTGGTTGTTAGCAAAAGAGGCATCCGAGAAGCCTGTCATTCTTAGAGTGTCCATATCCGATTCTGGCATATGTAACGTTGTCCGGTTATCTGTGGCGTACTTGATCGCCTTGTTCAGCCTTCGGATGTACTCCCGCGGTTGCTTCTCGAACATCTCGGGTGTTACCTGTGCTAGCTGCGCGATCTCGAAAAGACAGTCGTGGCGTGAGTTTGCCAGCCAGGCCAGTCGCATTCGCATCGAACGGAAGCGTTTGAGGGGTGCACCCAGAGGTAAGCATTCCAGTTTACGGAGGTAGTGATGCTGGTCTACCACCAAGTCCCCATTACTTGCTCGGTCGAGGGAGAAGCCAGTAAACTCGAAAGGGAGGTTCGCCTCCTCGGCCATCTTGAACTTCTGCTTCGTTATAGCCGTCTTATGACGAAACGTTGGATTCCCCGTCCGTAAAAGATCATCTACATAGGCACCACTGAGACCAATGAGTATGTTCTTGTCCAACAAATAGTACAGCGTCGGGTCCAGTTTGCAAGGCGTCATGCCTAGTCCAGCCTGGTGGTGCTGGTCTAGTGTTTTATGCCACAAGTCACCAGCGTCGCAAAGCCCATATAGAGGCCGTAGCAACTTCCGGCACTGGTCTGGTTCGAGGTTAAACTCCGGTGATGGATCGCGCAGATAGATGTCCCGTCCCAGTGGCTCCGCTTGTATTCGCTGCTTGTAGATATGCCTGCCGTATATCGGCGGATCAGACATCAAACTTAAAGATGGCTGCCATCGCGAGCAGTAACCGAATATAAGGTGGACTTATTGTGCTGCTTGTATGTACCATGAGCTCTTTACACTTATCCTTGTGCCCGCCGATAACATAACGGGCCTTGAACTTGGTCTTCCCGTCGATGGAAGACTTTATCGCCAGCACAAAACGGCCCAGGAGGACGTTCGCACCGGGGGGAATGTCTTCCTTCAATACAACACGAAAGGTACCCCGCTTTAAGAGGTCTTGAACCTCTTTCAGTCTAGCCCTTTTCATTTCTGCACCTTTCGCCCGTTCGTCGTCCGGTTCCAACACTTCGGTCATGTATATTGGTTCGTTTGCCGGTGATCGGAAGGTAGACATTCCAGCAGCGACGTCAGCAAGGAAAGTTTGTGCCAGTACCTCAGGTGGAAAGTATGGTTTCATTTGCACCAGGTTAACTGGTTTGGCGGGTCCAACAGGCACGTCTCGGACATAGACTAGCTTCCGCTTTGGGTCCATCTCCATCACGATGAAAGGGCCGAGCCACTCGCCGATGCGATTATTGACCACTTTCTCCCGCCACACCAGTACGGCATCGCCCGGCTCATAAGCTCGATCACAGGCGGGCGGTACTGCGTGGTGGAGGGCCCGCTTGAGTTTAAGCGCAGACATTTCTGCCTCCATTTCTTTCCGCGCAATCTCAGCTACTTGGGCGCGTTCAGATAGTGTTGGCCGTAGTTCGTTTGGCTCCGATAAGGTGGTCATCCGGGGGTATTCACCGAAGACTATAGCCGAGGGTACCAGTCTCTCAGGGCCCAGTGTGTCGTTCATGGCTTTCACGGCACATGCTAGTGCTACTTCCTTCTCAGTGGTGGGTCGGGCGACCATAATCTTACGAAATGTCGTCCTCAGCTGGCCATGATATCTTTCGGCTAGCCCTAAGCTTGAGTGGGCCTCTATCCCTGTCCGATCCACTTGAACGTCTGCACATCGGGCCAGGTGAATAAACCGTTCCCCGAAATTCGATCCTTGATCCGTCAGGATACGGTTTGGAAGGCCTGTGTACACAGATGCCCAACATCGTATGAACGCTTACCATAGGTCCTTCGTGCTCATCGACTTGAGGAATACCGCTGCACTAAAGTGCGTTGCTTCATCAACCACGTGCAGGATAGGATCGCGGCCTAGATACATGACATCCATCATGACTATTTCGTTGAATCGCAAATCCTCACTGCCAATACTGACGCGAAAGCGGTGTGGGCCGGGCCTAATGCGTTGGCAAGGGTCACAATGCTTTGCGATGTCTTCTAAAATGCGTCGGGTCTCGGGCGTTGCATGTTCCGGTCTAGACCGTTTGATCAGGTTGAACAACTTGGCGACACTCGGATGGAAGAAGTTTCGATGTAACGTAGACAGTTGTGCCCTCGTGAAAAATATACGGGGCGCGAAGTGCATTCCGACATACAAGTGATTACTTCGCGATCGGGTGACGGGACAATACCAGTCATCCATGAACACTTCTTTTCCGTCTTCCGTTACCACCCTTCTATGCTTGGCCAAACGGTTTGAGATAAGGCACGGGGTCAAGCCTTCCTTTTCCATAGTATCCATTCCCAGAAGTGCTGGTATGTCAGCCTGGACGACATCAAGACAGACTCGTACTAACGGGGCTTCAAGCGGTGTATCCAGTTCTATATGGACTCTTCCCAGTGATTTGAACACAGTATCGGCAAAGCGGAAGCTCTGGGAGGATGGCAGTACCCTAACATTGTGAATACCACGTGCTGCAAAAAGCCTATTCAACTCCTTTCTGCCAATGACTGAATGCGGAGCTCCAGTATCGATGCAAAACCCCGTTACTCGTTTCGCATTTCGCTGACTAGATCGGCAGCGATAAGGTCTGACATGTCGACCGTAGTGGCACAGCCTCCTGGACGCTTCTTGCGGCGGCGACGCAAAGGAGAACTTATTGCTCCACGTCGCCGAAGCGAAAACCCTTCTGATCATCGAGCGCCGCATGCATAGTGTGTTACGTTCCATCTCCTCCGTCTCTGCAGGAAGGTCCCCTTCCTGTTCACTGCCTTCAGTGTCCATCATCAGCGCAGCGAATGTGTCCGCAGCATGGGCACCTTCCCCCTCGAAGTCGCTGAGTTGGGGTTCTTCAGATGCATGAAGGCTTTCCTCATGAGACGTAATAAGATCAGCCACAATATGGATAGGTGCGACACCTTGTTGCAACCGGCGCTCGGTGTGTTGCCGTGCGGCATTCTCTGCACATCGATGTCCTTAGCTCCATGGCTCCCCACAACGTACACACTCCCCTCGTCGTCGGGCTTCTTGGAAAGTCTTTGCTGAATATCTACGCGTGGTAGCAGCATTCCTCCTGTATCCCTTGCCGTCCTCCAATGCACGTGTCGCGGTGTGCGCCCGTAACGCATCATGTGCGTATCAGCAGTCTCATCATCACTGGCGACAATACCTGTTTGAGGAAATGGACTCCCGGAGAGCTGCGATAGCTGCTTAAGGTTCTGGATGGACTCGTGTAGCGCCGTGGTGAAGGCATTAAACGTATACTTCTGCGACGTAATATTGGATTTTGGTATTTTGGACCAGTCCTGGTACTCCGCCACAGCGCGACGAAGGTAGTCGTTCTTGTTTGCGTCCGATTGGAACTCTCGCGGGCACTGAGGTGCCAGCTCGTTGATGTGTGAGACGAGCCTTGTGAGACCTTCGGTGATGTCATGAATGTTATTCTCCTGCATAAATGAGCGAAGAAGAATCAGTTCCAGTGTTGCCTTAACCTGTAGCTTACGCGTATCACTGTTAAATTCCTTATCCATCGTCTCACACATCTCGTTAAAGGGCATGTTTGGCGTCGTATTTGCCATGAAGTGGCGACGTGCAGCGCCGTCAAAGGCGTGTATAAAGAAGTAACTTTTCTGACGATCGGACAAGCCATATTGGCGAGCACAGATCTCATACATCTTGATTGTGTCCTTGATATCCTGTGTAATCTCACTGCTGAGCTTGTAATCTTTCATTCCCTGCACGGCATAGCTTGCTTTCTTCGGATCTTCGAATCCGCCCGGAAGGTTCTTGTTGCCTGATGGCGTCCTTATAGGCCCATTGCCTTGCGCGCCGCTACCTCGATGATTGTCCGTGAATGAAAACGGCAATTGCGGAAAGGGCGCAGGCGATATAGGCGCACGTCCAGCCGATGCGGCTTCAGCGTCCGTCTGATGCTCAGCTTGCTCGGTCACCCCAGCGATCGGTCCTGGAGTTACCCTTGTACGTGCATTTCGCGCCTGGGGCGCGGTCCTAACGGCAGGCTGCATTGCTCGGCCACTTGGGGTCCCAGAACCACTTTGCATGGGAATCGGAACGGGGGCGGCCGGAGTGCTTTCCATGTTGCTGCGTCCATTACCACTATCTGAAATCAGCAGGTTAGGCGAGCCGCGAGCTGATTTGAACTTTTGGATGATAGCGATGCAATGTTCGGAGGTGAGCTCAAGAGCATGACACAACCATACGTGAAGCTTAATCCTGCGGTTTCCTTGGTCGGCGGCAGTCAATTGGAGCGCTTGGACGAAGCTCTCGGGACGATAGCAGCACCCAAAAGGTCCGCGGTCTCGAACAGCGTAGATAGTCCGTACAGCGGCCTTGTGAAGAACTTATCGGTGAAAATCACGGATGGCGCTGAAAGCATTATGCGAACGATATCCATAACGTCACTCGGGTTGGGGGGAGCAACAGTTTGAGTGCTGACCTCTGAGGTAGCGGACGGGGAAGCCTCGTCCATGACAAAGAGTCGGAGTAGCTCTTTTGTTATTGCCAAGAAGGCCAACGAGATTTCATCCGTCACTGCAGAAGAATCTGTCTTCTTCTTCAGCGTTTCGGCTCGAGCGCGAAACTGGTTCCTTGATAACGGCATGTTCCTTGGTCACGTGGAAATCAATACTGCTTCGAATCCAGATTGTCGTGAAACGTAGATCTCCACGGCACGTTTGAAGTTGTGTACAATCGCGACTTCTTTACAAACGTGGGATGTTGTAGGAACGAGTTTAATAAAAAGAAACTTTATTGGATGAGATGGGTAGAGATTGGGAAGGATGTGCGTGAGGAGGGCCCAGGGCGGCAACCGTGCGGCTAGCGTCAACGACTTTTTCGGTTGATGCTGTAGACTTCTCACTGCTGTCCTCTCTATGAAGACGGCGGGAGATTAGCTATCTATACCACAGGCTGGGCGCTCGGCTTACAGCACCTCCGCTGTCAGCCGAGTCGACTACACCGCCCGCGAATACGTCGACAGTAATGCGAGTCTGTATGTACCGTTTTTTAACTCCGATTGCATTACTCATATGCATTGTAACTCTCCGCATATGACATCCGTACCGTACTTAACACAGTACAGTAACAGTACTGTGCAATAGTTTACATTACAGTAACTATTTTTCATACTGTATACTTTCTATGGTGTGCTGTATAGTACAGTATAGTAGTCTTAATTTTAATGATATGTGGGTTAGTATCCAGTAAATTTGTCCCGGAGCGTAGATACCGTATATTGGCCAAGCCAATTGTGAAACCGCACAATGCATCGAAAACTGTAGATTTTAACGAAAAGGCAGCATAATTTAAATTGCTGAATGTGGGATGTTGTACAGCATTCCAATAAAGGTATTGTGTTCGAAAAACAAATTGTAGGCAGATGTTTGAGTTAGCGGTGTCCTCTTTGTACTGCACACATACTGTATTTATACATGTACATACCTCACGGCCCATGCCGTAACTCGCCGTGCCCTGTCTCTCGCATCACCTGATGCGTGAGTGACCCTGCTCGGTTTAGTGACATGTAATAAAAGCGTTTGTTTGTTTGTTTATATATATATACCAAACGATCCATGTTTGCTGCCTGAGAGGTGTACGTATTTTCACTAAGATATGACTGTGGCGACTAGTACAACTAGTACTAGCATAAATGTAGATTTTCCACTAGACCTTTAGCGAAAATACTCATTTTTCTTGATATGAAAAGAGAGGGTACAAAAAAGTAGTGTTAAACATGAAAAAGCAGTGCGCCAATGTGAAATCCAAGTATGGCATACTGTAGTGCAAAAATTTAATAAAAGAAAAAAATTAGTTTTTGCTAAAAATTATATGGTATTCAAAAAATGATTTAGTAGTAATGCGAAGAGTACATCCAAACTGTAAACATTCGAGTATTTCTGTAAAGACCTTGTCTTTAGGCATGAAAAGTTTACATCAAACGGTTTCTGCCGTGTCCACTGCAGTATCCGAGTATAGGGCTAGGAGCTAACCGGATGGTCCACGTCGGTCACGTGCAGCGGCGTGCGCGAACAGATGGCCATACCAATAGACGACCAGATGATGCAGTTAAGGCGCTGATACACACACCGGCGTATCACGCCTGCATTCGTATTATACCTCCGCGCTATTCGCGGGATAAACTCGTCAAGCATAACAACAGTTTGTGGGGCAGGCGCACCGAGAGAATCAAACGCAATAGGTTGAAACGTAAAGTTCGGTGCACTGGTCGGGGTGCCGGATGATGCAGGGGGGCGGCGCCGCAGCTTGCTTTCCAGGTCCCGTACCTTGTCACGGTGCGCCAAAGCGGCAGCAACGCCAGCGGCCGAGGGGGCGTTGATGCGGATGGCGGCTTTGAACGGGGAGACGACGGTAAAATTACACGCGACAGGCCGTGTTTCCTCGTTGCTCGGGTCGGTGGGGGGGTGAACAAGGATGTCCGCGGGCCGAGGCTCTGTGCCAGGGATGAGGAGAGGCACTTCGTACTGACAGTCGAGCCCTGCGGCACGGAATACATGATATTAGAGCAAGTTGCGGAGGGCGTTGTGACGGTGTGTGCGGCCAAACCCGGCAGGGCAGAGGTCAGCCGCGTGATTACCGAGAGGGTCCATGGTTCGCTTGCAATGCTGACAGGTTATCGGGAGTGAGTCTGTATAGACCTCCAATCCGAGGTGACGGGATAGCATGACGGTCCGGTGGGCTTGCGGCACCTTGGTAGCATTGGTTGGGTGGGCGAAGAGGAATGCAGCAGCGGGGATGTTTCGGAAGGCAAGGCCACAGATCCGGCGCCTGATTTCGTCGGCACTGTGTTTGCACCCTATTTAGTCGAGTTTGGATGTTCGTGGGTGTGTTGATCCGCGCTGGGGGAGGCTGCCCATGAGTCTTCTTGCCAGAACTTCTTGACCCAGGCCTCGTGCTGCACCCTATTTAGTCGCGTTTTTATGTTGGTGGGTGTGGCAGAAAGGGCGATAGGTTCAAGAGGTCCCAGTTCAATGAAGTACGTGCACCCAGGTATTCCGAGGCATTCATGGAGAAGAGACGGCCGCGCTTGGGCCAGGAGAAAGGCTCGGTCCTCGCGGAACCTGCTTCCCAGCAGGGCAGCGGATCGAGGGGTAGTAAGGGTGCCAGCGGAGCTAGGAAGTATTGTTCGTATGGAGGAAAGGGCTTCTGCAATGCTTGATTTACTCAATAGCTGAGTCGGTAGTATTTCACTGGGTAAATTTGGTTTTACTTTATCTAAAATAGTTTTGTTATGCTTTTGTGCAAAAATTTCGTGTTTAGGCATATTATTTCTCTTCTCTGTGTTAAATTAGGCCAGTGGTCAAAAGGACTGTCATTTCTGTAATGCAGGTCATCTCAGGTATCTACTCAGTATCTGAATTAGAGATCTACTATACATCTTCACAGATACAAAGAGTATATGTGACACAATTACTGCATCTGGACGACTACTAGAACTACTGCTGATGAACAAAACAGCTGAAATTAGACAAAATTACAATTAGGAAGAGGTAAGGAACGTTGCATGGATCTGTTGGTGGCAAAAATTTGCTGGAAACTTTATTACGCGCAATGGTAACGGAATTCTTACAGATATTTTTCGCAACGGTAAGCTAAAGTTCACTATCGAACAGTGTATTTACGAGGAAGCCCGTTGGCTGGTATCGATTCTACCCTTTGAGTCGAAGCGATAAGAAAAACAGATGAATGTGACTACAGGTACTGTAATATGCCGTGGTGCGCAAGTTGTGTGCACGATGTACTTTATTAGCGCATCGCCGACTGCTTGATTTAGTTTTGTGCTGCGCACAACACAGCACGTGGATCTTTCCCTCTGGGATCATCATTACCAGTACTAAAATCAACTGAAGTCTCAGAACTTTCTTTCTTTCCAGCTTCACTTGGATTCGTCTCTTTTTGATGTTCTTCGCGGCAGAGCGTAACCAAGCATCCCTCCCGTTCGCCGCAGACACAGTACTGTACGGTACTGCATATATCTTTTTGTATCATGTGGCCTCTCCTATTGTACCATATGGCCCTCCCACTGGACGTCAAACCTGACACCTGAGGATGTAATTCTCTCAGGTTCGAATGAAGTATCTCCCCAATTGCATGTGAGTGTGCATGGCACAAAAGGTGGGCACATTCACTCGATCAGCTGGACCGGAACAATAGACTTAATAAACGGATATTTTATCGCCGAAATAATATATTACGCACGTTTCTCGCCCCTCTCGCAGACAGTATCCAGTATAATGGACCTTTCCAACGTACTTTCTACGGGAAAACAATTCGAAATAGCACCGTATCACTTGATTTCTCTACCAGGGGAAAGATTTAGTGCTTTATAAATTTAGGGGGAGTACGGGTTGTTAACCGAAAGATAAATCCATGAGCATGGGAAAGGACAGGGATGGACGTTATATCTACTAAAAGGATAATAAATCTTTTAGCCAGAGACTGGGGTGAAGCTTGCAGCTTTTCACCATAGAAAATCAGTTTTATACCAGTGATTTATATATAATTCTTCTAATACAGGAGCCCAGCAAGAGATATGTTTCTCTATCCAGATACTACACCACGCTGCTCATACTAACAGTCTGCAAAAAAAACAGAAAATCATCGTTGAGTACCAACGCCGCCGCGAAAACAACAAATGCTCATCACAGACTACCCCTACAATGGGTGAGAACATAATTTAAGCTGACCAAGGCTCCTCAGTAGGAAATTATAGTACATGTTGGACTTTCATACAAAGTACAGTAGAATTACACCCCAAACCAAAGGAAAAGTCCGGTGACTCCGGGAAGTTGCCGTGCTAAGACTACAATTTTAGGTGATATGTGAAAAAGAAGCTGAATGTATTCAAATAAATGGAGTAGTTACATATAATAAGTTCTGACCCTCCAGAATTGGGGGCTAAAAACATTTGGAATTCAGCGAAAGACTTTCACTGAAGTGCTGGAGTGTTTCGGCGGTAAAGTGTGGGAAAATGCACCAGATTAAGAATAGAAGCGTTCAAGAGGGGGCGATTAATGCAAATTATGACTTGATTGATTCATAGATACCTTCGAATCTCCATAAATTTACGCGTTAAATCCAAAGAACTGTGAAATTGAGATAAGTTTGGATTATTTTATCGATAAACACCCCCTGGTCTCAACGACATAACACTCTTCTTTTAAACCAATAACACATGCATCAATTTCTTGGCTGTTTTCAATGCTGAAGGCTCTGATAAATATCATCAGATGAGTGTTGATAGGTCTGATTGACCAAATGCATTGAGAGGAAAGTACGGAAATGAAATATGGATAGAATAACATCTTAAAGTAAGCACTGGATGAACGAAAGTTAGTTTTTTCCTGCGCTTAGGCGCCTCGACAGGCATATATAATGCACAAAAAGCAGAAAAATGCTTCATGAAGTTGAAAATTGTTCAGCTCATGGCTTGGATCAAGTCACACCAAAACAAGAGAACGATGAAGTCTATTTACTTACAAAGAGGAACAACAGTCGCATTATTCTGCTAAATGCGGACTAAATCGCTATCTTGAAGGTAAAGTTTCCAATAAATCTTCTGTGTAGAGTGTTTGATAATACTAATGCCTACATGAAGTCAATTTACAGGATTGAAATCTTGAATGCGAGCAACTGAGTTATAGAGCAGTAGAATTATCTATCTGCTTCCTGCATTCAGAACTGTTTTGCGTAAAATTTCATTGGGAATTCGACTGAAAGCACCGTCATGGCAGGCCGTGGCATGGAGCTTCGAGATGAGGTGACTCGTGATTTATATTAGCATGGTGTAAGCTGCCCACGGATCTAAGTGGGTTAGCATCTGAACCCTCAGGATGAGGATTAAATCACAGAATTGCTAGCATGTGAGAAAGAAGCAGCTTAAATTTACCGAACGTAAGCTGCAAAGACTAAGGAGGAGAGGGAAGTTGTGAGGAAGGTACATAAAATACTGATGAGGAACTCATGGCCCTTTCGATAGCATCTACAGCTATTGAAAGTCTCGAATATGTCACGGTAGTTTCAGAGAAGACGGTTAGTGCATGAAAAAGGAATTTGAAGCTTCAAAGGCAGAACTAGTTGCACCAGACACCTGTTGATGACCAATTATCGTCCTAGTAAGGAGTTAAATTTTCGTTCGCATATCCTCCCTGAACGCATAAAAAAATTCACAGATATAGAGCCACTTATTTAGGGATAGAACACTGCAGTAATCCATCATATCCTGTGCAAAGTGCGCCAGATCCGGTACCCGAGACTGATGAGGCATCAGTGGCGCAACTGCCATCCTGACAAGTGCTTTCCAATTTAGTATTGAAGTTATAACTATACTGTACTTCTGTAAGATAGAACCAGATTCATTCTACATGATAAAGAAGGTAGCACGATCGGTCTACGGCTAAGCCCTGTAACACTACCCTAAGGTGAGGAACATTCTCTTGATACCACACGACGCTTTAATAGTCACTGCCAACGACGCTTGTTGTTTATTAGGGTACCAGCTATTATTTGGTTCGTAGATTTGCTTCATTACTCCTATTTGTAGCCTCTGAATAAAGCTTTGAACGCATTTTCATAAGAATCCCAACTTTTATACCTCTCTTCGCTAGCAGACATCACCTAAATCTTCTGTAAGTATGCCATTCAGAGCTTCCAGGAACCATTGTCTTCTTGAGGTCCCCTCCAATTAAATCTCATGGGAAAGTCAAACGACGGACGTCAGCTGAGGTTCAAAAGAAGCACGCCCACTTGTTACTGACTTCAAACGTTGAATTATATATGAATCTCATTGGAAGATAAAATAGTATCTAAGGCAGTCCTGGTCATCGAGAAAGTGGCGACTGGTGGATTTAAGAGAATTTTTCAGTATCTAGGAACTACTGCGTGGTTTCAGAAATTATTTTATGCACTGAAGAGCTTCCAAGGGATATAAAACGCTTCTCTTGAGAATTTAACTAGTAATGCCCAATGTAACCAGCTCTGGAAGGACAAAAAAGCAAGCTCAGCCCAAGGGAGTACATCAATGGAGGTTGAAACTCCCGTAAAATATGGAGGGAGAAGAATTTCGAGTGTAATGCCAAGCAAAAGACCAATTTAAGTTACTAGAGATATTTGTTCTGGATAAAAGACATAAATATTGAATCCTGGTTGCTGCCAACGGTTTAAAATTACAGGAAATGATTTAAAGAATTGATTATGGCTAACTTGAACGGATTTATTACAAAAGATTTCAAAAAGGGCACGGCATAGTGGATGAGGTGTTTTGCAGGTATTTCAATTCAACATAGGAGAAAATGTTAATATTTTACATGGATTTATCCAATGTAATTATTTTCAGCAATTTTTTAGTTTCCGAACTTCTTTTTTAAAAGTCATGATATAATTCACTGCACAGTGGGAGAAAACTTTACATTGTTTGAGGTTTCACTCTGGCAATGGAAAAGCAATGTGGGATAGGTTTTGGCAATCGAAGTATAAAAATTTGACTGAAGAAGCATAATAAAGTTCGAAACACCACTCGAATTCAATCAGCGATTTTCGTAAAGGCATCAATAAGACTGGGAAACGCCATGCGAAGCCTTTATATTCGGTTTTTTAGATTATAACATGAACACGGTACGAGAACAGCGTTGGATTGGGAAAGCATTTATCAATACTTCGATTTGTAAAGAAGAAACGAAAATGGGAGTGATGTATGGATATCTGCCTGTGTATAAATATTAATAAACATCAACATCTTTTTAGGTATTAAGAAAACAGGTAAAGATTAGATATGGGATACTTACATAGAATAAGAGCTATTATAGAGCTTTAAGAATAATTTTTCGGATCAGATAATTTTTGTGGTAATTCTTTCGTTTTCTTCGCTATTGCTATAGAAGGCTTTCTACAGAAGTACTTAACTTTAATTGGCCAGAAGTGTTAAAGATTAAAAATTTAAATGTCCATTAACATATTCTTATGCAAGAAGTAAGCAATGGAGGTTAGATCATATCAATTACAACAACAGCTAGTGATAAAAGGAAACTGAGGCTTTCGTGTGCGCTGATCGAGAAAAGACATATTTTTTCAGCACGTATAGAATCACCAAAGATGGAACTACAGTATATCGGAAAAGATAGATATTTATCGCTTGATGAGCACAGTGTGTCAGTTCTGGAATCTAAACTACTCAAGTTTGCGGGAAATTTTGCCGTATGTATGTTCAGGTTTATAAGTTTAACTGCTGAAATTTAGGATGAAAGGTATATGAGGAGTAGATATAAAGTTAAAGTGTCATCAAAAACTTTCGATGCGATATTTCTATATGAAATGTACTGCTTTTATTTCTAGAGGATATATAAGGAAGTCAGGAGATATCGAGAATACATGCATTCTGATGAATCATACTATAAATTTAAAGGGGTAACGAATCAAAATGCTCCAAATTAAATCATGAACTGGACTTTTCAGACTTCTGAAGATGGAAGGTCGTAATGATGAACGTGTCAGTGGCATTGGAACACCTCTTATGGTGAGATGTATACTAGTACTGAGTGGAGAGAAGACCAATCTTGCTTCCAGATCACAATAAAAGTGTAATACGATCGGGATTGGTACTGCAGTGTTGTTTTAGGGGATGATGCGACATTATTCTTTCTTGATCTAATTTTTAGGACCTTTTCCCAGCATTTAATGGCTCTTATAGGCTTTTTTTCTTCTCAAATCTCGCAAAACGATATCAAAAGAGGCACGTGGACTACCCAGAGAATTTTTCGGAGGTTTTCCCCTAACCTTGAATGTTACTGCTAGGACTAGTCAACGCAGAAGTAGTTTTGTTGACGAATATAATGGTCCAGGTTTAAGTATGATTATCAGCGAAAGAAAAGAGAAATGTGGGGGATAAAAAAAACGGCCCAGTTCTTCGTCCTTTCGGAACCCTCCGCCATAATCACCGTCCAATCCTCCGCTTTCCTGCCCTATATCTCTACCGTCAACCAACTAAACGACTGACAGCCAGGATCACCGCTCTATATTTCGAGCTGAGCAATCAATCAATTTTGTGTCCCATTTTACTCTCGACAGCTACGTCCCTCTCAAATTAAGCACCAAAATCGGTTGTGCTAACTAATGTCTTCAAATCCCACACTAAATGGCTCCATTTGAATCCTTGAAGACACAATACACTGTTTTTTCAACCCTTCTCCGCCCAGATAAACGTAACCCGTCATGTTTAGGGATAAAGACGCGACGAGACACCCTTGATCGTTCTTAGCTGTTTCCGTAAGCCTTTACGTGCCACGAGTCATATAATGTAAGGTAATTCTTATCACCGCGGACTTTTTGTACTGTACCCGAGAATGAGCCTTCAACCTAGACCCAGTACTTTATCATGTAAAGGGAACCTATTTGGAAGAGGTTCAACTCAACTCATACACTTAGAATTACTATTTAGCTGGCACTGACTTTAAACTCAGAATATTCCTAAATATTTAAAAGATAGATTCATAGCCTTTACACTTGAATGGACACCCAGGCCCCATAAAAACAGCCACACCTGTGTTGGAACTAAACTTAACTATCAACTCTCGCTTTTTGTACCTGTATTGACGGCGGAACTATTGATACGACCGCGATCATCAATCCGCGCTACTCCTTATTCCTTCATGTAAGCCATCTTATATGACATTTTTTGTTCTTTTTGCAGTGAATATTTTTCTCCCTTAACATCGTGGACTCTGGATGTCTAATTTTCCGAGAAAGTTCACGGATTTCGATATTGGCAAGAACATATTATTGAAAGGAGATACTCAGCGCTGTTTACCCACTTCTGTCTCGAATCTATGCTCTTCTGCATCCCTGGTGTCCTCAGGTGTCCTTATCAGATTCTTAGCGAGGTTCTAGCATCCACAGACTACGGCCCTGTTTCAAATCCTGGAGGGTACGTGTACCGTCTATCGATCGAGGGGTTCACTCCCGCTCCATAATCTTAACTTTCTATCACCACAAGGGAGATGAACTATTTCATCGCAGGGTGCTATAAGGGAAATACGGACATAGATGTCCCTGTGATTCTTATTTTTTGTGTATGGGAATATTTGGAATTGACTGTGGGGACTCAGTAGTTCTAAGGGACACCTGCTTATCGCTCAATGAACTAAATCAATATATGTGCTTATATATAAATTAATATGCATGTACCGGGTGTCTACAAAGATTGAGGGAGTAATTTTTCATTTTAATGGAGTTTTATGGGCGCGACTGATTTCAGACGCACAACTATCTAGTGCATGAAACTCAGAATTTTTAAATGAATTATCTTCTTATCTATAGGTCTTTTTAATCTGTTTCAACTCTCTCGAACTATGAAGTATGTATTCGTCATGCGTATAAGTTAGTTTCTTGCAAAGAGGTGATGAAAAATGTTTCCTCCTACTGGCATCGACAATTACGATATTTTTCAGTTGATAGGCTATGTATGCTTTGTTCCTTTGCCCAATAAACCTTGACAGGATATCTCTTTGTCCCTTCTCTTGGTCAAGTGGGTGCCGAAGCGTCAAGAGACCAATTGGTGCAGATCTGTCAAGCTCATACCATAATTCAAGGTATTAGAGTTCCGGAGGGAAATCGGCGAGGAATTGACGCTATGGTCGTCTCGTTGGAGCAATTGCAGAGGAAAAAATATCATCCACTTCACCAAATAGTTCTTGTCGATGAGTATGCGACTGCATTATAAATTTAGCAGTATTGTAATTTAGGGCAGGTCCTCAGCCTATAAAAATGAGCTACTGTCTAACGCCAAGTAAAAAATAAGATCTATTCTACATAATTACTTTCAAGAATAAGGTCCTTGCGTTTTTGTACATAAAGTTTTGGAGAAAGAGATTTAACTCCAAATTTTATCAATTGATTAAAAACAATTGATAATATAGACCTCTTCAAATGGACACTAGTAGCTTAATGTCACTGCGTCCCGAGACCAGTTGCAAAGAAAATATAGACGTTGTATTCAGATGAAAACAGCCATGATTTGAAAACGATGAAAGGTATAGTGCGGAAAGCTAGTAATAGTTCGAAACTGAATCTAGTACTGCAAATATATAAAACTAAATTTTTAATTTGTTACGGTTAGACCCATCTAAACTACACATTTGTGATTAAAAAGCATTTTATGCTTTTAGGTAAGTCGTATAAAACAACTATTAAATCGCTTCATTTTGCAGCATCTTCTTTCTAGGTTTCCTAAATGCACTCAGAGGTACCGTAGTAGTGTCTATCCGCCATAAAACTGTCTCTATATGTGGCACTCCTCATATGAGGACAAATGTCTTTTCCATACAAATATTTACAGTAAGGGGAAAAATTCTTTCGTGTCCTTAAATATTCACAAGAAAAGATTCTCTCGAACTACATAATTACAGTAAATTGCTGCTCAGTAGCCTAAAGATCTGTAACATTTTGGCCAAAGCACCCGCTTGCAGGTATTGAAAGGGTAAAATATGGAAAATTAGAACTAAAATCGAAGGGTTTTGACTGATATAAAGTTGGGCGTAATTGGACTAGGGTTTAGAATTACAGAAAAGTTTGTTTTAATCAAGCTTCACTAATGTTCAAAATATAGGTCAACAGAAAAAATAGAAGAAAAAGTTATTTTACTTACAAAACATTTGCCCTAAACTTTGTTCTCACCTGCGGAAATTTGTCCTCAGATGACGAAAATGGTCCGATAGACACTAGAATTAATTTGAAAAATATTCTGGCCTTTAAGCTGAAGACATCGATTGTATAAATTAACATGCACACAATCCAAACATTAACTCAAAAAGGCTGCTTTTGTCGTTAATTACTGAAAAGCTATCGTTTGGGTATTCATCAACTTTTTTATCGGTTAAAATCCTTCTCAGATAGATTCAATACGAATTATTGCTTTCCAAACTGTAGACTGCTCTCAAGTAATATGTTTTAATTTTCAAGGACTCTAATATAGTTTTGAAATTTTCCGTGAAACATAATAATTATGGTCCGAATTAGCTACATATTTGAGTATATTCAATATGGGTCCAAATGAATAAGGAAGTAGTGCCTTCACAGATATAAATTTCCGATTAATCCTGATATGTGTCATCCTTTCGGAGCGGATTAAATATTTTCAAGTAGTACCCGTGTATGCCTATTTTCGATACACCAATGAATTTAATGTTGGTTTCTGTTATTTGTAACATGTAACAAAGCGTAATTTCAGAAAATATAAAAATAACGAAGCCTATATTTCACTGACAGTCCCCCATATTTAAAAACCAACCACTCGATTTTATTTTAAGTCAGCAATGTTTTAAGTCAGCACATATATAATTGTACGAAAAAATCATCATTGAGTCGATCAAAAAGAGTTTTCCTCGTATGATTATAAAAATTTATATCTCCCTCATTCGGGGTTTGTCGCGCATGAGGCAGCATCACCCTTTCTGCTACCTCCTACGCGGTTTGTAGCGATATGGATGCCTACGACAGCTACCTTATTCATCAATTGAGCGATGAAATGGTAGTTGGGTTTCTCCATTTGCTCGACTAGATTGTGAAAAAAGGCCATAGAACTATTTCGCAGTGTGGCAATGAACAACTTAGCATAGGCAAGGCCATTTGCTGCCAACTTATAGAACCTACATCTCATCCCAGTGACTCACGGACCATACATAATCGTAAGTGCTGATCAGAGATCAAAAGCTACGCCTTTTCATTCTCCTTAGCTACATTTATTTCACCCCATATTGCTAATTATACCTCATGAGAGTAAACCCGGTAACCAACCGCATCAATGTAATTAGCCTCATACTCGAAGACCTCATGAAGATTTGAGTGCGCTTCCATCCCGTTTTTAGGCGGCCCTTCGCGGTTTTCAAAAAGGCTGCCATCGGAAACCATCATTTTCCCCTCTACTATCGTGCTGGTAATGCGTCAATATAAGTTCCTCATGATATCGATAGTGTCGGTTTATCCTAGTATATACTTGCATAAGGCGTCTATAAATACCAGCCTCAAAATTACTACTTTCTTTGGTAACTAGGGGGAATGATGGGGTATTTTACTTCGTCTTCTGACAGTTCTAGCGGGGGATCTAAACGGAGTTTGGAGAGAAGGAAAGAAGAAAACATGAACGGGTCTTCGGCTCCGCGACCATGTGACTACATCGACGGGTCAAGGTAGGCGGAAGACATGCGGCATTTGATAGTATAGCTTGCTCTGCGTTTCTATTAATGAGGAACATTTTGGCTCACGAGAAGCTCTCCATTGCCCTCGTGGCCACATTAGTTTCCAATTTATCTTTTGTAAATCGCTTGGTTTGGCGAAATAATCATCTAAATCCCGAGATATCCTTAAGTCAATCCATAGTTCTTTCTTTCCGAGCAAGCTAGCCTAGTACAGCATAGTAACTTTGGGCTTTCTTGAAGCAATTACTACTGTCCAAGCTCTAGATAATTTCTTGGAAAGATAGTGGTATGAATTTCCACTTGTCCAATTACAAATTCTCGCCAAATAATTACATAAACCAGAGGAGACAACACTTTGCGTTCAAGTGACGCAACTTGATGACCACGAGATATGAAAAAAAATGTCCCGCAATGCAATGATTCCAAAAGAAACGCATAGAATCTTCCCTCGAGTAACCCGCAATCCACATAATTGTGTTTCATCCGCAAAAAATGTCTACAAGTGGCAAAATTTCGCAGCTCTCTTTTCGTAATGGATTAACTAAATTCAGAGAGGATCTATTTCAAACTAGTCCTCAAGTTGAGAACTTAAAATCAATCAAGACCTTGTTTAACTCTTCTAAACAAACGAGTGAGCCTGATGAGAACTTAATTCATCTTACCATATTTTTTAGTTCCAATCTTTACATTAAAAACGTTCGTGATTTCTGCAGAAAATAATGGCGCATAAAATACAATGAATCCTGTCGCGTTGTTTATCCAGACTGATGTTTATTCTATGGTTCCTGAAGATGAAATCAGAAACCGCATTCAATTTTGGTGTTTCGTTTTGTATCAGTAAAGCGCCTCTCTACGTTCAATTCCAAAAAGTTGTTCTAGCTCGTATTTCAACTAATCCGGTACCTGTCTTCTTCTAATTTAATTGATCTCGGATAGGAACGAGAGCTGATTAATGTTTATTTTAAAAACTATAATAATTATCTTAATTTTTTCTGGAAAAAATCCTAACAATCTACCTCATTAAGTATCGCTACAAGCCATCCTAAGGTTTGATTTCTGTTGTGGCCAATTCTCATGTATAACCAACTATTTTCATGTTTAAATGAAATCATGTATTTTTCAGGGTACAGTTTTCAAGAAGAGTTACAAAAATTTACTCAACGCCCTCAATTATCAGCTGTAGTATGTATATAGTACAAAATATTTTTACGAGCAATTAATTCGTGATACAACTTAGTATTCCGGGAAGTAATTAAAATATATGTATACTGTACTAAATTTAGTGTCGCATCAGTTCCGAATATTTTTGAGTTTATACCTTCACCAAAAATACTCTACTCTTCATTTTGAAAGTTCCTAATATGAGATATCGGACGATTGAAAACAAATAAAAATGTTCCAATAATATTATGTCCTCGATCAAATAATGAAGTATTATTTTGCAGCTAAGTATTGAAGGGTAAAAATCAATTTACTTTTATGCTATTATTGTCTTTTCAAATAATAAGAATAAATACAGTATTAATCTACATTATCATATTCTTTTTATTTCAGTAAAACAATTTTGAGCCCATGTTGAATCGCAAAAATCAAGAGCAAGATTTACAGTGGAAATTTTACCATCCAGAAACAAAAAGGCCGATTTGAAGTGTCAGGTCAAATATCAGAAAATATCGCATGTTTGCATAAAATTGACAGTATCAATGGAGCAATAATACCACTACTAAATTTCTATTGAATGGAAAATGCAACGCTGTTTCAAGTTTCTGCCCAAATATATATCTCCAAAATTATATATTCAGATCTAAAAGTAAAAAATCAGCAGCAGTAACATGTAGTTTCAAGCCTCTCTAATTTATTTTGCTGGTACTCATATTTTAAAGTTCGAAAGGGAATAAAATTTACACTTAGAGGATCTTTAAAAATTGTAGAATCAATAAATACAGAAAATGCGTTTCGATGATGACTTTATTGACAAAAGAAGGATGAAAATGTCCTTTAGTCAATAACAGAAGCATAGAAATTCGAGTTGGACCTGGAAATTGAAATTTAGGACAGTTCAATTTCTAAGAATTACTTCAAATCTATTGCGGCTATTCAGTATTTCACTTGAAAGTTTTTATCTCAGTTATTCAGGTACCGTTGCAGATAGAAATCAGTGGTAAATGATTTAGATTCTTCGATAAGTTGAAAAGCCAACACCTCGCTCGACGCCTCACAATGTAATCTTAATGGTCCTGTTAGCAAACTAACACAGATTTCATTTTGATTGTAGTGAAAAATCATATTCAATAAAGATGCTACACTTGTGAGATTGGGGACCTTTATCAGACTCAAATCTACCTCTGGTAGTAGAGAACGTTACGTTATTTACTAAATGTTTATTTGGTCATGATATTACCAACTCAAGAGATAAGGTGCGTTCTTTTCATAGTAAAGTTTCTATGTTTCAAAAGAAATCTCCGAGTAAACATTGTAAAGAACCAAAGCACTAAACTTAGAATTGAAAAGCCCCATCGATATTAAATAAAAGATTAGTGCTAAATTTGGAAAAGTATAGGCTTTTATTCTCTTCTTCTATTTCTGTATTCAATGAACCTATAATCAGTTAAAAAATTGACTATCTCGAGTGTTCTCATGGAAAAGTGAGAATAAACCAGTATTCTCTCAAAAATGCAACAAATTTATGTTATGAATAAATCCATTCTCTTCTCAAATGGGAAATAGATACTAAATTCTTTGAAGTACAGCATACGAAAAAAGAGCCCATAAGTCAAATTTCTTCCTCAAAAGAGTTTGTCATCGAAATCGAACTCTAATGAACGCATTGTCGTTGATAATTATTTCGACCGATTTTATCCCCTTTATGCTTAATTCTTCGTAGTCTAGAGTAGGAAAGAAGTTGATTAATACTTTTTTAGTAATTTATCTCTCTTAAAACCAAAAAAAATGAAATAAATAATATAAGGGCCATCGGAAGCTTTAAAAATTCCATTTGAAAGCATTTATGAATTTATCAATGTAAAAAATTGCGCAGAATCTTTATCATATGACGTTTAAAGTTTGGGTTTTTACTGTTGCTATATAAAGGGCTTCTATCTGCGCAGTAATTTTCGATAACTTGTCTGCAGTTCACTAAGATGCTACAGCATATGAGCTTTTAGACTAATAGGAGGTCATACGAAACAACAAAGCGCAGCTACTAGCGTCTTCAAATAAATTGATCAACATGAAGTGGAACTAGAGATACTAGTCTTTGCCTTAATTTGGTGAACTTCTAAGGTCTGCCTTTATGACTTTGCATATACAAATATGTGACTATTTTATGGTTGACTGCTTCAGAGGAGACCTTCTGGGACGTATTAAAGACATATAAATTCTTTTATCTGGATATTAAGATACTGTACTTATCATAAAATCGGGGCTTTATAAAGCGCAACGGACCACAGCTAGGGATTACTTGTGGTACATTATCCTAAATACTCTGTAAGAAAGTCACAAGTTCATCACTAATCTCATCCTGCGAGCATCAAGATGGGTCCCCTGTCCCTACATCTTTGCGAGGTATTTGGTATTTCGGGGGTCAGGTGTCCAAATACTCTAGGTATTTGGACACCTAGCCCCCGGCATGAATGCGTGATTTCAGCTACAAATCGCATCACTGCACGGACAAGGTGAGATCAAATGATGCTTACAATACTTCCCAAGTAGATTGAAAACTAACCATGTTCACCCCTCCAAGTAAGCCTCTCGCACGATATTTCACAGCCAGTGCTGGCAACTGCAGCGCATTAACTCAGTCTCAGGCACTTTTTTCGTTCTTTTCTCAATGAGAGGGTTTTTTTATGCGGCGATGCTTGAAAGCCGACAAATTTGCGTGTGACGGAAGAAGCATGATTAGAATATGTGCATGTAAGAGTTGGAAGGGAGATAGTGATGTAATGTTTAAGTTTTTTCGTCAATTTGTGTGCCAAAACGCTCAGATCTGCCGACAGAAGAACATTTTTAACATAAATTAGGGCCTTTGCTTGTAACGATGGTAGCCTTCCAAGGGAGAGGGGAAAGATAGGAACTCGTTTCGAAGAGAAAAGGAAGTAGAAGTCATAAAAATGGCTCCCGAGAACTCGAAAGAGGCCTTTAACGGGGCTATTGTGGTTGTTCTACAGAAAGGATTAGGCGGAGGACCAGTCCCATGTCCAGAGTCGGGAAAACTTGTAAAAAGATAAAAGCCAAAAAAACACTTTTGGCTGCTCAGTAAATCAATATTAGTCGACCGAGCCCTAAGTGAGGCGCAAAGGCTGCACATATTGCTTTCAGTGCAAATATTGTAGTGCATTGCGCAGTGCCCAGTTCCTCTCGTCTACGTACGGAATCCCGTCAGAGAATGAGAAAACCAACGCTCACACCAAGACTTGCAGGGGTTTCGCTGTCCCTGTTTGTCTTTAAGCAACCGCAACCTTCAATGCAGTGGCACAGCTCACTGACTAAGAGGAGAAGCTGGGGTGGTTAGATCGGGGGTGATTCTTTGGACGCTGGAAGGTGCACTTGTCCTCCCGGTTGCAAGGCCGGGCCAGGATCCGCGGAATGTTATAATATTGAGAAGAACCGATTCCAAAGGATCGTAGCCACCAGGGGTGTGATATAGGACAAAAACGATCTAGTATAGGGTAAGCAGTGCTGAGTATCTCCTTTGGAGATAAGGGGTGTTGCCACCAAAGACAACCTTGAAGTTCCAATTTTTGTACAAAACACCGGAGTCAAGGGCGCCAAGTGTGAGTAAGTATCACAAACGAACAATGAAAGTGATAGTAAAATATGGGGTAGAGATGGCAAAATAAAAGGTGATCATGGCGGATAAACTTTGCTATAGCAAAAGTTGCCGTTGGCAAGTTTGTGCCAAAGGCGGAAGTTGGGAGTCAATTTCAGATCCAACACCGAGGTTTCTGCTTATTCTGGGGCCCTAGTGGCCAGATAGATATGAATAATAATTAGCTAGGTTACAGTTGTCAACTAAAGCGGGGTAAGTAAAGTCAATGTCAGCCAAGTACTGGATATCCAAGTTAGAGATGAGTAAAATCGACGCTTGGCCTAATAGGTAACTTTCACCTGCGAGAATAGCCGGTCCAAGTTGGGGGCCATGTGGCTCGGAATACACTTCCTCGAGCCCACTGGGGTTTATTTACAGTACCAAGACTGATGGTTGCAGGCATTCGACATAAATTCCCTTACTGTAGAATATCGTGCCTGCAATGGTAGTGTTATAGCCTGTACAGATGATTGGATCAATAAGGAATCACCAAAATATGCTCTGACGGTGACAGTACAGTACGAGTGCCGAATATATTAGACATGTGTCTGCTTTGGGAAAAATTGAGTTCAGGGGAAGAAGAACTGGAGGTAGCGTTTGTTCGCAAGGTGATGTATAGGTAGAAGGCGTATTTCAGGGGCCAATTCGTGTTTGACTAGTTCCAATGAAGAAAACAGTAGTTCAAATTAATGTCTGTGAAAAGAAAGGAGTGTGGGTACATTGAAAAAGTGGAGCGAGACCACTCAGAATCGGGATTTCAGAGAGATTGCTTCGCGAAGTCAGAGTTTTTGAAGAGCGGAAATTCTACACATGCTAAGACGACCATTTTAAAGTAACAGCACTCATGTTCATTTTGTGCAATGTTTATAGCCGGTCTATAAGAATGCAATTGTTTCTACTAATTTACGTCGTCGATTTGGCTTCATTATTGGCATTATTGAATGATTTCAATCGGCAAAGAAGGTATATTTGGATTTATGGCACATTGAAAAATTTTAACCATCCGTAAGCCCCAAGGGAGACTTCAGAAATTGGGATAAGGACATAACTATTTCTTTCTCATACAATCCACAGCTAAATTACAGAGTATAACCCTTACCTACTTTATTGCCCCAATAAAAGGACCCTTTCAAGCACTATACCCATTTGTATCTCTCCAAATCTCAAACAAAGGGTCCTCTCGGGACTAAGAAGGGCCATCTTCATGTATAATCTCAGAAATGGAGACCATACGGCTATAAATAAGCACAAAAATAAGGTACCAGTCGGCTCCTTGGTCTAATAAGAGGTAAAAGCGTAATCATACAGCAATTTTATTCGACGCTTTTACGCCATGACGGATGCAGGTGATTACTGGAATCGTATAGTGGCTGAAAAAAGAAATGGAAATCTCTTACTTTTACTTTTCTTAAGCTACATGGCCCTATTGTCTTCATTTGATCCCTATTTATTACATGGACTGATATGTATCTACGTTGATGACATAGTATTCTGAAGAAATGACGTATTTCTTGATCTTTCACTAGTTATGCTTGAGAAATTTGATTCAAGGGATCCTGAGTACATCAATATGACATGTTTCGGTTTTCATTTCTCTATTACGTCCAATAGTATCGTCCTTTTCCAATTCTTATACATTTCTAAGCTTTCCACTCTTTCTGAAGGATAACTATTTCAGCATTACTGCTCTTTTCGCGCGAAGCTTTCATGAGCCAATCAAACTCGCCCAGATAATTCTTTTTCAGTCTTCTTGGCCGCTCATGTTATTGAATGTCAATTTAATTCAGAAAATGTTTAATTTTGAATGGTATATTCCCTCCGTATCACCGTGTACTCAGGCGCAGCTTTCTTCAAGAACAGATAAGTCACATCCCAGCTATTATTTACTGTTCTGCCCGTAGATTCCTTAGATTAGCTCCATATACTCTAATATTTAAATTCACAGCTTTGTCCATTCCGTACTTGCAGCTGAAGTTCTCTCCTTCGATGATTCCTTGGGTTTTCGTATGTTGCTCGAGTTTATCTCCAGTCATTTCTTCTCCGATATAGTCATTTTAATATGAACGAAATGCTCTTCTATGGCAGAAAAAGGCTAACGGTAGATATTGCCGCAGTAAAACATGCGTAAAGTCGAAAGAAAATTTCCAAAGTCTAGTTCTCGCGCACAGCTGGAAGCTCGGCTGACGCATTTACCGAATAAAATCGCGAACTTACCTTGAATAAAATTTTGATGAATAATATCAATTGGAAAATGTGTGATTCTGATGACTCACATTTGTCCATTTCCAGTTGAGCAATGGTTCATAAGTCACACCCAGATAAAGAGCCTTGACTAGTCTCACTACAAGAATAATGAGAACTTTTAAGCATACCGCAGGTGAAACTGGTGACCATTCGACTCTAGTATAGTAAGCTTGTTATCAGAATGCTTTTTTGGGTGACATAGCAGCCCACAATATATACAGTCTGCATTTCAATTACTCCATTCACTTTGAAGCTCCCGTTGCAGGTACCTTTTATGTTACTAGGCGCATCCCATCGACGAAAAATCTACTTCCTATTGTAGTATCACATTTTCCTCTGCTAAGGCAGATTTTCTCTATTGACTCTTGTCAAATAGTCCTCGCTGCCTGTCTATGGAACGGAAGTACGAGAGCGCTTTCCCCTTTTAAAATTTATCGACGACTCAGTAGTAACGAGGAGGTGAAGCGAACTCAATACAGAAAACCACAGACACAGTACTTTGAGAATTTCGGTCGAATCTAAAAAAGCCAACGAAGCCCATATTTATGGTTGGAGGTAGCATCCAAACCGCGTGAATAATCAGTGGATTATATCTTCTATTGAACGTGCGCAAACGAAAAAATGACCCAGAACTCAAGCAAGCCGTGAGCACTCGTGGTGTCAATATTCGCATGAAACTTCACTCATCACTTCTATGGGCGTGAATTACGCACTTTGCACAGTTTAAAAGGTTCGTTTGGGTGTGAATACTAGCCTGCAAAAGATATACTTCCCTCCTCCGAACCTGTCGTCATGAGGAATAAACTTCTAAGCCTTACAAACTGCAACAGCCTCTCCGTTATGTACATTTTTCATATTCATACCATATACAAGCGCTATTTTTCCGGCTCACAGGTACCGCTTGTGTTCAGTACATCAACAGCAATTATCGAATTCTTTTCCGAATTTGCTGCATGGCAGCAGCAAACAAGGCTTTCGATTGATCGTTCGGTCCGCATAGCCTAAACTGACTTAAATTTTCATTTTATTGACTTCAGCAGCAGGGAACCTTAACTACATTTTCCGATTTTAGAACATGGGACGAGATTGTTTTTTCATGTTCATGGACCTGTACAAGGTAGAAGAAATGAAATATTAAATTTTTGTTTGCAGTGGTTAGAAATCGAACTTGTCAAAATTAATGTTTGTTTATAACGCCTAGTACGCCGTTTACGGAGACACCGGCTACAACTGAAGAACTTTTATGGAGGTTCTATTTCAAGGGAAAACCTTTGGAAAAACTGGAAATCTTTTGATGGGCTAAGCTCCAAGATGAGAGTGACTTTTGCCTACATTTTTCAAAGAGACGGGCATATGCATTCCATGTTGCAATACAAAATGCGAGATTGAACTATTACCTCATTCGATCAGTTTGAATTATCTTGGAACACGTCTCATGTTTAAATTCCACAACTTTTGCTAACCTTACCAGATATCTAGGTACTTTGGCGTAACGCCACCAAGTCCGTAAGATTACGTATTTATGAGAGTGAATAATAAAGATTTTCCCCAGCGAGCTGTAGCCAAGTGGGAAAAAGGTTATTATGCAGCCTCGTGGGAAAGGCTGTCATTTATGTTGCAAAAATGGAACGAGAAACGCTTCCGGAAAAAAGAAGCCAAGATATTTATGGTTGGCGATAAGATCTATTGTCATCTTGAATTTGTTGAGTTTAATACTGTTCACCATTTCCCTGACCTTCTGGCGCTGTCCGAGATCTTCTGGGCGTACTTCTAGTTCCTTCTCGTACTTTTCGCGCTCAAACGTATGTTTCCAGGCTCTAATCCAACCCTTGCTTATCTTTTTCTTTCAAACGCCCTTCAAAAGAGGTGAGACCTGTGTTTGGATAAAAGACATCTATTTGGATAAACACACACCTTCCTTATCGCTTAGACGCTTTACCACTATAACTCCCATCCACAGCATTAATAGTGATCCTACTGTACGGTACACAAGAATGGGCGTCTCTTGAAATAACAAATCGCATTTTACGGTTGTGCAATTTATGATTTACAAACCCCTATTGGCTGGTTTTCTACGACGCAAATCGTTGATTTGTCCTATCCTTCACCCCGTTCAAAGCTGATGACTTTGCGCTGCAAATAAAAAAACTCACTCTTGTGTTGATTCTTTTGCGCCAAGGTGGGAAGCCTGGATCCAACCTCAAACCTTTTGGAGAAGGAAGGGTTGATCTGGTAGATGGTTTGAGAGTTTGATGTCAAGAGATGTGAGACTTGCTACCTCTTGTCGGATTTACTTGAGAGTGTTCAAGCTACTGCTTATATAGAATTTTTTTGGCATACTAGCACTCTATTCTACCTTTGTCCGCACCACAGTCAACCAAGACGTCACTCAAAATAAATTATTTTCCACTCGTGTAAGCATGTATATACTTGGACCTACTGTACAGCATGTCAACCTGTGTAAGTAGCACACCTGTGTAGCTGCACACCTGTGTATCTTTACACGTGTATCTAGAAGCAATCAAAGCCATTAGTGGGTAAAGAAAAAGCTATAAACCCTAAGAAAGCCAACGAGTCCGATAGCATAATGGAATTAAATTAAGCTTCTATTACGCAGACGCAGAGACGGCGAGATTCATAACATCACCAAAGGATGATGGAAAGGGAGAAAGAAAAATTGAGACGTGGAGAACAGCGTCAGATCAGAGAGGAACAGTGAGCTGAGAAAAGAGAGCGAATGGAACGGGACTGACAACTCAGTGATAATATGATGCAACTGATGACGGTATCGTTATTTGGAAAGCGAGTAGGCGATACGGGAAAGCACTCACCTGGAGAAAATAAATGATTTTTGTGTAAATCTACAAAAAAAGTCGTTAGCTTCAACATAAAGGTAACGCGTAGAAATTTTCAGAATTTGGTTGATCCCAACTAGACGGTAACTTAGGTTGAAAAGTAGCAAAACGCAGGTGAGTACAATTTTCTCTTTGGCCCTCTCCTCGTAAATAACCCTGTTCTTCAGTCTCGTAATGTATCTTGAAAGGCTTGCATAACTAACCCGGACGCCTACCGTGCCGATATAGCTCCTCGTAGGGAAGTGATAGATTAATTTATGCCATCTCTATCTAGCACATTGTCTTGGGAAGAATTTATAAAGAAAGGTGACTGTCGCTTCGAAAAAGCTGATTCTACAACACATTTTCCGATATGCTTACGAAAGAGTTCGATACGCTTTTCATATACACCCACGCACTCTTATATAACACAATCTTGCACAGGATTTGGAGCATTTATCGACCAATATCTCACAAAATTCTAGGCGCAAAGATAAAAACATCTCTGACATAATGGTTTATTGTAGAGAATGTTCTGAATAACTTCATGTCTAGCCTGTTCCATGTATAGTTTAAGCCCATCTGTTATACATTAAACATCACTCAGCATTGAATAAGCATCTGAAAAAGCACGTTTGAATTCTATTGACACTTCTTCGGTTGGAATTCCCACCTTATCCAACGGATCACGAGTCGGAGCCTTTAAGAATATGCGCCTCCCAAACTGTACAAACAGAGAGACACAGTTCCTTTCAAGAGGATGACTGCGGTTACAATATGCTATGCATTTGTGCAACATTAGTTGTTTGCGTGTGGGTCACCATCCAAGTTACTGTCCGATAACTGAAAGAAGTTCACTGAGAAGTTCCTCCGAAACGTTTCGTGGATCCTTGGAATCAGCCAAATATTTAAAACAACGTACCATGCACAGACCAATGGTCAAGCAGAAAGGTTCAACAGAACTATCATCGCTACCATTGAGAATTACGTTGCTGATCACCTAAAGGATTGGTAATTATTCACAGGTGCGTTAAAATATGCATAAAAAGCTCACGTCCATAGGACTACAAAAATTGCTCCTTTTGGGTTTGTATTGTAAAGACCTCCCAAGAGCTTAATAATACAAAAGCAAACTTCCTCGGAAGACTTTGGGAACTAACTAAAGTCCCACTTGAAGTGCCTCATGGTTAAAACGCTTGGTGCGCACCGCCAAGACTTCTGTATAAAAGCAACAAGGACGTTATAAACGTAATTTCCGCGCAAGGCTAGGCAAGCGTAAGTACGATATCTCGGTTGGGTCCTACGATTTACTACAAAACGAATACTTAGGGGATAAAGACGGTAATCAAACGCTTACACTGCTCACCACGGGCCCATTTAGGGTGAGGAAGTCAAAAATGACACCATCGTTATCTTTGATGGAGATATGGTTAAAATAGTTTCAAGGGATACTGTGTAGCTAGCTCCCAGTCCCTTCCACAGGGTTAGTGAACTGATTAGTCACGCGCAACATGAAAGTATTACTGACGTGAAATTGTAACGAGCGGCTATTTAAAGACGAACAATACCGACAGGTATCTGAGAAGTCGATGCTGTGTCCCGATTTCTTACGGACCTCCCAGTTGTTGATGGAGGTTCCAAGAAGGAACTAAGAAGGAACTAAGAAGGGAAGACATTCCTACGGTAGTACAAAGGGTATCAGACCATAAGCTTAAACCAGTAGACATACAGAGTCAATAAGATAACTCTTTAGAAGATGACAGTTCCTCTTCAGAGGAAGAAGAAGTGAATGATGAGCAGTTACCGGATATTTTACGACTTGACAATGCTAGCGTCGATGCAGGAGAGTTTGAACCTTCAACACAGAGTAAACCGAAGAATTTTAAGACCGAGACGACTAAATATTCCTGTCGAGTGAGTAAAAGTCGAACCAAAAACAGTTCGATGATCGAGGAGGAAAATATCAAAAGGGTCAAAACGGAATAATTTTTCGATAAAACAATTGATCATGGCGAGGCCAAAGACGGCAAATTGAGTTTCAAATTCCAATTTTATGATTATCCTGCGAACGAAGCAATATGGGAGCATGATTATCCTGCGAACGAAGCAATATGGGAGCCTATCAGAGGTTTGCCAAGGTCAAAAGCAGTCAAATACTACAAACGGAAGAAGATGCCGCTTCTGGCCAACATCGATGAAGCGATATATGGTTCAGTGAAATTCAAGTTGCTAATCAACTGTTCAATTCCCTTTTCAGAAGAGGGGGAATAATGGAGTCTGTTTTTGCAAAAGTCGATTGCTTTTAGAGCCTCAAGTAGTTTGTCCTTAAAGGATAATGTCAACACTCCATGAGCCAAAATATAATTCCGTTATGGAATAATTAAGTGCTTTAGTGAAAGCCCAGGGTTGTACTAACAACATGAAAAATTTCACACATGAGGGGTAATTGAGATACTAGGCTGTTGAAGTCTCAAATTGTTGTTACTTGATGGAGCAGAAGACATCTGCGAGTAGAGGTTAGCTACGGCTTTTATAGCCATTTGCAGTCAAAAATATCCAGGTATATTGTTGATTTAAACATATTTAAGAGAGTTGATAATTACCTCTGTAATAGAGGGCGGTCTAATGCGTTTTCTTTCATGCCAAATGAAGCCATGTTGGATGGTTAACCTCTGCCCGAGAGGGCAGAATACCATTCAGAAGGGGGAGTAAAACAGACCAATACTGTATAGTGAATATAAAGTGTCAATTATTTTAAACCCACTATAAAAAACATGTTGTTATAGAAAAGCACGTAACCACGCATGGAATTTCGCCAAGGGGCACCAATAAGGAATTTTCTAAAAATTAAATCATTATATAGGTGCACGAACAGTATTACCTCGACTCCATGAGGAATAATCAGCATTGACTGTTATACAGTTCCATCAATGTCTGAAAGATACGGTGCACCTGAAGGGTAGGGTCTAGAGATAAACTCCTACGCCAACATCAGTCCACCATAAGGGTTGAAACCTCATGCCCCCTATGGAACCCAGTGAAACATTATGAAGTCAAGTGTTTTGCCCACAAATAATCGTGTTCTTTCAACAAATCAAAGACTTTTTGAGCTTGCTGACGTTTATACTTAGAAAGCTGGTTATATTTGACCTTCACAGATCTCACGCGACTCTTATAATTCACTGTCTAACGTTTTAAGCCCCCTAAAATAACCTCAAAGGGGCGTTTCTAATTGAAATGGATGACCTACCACCGCTTACTCCTGATGAGTTGCCACAATTTAACACTGATTAACAGTGTATGATTAATCCAAAAACAATGACACGGGCCTATCCTGAGAGCCATAGGTTCCTACTTTTATAGAATTCTTATGTCAATTTATGACAAAGTCATATAGTTAAGAGGTTCAACACAGACCATCATCTTTTGGTGAAATAAAAATTGACCTCTTGGATCTCAACCATTCCTCGATGAGTGCAGTATTATACATCAGATGTAAAAAACGTCACACGGAAACTATGCAGACATTAAAAATTCATCTATTGAGAAAAAGGCTAGACAGGCCATGAGGCTCTTCACATCACATATTCTAGGTTGGAGAAGCATCACTTCTTCTCTAAATCGTACTGCTATCACTAATTTGGAGAGTTAACAAGCATTTCGACGTTGGTTAGATACAGTCTCTATTGAGAGGCGCAACTGGCAAGGTCATGAAGCACGAAAAGTTATGGTCCTTGTTCAAGAGTCACAAATGCTTACGTGTTCGACCAAATGCTCTAGTAATTCTACAGGACTTCCGACATACGTAGTATATCAGATCGTTGCACTCCAATCCATGTTTAATACGCTTCTTTGTTGTCCAAACCCAATTTTGAAACCAAGTATAGTTACAAGGTAAACTCAAGCTCTATTAAAGAGATTCGACAGCGACTCCCCAGGAGTCTGTGTAATTGTAAGACATGATATATGGCCATATCTATAAAAATAATTAGTCAACCACTGTCCTAAGTCTCTACTAGAGCTGCTGAAGCAAGTGGCTGTTGGTTAATATTTCTCGAAGGTACCAATGTAAAGCTTGTACCTCTTGATGAAATTTCTTAGTTGAAGTACCTCTTATGAGTTGTTGATCATCAAAATCTTCCAAAAATAACACTGACGTGAAGCTTAATGCTTTAGAAAGGAAAGCAGGGTGATCTAAGTAAGGCAATTTCATACAGAGAGATGTTGAAGAAGCTTTACTATAGAACATGTGGAAGTAAAGTAGTATACTATAAAGGGATGACGAAAAAGAAAGTTTGAGAGCTTATGTTGTAGTCTATTGTGATGCTTGATGCTTTCTGCTTAGAAGTTAACGATAATGGGATGACTTTAATGATAATAATTAAGGTTCATCACAAAGCGAAGGTGTTACATGAGAGAGGAGGTCTATATTGTATATAGGACCATGAAGAGCAGTTAATGCTCGCGGAAGTATTCATAACCCCAGGCTTAAGCACTCTCGTGATGGGGGATAAGAACAGATGCCCTCCAAAGAGCAACTTTGTTATTCAATACCCACGACGGGAGATGATTACTGGAAGCTAAAAAGCTCCTGTCACCGATACCAGATTTGGTGAGCTATATCAGAGGTAATCTATCTCGCTTGAATTTGAAGACTGTTCGTATCTGAAAATGAAACTTACCAGGATGAAAGTAAAACGAGTTGATGACTAAATAGACTGATATTTGTTTTCGGAAGCAACGGCGATAATTGAGTACTAAATGAAATTACAGTTGGAAATGATTTCCTTCATTGCAACGTCTCCAGTTGGGAGCCGGTCACGCTCAGGATGGTTTTTGGAAGATATGATCCTTTATGTAAATCATGGCGAAAGTTAGCTCTCAGAGCTATCCCCAAACTAACTTGCATTAAGTTGAATGGAAACAAAGGTGCACCACAGCGTTGGGGAATCGATCTTAAGTAGTTCACGGTAATTCTCATGGGGAGAAATTCGAAGTGACCGATAAAGATCGCATGGGACGCGTCGACAAAAGGATTTCGGGGACGTGATATTGGAGATCATTTTGGTTTTACGGATATGTCAAAAGGTGAAGACGCCACCAAGTGCTCGAGCTCCTGATGAGTTCTACGGAAAAAGGCTCGAGCTCAGCAACGCGAAAACGATCTATTATGGATACTTTGTCAATTATGATATTTCATCGCTGCGAAAGACGCTCTACGCGAATTAACCTACCCATATATTAAGCTACATATACGGGAAACTTCATTTTATATGGAAAAAATGTTTATTTCAAATTAAACAACTCATAAGGTAGATTCATTAGCCTGTGAGAGGCAAAGAAGACCTAATATTTAACAATTGAAGTTGCCTATGAGGGACATACGAACACAAAACGAAGTATCCACTTGTAAGACACAATCAAGAGCTATTAAAGTGAGACTGAGACTGACATCGATTTGGAGACTCCCGAAGAGCGGGATTGACGAATGTTCTGCATCGCTTTTTTGATCTTTTTTCTGAGGTCAGCCAATTTCTTCTCAAGCTCTTCATCAGAGTACGCTAGATCCTTTAAAAAGTTACGAACGATGTCCGTCTCGGATGGGGCTGCTGCAACGGCAGCCGAGGCGCTCGCCCCCAAGGAAGGATGACCGGTCGCCGCGACTTCATCTTCATTATTATCACCTTCAGAGGGCGTAGTTTCATTTACTTCGATGTAATCATCTAATGTTTTGGGCCTGGTTTGTAAGCTGCTCATGTCCAACTCCTTCATCCAGGAGATCATTGTCTGTGTTTGAAACCACAAATCCTGGTATCGTAAACATACCATAGCAGAAACACCGCTTTTTTCACGCACGATTCGTCAAGAAACTGATACAAACCCTTATGATGCAGATCAACAAAGTATGACCTAAAATAGATCATTGAAGATCCAGACTCGGACTGTTACCCTTGAAAGACCTCAATTCGAGGCCAGAAGGCAGGTGTATTCTGATAGCGATGTCCCAAATGCTGGCGTTCAATGTTTTTGGCCTTTTTGTATTTTTGAGGGATCAAATATATCGTTTCATCGCAGATGCGACGTTCAAGGCGTCCTTGATTCGTAAAGAAAGGTTTCTGATTACGCATTTCTTATGGAAAGGACATAGTTCATATCTATTATTGGAAAGAAATTGCCTCTTGATGCACCTCGCGCACTCCGTGCCAGCGTTGTTAGATCACTTGAATAGGGGAAACGTTATTTGTCGCCAGACGTACCATCGCGGCAAAGGCCCTCAAAGTTGGTCGTGAAGATCCAAGTATCCGCCCCCGATAAGCGTTATGTCGTAATTACTACAGGAAATAGAGCTCAGCAGTCCATCAACGCACGAAGTAAGTGCCTGCGCGCACAAAGCAGACGCTATGTAGGAAATATTTTAAGGACCTGAGGAGGCAAAGCGATATAATTTCATCATTATTTTGTTAAGATCGCCTCAAAATGCACGTTGCAGGGTAGAAAAACGTAGAAATCACAGTAATCTCGTTGAACACGAGCATTTTCATCACGTCCCTAAGGCAGAAGTAAGGGGAACAGACATGCGTATCGATTTCATAGCAAATATCTTAATTGAAAATGCCTGGAACAGAGGAATACTTCCATTTTACATCAATTTCTGTGTTTTTTCATTGTCATAGGCTTCCAAAGTCATTTTAATGTGGTGATCATTAATAGGGTGTACTGATTTTGAAAACAACCAGTGAAGGCTGCGTAAGGATCATTTGAGAAGATAGGATCGAAGACGGATGTGTCGAAGGGAAGTCAAGTCGATGAAACGACGATCGTGCCTAAATAATAACTTTTCGGTATGTCTCCAGGTTTGGCTAATTCCGAATTACATTGCCGGAGTCGTCGTCCGTTTTATTTGGTTTAATCTTTGGGGTTGAAAGAATTTTTGGCGCTGCGAATCGCTTCTGAAGTTATGACGCACCTGATGTTTTTGAGGTGCAGAAGAGGACGACTCTTGTACAATAGGCCTAAGCAATAACCCCTTTGCAGGAGTTTCATCTTTATCAGGTGAAGGAGATGCCGCTCGTACGACTTAATATGCATTAAGTCGTCCAGCGTCTTTTTGAGTTCAACTTAGCAAATTAGCGTGAAATTGATGGGCGAACCTGATATATAAAAGGTTGCAAATCCCTTGTTTTCTTTTACTTTACCCCCGCTCCGTTTGGAACAGCTGCCGAGGTGAACTATTCATATCGTCTTAATAATTTTGAGTTGTCGCCACCAGCGCTGCAGAGTACACTGCCCCTTCCTTTTGTATTCCATCAAATTCCTTAATTTTTCACGCCGAGACCGCTGCGATGCATGCAGAGAGACTTCCACAAGCGATGAACGTGCAAAAATTCACGTGCTCAACGCTCCCCTTCATAACTCTCACTTTATCAAGTCAAGCTAAATAGTTACAAAGATCAATGGTTACTGTACATTTCGCGCAGTCTTTCACGTGGTGCAAGAATTGAATACCTTACTTGCACAATTACAGTATTGCGTTATTCAAATACAGTGCGGAGCGATTACATTGCGACGTTGGGCGAATACAGTACGCCTCATGCGTGAATACAGCAAGTGCTTCTCGCGGGTACAGTATTTTTTCCGCGAATACAGTATGGTCTGCTGGAGAAAGAAAAGTTGATTTGATAGAGGGTTCGAGATTTGATGTCAAGAGGTGAGGCTTGCTGCATATCGTCGGATTTCCTTGAGTGAGTTCAACCTACTGCTTATATAGAAATTTTCTTCGATATATCTGCACTCTATTCTGCCTTCTGCTGCACCATAGTCAACCGACACGTCACTCGAATACAACATCTTCCACTCGTACCGGTATGTATATACCTGTATATACTGTACAGCACGTCAATTTGTGAAAATAGCACACATGAACACGTGTATAAATTTACACGTGTATGTTGGAGCTATCTGAGTAGATTATACACTTGTAATGATGCAGTACACATGTAATCTGAGAAAACAATTATTAGAGCTAGAGCCGGTCAATATAAATTCCCTGCGGTTCCTTGCCAATGCCAACTATATCAAACCGTCCGAAGATCGCAATCTACTGAGGAAGTCGCAACTAGGGCTTCAAGCAACTATCTCCAACATGGTCTTCGTAGCCAAATAATACGAAAAGAAGACTTCCCTCGCGAAAATACAATACAGTGTAGCGAGTCCAAAGCAGGTGTTGTTGAAACTTTAGGCAGAGTTAACTTCCTTTGCGGAAATAGAGTAAGTAAGAACGCCTTCAGAGGCCAGAGACAACTGCCGAATCCGGCTTCCATAATTCTCTTTGTTTCTAAATCTGTTTCGAGGTGGTAATTGACGATATATGAATTCGAGACGGCGAATATTGTATCATACGCTGTTAAAAGTAATAAACTTGGTCTCATTGCCTGGTGATTGAAGGTGAAAACTACAAAGATTTAAATGCATTGAAGTGGCTAAAAGATAGAAAATGTTACCGAATAGTGAGACCCATAAATGGTTTAATATATATTTTTTGTCATTATGTAGATTTATTGTAAAATTTTGCAAAAATTTTTAAACCAGCAGCAACGGGCCAAGAGGTAAAATATCTCATCAAACTGTCTCTATTGAAAAGAAGCGAATCAAATATTCGCCTGCTTACATTCCGTGCATTATAACTAGCTTAGTGCCTTAAGTTCGCTTTGAATGGTGTAAATTATACAAAAATAATTTGAATGTAATCCGGTATTTTTACTTCGGTGGAACCTCATTTCTCTCAAATTTTCATTCATAATTCCTTTCTAGCTCCTCAAAAGACTTTAAAAACTTAAAATGGCGAGGAAATGATGTTCAATACTTTAGTTATGAGTTTCCAGTCTGTCGAAGGTTACGGTCATGCCATTAAATTGGCATGATTGTACCAAAAAAAGCTTCTCTAAAATCTTATTTTGCTGATTTCCGCAATTTTTCGAGAATACTCATCTATTATGGTGAAAAGGTGCTATAAAATAGAAACGAAGGGTCTTGCAGGGTCACTTTGTAGCGCTTGGCGTTCTGAAATCCCAAGACAAAATTCATGCTTATCCATACCTTCTTTGAGAAATGATCTTCGATCTCGCTGCCACTAAAGACCTTTTGGCGACTTAAAGGTATTTTACTCACTTGTTACAGCTTTTGTAAGTTTTATTATTGATAGCCACACTCGTGTAGACCAAACAAGTTCCATCCCAAAGCAACGTTCGACTCCGGTGTTGAAGACTCCAGAAATGAAGTTCATGTGCCAGCTATAATAGGCGGTAGTAGTATGGATTTTCAAACGACGGAGAGAGTAATGTGTAAATGAACTCGAATAAATGGATTCTCATTTGAGTTTTTAGTGGATTACATAACTCGTCAAGGAGGCATACTATATCAGTCATTAAATGCAAAAATTATTATTTTCAATATTTAAGACGGCAGCATGTGCAATATGAATTTAGCTAGTGAAATATCGTTTTTCCCATGAAAAAAATGTAGCATAATTGCGGGAGTGGTACAGTGAGATGAATGTTAACAGAACTTGTATTTGGTACTTACCCACTTGTAATCCGGATTGCCGGTGATGGCTAATTTTTTTAGTCAACAGTGTGAACTAGCCAACTGTAAGTAGGACGATATTGATTAGCTTGATGTAGATATTCATTTAAAGTCTAAAACTCTGGGCTCGGCCTGTATGTAAGTCTGGCGCCGTCCCAACCGGAGACATTATAGGTAAGATGCTTTCACATATTAAATATTACTTAATGTTAAGCTGTCCTTGACTATCCAGCTGCCGTTATTGCTAATCAAACCCTTTCGTTGTTCTCATTTTCAGTTTTTCCGCTGATTTCCGCTTGAGGTGCGTCTAAGAACGATTATCCTCCACCCTGGATTCGTGTCGCCCTTCCCATTTCCCTTGCGTTCCCTCCGATAAGGACGAAAGAACTTAGGTATCTAAAGTCACGACACTGTGCTCCCGAAGATTTCGGTGATCTCTCTAGCAATCATGGCGAGTGTGTTTTATTCCAAGTTTTGGTCTTTCGACATGTAACCGTTTTTCGGTTTTGCTCCAGAACAAGAACGAAAAATAAATTAAACCATAGTAAAACCCGATTTTCGTACATTCGACTCTTTGTTCAAGTTTCGGTGAAAGTAAAAAGAAGTAACCTTAACCGAAAGCGCCCCAGCCTACAGCCAAATCGTCGGATTAAAGCTCTAGAAATCTTCGCAGTTCTGGTCTCGGTGCTTTTCCAAGGTCAGAAAATTCGGAGTCATTCCATTTGAAAATAAAATCCAAATCTTCTCGTCCACCGACTCCTCGGGACTCGAAGAAGGGAGTATAATGTACACAATAATTTATACCGGATCTAAAACTCGGAAATACCGCTAGCGGATCCCGGATTATGATGAAACACGTCACACACTGTGCAATCCAGTGGCCAGATGGAAATACAGATCCTTGTATTGATTCAGTGCTAATGCAGCCTGTCAACGCGGTGGTCGAACGCCTGATGCATGACTAAGGCCAGCAAAGCATCCACGAATTAACAGAACCTGTTGTATAGCACGGTTTCTCCCGCCACCTGTACCTCGCTGTAACGGACAGTACGCCTCCCGGTGTATTGCGCCGCCCTGTTCTCTAGTTTTTTGCAGAAAAGGAGCAAGATGCCCCAGAAGTCGGAATAATCAAGGCCAAGACGCCACAAATTCCCCGGCGGTCCCAAAGCAACAATCTTGATTTTTCAGATGCCAAGACAGAAATTTTTATACCCATAGCACCTCCCTTACGGAAGGATTGTAGTGGTGACGGAGTGAATATCGTGTACCATCCATTCATCTTTGACAGTTGTAAGAAACTCGATGAGGAGGACGTCAGAAGATAAGGTAAACAGACTCGGGAAGAACATTCGAGGCGGGCGGTATATGAGCAAGCGCAGGCGTATTCGCAAATGCCGCGAGGGTCGAAGCAGCAGCAAGAAAAGAAAGAATATGTTTCGTCAACTGATGACCCGGGGGTGGGGCCTTCGATTGACTCGATCATTGGGTACGTCTCGGGTTCCTTCGAAATTAAGTATAGGCGTTCGCCTAAGAGCCGTTAATTTGGAATTATTACAACCGATGCACTTAATATTCAAGAAGGCTGTCGATTAAATTTCGTAGCGATTACGGAAACGTAGCCAAAACTATACCGAATCGATCTATGGCATCGTCTACAAAAACAGAAGAGATTTTTCATTCAGATGCGAGACCGAAGGACTTCAAGAGGAGACACTATCACAGTTTCAGGTTTTCTCGCAAGGTTTGAGAATAATTGCGACACGCAATATGTGCTGCAAAGAGCCGCCGTATGGTGTGCGATGTACTTACTCACCGAGAAAGTTCCACGTAGGTGCAAAACAGATTGTCGAGAGCGGAAATATCCATCGACTTCGGTCGAGAGGGAATGTTGACCTAGTACGGGGAGTCAATCAACTTCCTCCTAATGAAGATCGCACCAGGTCACGCAATGGCGGAATTATTGTAGGAAATCGAGCGTACGTGAAACAAAACTGAAATGACTGAGAAAGAATTCTTCAGTGTGTTGTGGAAGAAAGCATTGCATTTTGGTACCACTTTATCTGGAGAAATAGTGAAGCGTTTCTTTGCAGAAGGTTCGATACCGTCCATTCAGACAAAATTGCGCAATTATATGACATAAAAACCAATATTTTCCTATGTGTCGATATTTTGTGATGCCCAACAACTCAGATCATCGCATCGCGCACTACGTGGGGCTATTGTACCCTTATTTCGTGATAATCGGAATGTGAGGAAGGTCCCTTGCAGAAAAATGCTGCTTTTAACTTTGAATCTGATAGTGAATGAGGCCCGCACGAAGTCAGGACATGCCATATTTGGAGATGTGCTCACTCAAACCCTCAGTTTTCGAAGTCCCACGAGGGGCAATCTTTGAAATTGCGAGGATCGACTGTCACCCGTTTCGGGATTTTTTATTCTTCGACTAAGCTGCCTGCAATAAAATAAGGAGTTCGCGCAATGTTACCTATCATTGTAAATAGAGACCGGATATTACAAGCTCTACCTGCCGACTGAGGTCGCGGTAATCAATAAGCCGCCCGCCATTCCGCTGTCATGAGTCGGAACACGCCCCGTGCATTTGCCAAGATTCGTTTAAAGTTGTGAAAAATAACACAGTAGACGCGATCCAAATTCTCATGCCATTATATGGTGCATAAGAAAGCTCCAAGCCAGTGCTAGGCTTTAAAAGGATTAAAAGTGATCGTTGAGTCGCCATGCCCCTCTCTTTCTCAGGCCAGAGGTTTCCCGTTATTGGGATAGTATCGATATTCCCTTTCCTTTTGTTAAGGGGGTGCTTAAAACCTACATTGATACGGAGGTAAACTTCTTTGAAAAGCAGCACTACGAGGTAGACGTGAGCATAAAACTATATCTTCAATTTATGTTTTTTCGTAGAGCAGTATTGGATAGTAGTAACGTACCGAACGTCATCAGTGCCCCAAATATCCCATCTTGGTTGCCAAATGCTCGTTCACTGTCTTTACCGCCCCTACTTCGTGCTAATTATAAACCCCTCTCCGACATGTGTTGATCTCTTTGAGTGGAGCTACCGGTCATATGAAGGTAAATGTCCCCTTACTGGTCGTCTAGAATCTTTCTTCTGACGTGACAATTTTGGTTTCCTATGTTGACCGCACCGTCAAGTAAAACTTTCCCAGATAGCTGAAGTTGGTGTTTTGCATTGCTAAATCTGTATGTATCGTAAAAATGATGCAGTTGAAGCGAAAAAAGAAGGGCAACGATTCCTGACGACAAGACTTCAGGCTAGTCTCACTAACTATACTGAAAAAATAGGTGTCGAATAAGGTCCTTCTTAGGTGACGCGTTGTGATCTAACCATCAATAAAATTATTGCAGACGAAACAACCTATTTCGATGTATTCCGGTTCTTACAGAACCATCTGAAGTTGATCCATCGGGACATGACACTGATGGCCAACTGTGTTATGAAAATGATCCCAGGATAATCGTTCACGGAGGTCTTCTCGAGCTTTTGACTGTTCCATTAAACAACCGAGGCTAATAGTAATCGCCCTGGCCCTCCAAGCCCCTGCTGGAGTACTTACTTCGGATTCCAATTCACAGAAGTCTAAGAGCTCGCTGTCACTGGGTCTGGAGAACCGTCAGCCTAATGACAGGGGGAACGTGCCATTGAAATGGTTCAACCTCTAAAATGTTTTTTTTGAAACAGAGAAGTGGAAGATAACTGGAAAAAGTCTGTCCTGATCTATTGCGAGGAATAGTCGGTTCGTTAACAGGTTTATCGCCTATTGTCGGAGCTGTGCTGAACATGATCCCGAGACCTCGCATTTATTGCTGTGCAAAAGCATCGACTCGACTGGAACTGGCAGCAAAGCCAGTGCATCAAGCCCCGTACAGATCAGTTCCTGTTTCAGGTATACGTTTGATACCAACGCCTGCGACTACCAGTTTGGTTGCTATCTGTTACAGGAATATCGCGACAAAGACATACTCCATATCAGGCACTAGAGTCGCATTTTGACCGGCACAGAACGTAATTGCAGCACTTTGGAATGATAATGCCTCGCTTTGATAAGGGCTGTGCACAGATGAAAATTTAAATCTATCCAAAGTGATCCCCGAGGTCTCCAAGTTCAAGTAGATTCCTCTTGAAAAAACTCTTTTTAAGAGTTTTCTGAAGCTAAACGCACCGATCAGTTTTTCTTGGAGCTCGAGGAAGAGGTTGGAACTCTCAAAAGCCAGTACGCTTATGACCTACTGCAGTCGCAAGACTGTTGCAATAGACGCGGTCACATATGCACGTGGGTTACGTGATTCCATGCAAACGGTACAGTATAGCACCATATGCGACACCCAGTGTACTGTCATTTTGGGCCCTTCTGGCATTGTCAGGGAGCGTTTTGCGCTCCTGACTCTGCAATCCCCCTTTAATTCACAGAACGGCTGGACCGATTCATGGACTTAACGAGCCTAAAAGACCCACCGAACCCCCAAGGGACCGGGTACCTTCCAGTTCGGGCCCAGTTCTGGGCCCACCGAGGCAACTTCTGGTATTGCATCTGAACACTTTTGAGAGGAATATGGAGATGACTGAACTTCGGGAATCCATATTTCACAGCAAACCATGCCGTTTCTGGTTTTTTGCACTTATGGGTGGAAACTGTGTTACTGGACATTTGGTAGTGAAGGAAAAGGCCTAGGGACTCCAAACCGGTATGAGCGATTTTGAACTCCAGCTTTTAGTCTAGGACTGTGCAATGTGGTAGAAACGCACTTGTTTATTGAAAAGCTGCCGTACTCGACCGCTCAACGGCTAGCCTACGCTTATGGGAAGGATCATCCGTCGTTGTGTCGACTACACTCGATGAACTGAAGGTTTAATGGCTCAGCGCCCTATAGAGAGAGGTGAATAGGATTCTAGTGGCCTCTCGAATTCCCTACACTGGCATTATCACCCATGCTGGGTCCGGACTAAACTACGTAAATAGATTAACGCCCGCTAAGATGGTATACTGGAGTCATTGTTAGGCATCGCAGGTCATTTGAAGTAGTTTGTAGGCCACGTGCGCTCCCGCCAGAAGTCTATTGTCGTTCTAAACTACCTTGAAGTCCTCCTACTTCTTGAAGACACTACCCCAAATAGCGTATATGTTGACCCCAGATTCCGTATGGTCGCACAGTCCGACAAATTTGAATCAATCTGATTCATCGAAACTGTAACCAAAAAGTTCGGCAGCCATGGGTGACGGCACTGAAAAGTGAATAAAAGGATCCTCTTCTGACAAAAATCGAGCGTCGAAAGCAATATTCGTCCATTTCGGATGCGACTGGTACTTGAGGAAGAATACCTCCCCTTCGAATAGTTCTAGTAGAACAACCATACCGATACTCGGAGAGGTAGCTTCCGAAGACTCACCCAAAACTCTGCGTGCCTCCCGCACGTCACGTATCAAGCGCGAAAATCCAAGCAGGTAGTCCGAATCCTCGGTGCATCTCATGAACGGTAGTTCTTAGTTACCCAAGAACGTAACCGAAAGGCAGCCTGCTCCCAACACTGATTCCAGAAATACCCGTTTACCGCTGTGAACAGTCGTGGTTTCCGATTTTAGGGAGTGACCTAGGAATGACGGGCGAGTCGACCGTAACGACATGCATGAAGGGAGGATCCGAAATGAAGGAGATAATCATCAACCGACACCGGTACTTGGCCACTAATGGAAAATGCAGCTTCACAGCCTCGATAGGCGCGATAGTTCAACTCTCCACCGGAGTTAAATGTGCACGTCTGCGACTCATACTCTTGCCAATCCTTTTCCGGCTGCATTACCCCCGGCCCACCTTCACGGGCGAAGACTCCCACTCTGCAACCCAGGTTGCGCATGTCGTCCTCATCCGGCATCGCTCACTCAACGGAGACTTCTTCCCGAGTAACGGGGATTCCGATTTGTATATGGCCGTAGAGAACGGGCGTAGCTGCAATTGGTGCTGCGGTAACAAATGGCGGTTGATGAAAGGAAAAAGGAACAAGGATGGAAGTGTATATGGTGTGCAATCTCGGTACAGCGGTCGATGGGTAATTACCGTCGTCTGGAGAGGTTATCGGTAGCTAGACATTTAAATTGTAGAGATCTAGCGACATGATTTCGATGGTCGCATTGTTGGAACAAAAGGTGGTCGGTGTGAAAGTACCGTAAAAAGAAGATGTGCTACAACTTATGGAAGGAGAGATTGAAGCATCCATGCGGAGGTGCCAAAGTTAGGTGGCCGTCTACGAAATCGAGATCAGGTACTTACCACGAGTTATCCGGATTGCTGGTGAAGTATGATTCTGTAGTTGAAAGTGTAAGGCAGCTTCCTATAAATTAGTATATATTGATTAGCTTCCTGTAGCTATTTGTTGTAAACCATGGGGTCGGTCTGTTCGTAAGCTACCGCCGAGCTCACCCGAAGACAGTATAGGTAAGGCACTTTTGGCTTTGAAAAATTCCCTAACAGTAAACCGTCCTCGGTTATCCAGCCTCGTTTCATGCTTATTTTTTCTCTTAGCACCACCGATTTCTGTTTTTCCCACTGTTGAACTCTCGGAGGCGCGTATAAGACGGATTCCCATCCACCCTGGGTTTTCGGTGGCCCCCTTTCCCCTATGTTCCCTCTGTTGTGCCCGGTCTTGCTTCAGTATCTGTGGTTAGACATCTGCGCTACCAGAGCTGTCCTTAATGTTTTTTCCAATTGAGCCCGGTTATGGCCCAAAATTCTTATACATAGAGAGGGGGGATGGTAAATGACCAGTTCAATCGGAGATATAGGAATGAAAACGTATTCGGACGATCTGGTGAAGGGTGGAATATTGCCTTGCAAAAATTGAATATGTAAGTCATAGTAACGGCAGGTTCAAGGAAGAAGAACTTAATTTTCCTCAAAACCGTAAATTTCGATCGAAGTTATTGTTAATTTTGTAGAGATTTAGAAGGCGTGATTCTGAACTAAGTGCACAAAAGATTATTAATCTTAAAACCAGGAGATAAAAGAAAAATCCAAGAAGAGCTACGTAAACAATAAAAGACATTGAAAGATTTGTTTACTCGGTCTGCATTATTCTCTCTCCATTATTATAAACTTTTAAATTACTATCACAGAAATTGGAGTTCAAACAAATTAGCCATCCTGTTCAGCTTCAATTTGAGAATAAATATTGAACAATATTCCATTATAGTATCTGAGTGTGTATAATGTGGTCGAAAGTGGGTATATTAAACACATTAGAGCACCATTACAAGATAAATAAATCTTTAAACAGTTTTTTGTTTTCGATCCAAAGTTTTGTAGTTTTTATCTGCTGTTTTTTGAACAGGGTGATATGCTTCGGAGTTTTTTCCGAATATTAGGAGATTTGAATGGCAGATAGACAAAATGCAACGGAAAAGTGACTCTGTACTCTGATCTATGGATGTAAGGAAAACAGGGCTTTTAACTAGTACATTTTTGTACCTTTCTTACCGCTCATCACCATATTTTATCCAACATAATTAACGAAATAGAAATATTTTACTCATATCCTCTTATTTCTTTTTAGTTTACACACTCTGACCTAATTCCAGACTACTTACTCCGAATATTCACTACAGCTCTCTCTGACATCGGTTTTCCCATTCGCTTTCCTCTTTCCCCTCACGCTAGGTTTCCGAAAAAGCGTCAATGACATGATGAAGTGACCAAATAGACGAGTGCATGGTATAAATTTCAAGAAATTATATTTCAGCTTGAAAAGTGGTGTTTGACTGACCTTACTAAATGGAGAAACAAGCGTAAACCTAATTACATCAGAAAAAAAACGAAGACCAGATCTGTCGTAAGATTGATCAAAAATATATAGTGGGACAAAAAACACACTTTTCGCTGGTTTTTCTATACTCATTTCTAATCTTGTGAAACTTTTACGTTAGTACTAATCAGGTTATTTTGCCATCTTGAGGAAAATTTAAACTGTAATTTTTTGGAAAACTAATTTCCTTTCTCTCGTTTCGTTTTTTTCCTAGCACATACTTATGATAATATTTTTAAGCTGTATTAAAAGGAAACTTATTGTATTTTTGACGTCTTTCCCAGTACATATATCTTTTATCGTCTGGAATTATTCCACTTGGGATTCAGTTGTCATATATATTCTCCTCTCATTACTTTCAGGTGGATGTTTCAGGCAAAAAGTGAAGACTTGAATCTCTAGAGCACGCATTAATTCTAATTTTATGTTTGAAAGTACAATTTTACGTAAATATGTTGTGGTCAAAAATGTTTTTTCTCTGCTAAAGTTAAAGCAAAATGTTTGCTATCTTTTTTCGTATATCGGACCAATGGTGGCCTTTACTTCATAAAACGTTTTCCGAAGCTATATTAGCCATGTATACTACATGACTATATCACGATGCCCCAGGTAGATCGGATTTGAAACGGTTTAAGCAGCTTTCTCCAGTTTGTTTAGTCAGTTCCTGGTAGTCCATTCAAACAGTTTCATTCTTTTTGCACAGAGGATGCGGTTCTTTCTTACTGTACCATGAGTTGACTTAGTGCTTTACTGTGCAGTACTATGCTGTACAATAAAATACTGTAGTTGTGGCATGTTCATTTCAAGCTGTATATGTATGGTACACTGACTGTACACTGTAGCTCATAGTATATATGTAACTCTACAGCAAGGTAATGTAAGATTCGTCCTTATCCGAAATTTTTTAAATACCTTGTCACTATTTATTGTAGAATATGTTATCATATCGAATACATTTTTTTTAAAATCGACAGTTGGTGATACATTACATAATGTGCGTTACATTTCACGAAAGGTGCAGTAATTCCATTCTTTTGCTGGAAGCCTGCCAATTTTTTATTTCTACAGTATTTATGATTACACTCCACGTATTACTGTGCATTTTAGTTCTCTAGCTTCTGTCGCGGTTTAAGATCGAAGATAATTAACCTTATTTTGCTTCATTATCTCGCCCTCTATCACAATCCTTCAAGGCATAGCTGCAGTTTTCATTCCAACATAGCCCATGCAATCTCCCACACAAGAGCAAACCTAACCTGACCCATCCCGTCTCGGTCTTCCCTTCTTGTACTCGTAAGAAATTCCAAAATATAAATTTTATCTCTAGTGTATCTTTAATAACTTTTCTGCTACCGAAATTCTGTATACTCTATCCTTGGCTCAATATCTTCGCGCCCTCCACCAGTCATCTTTTTCCGATAGTCATCCACATTTCACAATGCCCGTTCTTGAAATCATCGCTCGCAACATTTTCCCTCGTACCGGGTAATGAATTCCACCGATCACAGCGTTTTCTGCTGTATAATTCCCAGCAAGCAAAGAAATATTTCAATCCTCAGTAATAATTTGTACCTTCCAACACTTTTTACTCCAAATTGCATCCTAATCCTGTAGGAACCTGTCCCTATCTAATGTCTTTTTGCATACTCCGTGTTATTTATTCTACTTCATTGCCTTATGGCTATAAAGAAGTATATATTTAAGCAAGTCCAGAACCCCCTCAAGCCACATACGTACTACATCCATCTCCCAAATTTAAATGTAACCATCTGCCGAATCTATAGTACCCCTCAGCAGCGGCAATCTACATACCTTACTCCACCATGAGTTCCCGCAAAAAAAATTGCTCATCTAAACATTCTCGCTCATCTAGCAAGGCAAGAGTTTCTGGCGAACACACACTCGTACCTCCAGGCGTTAAGTTCAGCGAATTACCTCCGATTCCGGATACGGACGTGCAACTGCCATCTAACTTACCTCCCAGTTCGAGCAGACCCAGAAGCAGGCCTTCTCATTGTCCTCCCTGTCCTCCCTGTCCTCCCTGTCCTCCTATTTCCGCTCGTCGTTCCTCTCATCGAGATTCTCAAGAAAGAGTGATGGGATCCGCCCTGCTGTCATCCTCGCAACGCGAAGCTTCCAACTCTGAAGGCCATTCTTCCCGCCAATCTTCGCATTCTCGGAAGCATTCAAGTCGCTCTAATAAATCTGCTAAACTTCTGCAAGACACTTCTCCCCCTTTTCCCCCTCTTCCTGGTGGTCTTTCCTCTCATAAAGTTTCTCAAGGAGGAGGGATGGGATCCGCCCTACGGTCACGATCGGAACAAAAAGTTTCCAACTCTAACCGTCCTCCCTCCCACCGCTCTTCTCTTTCCCGGAAGCATTCAAGTCGCTCCGCTACAGTTCCTCACTTTCAAGAAGAAGGAAAAAGGCCCTCACATTGCCCTCCATGCCCACCGTGCCCACCCTGTGGCTCTTCTTCGCGTAGACGAAAGGGGGCGTAAAATTAAAGTGCTATTATAAGCTCTAAGAAATTGGATAGAGGGGAATGTTCAGGAATTTAATATGCAAATGTCTTCAGTTGCAAGTATAATCAAAAAGTGACGGCTTGCCATATATAATAGTTTGATTTAGTTTATTAGAAAAAATAATTCCATATCGGATATGTAAGTGCATTCATAGACTATACTAAAGCTAGTTCAGGTCCAGAAAATAATAGTAGGGGTTTAAAGATATCTTAACAATAAATAAGGAATCACTCTGTTGTAGGTTTACTCTAGTGAAAACCGAAACTATTCATTAAGAGAAGTTGAGAAGGTTTTGGGGAATATCTTTCAATCACTTAACGCCCTAAACAAGTAAAACATTTCTAATTTATCTTTGAACAATTAATCCACGGCCAAATGCTTTATGGTCTTTCCAATAGTCTTCGCTTCCGTACTGAATACGGCTGAAACTCCCGTTTTGTCGGCCCTAGAAATAAAATATGCTGTTGTTTAGGACACTGCATCGTTCTGAGATATATTAGTCCATAATTTTAACGTTAAAGTAGTGTATTTTTCCTCAATGGAGACTTTCACTATCCGTACGCGGGGTGTCGAGTGAAATCGCGATTCTTCATGAAATTTTATTGATAATTTCTTCCTTTATCTCCTCAATGGACGAATAATAGAATGAATAATTTGGAATGGTGAGTGGATCGTCGTCTTTATCTTCCAAAATGATACTATTAGTGGCTCTCGAAGCATATTTCCGCCTCATATTATGTAAGAGTGTAATGAGTATTAGGCACGTAATCTGCTACGGCAAGTGATCCATGCGTGTTCTCCTATTGAAACGTTATGGCATGGAACTAGTTTTGCTCGCTAAATACATTAAAATATTCCGCTTTAGGTGATCCAATGTCCTCTTCTTTCGATTTTTCTCGATTATTATTGGTTACAATCGTCAATCAAATCCACATCATTATATTAGATTTTTACTAATTTTTTTTCACAATGTCTATTTTTTCCATTAAGTTTCGTAAACAACGCAATGAGAATTTTCTAAGAACAATCAAGTATTATATTGATTTTCAATGATTAATGAAATCTATTTTAGTTTCAGAGGGCATCGCATAAACTGAAACCGATAAGAACTAGCACGCAGCTAGTCTTCAACAAGGACATGCTCTTCAAGTGCCAACGTAGAATAACGAAGCATAACATGAACGCAGGAATTCAAATACGGATCTGGTGGTAGGTCTTATGCCGAGAAATATTTATAAGACTGACAGACGAAAATTCACCTAAAAAGTAAAAGATATAGATAAGTCTATGTTTCTGTACTTGTTTGAGATAGTTCAGAGAATACAATTCAGAGTAGATTAAAATACAAGCAGGTAGTACTAAAAGAAATGGGATTTGTGCTGTTAATTCATGATATTTCAGCGTCAGAGAATATTCCTCCCCGTATAAAACATATATGCTTATGCTTGTTGTAATTTATGCAGCTTAACAGCATAATCATGCTTTAAACGTGAATTATAGACTATTCTTACATTTTTCATGCTTTTTGGTCACATTATAGGTCTCACTAGCCAGTATTTGATCGGTTTGGGCGCCAACATAACCATGTAAATACTATTTTACGACTTTTCTGATATGTTTACGATTTTATTTTTTATAGTAAAATATTTATTTTCAACAAAATATATTTACTCTTTTTATCTTAAGTCGAAAGTTCAATTCCTGTAAGAGAAATCAAATTCATCAAAATTATATTATACAGCAGCTATTACTAGCATAAATTCATACAAAGATAGTATTCTTAAATTAGAAACGTTTTTTTGCAAAAATTCTTTTTCAAAAAAGACTAATTCCTCGAGACCAATATCAATGTAAAAAACATTAGAATTTGCTCACACCCATTTCTATGACTAGAGGTATATATATCGCGGATGGATTTTTTATGAAAGTGTAGGAGAATTATTTTAAAAAATAAAAGCAGTCCAAATGCGAGTCAAAAACGACTCTCCAGTCAATTTAACTGACGCGGGAAAAAAAATATCGATATTGCAGCGAGTACAGAATAGAGGATCAAGAGTCAGTTTACAGTGCAGAACTAAAAATCAATCTTTTTATCCTCGCTCTCAGGGAGATTTCTATTCAGCGTCTTTTTTCAAAATGGTATCTTTCATCGAAATTCTAAAGCTTCATAAGTCGAGGTGAAGAAAATTTTTGAAAATGGATTCATTTCCAAACTCAAGGTCCTCCTCGAGTCTTTTCGAGATTCTAATTTCTATTCTCAGCGAAAATTTTTATCTGCAAACACTTTTTTTCTTATTAAAGCCTTTTAGTCAACTTATCCGATTCCATTTCATCTTCTTTAGCTAGCTTAAAATTTTAGGTTTAGAACAGCTACCTCATCACCGTAAAGATTAAAATCCTGCAAAATGTTTGTAAAAGGTTCTCTATCCCTCTTCATGCCTTCGGTAAAGGCACGTTTGAGTCTAATATAGATAGAAACCTCGATCCGAATATCAAAACTACACAAATTAGTTCTGTTTAGTGATCTTGTTTTACAATATTTTTTATCTCTCACAACTGCTATTTTATCCTCCAAAGTATGCCATAAAGAGGCTAGGGAATCATAATGGATCACTACCGTACTCAGAAATCCTCAGCTCAAAATAATTTCCTGTTCAAGAAAATTAGCTAATAAAGGCTTTGATGGCCCTGCGCAGGCTTCCTCATTCACTCAATTTGCCTAACAGAAACAACGTCAAAGATAAAATTCTGCGCTGGGCTAACGATATTAGATGAGAACCTAAAATAGATGAAGTACATGGTCATAGAAAAGTTTTGAAAAATGATCTGTGGTGTTCTTAATATTTTTATTATACTTAAGAGAGTCGCAACAAAAGGTCCCCTTGGCACCGCCGAGATTGAATGGAACAACTAAACTGTTGGATTCTTTACCCGTTTTTCCGAATTTGTACCACTTCGAAATCGGTATCCGCCCACACCAAAGACATTGAGATAACAATTTATCTCGTCATTGGCTTGTCAAGTCGCACTAATATCCCGGGTTCAGCTTTTGACGGTGATATTCGAGCCGATTTAAGGCTTCAATTTAACTGTCTGGTGAGCTCTAATATATTTAGCGATTATAATTATACTGCAGCATGAATATTCATTGAAAAGTTCGGAGCGTGTAGAGCCGATATGATATTGAATTAATACGTCCCGCATAGTAATTGCAGTCTAAGAATCAGTGCCAGTACAATAATCAGCGGTTGATAAGACATCAGTATAAGAATCAATGGTTGATAAAACATCAAAAATACCTTACAATTTAAAACCCCTAAATTCCCTAAAAAACCTCTACCATTTGGGTTATTACAAATCAAGAGCTACTACCCAGAAGATATAATAAGGAGAAAGCTGCTTCGAACACCGTGTAGTCATTGCCTTACAAAAAAGGGAGCCTAACCTTTTCAGGTCCATCTCGGTGCATTGCATTACAAATTTTGGTCTCTCAACCTAGAATCGAAAATTTCATTACGATCTAGAAACGATTATTCCCATTGTTGAAAGTTTCTTTGGTTAGTTAAGCAACACTTTAGTAAGAGTTTTAATACCTACTTTGCTAAAGATCGATAATCTTCGACAATGTCGACTCAATGAATCACACGTTCCGGATGCAGTACCTTAGGTAAGAGTCGCGCCAGAGCTAGTTCAGCTCGTGGTACAAGAGAAGCTATTGAAATATTCATTTCAATTCTTTATCTAGTAGAAAGGTTCCATGAGATGTGCAGGAGTTAAAAGATTCAATCATTGTTGAAGTGACAATATTCATGACGATTCGACGCAAAGAGAGGCTATTGAAACCGTCGCAGATGGTAAAAAACTCTTGATAGTTGTCGATCTTGACTTCAGTCATGTTCCAGGAGCTCTGGGAGAGTGATTCTATGATATGTTGGGTAAGTATTCCTCAATATGATATGTTTCCATTGGGTAAATCAAAACTAAGATTCATGTCTCAGAAACTAGGCCAAACTACTTCGCGAAGGAAAGCCAGTAAATCTAATAACTTTTGGTCCAAAAGTTGAACACGCGTTCCAGAAGTTGAAAGATGTGACAAATTCTATACTACTTTTGGCTTTTCCAAAGCCAGGTATACCTTATTCTGTTGATATAGATACTTCCAAACTACCGCTTGGATCTGTATTGTTCAAAATGCGATAAACTTTACGGATCTTTTCAAGAACACTCCATGATGCCAAAGCATGATATTTAGTACCTGAAATGGAGTTTCTGACGGTATTGTTGGCAGTAGACCTATTACGGCCTTATTTATTATGTAAAAGTTCATTTTAAATACCGATCATGCATCATTAAAATGGTTGATGGACTTCAATGATCGGTCAGGACGTTAAATTCGTTGGCGACAACGCCTAAGTAAATGTGACTTTGAATTAAAAGTACAAGAATATTCGTACCTGTTAGTGTAATTTCACTTATTTGCCTTTTTCTTACAGCTGACAACTCGCAAAGAGGCTTACAGTTATTACTGTACTTTACCGTTCAGCCTAGACTTGACCGTTATTTTTATGCACTGTACAGTGCTGTAAGCTTGAGCTGATCTACTTTAGATCAGCTCAAGCAAGTTTAGGGTTTGACACTCACCGTCGTCTACATGTCTTCTGGAAACTTCCTTCGATCAACAGAAAGCATCAGTCGACTCGCCGTGAAGTCTATAGAAGCCCCGGTCTCTCTCCATCTCCTACCTGAGTAAAGTTCCTCACCACCTTCTCCTCTCTCATCTCTCCTTCTCGGTGCCTCATTCTTTCTACCCTTCTCTCTCTCTCCTGCTCTCCTGCTCTCTCCCTCACTCCTGTCTGGCTCCCTCGCTCCCTCTTTCTCGTTCTATCCATCAGTATCAACACCCAAGCAGATGCCCTGTCAAGGTTAGAAACTGGAGGAGGCTATAACCGTTGTAGTCAACCAAAAGATTCCATATTTCTAATTTGAAGTACCGAAGACAAGCCTCGCGTGTGAGAAGGATGAGAAAAAAGAGAATCCTGAAGAGGATATCGACACGTACGATGATATCAGCGACGAAATCCTTGCTCCTCAGAGCCCAACGGCGATCGATGAGTTTGTTGCCGTGACCTCTAATGAGTTTGTTCCCATAACCTCCGAAGAGTTAGTACGCAAATAGGATTCTGATCCATTGTGTAAAGCAATAAAAGCTATGATAGACAGCAGATAACAGTTTCCGTTCTCCATGGATGCTAAGCCATTAGGCTCATGAAGTTTATTGTGTAGAACATCCTCAAATAGGATAAAATTGTTATTCCGAAGTCTCAACAAGACAGATTGTTGACCGAAGGGCATTATCTCACGGCTTCAGGTCCCCTTGGAGGGAGAAAAATGTACAAGTCTTAGCAAAGGACTATTACTGGCTCTCCATGGCCTTAGACTGTTATGAATTTGTACGGTATTGTACGATCTGTGCCCTTAGTCGGTTCAAGTTACGGAAGAACCGCAAAGAGCTTAAGTCCTTTCCGCCAGATCCTCCGCCAGATTTTGTGGCGACCGATATACCACGAGATTTAATCAAGACCCAGACCTGGTCACCGTTATCTCTTGGTAATAACTGATAAGTATTCGAAGTAAGTTCGAACAGTGCCTTTCAAGAGGATCACTGCGGCTTCAATATCCTATACCTTCGTGCACCATTAGCTGTTTGTCTATGGGCAACCGGTCAAATTAACGGATAACGGAAAGAAGTTCATTGCGAAGTTCTTTCAGAACATTTCGAGCATCCTTTGGATCAGCCAGACGTTTCAAGCAACGTACTATGCACAGATGAATGGCCAAGCAGAAAGATTCAAAAGAACTATCATCGCTGCCTTGGAGCACTTTATGTTGTTGATCACCTAAAGTATTAGGTCTTATTCACAGGTGCGTAAACTATTGCATACAACGCTTAAGTCCAGAGAACTACAAACATTGCTCCTCTTGGGTTTGTATTGTCAAGAGCTCGCAAGAGCTTAGCAGTACAAACCCAACCTTCCTCGTAAGACGTTGGGAACGAAAGACAGTACCACTTGAAGTGGAAATAATGGTTTAATCGCGTGGTGCGCATCGCCAAGACTTCTGTATTAAAGAAACAAGGACGTTATAAACGTAATTTCGACGCAAGGGTACGCAAGCCTAAGTACGATATCACAGTTGGATCCTACGTTTTCCTATGAAACGAATAATTCGGGGAGAAAGACCGTAAGCATACGCTTACACCGGTCTCTACAGGCCCCTTTTGGGTGAGGAAGTCAAAAATAATACCATCGTTATTTCTGATGGAGATATCAAGAGGCAATTTTTAGTTAACTCCCAGTCCCTTCGACAGGGTTACTGAACTGTGTGGTGACGCGCAAAATCAAACGGTTACTACAGTGACATTGCAAAAATCGCCTATTTAAAGATGAACGATACCGGACGGTATCTCAGAAGAGGACACTTTGTTCCGAGGTCTAACGGACCTCCCAGTTGTTGATGAAGGTTCCAAGAAGTAACTAACAAAGGAAGACATTCCTACGGCAATAAAAAAGGTATCAGACCATAAGCTTGAACCAGTAGACCCACAGAGTCAACAAGGTAACTCTTTTGAGGAGGATGGTTCCTCTTCAGAGGGAGAAGAAGTTTGATGACTAGTCACCGGATATATTGCGACGTGACAACGCTAGCGTCGGTGCATGAGAGGTTGAACCTCCAATACAGGGTAGGCCTAAGAAATTTAATACCAAGAGAACTAAGTCGTCCCGTCGAGTGACTAGAAGTCAAGCCAAAAACAGTTCGATCATCGAACAGAACAAAATCCAAAGGGACAAAACGGAATAAGTTTTCGATTAAATCATTGATCATGGAGAAACCGAAGACGGAAAGTTGAGTTTGAAATTCCGATATTGTACTCATTTCTGAAATCAATAAGTTGTCATGCTCGAACCTCTGTAGATTTTTCCCTTGGCTACCTAGAATATATTCCCATCGGTCAGGTCCACCGCATAAACGTTAGTACTCACATTTTATTGCTATTTATGAACCTAGATTAATGCATACATATCTGATAAGTAATAACTAGCTGAAAGAGCTCATCCCACATACACTACGTCAAAGCAGATAATTTTCCAATTTAGTGCAACCATACACACGTTCGCCTTCAATCTCAACAATGAAAAGCTAAGTTCTCCTGATGGATGGAAAATATACTTTCGTTTTTCAGTATTGCTCCATTTTTACGCAAAAAGATCTTCGCAATAGTTGAAGATCATATCATCACATAATGATTAGATATGCGCAGCACTCATTCACTGTAAGTGCAGATCTAGGAGAAAATGTCGTAAAATTGTTCAAATCTTTCTAAAACTCAACAGATTTGCATCTGTTCTTCATTTAGATTCTTTTTAGATTAAATACCATCCATTGAATATTCAGCCAATCAATATATCTGTAATTCATGTTAAATATGGTTTTCCGTGGATTTGAACTAGATGGAATCCATTTGCGATACATAGGAAGGCTGTGCCACTCTGATTAGGGCATCGTTCAACTGATTAGAGTGCTAAATAAATTTCATAGAAACTAGAAATAGTTCCGGAAATGAATAGAATTCATCTCCTATCTACAGAGTTATGGAAAATTACCTATTTCAATTATTTTATCCAAAACTTTTCGTCCGTGTATTTAGTACCTGTAAGGCAGTAACCAGAAAAATTAGCAAAAAATATTCCAGAGCTTAAAATTTTTATCCGGTATTTTTTTAATCCGTGAGAAAGTAATTTTTTGTGTCACAAAATAGAAATACTGAAGCAACTAAATTTTCCTTACTAATAAGGATTTTGGTGATAGCAGCATATTTTAAAATGTAATTTTCAATCATTGAGTATATAATAATATTATTTGCACAATAGAAACAAATCATGTCAGGAAAACTATATTTCAGCATCCTACATGAAAGTCTAATCATTTAAATTCCATACAAAATATTCACTTAATGATATTATTATGATGTATGGCTAAAGCTTTGCCGAAGATGAGGTAGGGAGACGCTAGTCTGGACCAGTAAGAGCTGCGAAACAATATTTCACCAATACGTCGCCATTTATATTGAAATCATGACTTTGAACTTTGCAAAAATCTGGTAGGACCGTTCATAAGCTACATGTGAAAAACAATATTTTTAGCTTTCCCTGAAGATGTATAACTTTTGCAACATCACTTTCCTCGTCTTTGAACCCATTTTTCTCAATATCCGCAAAATATGTAATCTTAGCTCGAACATTGTAGTTTCTGTGAGAATTTTTACTTGATTCTGTTTCACAAGTACAACAAGTGGTAATGGTATTTCTGTTGAGATTGGAACTCAAATTTAAATTTTTGTATATAATAAGTCTAAAGTGCCATTCAGGACATAACAGATGTATAGTTACCTTTTAAGCCTATTACGTTTACACCAAAGACTACCTGGACGCACTATTAGAGTTATCGGGGTGTTTCTGGTTTAAAAGTATACAAAATTTTCCAGAACGACTATTCCGATAATCATTCTGGGAAGATGTGTATACTCAGAATAAGTATATTTTTCGAAACGTCTGAAATAGTTCATCGCACGAAGACAAATTTTACTATTAAGGAAACCATTTTAAGGACTTTAGCCAAATATACTTCATCTCCACAAATCGTTACAAGTTCCCAACGTAATAATAGCGAATGATGCCAAAATTTCTGCTACTAATTTTTCAGTCTCGACATTAATCTCCTTTCGTGCGACAAATTCTGTCCTGCTGGTTATGCGCTCTCTAATGAAGTGTCCTCCATTCTCGATTCATACGATAAGCCTGTCCTTACTTTAAAATGCGAGGAAGGTCAGACTCCCCATCAAAACGTTCTCCGCGATGCTTTTTCTTGCCTCTGTAAGTCTTTTCTCATTGACAGTCCACACGAACAACCTCCCCAATTTAGGTACCCCTCTCCTTCTTCACTTTCAGCGCTTCGTGCTTAACTCTACATTCCAGTCGCTCATGGTCTCTATCACCGTGATTTATCCTTAAATGCTACAGTCAACCAAACCTTGTTCCAGTCCCAAGTCCACCAGGGCGCTCTTCCTGACGCCGCTGAGCGTTCCAGACACATCACAACGTGATAAGAGCGAATTTACTTCCCCATTAATATATCGACACACCTTTTTGAGTTGGATTATAGTTGTATGGAAAACTTTAGGATAGATCAAATGTATCTACCAACAGTAAAAACACCCAGAACTTTCCCCTGTGGGGAGTCTTGTCGCTCCTGCAATACCTTGCTTATTCCTATATTTATCGATATATGCGGTGCCCTCGGGCTCGAGTTTTTTCAGTTCTTGCGCTGACTTTCCGCGTACACAGCTATTCATTGAAATAATCATGCTCATCAGGAGTTCCAAAGTCTATTTACCAGCTACATCTTCCGTATCCATGGCATGAGAGCCCTCCAGGTTCTTTCCAAATATTTTACGATTAGTTCTAGGATTTCTGTCTTCTATTTCTTTCGTTTATATGACACAATAAAGTTTTAATTTGATGGTAGAATAGAAATACATATTCCTTTAATTTAATTACATATTTAAATAGTTGTTTCTATAAATATTTGTGCAAGAGTTTGCACCGATAAAATGTTAGGAGATCGGGTGGTATAAACGTTTCAACTTTTAAAAGGCCATTTTTAACTGAACTTCAGTTTTCCTGTTTGAAACATGTATTTGAGTTTCTCAGAAAAAACTGAAATACTTCAAAGTTAATACTGAGGTATGTCAAATAGACATGAATCTATAAAATCTTCGCATACATGAAATTTAATTCTCGTATTGAGCTAGTCGAAATTCAAGATTAAATGAAGCTAATAAAAATTGAAATGTAGATATTTTTTCGTGACAAAAATTATGATAAGCGCTCTCGAAATTTTTGAGCAAAAAACTTTCACCGTTTAAATACTATTTCGTGTATTGGGGAGGGAGTAAATCAGCGAAGAAATGTAGACTAAAGTAAAACAGCGTTACCTAGGAACAAAGTATATTAGTTCTTTAAGATATGTTAAATCACCATTCAGAATGTCACGGTTGAGAAATTGGTATATTAAGATTTTTTGAATGACTAAATCTCTTGTATTTCGTCAAACAAGAACAATTTTCTCAGCTCTCTGTCTGTATCCACATTTTATCAACTAAAATGTGCCGTATTACGATATTTATTTCAAAATTGTCGTATCTATATTTTCAATGTCCATTTGTGTCTTACGGAAGTTTAAATTAAACATTTTGCAATATATATTTTTGTTCTGTAATTATTGCGTGTAGCAAATTTTATACCAAAGAGACCCAATTCCAGTTACTGAACCCTCTGAACTCGTAGAAGTCGAATTTTGGCTTACTTTTTTCTCTCTTGCCTCCACTTTTGTAATTTTCATACTTTTATAAACTCTAGTGGGCAGAGTGGTTATTTTCCAGACTTTAATATTCGAAAAAAAATTCCCCTAATAGTTTAGACTTAACGAATAGATTATTTTAAAGTTTTATTGGTTCCTTTCCTGATTGGCCGGTTCTCTCTTTTTCAATTCACCACGAGAATTATAAATTCTTTTTTCTCATTTGATTAGTTCTCTGTAGCGTAAGAATTGAGAACTTTTAATAAATGAATCAATGTGCATGGAAAGTTCTCGCAGTTGCGACGAGCACAACTTTTTTAAAAGTTTTTTAAATATAGTTGATAGCTATAAAACCCTTTTTATCCGTTAAATGGGAAAACAAATACATTGAAGAGTTCATCGTTATTGTCTAAGTCTGTATTCAGTTTTCTTTCCTGGTTTTCGGTACATTTGAAGCAGGTTTCGCAGTTACTGTTACAAATTTACTCTTACGTATTCTTATATTTCATAACATTTATTCCATTACTACCCTTTTTCCACGTGCCCTTCCTATAGTTTAGAGTCTATATCTTCAAGTTACCAATTTTTGCAAAACGCAATAAATATTGGAGAAAACTTTTGTTATTTCGGACGCATGAATAAATAATAAATGCATAATTTAAATGAAAATTTCCTATCATCTTTCGTTACACAATAAATATTTAAGGTCTTAGTATTCAGTCTTTTCAAAGGTGTAAGTTCTGAATATTTTTCATTAATTACTTCAATTTTCATTTACTTTTCTTATTACTGCAGATGAAATTGCACTAACGAGCACTGAATTAATTTATTAGAAAACTATTTATTTCAATATCATGTCTAGACAAAAATTGTTTGTCGAATAGAGGCCATATTTACGGAAACGAATTTAATAACCTGCGGAAAAAGATGAACCAGATTATGAAACTCTGATATCTCTTGAATTAGGAATAGCTGCAACTGAGGTCACCTATTACAAAAAGAAATAGAAGAAAAATAATAAGGGTAGATATATTTAGAAGGAAACCACATGTAGGCTCTTGGTACAAAAAATGAATATTTGATCAACCACATCCCTTCAAGATATTTCAAAACAAAATTATTCCCTTAGGATAAACTCAGGTGCGAAATGGAAAACTTTCGGTCCTGCTTGAGTATTGGCATCAAATTAATTTTCTTTCTATTCGCAATTCCTAATTCTATACAGTTTACATATCCACTAGTCGGAATTCAGTGGACACCATAGAATTTATTTGCTGTAAATGAGCTCTTGTGCTTTTATTGTTACCATTATTGCGCTTTCTTGAGCTACAGTAGAATTGAAATCCCGAAAACCTCGATAAAAGTGATAATATTTGGCTTATGTCAAAAAATTACAAAATTGATCAGTCAGACCCGGAGACTATATACATTGCCTGGATCGTATAAATATAGCTTTGTTGAGCTTCTATACTTCTTTCTTTAATTTGCATCTTTGTGTGGCCTGTAAATTATTCCTTTTCTGAGCTAACGTTAGAAATGATAGAAAGGGCTGAAAGGGCGAACAATGAGTAGATCGTTCTATTAATTTTGCAAATGAGCAGGACAAAACGAAGAAGAGTCGATAATTAATGGAGACGCTCGAACTGCCGGAGGATAATTGGTAATGGCGCTGAGAGTATGAGCTCGAGACACTTTGGCCTGGATCAAGATCTCTGTGCTGTATTATTCTCCAGTTTACTGGAACTTAGATGAAGAAGAGGGCAAGAAGATATTATGACAGTGAACAGAATTTCATTGACTTCACTACAATCTTTAAATTTGGAAAAAGAAGATTACTCGCTAAACGTTCCCCAAGGTTGAATGTCAAACATTAAATGTTACGGAAGGAATTTTCACGGAATTTTTACTTGAATATTGAGAGTGTACTAGGAAATTTTTATATCAATGCATTATAGTTTCCAGTTTTAGGTGACTTTCTTTTTACCATTGGAATTCACTTTGTTTTCTTTAATTTATTTCACAGAATATTATCTTAAATGGGTTCCAAGATAGGGAAAATTTATTTCATGTAAAACTGTACTTGTAAAAATCTTTAGTAGGCGAAACCGGCAGGGTAAATGGTAAGAGCTGGAATAGTATGGTTTTCGCTGAGACATTGTAATGTAATCACTTTTGGGTAAATATTCGTGAACTGAATTTTTTTGAAATGGTTTAAGGGTTGATTTTGCTAATATTTGAAGTACTGAAGTATGAATTGATGTAAGAAATAATAATGGGACGTCATTTTATGTATGGAATTTCTTGGAAGTCATTGAAAGGAGAACTTTGAAAATATTGTCGAAATAGTTTGATTTTTTAAATCAAGAATTTAGAAATAAGAATTGCATGTGCGATAACATTCGAATATATTCTGAATCAGTTTATGCTTCAGTATTAGCGAATGAAGCTAATTAGAAAATCAAGAATGGCATAGAATAACAAAATATAGGTTCTTTGTGTTGCATATAATATGAAAGAATTAGATAATTGTAAATTTTAAGTATAGGAAAATATTCTGTTGGTATGAAGCATTTCTACGTTGGTAGTTGACAATATAAACGGCTAATCAAGAAAGATAAGATGAAACTCTGAAGACAGGAATGGAGAGTACAACTATGAAAAGACTGTGAACCGAAATTAATATGGTCTAGATATAAGGAACGTTTTGATTACTTGATTCGTATACAAGTAACAGAAATTGAAAAGAACCTACTCGAATGGGCTGGGTTGCAGAAGCAAAATAGAGTGGATAATGTGCTTTCGGGGTATGAAAATGTGAATGGGGATCAAGATATGAGAAAATTTGTGTAATACTAGTTGGAATTCTGTGTCGGACTTAGAAGGGTAAATTAGATTGAAACCCCCTCAATAATACCAATTTGGATAGAATTGGCAGGCATGAAGAAGGTGAAAATGATGTATTTGGCTACTTGAAAAGTTTCTGTAATAAATTATATTACGCTCTTTCAAATGCATTTCTTGTATAATAATGTGGGGTCTTTAATGCGTTAGACCTGGAATAGTTTATTTTTTGTGAAACTTTGACATTATTTCTTAATGCCACGACCTCTTCGACAAATGAAACGATTCTCTCAACGGATTATTCAAGCAGGTGGCTGGGATGAATCTCTGCTTGAGGTAGATGCGGACGTTGATGTTCTCTTGGAATTAGATTCCGATGGCGTCTTGTGTTCTTATGTTTTCAACCTCTGGGTCTCCCCGCCTCCCTCCTCACTTCAACTTTTCCTACTTCCGATCGATGCCCCTAATTAATGTCTACGACTCCTTCCGGTGTACTCTTCTGGCGACGAGGGACGTTCCCTTGGTGTCTTGTTTGTCTTCAATGGGCGATATCCCGAGGGCTCGAGGGATCAGAATATAACAAATTGTTATCCTCCGTTCCCAATCGGACAGAAAGGCAAATCTAATAATAGAGGTTTTGGCCTCCTGTCGGATCTGGAAAACTCGCAGCACTGGCAAGCACTATTCGATACTACCAGGTGTGGGGGTTTAGGCGCACACCGGGCAATATTTGGTTGAACCGGTTGTTGATGCCCCGGCTATACTGGAGCTTAAATTCAGGGTTTGTATAGACAACTCAAATCTTCATAATCCCTCTAAGCAGTACCAAAATAAAATATTTTGATTAAAGGCAGTCCCAACAGGAATTAAATCTCCAATTTTCCTCCCGTGCCATAATCTGTACTTTAATCGTTCAATTATTCGAGGCCCACGTTTGTGCGCACGGTGTATTTCCATGCTGTCCATGAATTTTAACACAACAAATTATAACATCTGAATGTTTTAGTGAACGAATTATAGTAAATATTGCTTCATTGTACAGACATTTATTGTTTAAGTGTTACACATGGTATTTTTTGTGTAATACTAATTTGCACTGTGTCTAGATAGATTCTATTTATACTATTAACAATAAGCTCGGAAGCTACCGTCTATTGGTAAGTGTAACATTACAGTATGTCTGAATGAGAGATTGGCTATTATTCTGAAACTTAGGAATTAGAGTTAAAAATGTGTACAAAAGATGCCGAAAAAGTTGGAATATTTTTAGTTATACATATTGAGTGAGTATTGAGTGAGTACTTATAAGTTGTTTTGTTTGCTTTTTACTTAATTAAAAGTCGGAAAGGTATCATTTGTAAAAACTTGTCGTCAGTGAGCTACTATCACAATACTTTGTTGACGTTTAAGAGTTTCGCAATATCCAGTGGATAGAAATTAAAATTTTGTAAGTGAAAGTATTAAGGTTAGAGAAACTATAGATTTAATAGTGTAAGAATATTATTAAGGGTGAGAATTTTCCAATATATAACAACCATTTCACAGTACATAACGTTGAGCAGAACGTCAAATTTATCCATACGTTTGTCTTAAGAGAGCTTCTTTTTCTCATCGCGATAGTCCCTTTCTTTTCCTCTTACTACTATTTTATCAACTTTAACTAACAGATTACCTGTTATTTTAATGATAATCTCAATTTCTTGTGTTAGGAATGTGATCTGTTGCATCCTTTCTCGCGATATTCATGAGGTATCGGCGGGGTCGTCCAAGTTCATTACAAATGCAACACGAGATGTTTCTCCATCATTACTTTTATCACACACAAAATTAACATAGAGGGCAGTGAGTTTTCCCAAATATACTAAATCTTTATAATGATTTAAAACAGAATCTAGGATGCTTTAAACCTTTCTTCAATTTATTACTCGATTTCATTTATGATCATGTTCCGAATGCCTAAAAGAGTTTTTGGGAGCGAAAAATTCAGCATCCAGACCATATCTCTTTAAAATGCGCAAAGAGTATACAAAGAACAATTTCCGCCCTTCTTGTATCTATCGTACCATTGTCCTCATATGAAGACAAAGTTTAGGGCTGCTTTTTTAGTAAAATTCTTTTCATTTGTGCTAAAGTATACTTTGAACAGTAGTGAAGCTTACAATAAAAACTTTTCAGGAATTTTAACGGTGGTCAGATTACGACTCGCTTTTTGGCTCTCGATAACCCTCTACTTTATTGCTAATTTACCACATTTTAACCTTTGAGTACCTGCAGATGGATGTTTTAGCCAAATTGATGTAGAGTTTTTAGCTACTGCGTAATTGTTTGCTTAATTCTATTTGTCTAGAGTATCTTTCCTAGTGTTGAGGAAGGTCGACTGAGGGTCCAAGTTGGGTTAGTTGTTCTGAAGAGATGATTTTGGAATGGGTTGGTTTTAGGGTATTACAGTGTAAGACAATGATCCGGTCGTGGATCTGGAACCAGATCAAACTTTTTGGGCTAGGGTTTACCAGCGCCGGCCCCGCCGGCCGTACCGCTGGTCGGCCAGGTGACCTGGTTGAGTGGTCACCCAGGACCAAATGGCGCATATGTACCGTAGCTAGTTGCCCGAAAATAAAGTCAAGCGAAACTTAAGCGACCACATCTTTCATTTTCAACTATCTTCTTCTCATCATTGATTTGGCCATACTTCGTATGCCTTTACACCTAGTAAACATTTACGGGTCCAAAAAAATTTTTATTGCCTAACTGGAAATACTTGTATGACAACGAAATTTGTCCTTATGTGAGGAAAGTGCTTTGGTGGATAGACACAACATCAAAAGAACATCAAAGAATGTGTTCCGCACAATTTCTACCTTCCACAATGGCATATATTGAGACATGGTATAATTTGAGACAACTCCCGCCAAATTGTCCTCAGACCAAAACACCGCTCCTGTATCATTATCTCAACACCTTTGGCAGATTAGACGCAAACTTTTTTCATACTATGCTCATGAGCACATCAGATTTGTGTGCAGCGATAGTTCCACCGAATGTTCAGATGGTTCCATAGACGATGTGGATGGATAGGTAGACTAACTGAATTCCATCCCGAAGCATCATGCCCCCAAGTTTGCGCCAAGTAGCGCTCAAAACAAATAAAGCAAATGCGGCAGCCCTGAAACAGGCCCAGCAGGGGCAAAAGGCAGTAACTCTTTTAAACGAGAAGCAGTGGACAATAGGTCAAATCGAACATATGACTGGCGCCTCAAGAGCCAATGTAGGGAGACTGAATTTTGCAATCGACAAAACGACAAATTTTCTTTGGAAAAACTCTTGTCGCAGGATACTAGGAGGGGCCGAAGGCCGATATTGTCCAATGCAAAGGCCGGGATCGTAAAGCAGCGACTAATTGCTGCCGCAGAGAGAGGATTCGCTGTGGACATACAGAGCTTCAGACGCGCCTTAGGGCGAATTGCATCGGATGACCGGTATGGGTACAAACATGGACTGCCTAGTCTAAACAGTTTCCGTCGATTTCGGGCGCAAAACAGGGATATAACCTATCGCCGACACCGCAACAAGGAGGCCGCGAAGCTTGCAGCAGAGAATACGTTACATGTTGAGACTCTAATTCGGGTGCTCGACGACCTCCAGAAGAATCACTCGGGTCTGTTGCTTAATCCGGTCCGTATCTGGAACTTGGATGAGACCAACGTGGATGCGGTGATGGGGAAGCATGAGAAGGTTTTCGGCTCATCTTCAACGATTGGAAGGGGATTCCGTACTGTGAAGTCAACTCATGGGTGCAGCAAACACATCACCGCTGTGGTCGCGATTTCAGCAGCAGGGTTTAAAGCCCCGCCATTTTTCATCATTGAGGGAAAGAGATTGTCGACACAGTGGTGTGCGCCCGTGGAGGGAACTTTTCCCTCTCCTCCCCACAGTATAATTGAGAAATTCACAAAGCCAAATTGCTTTCCGTTTGATAAAGCCGTAATCAAAACTTCAGAGCACGGGTCTATGGAATGTCCAATTCTGTCGGCGCTCATAAAACACGTCGACAAGTCGGTGAGGGACTTACTCCCCAGAAAGACTCCGTATGTTCTCCTGCTCGATGGTCACGCTTCGCGCAAGGATTCCAAGTGTATTGAGGAATGCAGGAAGAGGTCTTGCCTTGGGGTGGTGAGCGCTTCAAACACGTCTCATTTTCTGCAGCCTGCAGAACAGCACCCAAACAAGCAGTTTAAAGAATCCCTGTGACGAATTCAGGATGAATTTTTAGGGCAGGGGAAAGTGGACACATCCAAGGTTAACTTTAACCTTTCATGCACAATATTTGCCTATAAATCTATCACTACACCCAAGTCAGTTCATCGTTCGAGGTTACCGGGATTTTTCCCTTTAAAAGGGCATTCCCGTCGAAATTTGCAAGTCCTGCCGACAATGTGCGAATGAAAGCGGAAGCAGATTTAGAGCGACTAAACACAGCTGGTGTGAGCAGTCGTTTGAGGTCTGTTTCTAAGTTTCACGCCGACTCTCGAGCCTACAAAGAAGCAAGTGAAATTATTAATGGCAAAGATGATTTTTCCACGAAGCTAAAGAAGCGAACATGTCTGTTGAAAGAAAGCTAGACTGTGCACAACATTTTCTTGGACCATTTATCGAATAGAAGGGTGGGATGTAAAACTACAAGCGTTAGTACTGCAACCAGTTCGAATATGAGGCCCAGAATTTTGTATCCGGCAGGTGTTCCTGCCGCGAGCGTGACTGTTGCTTCTGTTATTGCACAACACGAGCAGGAGGTGGTAAGAGAAAGGAATAGACAAGAGGAGTAGAAGAGAAGGAAGGAGGAAGGTTTGCGGGAGCGCCGGCAAGCTCAGAAGAGAAGGAAGTTGGATGTGATGAGGCGGAGGCTGGAGAGGGAGGCGAAAAGGGATAAAAGGGAGCTGATAACTCATCGTGAAAGGGAGCTGAAGAATAAAGCAGCAGATATCGAGAAAAAGATTGCTTTAGAAGTTCGACAGTCATCTGGTAGGCACGGTAGGAGTCGATGCGAGCGTGGTGGGACAGTGGGGTCTCGTTGCCCACCGATTCGTTCGTTTCAATTTGCGGCGCTTGTGGTGTTGGAGGTGATGCAGGATGTGGTAGATAGGGTAGAATGTGTCTCAGAATAAGCCGGATATTCAAAAGGCAGGGTTTCGGAGAGACGCCACAAAAGTTAGCGTCAAACTACTTCTACTCAGCGAATTCCAACAAAACTGGGATCCGTCGAACCAAAAGCCTTTTGTTGTGGTTGGTTGAGACCAAAGCGCATAAGAAGTTTAATTTGTAGTTAAATGTATTTTAGCTGTCTCAAAATGTGCCATTGTGGAAGGTACTCCAAATCAACGCAATTCCAAGGGAGTAGGATGTGGATAAACTCCTGGGCCCCCCACATTGGTTGAAGACGCTGAGAATGCGAATGTGTCCATCCGATGAGTATGGTGTATTACTGACATGTAATGGAGTGACACGCTCTAAAATGTAGTTGAATCCTCTATGATCAAATTTGGTCAACGAAATGAGAGAATGCTCACACCCGTAGCCGAGACGCACCGCAAAAGTTTACATGCTAGATCTCTGCAGTCCCCTTCTTCTGATGAGGAGATCTCGTCTCCTTCGAACATCACTCTAGATTCTTTTCGAAAATCTGAGCTCATCTGAGGTCGTCTGATTCGCAGACAAAGGAGCAGGATCAATGGTTAAGGGTTCATTAGGATTGATAAAAGAGAAGCGAGGTAACTGCAATGTGCAATCGATGATGTGGTGAGGCAGGGAGAGTACGAGGGCTGGTGCGAGGATTTTGATGAAGCAGACTGATGTCAAAATCTGTTATCTGCGGTTTTCGCATTCAAACCCAAAAAACGGTGTTGAGTAACGCAGACGCGACAGGTTTCCACCCGCCGCCCGCATCCGTAGTTAATTTATGAATACCCCCCGCACGCTTCTGTGCAACATTTTACAACGCATATAGATTTACCACCACCATGGAGTTTGTGAGATTTACACCATTACCGTACAAGTCTGGAGCAAAATTTGATTTCAGGAGACGCCCAATCTCATCCCCAAGTGGATAAGAACGACAAGTGGGTGTATTAATTTTTCTTAAATTTTAAAAAATGTTATATGTTTAGTATGTACAGTAAATGTACTGTACTCTGCCAGTATGGTACAGTATGATGCTGGAGACTCTTGATTTCGAATCGGTCGCATCTCCTATTGCAGTCCGGAGAGGGCACATCGTCCCTCCCAAACACATTTTTTGGCAATACATAGCTCAGCTTTTCAGTCGGTACAGCCAGCAAGCGAAAAGGGCGCATTGGATGTTAGTTCAAATGCGCATTGTCGCTGTCACAAATTCCTTGCATCCCCAACATACGTTCCATCGCGCGACTGGCGAAAATTTTCACGCTCTTGTTTAAAACGTCATCGGATTCCAGCCTTCGGCACACAGTACTATCTTCAATATGCTCCACTACATTCCCACTCGTCGACGGGATTTTCCTACACAGAACACGGAGATTTATCTTGGCATCCGTCTGAATCATCCAACCTCCAAACTCGGGAAGACGATAGCGCAGTTGTCAGGTCCTCAGTTGCTGGAGAATGTCCATCGTTTTTCAAACCCCCCTGAACGCGGTTGACATCGACCACAAAGCTACCTGTGTAGTATTAGACATCGTCGTGGGCATCCAAGCATTTTGAATATCTTCGCCCTCGCACAGATGTGCTCATGGTACGCGCCACAGTAAGTGAAGACTGCGTACACAACAAAAGGGGGACGGTTTGGGTATTTGTTCTTGGAAGATAGATTCGACTCCATCCCTGACACAACAAACGATGTACACGTTGGGACAAATAGAAGTTTGCAATTTAATTGTACGGTGACTATTTCAATAGCTGAAGTTCAGCGTAACAGAACCCGCGAAATCCCGTCCTGTGCAGTTCAAAAGACAATGGTTTCTTAATATGGCCGGCGATTTATAACCACCATTTTTTGATATCAAACCACTCTCGCTATAACTTGTCTTACCGTGTAGAGGCTTTTCGTTTATGTATATAATCTGGGTGGATACTGGCAAAGACGTCTGAGAAGGTGAATATCGGCTTTATTGCAAAGTAAACTTCGGGCCCTGGGCGTCGAGTCGTCATTGAAATGATCAATTCGAGCACGTTGAGATTGTAGTTTCAAAGGGGTTGTTCAAGAGTTCCATAAACGCTAAAATAAAAACTGCAGCAAACGCTCATGGGTCAATTCCGAAGAAAAGTACTAATGATTGCTTCTGTGCGTAGGGGAATAAAGAACTTGAAATAACTTGACATACGGTCGCCCTGTCTTCAATGGTACGTATGTTGCCTCAAAGACGAAAATATGCGACTGGTGCGCTTGAATCTCCCGCGATGGGTACTGAAATGACGACAGAAATGATAAACCTTATCCGCAAAGTAAAGATTACATTGAATCTTTCTGCTTGCAGTAAACAGCGGAAAACGGCCCCGGTACTTCGACGTAGTTATCAGCACAAGAGCAAGTATCTAGGGCGTCAGAAATCCCGCCTCGGCAGAAATTCGGGTAACGAGTTCCAGGTGCAAAGTGATCGTTCGCCGTTTTTAACCATCTTGCTTTCTTCATGCATTCAAGCTTCACATTTGGTATGCATAAAATTCGGCCGCGTCGGCTTCCTGTCCGACTGTCCGCTGCCGGGCAGATTTCGCCGCATGGACAAATATCCTTTGTATGAGCCTCTTGGTCTACTTCGCAGTCTCCTGACACCGAATTGCACTTACCACACGGCGCACATTCGCTGTCGTGCGCGCAGACTTTGGTTCTCAACACCCCGTTTAAGGAGAGATCATCTACAGGTACAAGTCTCTTCGCTAATCCTGGAGACGCGCAATTGCATTCTTCTTCCTCTTCCTCCCCAAGACAAAGGGGCCCTCTCTGCTTACACACGTAGAGACAGGTGGGTACATTCTCGTTTGGCAACGATTCCGTGTACCTGGTTTCAGTCTTTGTGGAAGTCGTAATCTTGCATTTGCCTTCCTCGTCAGGGATAAAATCGACTCGTCTCTTGAAGACATCAGCCTGTACAGAAGTACATGGGACGAAATCAGGAAACTGGAAGCCTTCCGGCTTGCCATCACAAGAATCGCCTTCCTCACCTTCGTTCTGACCGCTTATCTCCTCCGACAAATCTCTCTCGATAATGACACGATAAGGTCGGGCTGTGCAAATACACGCGTTGTCGTTTGGCTTTGTGCTCGTGATGCATTTATAGTAATCAGGCGACACCTTGCATGTGTACTTGCAGCGCATATCTGTCGGTACCTGGGATTTGATAAACATTTTCTTGTCCTTTGGTGTCTCATCCGAAGCTATTTGACAAATGCTTCGCCCCTCGTCATCCTCAGAGGTGTAGGTTACAGATATTGTTGTCTCAAGTGACTTTGTGATCGAGATGCAGTCAAACGGTTTGGGTTGCACCACTTCCCCATCCTGTTGAAATTCAAGATTCCCTTCATCATTCATGGAACACTCAAGCCCGGATACTTTCCACGAAACAGAACAATGAGGACAAAATAAAATCTTAGAGCCATCTTGGTGTATGAGTAGAGCGATAATACTTCCTCGGACTTGCGTTAGATTGATTTCTGATTTCAAAGTTCTCGTGACACAGGCCCGCTGCGTTTGCTCGGTTTCGTATCCTACTCCTTGTACTTGCGTGCTTGTGCTTGTTACTAACGGACTGCCACTTCAGCAGAATGATCCACCCGCTCTATTTATATTGTAACAAGGAAGTGCCAGTGCAAAGCTGGCCGCCCCAATGCCTTTTGTCAAAGCGCCTTTCGCATCCTCTCGATATTCAGATCCAGGTAAAGATTTAGGGGGGAAACTTTACGAGGAATGATAAGGTTCCCTTCAATATTTTCAACTTGAGTACTGTGGAATGATCACCAAAATGGGCAGCGAGATCAAGTTGCACAGGAAGGCCAGGAATAGCAGGAGGGCCCGAAAGCTGGCCCAGAAGCTATCATGATCACTTGAGACGCAGAACTACCACTACGTAAGCCCGTTTGATGAGATGCAAAATGGTACAGAAAATGACGGCTCTCCGTAAATGAGATGATGTCCGAGAAAGCAGCAATACTAATCTCTCTCACTTTATTGTATCTTCAAAAGTTTTCGAGGAGGGAGGGTTAAAAATTTAGAATCACTTTACAACGCTAGATCTCCACATTCAAGAATTCCCAACAAAAGAGACGGAAGCAAATAAAGATTTAAACCCCAAGACTTAAACTGATGTGAGACTGCTCAGTCTTCAAAGGAAGAGGTGAACATCCAGTAGTTTGGTGAGCGGGCACCCGGGACGATTTACAGGAGAATTCAGCAAAGATGTATACTTCAGTGTAATTTTTAGGACCGGGGAAAGTAAAAGGCTGAGATATTGTCCTGTGGTGGTCCTTATGCAAAGTATTGCCAACAACTTGTAAAGAGATTGTCTTAGTACACCTTTGTCGAGCATTTTTGCTGGTGGGCAATGATTCTCATGGAAAGGAGAGGATAGTTCATTATGTCCAACCTCTCTTGGAACGGAGATTTGGCTTCTCACCGCCGAGAGTCCAGAAAATAATTGCATCAATTTTTGACATGACAGGAAGATCGCAATTGCCTCGAAAGGATTGTCCGTATTCGGGATCTTGCCCAGCCTACCAAAACGGTATAAAGGGAGATGAAGGGAGCGCATGCAAGCAACGACACTCCTCTCCAAGCGCAGTCCAAACAAAGCAACCACACCAACCCTCAATTCACCCGACAAACCCTTGATAACCAACATGATGACACTTTTAGTCCTAACAGTCCTGACTATCCTCTCCAGCATATATCGCACCCTTGCACTTTCCTGCTCCAGGACGGAAACGGGGAATACGAATTCTTTGACGCAGGCCAAAAGCTAGCTCTCACCAACTTTAATTGCATGAAAGTCACTATTGACAGGCCTTCGACGCTGGTCGTATCTCCCCCCTATCATTGGCGAGCCCTACCTTTTGCCGAGCAGTAGAGGATGGGATTGCTAAAACACAGTCGCGGTATGAAAAGGTAGACGTGAATACGGGAATTATGTGCACGTTTGAATGCCGTGAGCAAACCGGACAATACCGTTGTCGCTCAAAGGCCGCAAATAATGAGTGCCCATGCGAAGAAAAGGCACCGAGGGTTGTGGTCAAGCCGATCTCCTCCGAGTTGGGTGCTGAGGTGTTGAGCGGGCAAAGTGAGGTGGGGGCAGAAATGACTTGTGCGGACAAGGAGGAAGGATTCCAGTTTCCGGATGCTATTGGTTGTGTTTCAATCCGGGCTGAAGTGGATAAGAGGCGGGTCTGGTACAAGAAGGGATCCACGAGCAAGTGTCGGTTCAACAAGGGGAAGCACCCAGAGACGAGGTGGATGCCGGCACCACCGACTGAAAACAACCTGCAAGGATGCATGTGGGTTTGCAAGAGGGCGGCGCCGAGATGCACAGAACTTACGGGGGGTGACGAATGTGACTGCAAGAGTCCTGGGTTGCAGAAGATTTTGGTGCCGTTGGAAGAGGAGGAACTGAATGGGTTGGTTCGACAAACAAAGTGCGCTGAGCATGCGGAATGTGGACCTTGCGGGGATTGCACCACGGACGGCAGATGCGTACTAAAGGATAGAGCATGGGAGAAGAATTATTGTTCTTGTGGGGAGATTTGTCCGATGACAGATCAGAGACAGAATCCTGGTGGGGCTTTGTTGTGTATCCCCAATACCAAGTTGTTGTGCATGGCTGAGCCCAAGTGGGAGTCGAATGGGAAGGGGATGAATATGTTACAGGAACAGAAATTCCAGACTTTTGTCGAGAAAAAGCGGTGGACGCGAGCGATGAGTGCGGATGCAGGGATGGCTACAAGGAGGTGTTGGAGAAAGATGGGGTGATCAAGTGCAGACTTGCAGAGGTTACTATCACTGATCACGTGACTGAATGATCCTCGTGATAGTGGCGGCTGGTCGTTGAATTTGAGAATTGCAACCTAAAGCGCAACAGTTTTTAGAACCTTTGGCTTCCGGTCAAATGGAATAAAGCACAAACAGACAGAACGTTCGGACGCACATGCCGCACGTTGCAGAGTTAATTCATAGCTTTTCATAATAACATGTTTAGTTCAAACCGTATCCGTGGGGTAAAAAGACTGGTCCGACCATTCGGCTAAGACCTAACCGGATGTTGCACGTCGGCCATATGCAGTCATCGCGTTTAATCTACGCAACACGGTCTACATTACAGTACTGGATATCTTCGCGATCGAACAGGCCTGTCCCGAAATCCCCGCTAATGCTGATCACGGCCTCACTCAAATGTTCGAATTCATATGCCATCCAAAACCAGCTCCAGCGCTTCCGCCCACAAGTTCAAGAACACAGCCCCTGCAAATACCGCACTTCATATTTGTTGTGCTTCTGCGTTACAGTCTTGCATACTTGATATCAGAACACGCACAGCGTTTAACTATGGCTCACGGTTATCTGAACCTGAGCCCGCCGTTCAGCGCTACGCCTGTGGATGTGCGCTCTACGTGTGCTGCCCACCCAAGCAAACGGAAAAACAATCAACACGGGCAGAATAATAGGCCCTGATGTGAAGTTGTAAGCCAACACCACCACTTCTGCACACCATATCTTGCTCGAGTGCTTGGCATCCACTGAATCAGAGAAGGCTACGCATGAGCGGCATCTCCAAGTCAGACTGCCTTGCCGTAGACAGCTAACACCTAGCAAGAGAACAGCGTGCTCAGCCGACCGGACAATATGCCTTTTCATTCAAGACGAGTATTTCCCCGATGCCGTTTCACCATACCTCGCTTATAGCTCGTCTTCAATCATACGGCGCTTACCCATCGATGCATCGACCCACAACCCATGGTCCGCGGCCGCGAGCAGCAATGTGATAGTCACAGCGTCCCACAATGAGCAAACAAAGCCCCACTCTGATGTATGTTCAAAAAGGCGGCAGGACGGGATGCACATTTCAAGCGGCGGGGCCCAAAACGCGCCTCATTCTTTCGACCTTCCTCCTCAACTGACTGGGAGTGTACTGAAAATAATTGAGTTTCAAATCCCTCGACATGGCCTCCCAATCATCCCCCCATTTCGACAATAGACGTTCCAACGCCAGGCGTTCCCCGGCTGCACGACTTTCTTCTGCTCCTTTTCCGGCCTCGCAGCCTCCTCCTCCAACTCGGTCAAGACTTGTTTCGACTCTGAGTCCATAGAGTCTAATGGCACGACGGGTACTGGATGTGTCGCCTTTCCTCCACCTCTCTGGATATGATTGACACGAGACATCAGTCCTAGACGGGAAACGTTGACTGCCGGACTTTTCCGTTTGTCCCAGGTTCGTCTCATGAGCGGATGAATGATTGCTGAGCTGTTTGTGAGACCTTTGGCGGAACGAACGGCTTGGCGACGGGCGGATTTTCGTGCGGAGGGTGTGAGCTTGGTGCGCCCTTTGCGCGACCCGGGGCGCTGTTTGACCATTGCTGTCTGGGTTGGAGAGTTGCAGCTGGATCACGGGGACGGGAGGGGATGGCTCGGAACTCAACTGAGAAGGAATCGGCGGCTATGACCTGCACCCGCCTTGCTCGCCGACGACGCAAAGTTCCAAATGGAGTCTGATTATACTGTAATTACTTTCTTTACAGTGAAAGAATCGACCAAACCGACTAAGCTTACAGTAGGAGGGTACATTTATTGTCCTTGATTACACTGTACGATAAAGTGCTTGACTGTACATAGGTTTTACTGTAAACGTAATTACTTACAGTAGTGATCTCAGCGATCAAAGTTTGACCCAGGTCGCTGGTAGCGATCAAATCGGGCACCGCACCTCCACAGCATCCACCCAGCGAAACAACGATCGACGCGGTGCCCGCCGTCGACCACAACTATCGTTGTAAAGCTCTGCATTGGTTACGCCGATCTCTGTCGATTGATTCAGCGACTCAAAATTCTACTCGTCGCCCCGCACAATTCTCATCCTACAAGTCGGAGTCCATTTCCTTCTCTTTCCAAAACTCACTCCCTCACCATGTCGTTTGCCTTTATCGCCCCCACACCCCTTTCCCTCCGCACAACCCCTCGCCCCATTTTCGCCTCATCCACACCTTCTTTCACCACAATCCAACCCCTTACTCCCTTCCATGCATCGCCCATCCCCATCTCCATCTCCCCAACCATGTCCCTTCACGACACCTCCTTTCCCAACACCCTCAAACCCATCGTTCCCATTCTCATGGGCTCCGCTTCCGACATGTCCCACTGCCAGAAGATCGCCTCCGCCCTCTCCGCCCTTGGAATCGAGTCAGAGCTACGCATCGCCTCTGCCCACAAAATCCCCGCCCGTCTTCTCTCCGTCATTCAAGCTTACGAGGCCGATCCGCGTCCCAAACTTTACATCGCAGTTGCAGGTCGATCCAACGCTCTTTCCGGCATGCTCGATTGTGCCGTTGCCGCACCCGTCATTTCTTGCCCTCCGTATTCCGACAAGTTTGGAGGCGCCGACTTGTTCTCCTCCATTCGCATGCCGAGTGGTGTTGCCCCGGCTTTGATTCTGGAGCCGGCTGAGGCCGCTTTGTTGGCTGCAAAGATCCTGGGTGTGTATGACCGACGCATTCGGGACAGTGTCGCGGCTTTGCAACGGGCGAATCGCGATCGTTTGTTTGTGGATGATGCGGAGAGTGTGACAAAAAGGTATACCCCGTTCATTGCTGCTGTAAGGGAAGAGGCTGCCACCCTTACTGCCACCAATGAGGCTATCGTGTTTGGGGCAAGGCTGCTGTCGAGGCGGTGAGAAATGGAAAGTCCGGGATCAGTACGACTTTGTGGGCGACGATGGTGAGGGCAATGCCGCAGCAAAGTTGGTCGCCCTTGTAACCACCGATCGCCAAAGCGCATTCGATCGAGTACTGGCTTCCATTCCGTACAAGGGCGCAGTGTTGAACATGACTTCGGCTTGGTGGTTTGAGCAGACGACAGAGATTGTGGATAATCATGTCGTTGCAGTGCCGCACCCGAATGTCACCGTGGCAAGGCGCTGCACTCCGTTTCCTGTCGAATTTGTCGTCAGAGGGTACATTACGGGATCTACAGACACAAGCTTGTGGAAGAATTACAGCAAAGGCGTGAGGAATTATTGCGGAATCAACTTTCCAGACGGATTAGTCAAGAACCAGAAATTGGATCGCAACGTACTCACGCCCACAACAAAGGAGGTCGCTGGCGATCGCCCAATTGCACCGGCCGCTGTGGTGGCGGAGGGATTGATGACGCAGGCAGACTGGGATTTCTGCGCAAATGCAGCGATGAGGTTGTTTGACTTTGGGCAGCAGGTAGCAAGTGATCATGGCCTTATCCTTGTTGATACCAAGTACGAGTTTGGCAAGGACGAAAATGGAGTGATTAGGCTTATCGATGAAATTCATACTCCCGATTCGTCAAGATACTGGCTGGCAACATCGTACAAGTCGAGAACTAGTGAGGGAAAGGAACCGCAGAATGTCGACAAGGAATTTTTGCGCTTGTGGTTCCGTGATAACCATGATCCATACGACAAATCAAAGCCATTGCCGGAAGCCCCGGCGGAGCTTGTCGATGAGCTTAGTCGCCGATACATTATGCTGTACGAGCTAATTACGGGGCAGTCGTTTGACTTTCCTCTTCAAAAGGTCCAGGGGCAATCGCGGCTAGCGTGGAATCTTACGTTTCGTCTATGACCGCGGCTAAGAGATGAATCCCAGACTTGAGAGATGCTGTTGAGGGACTAAGGCAGGCATAATTTCTTGATCCATCTGAAAGTTACCGTTTCATAAGGGTTTTCCAGCGAAAGGTCCACTGCTTGAACCAGGTCCTTACAAATGGAATGCATTGGTTTCTAGGAAATGCAGGTCTGGACGGCACTGGGAATGCAGTTCTGGAAGGTAGGAGATAAAATACCGCTTGAGATGAGGCGGGACGTGCTTGGCGTAAGAATCTTTGCACATATTGCAGTAAACATGGAGGTCAAGCCAAGAAACAAGCGATTGCCTTCCAGTATAACAATACCTCTGAGGATCGGATTTGAATTGGCCATGCATAGTGTGTTTACTATTCTGTCAACCTAACGTACTCGGCGAGCTGAAAAACTCTAGTTGCCAATGCGTGCTTCTATTTGGCAATTACTGCGGCAGTTCTCCAGGTAGTGCATTCTGCAGGAGTTGCGGTTGCAGGCTTGATCAGCTACGCGCAGTTAACAGGGTCTGTGAGGATTGCAATTGTTCTTTGAACCGTTTCGCAATCAACTACGCTTCCATCTGCGAAGGGCCCTGTCCCGGCGGAGCTAGACAGGGTCAAAGTCGACTTTTCCACGAACGCGCAGCAGTCCGTACCAGAAACGTCCCATACATAACCCGCGTCGCATGAATCTATGCGACAAGTAGAGGAAGTCAGTTCCGTGAGACACTGCGCATTGATGTTCTTCTGGACACAATTTGCATAAATGGCGCATGTATCTGCATCACGTGGGTTGTAACTATCGGCAACTGAGAGTAAGTCGACAAGGCTATGTTCCGCACCAGAGGAAGAAGTGGGGTTGTAAGCAAAGAAGCCGACATGGTTTGCAGAACTGATATCCATCGTGGCCCAGATGTCGACAGTGCAGGTTAGCGTAGCTGAGGTAGGACGTGCCCCATCATTGGGATCGCTTACTCGGATGAAAACTTGTGTAGCAAACCCGCTGTAATCGACCCATATGGTGTACTTATCCCCGTCGGCAAAACTGAAGGCGACATCGGCGGAACATACCTTGGAACCTCCCAGAAAGACAGCGATGTGATTGGTGGTGGAATCCTCTTCAGTGGATCCGGAATTGAAGGAGTCAAACTCAACAACAAAAGCGTTAAGACGGGACCATCCAGAGAGGCCTGCGTTTGGCTGTCCGTTTGCATACGGAGGGGGTAGAAGATCGAGATTGGAAGACCCTGCGACGATAAATTCCCATGCATCACCAACACCGGCGGAGGTGTCAGTGGACTGGAGGACAAATTTGACAGAGAAGCCGCCAGGGCCCTGGAAGTCGGTGGGGGAAGTGAAAAAGAAACCACCAGCGGAGTTGGCAGCGGTATCTGTAAGAAAGGTACCAGTGGAGTCTATGACGAGGGAGTCGGAACGGGTTATTTGCGTTGTGAAGGCGGCGTTGATGTTTGTTAGGTCACTAAAGATGACCTCGGTAGAAACACAGGTTTGAGAGAGTGTGGAAGAGAAATTACATAGGATAAGTAACAAGAAGAGGAGAGGAAATGAGTTCATGGTCGTTGATTGATCAATGTTGAGGATGAAGAGCAAGCGGAGAGCGCAGAAGAGTCGTGGTGTGTGTGTGAGGTGAATGTGAATGTGCAGTAGTTACGAAGGTACTTTTGGGTTGGAAGTTCAAAGGGAGAATACATGTCGGGGGAGAGGATTTAAACCAGTGAAATGAGTTGGAGGGAAGGTGGCAGGGAAAGGAGTGCAGGTGGTTGAAGTGATAATGTTAATGCCGTAGCAAAAAGGGTCGAGCAAATGGAGTTTGAATTCAAGCATTTCTTGCCTTTGTCTTTTTAGGACGAAAAAGCAAATACCGCTATTTAAGATTGACAATTTAGCATTCAAAATTATTCAAAGCGTACGTCATCTTCAAGACCTGAATCGATAATTTCTGCGGAATTTGTGTATTGTCGAGTCAATTCAACTCAACAAGCTGCACTTAAAAGTCCAGCTTTGGTCAGGTTGCAATCCCAAAATTCAACGACCAGCCGCCACTATCACGAGGATCATTCAGTCACGTGATCAGTGATAGTAACCCTGCAAGTCTGCACTTGATCACCCCATCTTTCTCCAACACCTCCTTGTAGCCATCCCTGCATCCGCACTCATCGCTCGCGTCCACCGCTTTTTCTCGACAAAAGTCTGGAATTTCTGTTCCTGTAACATATTCATCCCCCTTCCCATTCGACTCCCACTTGGGCTCAGCCATGCACAACAACTTGGTGTTGGGGATACACAACAAAGCCCCACCAGGATTCTGTCTCTGATCTGTCATCGGACAAATCTCCCCACAAGAACAATAATTCTTCTCCCATGCTCTATCCTTTAGTACGCATCTGCCGTCCGTGGTGCAATCCCCGCAAGGTCCACATTCCGCATGCTCAGCGCACTTTGTTTGTCGAACCAACCCATTCAGTTCCTCCTCTTCCAACGGCACCAAAATCTTCTGCAACCCAGGACTCTTGCAGTCACATTCGTCACCCCCCGTAAGTTCTGTGCATCTCGGCGCCGCCCTCTTGCAAACCCACATGCATCCTTGCAGGTTGTTTTCAGTCGGTGGTGCCGGCATCCACCTCGTCTCTGGGTGCTTCCCCTTGTTGAACCGACACTTGCTCGTGGATCCCTTCTTGTACCAGACCCGCCTCTTATCCACTTCAGCCCGGATTGAAACACAACCAATAGCATCCGGAAACTGGAATCCTTCCTCCTTGTCCGCACAAGTCATTTCTGCCCCCACCTCACTTTGCCCGCTCAACACCTCAGCACCCAACTCGGAGGAGATCGGCTTGACCACAACCCTCGGTGCCTTTTCTTCGCATGGGCACTCATTATTTGCGGCCTTTGAGCGACAACGGTATTGTCCGGTTTGCTCACGGCATTCAAACGTGCACATAATTCCCGTATTCACGTCTACCTTTTCATACCGCGACTGTGTTTTAGCAATCCCATCCTCTACTGCTCGGCAAAAGGTAGGGCTCGCCAATGATAGGGGGGGAGATACGACCAGCGTCGAAGGCCTGTCAATAGTGACTTTCATGCAATTAAAGTTGGTGAGAGCTAGCTTTTGGCCTGCGTCAAAGAATTCGTATTCCCCCGTTTCCGTCCTGGAGCAGGAAAGTGCAAGGGTGCGATATATGCTGGAGAGGATAGTCAGGACTGTTAGGACTAAAAGTGTCATCATGTTGGTTATCAAGGGTTTGTCGGGTGAATTGAGGGTTGGTGTGGTTGCTTTGTTTGGACTGCGCTTGGAGAGGAGTGTCGTTGCTTGCATGCGCTCCCTTCATCTCCCTTTATACCGTTTTGGTAGGCTGGGCAAGATCCCGAATACGGACAATCCTTTCGAGGCAATTGCGATCTTCCTGTCATGTCAAAAATTGATGCAATTATTTTCTGGACTCTCGGCGGTGAGAAGCCAAATCTCCGTTCCAAGAGAGGTTGGACATAATGAACTATCCTCTCCTTTCCATGAGAATCATTGCCCACCAGCAAAAATGCTCGACAAAGGTGTACTTGGACAAATCTGTTGACAAGTTGTTGGCAATACTTTGCAAAAGGACCACCACAGGACAATATCTCAGCCTTTTACTTTCCCCGGTCCTAAAAATTACACTGAAGTATACATCTTTGCTGAATTCCCTGTAAATCGTCCCGGGTGCCCCGCTCACCAAACTACTGGATGTTCACCTCTTCCTTTGAAGACCTGAGCAGTCTCACATCAGTTTAAGTCTTGGGGTTTAAATCTTTATTTGCTTCCGTCTCTTTTGTTGGGGAATTCTTGAATGTGGAGATCTAGCGTTGTAAAGTGATTCTAAATTTTTAACCCTCCCTCCTCGAAAACTTTTGAAGATACAATAAAGTGAGAGAGATTAGTATTGCTGCTTTCTCGGACATCATCTCATTTACGGAGAGCCGTCATTTTCTGTACCATTTTGCATCTCATCAAACGGGCTTACGTAGTCGTAGTTCTGCGTCTCAAGTGATCATGATAGCTTCTGGGCCAGCTTTCGGGCCCTCCTGCTATTCCTGGCCTTCCTGTGCAACTTGATCTCGCTGCCCATTTTGGTGATCATTCCACAGTACTCAAGTTGAAAATATTGAAGGGAACCTTATCATTCCTCGTAAAGTTTCCCCCCTAAATCTTTACCTGGATCTGAATATCGAGAGGATGCGAAAGGCGCTTTGACAAAAGGCATTGGGGCGGCCAGCTTTGCACTGGCACTTCCTTGTTACAATATAAATAGAGCGGGTGGATCATTCTGCTGAAGTGGCAGTCCGTTAGTAACAAGCACAAGCACGCAAGTACAAGGAGTAGGATACGAAACCGAGCAAACGCAGCGGGCCTGTGTCACGAGAACTTTGAAATCAGAAATCAATCCAACGCAAGTCCGAGGAAGTATTATCGCTCTACTCATACACGAAGATGGCTCTAAGATTTTATTTTTCCTCATTGTTCTGTTGTCGTGGAAAGTATCCGGGCTTGAGTGTTCCATGAATGATGAAGGGAATCTTGAATTTCAACAGGATGGGGAAGTGGTGCAACCCAAACCGTTTGACTGCATCTCGATCACAAAGTCACTTGAGACAACAATATCTGTAACCTACACCTCTGAGGATGACGAGGGGCGAAGCATTTGTCAAATAGCTTCGGATGAGACACCAAAGGACAAGAAAATGTTTATCAAATCCCAGGTACCGACAGATATGCGCTGCAAGTACACATGCAAGGTGTCGCCTGATTACTATAAATGCATCACGAGCACAAAGCCAAACGACAACGCATGTATTTGCACAGCCCGGCCTTATCGTGTCATTATCGAGAGAGATTTGTCGGAGGAGATAAGCGGTCAGAACGAAGGTGAGGAAGGCGATTCTTGTGATGGCAAGCCGGAAGGCTTCCAGTTTCCTGATTTCGTCCCATGTACTTCTGTACAGGCTGACGTCTTCAAGAGACGAGTCGATTTTATCCCTGACGAGGAAGGCAAATGCAAGATTACGACTTCCACAAAGACTGAAACCAGGTACACGGAATCGTTGCCAAACGAGAATGTACCCACCTGTCTCTACGTGTGTAAGCAGAGAGGGCCCCTTTGTCTTGGGGAGGAAGAGGAAGGAGAATGCAATTGCGCGTCTCCAGGATTAGCGAAGAGACTTGTACCTGTGGATGATCTCTCCTTAAACGGGGTGTTGAGAACCAAAGTCTGCGCGCACGACAGCGAATGTGCGCCGTGTGGTAAGTGCAATTCGGTGTCAGGAGACTGCGAAGTAGACCAAGAGGCTCATACAAAGGATATTTGTCCATGCGGCGAAATCTGCCCGGCAGTGGACAGTCGGACAGGAAGCCGACGCGGCCGAATTTTATGCATACCAAATGTGAAGCTTGAATGCATGAAGAAAGCAAGATGGTTAAAAACGGCGAACGATCACTTTGCACCTGGAACTCGTTACCCGAATTTCTGCCGAGGCGGGATTTCTGACGCCCTAGATACTTGCTCTTGTGCTGATAACTACGTCGAAGTACCGGGGCCGTTTTCCGCTGTTTACTGCAAGCAGAAAGATTCAATGTAATCTTTACTTTGCGGATAAGGTTTATCATTTCTGTCGTCATTTCAGTACCCATCGCGGGAGATTCAAGCGCACCAGTCGCATATTTTCGTCTTTGAGGCAACATACGTACCATTGAAGACAGGGCGACCGTATGTCAAGTTATTTCAAGTTCTTTATTCCCCTACGCACAGAAGCAATCATTAGTACTTTTCTTCGGAATTGACCCATGAGCGTTTGCTGCAGTTTTTATTTTAGCGTTTATGGAACTCTTGAACAACCCCTTTGAAACTACAATCTCAACGTGCTCGAATTGATCATTTCAATGACGACTCGACGCCCAGGGCCCGAAGTTTACTTTGCAATAAAGCCGATATTCACCTTCTCAGACGTCTTTGCCAGTATCCACCCAGATTATATACATAAACGAAAAGCCTCTACACGGTAAGACAAGTTATAGCGAGAGTGGTTTGATATCAAAAAATGGTGGTTATAAATCGCCGGCCATATTAAGAAACCATTGTCTTTTGAACTGCACAGGACGGGATTTCGCGGGTTCTGTTACGCTGAACTTCAGCTATTGAAATAGTCACCGTACAATTAAATTGCAAACTTCTATTTGTCCCAACGTGTACATCGTTTGTTGTGTCAGGGATGGAGTCGAATCTATCTTCCAAGAACAAATACCCAAACCGTCCCCCTTTTGTTGTGTACGCAGTCTTCACTTACTGTGGCGCGTACCATGAGCACATCTGTGCGAGGGCGAAGATATTCTAAATGCTTGGATGCCCACGACGATGTCTAATACTACACAGGTAGCTTTGTGGTCGATGTCAACTGCGTTCAGAGGTGTTTGAAAAACGATGGACATTCTCCAGCAACTGAGGACCTGACAACTGCGCTATCGTCTTCCCGAGTTTGGAGTTTAGATAATTCCGACGGAGGTAAAGAGAGATCTGCATGCTAGTTGTACGAAAATCTCGTCGATGAAAGGGGATGTGGTGGACCATATTGTCGATAGTACTGTGCACCGAAGGCTGGCATCCGGTGGCGTTCGCCGCTGCCAAGGAGCTCGAGAGGACCGCCGCCAGTCGCACCACGGCATGGGGGAAATGATGGGGTAGTTTACTTCGTCGTCTGACACTTCTAGCAGGTATATCTTCCTGGAGTAAAACACAAAAAACCTTTCCCCTTTTAGCGGGGGAATCTAAGTGGGGATGGGTTTCGGAACAAGGTACTTATTGCAGCTAATTCCGCATTGCCAGTAGTACGAATGCCGTGATGTTATAATCAACCTCCAACGCGGATTGTTTGGTTGCTGGCCTCCCCTCTACGTGTTGGTAGACTGGATGGCCATTTAAACTTGTCGCGATATTTCATATGCATGCACACCACCATACAGGTTGACTGGGTTTCAGCAAGCATATCGGCTCCAGGAAATGAGCCCCCTTGTTTCCTTGGGTGCTCCGTAAACATGTATGCATTGACGATTAAAATTACAGGAAACCCTTAGATTTTGAAGATGTGGACAATTGACATAGTCTAGCTCATAAGCTGTGCCATTCAAAGAAGCCAAGGCAATGGGAGCCACGATTGGATTCTTGCCCTAAACCGAGCGCTTATCACTGTGGAGTGGAACACGTGGGCCTCATTTACAGTAACAGATACGCCGATTTGCTTTACACAATGCGGCCTGCTTGATGGCTGGCCTGAAGGTAGCATTTTAGGGAGCGTAGTTCCTTCCCCATTACTGTGTCGGTATACCCTTTTTGAGTCGATTGCGGTTGTCTGGAAAACCATGGGATAGATCGGATATATCTTCCAAGAGTAAAACACCCAAACCTTCCCCTTTACACAAGCAAGGAAGTAGCACTATCGTTAACAAACCGAGCCCTGGACCAATACTCTAGGGATAGGGCCATTCTCCTTCAACGATACGCCGCGTTGATGGTCACCTCCAACGCGGCTTGTATGTTGACAGGGCTACTAGCTACCTTTTAGTTCGTAATGTTCTCCGTTTCTCGCCGGTACTGTAAAATCCTCAATCATGGCTTGTATGAAAATTCATAGGACTCCCAACCTTTACCCCACTCGCAGCAAATCGTCCCCAATTTCCCCTGTAACAGATGCAGTTTGCTGGCCGATAACTTGCATGGCAGAGTGAATCACTATTAGTCCATGTTAACAGCTTTTGGTACAATGGTAAAAAATATACGGCAGTATCGTGAATTTCAAAAAAAGCTGAGTGAAGCTTACGAATCTTTAAAAAAAGAAGGGTTTTTGTGTCATTAGGTTTGATTTTATGTTGATAAAATTGTTGGGTTGGGTTTTCCCTTTACTAAATCGCCCTACTACTTATACAAAAATCCTAGCATCGTACACTAGCTCTAGCATGCGAGGTAATTTGTGCCTTCTACAACAAAGATCTACCTAGAGTATCTATAAATACCAACAGTAGTGAATATCTATAGAGTCCATGGCCTAGATAGACCGGAAAATAGGAAATATCAATAGAATACCTGCAGTTTTAATAAAGTAGAATAAAACGCTCACAAAGGGGGCAAAAGAAAGAAATGGGTAATTTATACTCGACACGCAATGATGTTTCTATACCTCCTCTCCCACGCCCATATTCTTTCTCCATTATACCCTAGATCGTAAAATCCATTGTTCAACTCATAAATCACTCACGTTTCAAATAAAATTCCGGTGATTGCTTCTCATTTCCTAAAGTTTGTAAACAAACTATCAGGAATGTTCGAAGTTCTAACAAGATCGCCTTCAGATATCTCATTAATTTGATAAGCCTGACGGAAAATACTTTCCTACATCATAAGTCGTTTTTCAAAGGATGAATAGCACTTCTTTATCACATTGAATAGGCTTTCAGCGTCTATAAACTCTTAAAGCAACCAATGAAGCCTTTTATTTATTTCTATGCCCGATTATCTGCTGTCAGCGCGTACTGGACAGCCACCGCTATACTAATCACATTTACCTTTGATGCACGTTCGAGAGTGACCTGCAATTGCGTGTGCGACTTCTCATTAACCACGTCAATTATATGACGTCACAGGGGTTATGATCATTTCTCGTAAGACTGTAATGATCTTACGTAATCTGTTGATTTGTTTTTTCGGACATCTCGTTTTCGTGTCCACACTTCTACCCGTTACCTATAGGATCATGCTTGTATCCTAACTGCGGGGTTCTGAGGGCCGTTCTGGTTCTGACTTGATGGTACTGTGTGGTGCGTGATCTTCCGCGGTGACTTCATAGCTGAGATTGTCTCCTACTACTCCGTGTCAAACTCACCAAGTTGAACAATAGTCTCAGTATAGGTAAGTTTTTTCGGACTACTCTATTGTGTACTTTAGCTGAGTAAAGATGAGAACTGAAGTGAATAGATCATCACTTCAATCAGACAGAAATCGCATCCACCTGCTCGCAGACCCTTTGTCTATTAAAGTTTACAAGTTTACCTGTTTTCTAGCTGTTGATCTCCAGGGAAACGCAGTTCTGTGCCTAAATCTCTATGGAAAGCACCATATATGCTACGTAAGAGGTATTTTTAGTGTTTTTGGTAGCTTTCTGTATGTTGTTCATGTCGTTAGCTCTTTTTCACGAGCTACCCTTTTCCCCTCGCCTATAGGTAGTTACAACCTTTATAAGTAACATACTCCTAATTTTTGCGCAAATTTTTACCTCAGTACGTAGATGACACCGTTTCGGCATACCGAAAGACGTAAAAATGAATCCATAACATAACTAGCTCCCTCCCAGCACTTAAAGGAACATATTCAAATATTTTTTTCCGTCACATGACCGTTCCTCGAATTCGAAGCAAATCCATAACACAAAACTCTCTCACTACTCTTACCTGAAGTAGTGACTTTTGCGAATCGTGTGCACGGCAACAAGGGAACAGTAATAGATTACAGGAGGTTTAAAACTCCTGAGACCTCTTTTGTTACAATTTTGATTCTGAGAACTGATCTGGTGTAATAATAAAGAGCTGGAAGTGGATGGATCGGCATGGATAGAGAGCTGCGCAAAACTAGACGTTGTGTACAGGGCGGCAAGTCATTAATTTCAGTTAGTAACCTTGCGGTTGCAGTTGCAGGAGATAACTTAATCCAGGTACTTCATTAAATCGTGTGGATCGTTGTCACACGGAAAGGGGAGGATCAAGAGCTAATCCTCGGAGGATAGAAGAAAAGATAAATATTCTAACAGGGGTACTGCTATTGGCGATTAAAAAAGATCATGATGGAACAAGAGCTCTAGAAAATCAGAATAACTTTTTTCTGAAGCGCCGCAGCTGACAAAATAAGTTTAGAACTGAATTCGATCAAAATTTCATCTGTATGTGGATTTTTTTTGCTGTTTGAAAATGCTCTCTTTTGCAGCAAACAGAATGGATTAACGAAATCTTCAGACTCCATGTGCTAGGTTTAGATACGTTTTCTCTAGCAAAAATGTATAGTTGTGTCTTCGTACCGCTTTTTTCGCTGACCATTTAACTCAGTTTTCAGAATAAATGAGTTAATTGATCAGAAACATGTGCTTTCTCAAGCGGAGATTACAGCGACATCATTAAAAAGGGTATGGATAATAAGTAAGAGTGTTTAAGTGTGTTAACCTATTGGAAGGGACTTGCATGGATCAATTGAGTGGATGTAACGAAGGGATTAAACAATCTAAGAATATAACTTTCATAATATTGCATTCCGAGAAACCAGTAACTTGTTTTTTGTTTGCTCTACATGAACTAAATGCCCCATGATTGCTTTCCCCGAACTCTAACCTCGGTGAGCAGATAAGGAATTTCACTTATCCCTTTCAATTTCAGGCATCCTGTTCTTTATTTTTGGCTAAAGGTTTGAAAGGAGAACGGCAAAATGATTCGGGTAGGAAGTTGGTTTCGTTCATTTTGAAAATAAAAGGAGGGGAATATCTTATTGGAAGCTCTTAGTAATTGTATTTCAAAAGCCGATTGCAAGTGTGGGAAAGACTGATTTATGAAAATACCAAAGAGATGCGGATCGGCATCAGTTTTCGTCATAACTGTTCAATCCTTGCTTGTTAATCCTTTTTTTTCCACCTTCTCTCCCACATCCAGCAGAAAATGGATGTTCAAAGCTAGGAAATCAAAATAAAATCAGAGAAAGTCAATGTGAAAAGGAGGTGGATGACTGCAGCATATAGAGAACGAACTATTTGCACCTTAAACGAGTCTAACGGCTAATATTGGAGCTTTTTGCTGGATTGAAGCCTTTTGGAGCTTATCGGGCAGCTTTAACTTCTTTTTAGATCGCCCTAAATTACGAGTGGTTGATGAAGGCCCCTGAATAGGCTTAGAGGTTTACTGCGCCACAAAGAATGTCTATGGGAAGAGTTTTCAATGTTAGACAAAAATATGACTGGCCGTAAAGTTCGGGAACGCGGAATTAAAGAAATTGCCTATTTCTACGTTTCAACGCAAGCATTCACCGGTATTCGTGGTGCTTTTTAATCCTGTGTTGACATTCTGAATGTTAGCATTGGGTTCGAAAGAATTCAGGAGTTTAGTGTCACAGGAACGAACGCTTGGATTATTTTGATGAACTTGTACGCGGGAATATCCTGAACTTTTCAATGTTGAAAGCTGGGAATGGGAGAAAAAAACCACAACGGAGTAGTTTGGACTAGTGTACCAAGGATGGTGTACCAGAAAACATTGATGTAAAGAAAGAGGCGAGAAATGCAAATGTGGATGCTGTCATCTAGACGTTGGGGTCTAATACTCTTGTAAAGGATGCATTTGAGGGAAGAAAGCTTGATAATATGAGAATGAAGTAAATCAATTGCTTCCCAGGTAGATTAGCAGTTCTAGACGGTTGTTCGTTTGATGACTGTAATGGAGGCAAGAATTTTGTTGGAATAGAAGAAAAGATCTAAACCGCTTGCTCGAAACTGAGGAGACCAGGTCTCTCGTTCTGCAGACTAAAACTTTCCACGCTTTCTAGCTGGGAAATGAATGAAAATTCCATTTTAAGGCGGGAGATGACACAATCCGAACTTCCCTGTCTTTCAAGGAACATGCTTTGGTGATGTTACGAATGATTGCAGTGGATTTTTTTCATGAAACTTATGTGTTAGCTGTTGAGAATGGAGTTATATACAATTTATTAGTAACGTATTTCCCTGGATTATCTTAAAGAGCATTTATTGGATTTCTTCGCTCCGTCTGTAAGATGGGGTCACCACCACAGAATAGCAATCCCGGACTTTATTATGCACGAAAAATAGGAACTGTTCCCAACTGGACACATTTTTCGCAGGATGGGTAAAAAATATGTCGACATCAACGGTTACTTTGCTCTTTTTGAGCCGCTTGATCACTCAGCGGAAAGTTTCTACTCGAATCAAAGAGGAAGGAATGTTGGTACAGCCCAGAGGAGAATTAAATGAATAAATTATACCTTTCACTTCGAATAGGAGCAGATAATAGCGTTTCAAACTATTGAAAGTGTGGTAGTCAATGTATTACTCAGCTGAATAATGTACCATACACAAGATTTGGTGCAGTAATACTAAATGTTTAAATCACTTGACACAGCTATAGAGCAATATCAATGAATAAGTTGCAGGCCACTGCAGGAATTGATGTTTGACGCCCCTCCAAAGCTGCTGCTTTATGTCTCTTCCAATGAGCTAGCTGCATCGAAAGAGGACGAAGTGGGCGACAATAAAGCTGAATTGGAAACTGATGATATTGGCAGACCAGTAGGAAGTGAAAATTATACGTAACGAAAGCGATTGCCCACTTCCAATAATGAAGATAGCGTGAAAAAGACTTTTCGTGCACTTAATGAGCCTATTCAAGGAACCATACGCCACTGAACTCCCTGTGGGCATATTTAGACAAGATAAAGAGCTAACAAAAAATGTTATTATTATTCTCTATGTTCTGTGTATTTATGTTTGGGGAATTTTTCTGGCGTCAAGAAAAGTTGTCGTACCATTTATGACAATGCCGAAAAGCCTAACGTCGGGTGATATTACAATCAACATCCAAGAGAACCATGAGTAGCAAAGAAGGAAAAGTAAGAAAAAGGCGTTCGGGCAATCCTAGGTGTAAGAAAATACCCAACCCAATCAGAAATGCAGCCTAAGGAATCATTTCTAGCAGTACTTACAAGCCCTTCTCTCACTATTAGCAGATCTTCCGAAACTGTAGGCAGCGGTGGTCCAAGGATGCGACAGAGTGGATCAGAATGAGAAGCAATTATTGCTTGAGACATATTATTCTTCCTTGCAGAAGAAATAGCATAAAAATAATTGCTCCAAATTTACTTGGCCAATCTTGTTGAAAATTGTTAAAATTAAAACTTATCTCACTTAGAGTCTACAGGTATCCGAGAAATGAAAAATTCATGATATTGGATCAGAAAGCGAGGCTTTGCAACGGTTGAGTTGCATCGAAATCACTAAAAATATTTCACCAGGTATATGTGCTTATACACACTAGTTTTCATGGGGAAATAGGACTAAAAATAGCGAGAAGAAAGTATCAACTAATTGCTTTACCAATAAGTTTTCCAACAGATTTCTCTGTAAAGAAAACTAGAGAACTTTTTACCCTCACCTGAGTTGAAATTATTAATGGCCACGCAAATTTAAATGGAGCACTAATATAATTTCAAGAGTGTTTGTCATCAAGAAGAAAATAGTTCTTACAGCATTCTTTCATGCAAGAAGAGAATGACAATCAAAATTTGGCGTGTTGAAAACCTTAACCTATCAAAATCTTCTCTTATAATTTTTACATGAAAAGTAGTTGTAAATGCTCTCAAATGCAAGGTTTCAATAACAAATATGTAAGGAGTATTTGGTTCAGAAGAAATTGTTTCTAAAATAACCTTTAACCATAAACACGTAATTTAAAGTGAAAAGGAATTATAACCCAATCTTTCAGTACTAAAATTATTATCTCAAGAACAAATATTTAATCGTAAAACTATTTTGTAATGGCATTCAAATGCTGGAAAATAATTTATAAAATGATTAAACTTTTCAGGAACCTATTCTCACCGTCATAATTTGTCTACATCATATGCGCTTTTTGGTCCAGTGCTAAACAGTAATACTTCTGCATTAGTAGCATGAAGTCACGGATGTGCGATTTACCAATTTGAGTTCCTTGCCATTTCGAATATTGGCGATATCCACATGAATGTTAGATGTTTTTATATGGAAAGCCTTAATTATTTTTTTGAACTGCTTTTTGTTCTAATCTACATCGCCACGATTCAGCTGTATGAAGACATTTTATGTGGATGATTCCTTGGATGCAATTTTGGTACTACTTTTGGTTTCATTTTTAACAAACAACAGCGTAATTAAAAGAAACTACTTCAGAAAATTGCAAAGTCATACGCTAAAAATTTACCATCAAAATTTTCCGAACGATGCACCTTCAAAAGAAAACATTCTGAAATGAGTGTAATATTATGAGTTATAAAAATTATTTTCAGAGTCTCCATGCTTCTCTTTGAGCGTATTAAAAAACTTTTCGCTTATTGAACACTAAGTAGGACAGTAATGGGACCACAAAAATATGTTGCTGTACAGAGAGGGAAAATACAGAAATAACAACAATATCATTACCCTAAAATGTTGACGCAGTTTGATTTAATATCGCAGAACTTTCATTAGGAAAAGAAGAAGAATTTTTTACCCATCAAAGACGAAGTATGGACGTTTTATCAGTTTAGCCTTTATCAATAGGTACATATTTCAATTTATGTATCTTTGTATTGCAAAATCAGACGCAGCTGATTAGGGAGGAACGGTATATTTAACATTTTTAAAAGCTATTTAGAAGAAATTGAGAACTTCCTCAGTACGTGATATATAATCATTTCCCTTTGCGCTATTGCTCCATGGAGAAACATTTGAGCCCCAGACAATTGGGATATCTAAATTATCCTATAATATGAATATAAATTCCGCCCAAAAGTAAAACATCTGGCAATATAATTAAAGGAGGACTAGTAATGGAGTAACTGGGATAAAGGAAGGGTTAATTTTTCGGCAGCAACACAGTGAGAAGCTTCTGTGCTATACAATAAAACGGTTTCGATTTCAGCTCTTATCTTTGAAAATAAAGTAGGAAATCAAAATGCATATATTATAACAGAAATTATTCATTTTGCTGAAGATTTCAATGTCGTTTGGAGAAATTATCAACTTACATTCACGTAACGATGGGAAAAAATATCGAAAACTGAACTACGTTCTCTTCAGGCATTTAAGTGCTCTCAAGGCCCATACTCATGTCAAAAAGCTTAGAAAAAATTAATCATTTGTAAATCTGAAACTTACGAACCAGTATGATTGACAGACTTTCCGATTTTATTTAAATCCAGAGTAAATTTTATTCTTGTATACTTTTTTCGAAATCCCTTCTTTTAGAATTGAAACCGATAACTTTGCAAAAAAGACATAACAATTCTGATACATAATTAATTAATAATGATAATCTCTCTCAATGATTTTGCGGTTTTTGATGTAATTAAAACATGTCGAAAGATCAAAAATATCTAAAAAGTTACCTTTCACCAGGGAAATTGCTAGAAAGTTTTGAATGGATTTAAATTTCATTGAATCAGTCATTATATATAAGTATTGAGTGAATAAATCTCTATGAGAAAAATAAAATTTAGGGAAAAATAAGTTTTAATATTATGTTCCATAATCTTGCAAAATTATACATTAATCACTCTAGTAAACTATCAAGGGGATTTTTGTACAGTGTTGTGGTAAAAAGGGAAAAGATGAAGAAAAGCAGCTTCCTGAGTAGTATTTCATGTATCTTAAATCTTAGTCTAGCCGCTCCAAAGCTCCTATATCATTGAAGCTTTACTCTGTTCTGTCTCCTGTAATTAAAGAATTCCAAATGTAATAACCAGCAGTACAGCTACAGCAACAGTAAAAGAGGAATCATAGAAGGATCCATTTTCAACCCTCTGGTGGTGATATAAAAGTTTAAAATTCCGAAGATACATTTAATGATATGATCAATGTTCAACACTGGATGATTTTGGTGGTTTTTTTAATTTAATACTGTTTGAAACGCACACTTGATTATTTTATTTACATTAAAACACTTCACGTTTCAAGGTCTACTTTCAATCTTTAAAACACTCCATGATACCTCGATACTATTCATTTTTTAAAAAAGCGCAGCAGCGTAAGTCTAGTAGTCAAAATTCAAGACAAATTATTTCCCTTTAATTGGGCAAAAGAATGATATGGCTTCCCCTTTTCCCTAATTTTACCAATTATTTCCCTAAAAATGTCTTTAAAAAACCCCAATAACTCTGTATGACCTAAAAATGGAGAAAGATTGCGGAGGAGGAAATTACGGCTTGGAGTATGATTATCTTTTTTTAATTGGAAGCAAGTGTTCCGATAGTCTTCGACTTTGTACCAATTATTTCCGACCGAAAAGTAACATCAAGATTCCGCGGGCCAGAGGCTACCCGAAGAACGAAATTAAATACACTACAGACTGCTTTTTCGTATTTGGGGATAAGGATTCGGATATGAATGAGGAAAAGAGAGTAATTGGATGCCGTATATTTTTCTGGCTCAGGAGATACTCTTTAAGGATTGGGGGGTTTGATCGCTAATTTCAGAAGAATTATGTTTCAAATGCAGATAAGTTCGGATTTGTTTTCAATAGACTATCCAGAAGGCTATTCATCAGCAATAATTTTTCTTTCGCGAGAATAAGAAAAAAAGGAGTAGGTCTCTTGTATTTCTGATTCTCAATATTGAAATATATCCGCTGCGAATTAGAGAAAAAAGGAACCATTAATATTGCAATAGTTCAGGGAAATAGCTTTGATTTGATTACCGTTTTCTTATTATTAAATAGAAAGGTCAGCCTTTCTCGGATCCTTTATTCTATTTGACGTATGCAGAAAACGTAATATTTATGGCTAATCATTTTTACTAATCAGATATTGAACCGATTGTGAAACCATAGAGAATCTGGTTAGAATTAACTGCGTTGATATGCATTGTTTTATTCCAACCTAAATGTACAAGATCCATATCTTTAGTGCTGTAAATATCGCCCCATGGAGTGAGAAGTTTAAGTACAGTAATCCCTCGTTAATTGTACCAAGGGGGTGGACCAGGTTTTGATGCAATTAGGAAAAGGGGGAACTGGAAAGTACTGTAAGCCTACACGTGTGTAGAAGTGGTGACAGTTTAGTTCAACATTTGGTCCAATCTCAACTGCTTTTGTGAATTAAGGTTCTCCTCCCTAATGCGACGTTGTACGGTGCACAGTCGAGTGTGGAGCGAACTGGATAGTACGTCACAGTGTTATGCTTTTCAGATCTCGACCAAAATTAGAATGGGTACAGTACAGTTCGGAAAATACAAGTACTGTATCAGTATGGCATTGGAGAGGAAACAAAAAAAGAGCCGTTCATAGTTGGAGCAATTAGCCTGATTTGCACCAATGTTAAAAAACAATTAAATTTGATGGGGAACGAGCATAATGGATCAAAAATTGGTGCAATTACCGAGAGACTACTGTATATGAAAAACAACACTTTTTGTTTCAAATATGTGATGAGCATCAGAAGGCTTATAAATATTTCTCACTCACTGCATTTCTTCGGGTTTAGATTTCCATGGGGGGTTTCGGATTTAGCTCTACCGGTGTTAATACTGCTGGAGCAATTTTTATCGAGAGATTAACTGAGAGAAATTTTTCTTAATACCACATAATAAATAGAAGGAACTATTATTAAATCAGTGAACTAAAATACATTTCTGCTTTGGTAGGCGGAAGTCCGTCAGAATTTCCGAAAACAGTTTCAAAGGATAAATTATTTCAAGATTATGGAGATATCTCCATTTATGATTGATTTTCCCAATTATTGTCAATAAGCATATTGAATGGTGTCTGGTAGTGGAGGAATGGAACTATGGATACCCTCAACTACAAAAAGAGAAAAATTGCAATTGATCCGTTAATCGTACATTCAATTATCCTGAAATTTAGGAAAAAATCGTGTACCACACGGTTATAATGTATTATTGAACCCAATCTTAGTTAATTAATACAAAAAGGAGTTTTTGAAATTACTATAGATTATTTTAATCAGAAAACATTGCATTTTTAGCCTAGCCCCTGATTAACTCAGTCTATAACTGCCGCAGCAATTCTCCTTTGGACACTTTTCATTAAAATGCTTCATAAAGCTACTCTCAACAAATTATATCCACCTAAAATACAGTAAAAATGTACCTTGAATGAAGTCAAGTTTTTGCAGCGGAATTTCCAAAACTGCGAATGATCGGATTGTTCCAGGGCCACGACCTTCCCAATTTTTGCACCATTTACTATTCTTCATCCATTACACAATCCCCTTTCGAATTTATTTTCCCCTAACATTGATATGTTAAGTCATGAAGTGGTATCTTTATTATGAAAACCATAATAATTTACTGATTCTGAGGTAAGTAGGTTCGTTTCTAAAATAGATGAAACAAAATTAATCATGCCACAAAAATTATATTTCCAATTTCTTATTATATATCATTTAAGATATTCGGTATCTTCTGGTAGCTCAAGTAAATCTTATTATATCCCTTGTGCTCGAAATCCCAATTCAAGGAAATAATTTTTCATTTATATAATACTAGATAATAATGATCTTTTACGGTAATTTTGAAGTTTTGAATAGGACTGATCTTTACATTTAAGTATTCTTCCAATATTTTTTAATCCCATATACGCTGAATAGTTAAATTATCCGCTAAACATCTAGTCTCATTAATTCGTATCATATTTTTATTTCAAGTTTTTAATTTCATTTTCGAACTTTCTAGAGCTCTATATTGAAGTATTTTAATCTACCCTTCATTTTAATTTGTTTTTCAATTCTTGTCGTTAAAATTGGTTGATTTATAATACTATATCAGGATGGTTATTCTGAAACTCTGGAGTTTGATTAGTACGTTAAGATGTAGGCGATGTAAAAAGTACTCCTGAGAGTCCTGCCAGTGTAACCTCGTTCTATTGCAAAAGTAAATCCTTGCCCATTTTACTCAATAAAAGACCGAGAGAACATAAAGCCTAAGTATTCAATGCGGCGAGAGTTGTTCTGATGGTGGGAATTCAGTTGCATTATGACTGGCGGTCTATAATTCCAATTGAGTACGTACGAGAAAGCGATGAACTTTCATGGAGAGAAGGTCATGTACACAGTAAACGTCAGTGTTAATCATGTGATGATGAAAATTATTACGGTAAGAACATTACATTTGACTTCCAGTTGTTATCACACAGGATTCATCAAGTCTCTTCAAGAATCTTACGTTAAGAAGATTACATTTGACTTCCAGTTGTCATCACAATTCACGTTTTAACTTAGTAAACTGCGGCATTTTGCGCATTTTAAACTTTTAGCACGCGAAAATCGCTTAATTTTCTTACATTTTTTGTTTATCTGAATGCTAATATTTAATTAATTGTGGCAAAAAGTATTCAAATACACCCGTTTATTGTAATTAGTGTGATCAAAAAATTAGTGTCGCATAGCAAATAGAGCAGGTGAAAACATTTTGCGTGAAAAGTACACACAAGACGTCTTGATGTTATATGTAAGCAGAAAGCTGATTGGCTAGTCTGCCGGCGGCGAGTCGTCGTGACGACACCACAAGACATTTTTTGAGTTTGAATGATCGATTCAACCATTCCCACACCCCTTGCAGTTGCAGGAACTCCGATCTGCAAAAAGCCAGTATCCAACTCCCCTATTCTTGCTGGCTTCGAGCGAGGGCAAGCAATTAGCCAAAGTCAGGCCATTCTAGCCGCCACGGCTCCTTCAACTGACACAGAAACTCAGCATGACGAAACTCCAAACCCACCACAAGTTGAGGAACCTACAACGACCACACGAAAAGTTCAAAATGTTTTGACTCTTGGCCAGCGTGCCAAGATCGTTAGATGAACGATGGAGCTGAACACCTCGCATGGTGATAAACGCACAGCAAGCAAAGCTGTAGCTAAGTTTCCAGATTTATTTCGAAGTGGTACCAATGCCAATTTGGCAAAAGCAGTGAGACTTTGGAAGAATCGTCATCAGTACGTTATAGAGTCTAACATAGGAGTAAACAATTCACTTCGTGGTGTTGGTTCGACGATAACTCAGTGTGCCAAAGGCAGACAGGCTAGAGCTAATCTCAAAGCACGCGAAGGAAGAGGACGCAAACGAGCTCCGTCGGTGGAGGCCTTGCACAGAAACTGGCTTGAAGAGTTTGAACGCTTACGCGAGCTGGGTGTTAAATTCAATTATCGTAATCTCATGGCCTTAGGAGAGCTTATATTGGAAATGAGAGGTCCCGATTATCATTTCGCAATGATAGACACTCGTGCTAAAAATCAGTATCGCAAGTTTATCAATTTTTATTTTACCCAGGCCTTTGCGGATCGCTTTGGTATCGTTAGTAGGGCACTGACCGGGAAACATAAATGCGGTCCAGCAAAGACAATTCTCATTGAGAAACAAGTCGCTCATCATCTTGGTGTGCTTGCACGTGGGTTTAGAAGCGGTGAACTCAGCGAAGAGGATGTGGAAAATGCAGACGAGACACATTTTGTTATCGATATGGATAATGGTCGTATATTGGGATTTTTTTTAGAGAATGAGGTCAAGTACGCCGATGTATTTGCGGGTGGAGAGGGTATTACTATGGTGGTGAGGATTAGTGGGGGGCCAAATGCGAAAATAGAGCCGCCGTGTATGGTTTTCAAAAACGCAAATAGGTCGTACCCTATTCGCGGCGTCCCCGACGATTTTCATGGGGTCTCGTACCGTTCTGGTCCGAAAGGATGGATGGACACTAAAGTAATGCCGCAGTGGCTCTCTGAGCAAAAGGTAATTCGTCCACTTCCTGACGGAAGAAAAAGAATTATGTTCGTGGACAATTTCTCTGGGCACAACCCTACGGCTGAGATTAGGCAGCTGCGGATAATATTAACACAGATGTGAGGTATTTTTAGCCGAACCTAACTGACTGTGTTCAGCCCTGCGATTCTTTTTTCATACAAAAGATAAAGAGCGCGTGGTCCTCACGCAGGGAAAAGAAAAAGATGGAACAAATCATTGCCAAGAAGTGGGCTGAGTCGTCCGGAAAATACCGAACCCCGGTAAGACCTTTTTTCTAAAGTTGGCTGCGAAGACAGTAGGCGATGTTAACATGCAACGTGATGTCGATGGCGTGTCGTACGCTCGTAAGGCTATGATCATGACGGGGATGGCGTTGAATCTCAATGGTCAATGGGAAGAAAGGCAACTTTCGCCCAAAATTCAGGTTATAATCAGAAAGTATCGTGATTATTTCGAGGGAAAACCAGTCGAAGTTGAGGAACGTAACTGAACAATGAAACGCATGTACTGACACTATTTCTTTAGTCATGATTTAGCGTTGGTGATACTAAAACATGTACGACATTGAATAGTGTCACTTTAGAAATAGTGTCACCTACACTATCATCTGTGGACAAACGGCAAACTCTCCTTCAGAAATATTGTAGGTGACACTAATTACAATAACTGGGTGAAGAGTTGTAAATTTTAATTGGGTGGGATTTTTTTCTAAACCATAGAATTACTATATAACAGCCTCTTTCCGGAACAGGCATTAACTCTACATGTTGAAATATTTCTTTTTACTGTTGGCTTTTAACTTAAAGTAGTACTTTAGCGTATTTTTTCTCGCTAAAATAATCATAACGAAAACTCATCTTATTTGATTTTTACCCATCGCGTTCTCCTTTTCGAGTTTTCCTTGCTCATTAATTATTTTAAGGTATTAATATTCTTCAATTTGTATCCCTGAACTTTTCAGTCATCTCCGCGAGAAGTACTGTGAGAAATTTCTAATGCAATACGTAAAATATCATTATGATTTTCAGACTACGCTATTCGCTTTCTATTCGAATCCAAATAACCAAAATCAATTTTTCCTTTGGTTTAGAAAATAATCGAATATTTTTCATATTAATAATTAGTAAAGCAACGTGCTTCCTATTTAATGTAGAACATGCTTCCTATCTTCATTAGTGGATTATTCCAAATGAATTGAAGTATTTTCAAGTATTAGCACTTTGGAAGTCGAAAATTGTAGGAAAATATGGCACCAGTTCCACTAAGGTAGTCATATTTGAAATAATTTTCTTGCACAGGAACATATCTATAAATATATATACACATTTCTGTAAAATATGCCAGGTTAACTCTTTAAACTGTAATAATTATTCATTTCTTCAGGTGTCTTTCAATTCTGCACATATTCTTTCTCGGTTAGATTCTAAACAAAAATCTCGTAATTTCAGAATCAAGATATAGTGCTGTAATCTTATCTTCTTTTAAGTTATTATTTCAATTTCAAATTGACGAGTAGACTTTTCAAACATTCTAGGCTGGTTTAAACGATGCTGAAACGTTAATTTTTGAATATTTTGTCTGTAGTTTGAAACAAACAGTACAAACTGTTTTTCTCAGGGTTTAGATGTGAAATTTCACTTACTTCTTGTCTTAAAATGATGCTGCAAAATAAAGGCAACCATTGTTAAATTCATTGTACTTTAATCATTCTTAGGGATTTCTTTTTAAAATAAAAAACAGGCGTTTGGGCTTTGCAGACATACCATGTTATTCCTATGTAAATCCAGATAAGCCACCTTCTCTGATACCCATAAAAAGATGAATCGTTGGAAAGAATAATCCCCGGCTTTAGAAATTGCCTTAAAAATTTTACGCGTCCTTAACTTTCTAAATGATGATGTTCATAATTTTTCCGTAGAACAATTTTAATTCAATCTTTTATGTTGAAAGATGCTTATTAGGTCCTAACAAATGGCAATTTTCGGCACCTAGTTTTAATCGTGATCAAGTTTCCATATAAAAGTCAAATCTATTTATTTTCAGTACAAAACAGTAAATTACGCGGTGGATTAATTTTTTGCTCTAAAATCACATAATTAGAATTTTTTGAAGAAGAGTGTCAGTATTATTTCTTTACTAAGGGCTGATATTTATGTTCTACACGTTTTTTTGTCTTCATTGCAATTTAGTTCTCTGATCTAGCATTTACTTAGTATGTCACTGCGAGATTGTCGATTGTGCTTTTTTACGTGTGATTAACGAAACAAAAATTACAAAGTCCTAAATTTTCTCAGTGGTAGTCACACAATACCGAATCAGAATTATTTCATTTACTACGCATAAACGCTCATCGTGAAAGATTCAAAGGCATTGCAGTTTTCCTAGAAATTAATTTCTAAATTTTGGCTATCCAGCAAAAATCCACGTGTTCTTTCTTTCTTTCTGTAAATGTAGAATTAGTGGTTTTGATTAGTCCTCCTGGAACTATTGACTGGAGAATTTGGGCAGTTTTAATTTTTGATGCCTTTACTTCCATGTAAACTTGTGCTTTCTCATTTCCCTAGGTGCACCTATGAAAGTTTTTACTTCTTTTTCTCTCTTTTCCATTTCATATCACCATTTATTCAAATTTTGTCCGTCATTTGAGACAATGATGTATACCTTTCAGTAAACCTCCTCCTTTTCGAGAATACTATACTTTTGTCTAAATCAGCTTTATAACAAAGATTACCTACTTATAATTCCATTAAAATGGTGTTTAACCATGAAATGTAGATTTGTGCGCTAATTAAGTTCGGATCGTAGCAGCCAACAAGACATTCAAAACGTCCAGCCTTCTGTACGAATTGCAAAAATAGAACAATGCAGTGTGAACAGTAAATATGCTACTATTGGAACATTTTAAAACTCTTCGGAAACAAAAGAGCTTGAGGTTGGCTTCAAGTAGTCATTCGAATGATGAAGCTTGTATTGTTCATAATTACCAAACAACCGAATCTTAAGTGATATACAAGTGCTTTTTGTTAATTTTTCTCAGACTATCAGACTACTTTATGGTACTACTGCCGAGCGACACGTATTTTTCGTTTCACCGGAGCCGTCTATACATTATCTTAAGGTCATCTTTTAAGGAAGGGTTTTACGGCTTAACTTGCCTCGAAATATTTGAATTCTAGCTTTCGCTAACCTTTCATAGCGAGTTTCTAAAGAAAGAGTAGTATTGGTTGTGTTGGAACCGCATTACTTCTGTGTCTTATTGCATAATTATGATGTACCTAACAGAATGACTCTATATCGCGATTGCATCTATTGCTTCTATGTTATAGAGTACTTTTTTTATTCTGGGTGATTACTCTGGTGTTATTCCTTCATTTCAAGAAAAATTTACATGGCTATTCAAAAACTTTAGACAAAAAACCTTCGTTTACTTATGGTATGTATTTTAGAGATGGGATACATACCATAAGTAGATGAAGGTTTTTCGTTCTTTGCAACTAAGTGTTTCGTGTAATCACAACAAATATCGGTCAGCACGCACCCCGCTTACACATGTACTGATACCCCTTTCAAAATAGGAACGCTACTCCGTATTTGTTTGGTCTTCTACTTTACATAAAAATTTATGTCCAAGGACTACACTAATGGGAAGTGGTATACTAGTTCTTACCGGTTATAGTAATTTTTCCCTATGAAAGTAATAGAAAAACTTCACAAAAATTCTCATAAAGGGACAATGATCGTAGATACTAGGTCCATTAACGATATTACCGCGATTTTCCGAAGTCAACGCTAAGCCACAGAACGAAGGCTAGCTTTTGGTTAGTTAAGAAATGCTTCTATACAGGGGCGACCGAGATGACTGGATTTGGCATATCGGTGTGCGTTTACGGGGATTATGGAGACCCTGATCAATATCAGAACCGCCCACTTTCGTTCCCCCGGGGATGAAACCTGACGTCCATCACCCTGTGGACTTCCAACAGTAAAACACCCAAACCTTTCCTCCCAATGTGGTACCAAAATCCCGTGCTCGTCAATGTGACGAGCGTATGCCTCAGTCCTCTCTGGAAACAGCTGTCAGCTGTCTCAAAGTAGTACAGGGGGAGTGTGTGGGGTTGTGTAATTTTAAAAGATATCGTGGCTCCTATCCGGCGTCCTGGTGTGCGGGGGATTCTAAGTGATGGAAAGCCGCAAGGGACGCCCACAGTGCCCATTTAGTGAAGCACCCAAGCGTTCCTCCCGCGGCAACGTGTGGAGCAGTTCCAATCCTTCAACTCTGAATTGGAAGTCGCCGATACTTACCGAAAACCCGAAGGTATCTATGGGTGGACGACAGCGCGCGAGAGTCGAGCTATTACGGCCACAGAGATGAACCATGGTTTGTCTACCTGGTACTACACGGAACTGAGCTGCAGTGGGTGTGTGCGGTAAATGGACTGATCTCGTTTCCATTCTGTGGAAAGAAAAAACGTCCGAAACTTCGCCGCAAATCTAGAGTATCTGGTCACGCGCAAGGAGGAGGCATAGTTGGCAATTTTACGTAACAGTTATTGCATGTAATACTATCCTGTATTTCCGCCGAGTCTCAGCATGATGACATCTTCCAATCAATAAAGAACTCAAAGCCATCCCCAGTATTGCTTCTGTATCCACACATTGCTCTCCATGAGTTGCTGAACATTCCCTGGCTTTACGGTTTGAAATTGTAGAAGGGGAACCGAGGGGTTCACTTACTGTAACGGATAGGGGGAAAGGTTTGGATGTTTTCACTCTTGGAAGATATATTCGATGTACCCTAAAGTTTTCCAGACAACCGCAATCGGCTCTGTAACAGATAAGCTGGCTGATACCCATTCAATTTGTATAGTAGTGTGTATGTACGGGAAATATTGTGGCAGGCACAGATGGCACTTCACCTTTCCAGCAAGTGGGGAGGCCAGCACACAAACAAGCCGCATTGGAGGTCACTGCCAATGTGGAGTGTCGCTGTAAACAAATGCCTTGCACCCTCGGAACCCCTTCCACCGCGCGACTTGGTGTCAGTTCTCAGAAGTTCCTTGACGACGGGGAACGCCGCCGGATGGTAATTTCCGAGTGTTGACATGGGGACAGGAACAAGCCTGCTTTTCCCTAGCACATTAGCAAGAAATCCTTGGTATTTCCGCTTCTAAAGGGGAATATTTTGGGTGTTCTAATACTTGCAAGAAACGGTAAGCTGTTTCCAGTGCTATATAAAGCAGTCGCGAATTGGCCGGTGGTACAGTACGCCTAATATTCGTTAGAGGGCCGCCTAGAGCCTAGCCAGCAGGCAGTCTGCGTTAGACGTGATAGCGGCCGCAGAATGCCTTCTAAAGTAGGGGGAACGTTGGGTGGTTTACTTGAATGGGTTGGTATACTATGCGGCGTTCGAAGCAACCATTAACACAAAATGCCGCTGTAGGAGTGTGTCCCTGACCTTGGGGAATTGGTCCTTGGCACGATTAGCGACTGAGCGTGCCACCTCCGTCAAGAGAGAATCGGCGTCTGGGTGCCAGCCGCCGAGGGTGGAGATTGTGACGGGAAGCAGCCGATTCCTGCCCGGCAATCCAGCAACGAACTCCTGGTATTTCCGGAGCTTTTCCGCGTGGGCGACGTTCAAGCTGGTTAGGGGTTGGAGGTCCTGGTCCGCGATGAGAGGGTGCCCAGGGGTTGACAAATGTGACATCGAAGTAATCGGTGCCGCCTGTAGCACCAGTCGTCCTGATGCCTGGTCTGGCTTTGTGTTCCCCTGGTGGTCTTGGCTCGAGGGTGGGGTGCTTTGCGGCAAGGGCGAGGTCGCTGCCCAGTGACGATAGTTGGTCGTCGTGGCGGGCGATTCTAAAGTGCTCATGAGCAAAGATTTACTTGACTGATTGGACTTAAAATCGTGCTCTAGTACTATATCTTTGCGGACTACCGGTGTCTCAATCTTCCAGTACCTGTGAAATCCTTCACTCTTTCCGCTTTTCCTGTTGCGTTCTTTGTGAATCCATTAAACATGGATTCTTTTCCAAGCACAAGATTTAGCTGGTGGCTCGCGCTCTTCGGGGTCGGCGGGAACTTTACCGAAAATGGATGGCAGTGCTCAGGCTGTGCCGAAAATCGCTCAATATGTGAGCATCCCTCGTGGCCTTCCAACAGTCAGGCTCCCCAGCACAGCACGACGTTGGATAACAGCGACCGCTGTTATCCAACGTCGTGCTGTGCTGGACGAAACCTTTCAAAATTAAACCACCCCACACTTTCCCCCCAAGATGGTGCCTTGAACGAGGAAGTAGAACACCATCGTCGGTGAGTAATAAAGGACATTTACCGGGTCCAGAGTCATGTTTTTGGATTCAACCTGGGAGCACAGCCGACGTCCCTTCCCGTATTAATGTCATTATTGCAGGACAAGGTTGTAGTGTTCACGGGAGACTCTCTTCGATCTTTACTTTTGTCTTGCTTACCATTGGATAACAAATGATGTCCCAGAAATCTAACCAGTTTGAGGGGGCTTAGCTACTCGGCTACAAAATAACATGAACTGTACAGGCAATCTGTTATTACCACCTTACGCATTGTCGTTATGGAGAAGGATGAGTAAGGGGTGGGCATATCTCGTGGTATGCTCCAGGTAATTTTGCTGGCAAATAGGACTTTCCATCATCGGTAACCCTCTAAGATACTCCGGGCCCAACCGACCACATCTTTCAAACATTAAAGCACCCAAACATTTCCCCCATTGTCGGTATGGAGGAGAGGGCATCGTCCGGCATGACGTCCAGGTTGCCCTGTTAGGAGGCGAACTCATCCGCGTGATAAGGCATCCTGTCATAGAGCCTTGACCTGCAAAATTCCATAGGAAAAGCCCTGATATCAGAGCAACAGGAGCGACAATTGGTACGGACTATTTCGACATCATCTTCGTAAACCTACTAAACCCCTCGCACTTCAGGATTTCCCGCCATGTCAGACAAGTACAGAAGGTACTAAGGTTTAATATATATCCATCGCCCCAGAGGACCAGGCTCCTCATTCCAATTTCTACTGATGGAGGATGGCATAGGGAGGCATTTCCGTTGCCACAAGGCTCATCAAAAGCTATCGCGATTAGGGCCATGGGGCATTTCTCGAGGGCAAGATCAATTCTTTTGCAACGGCATGTCGCACTAGTGGTCTCCTCACACCTTTATAGAAAGAATGAAGACTTCTGCCAACTTCATCGTTACAAAACGCCTACCTCCAAAACTCCCAATGTTCTCAGCCCTCTGGACTTTCGCAGTAAACACAACCCCTATTTTCCGGATCCGTTTTTAACAGTCAATATACGCAAATCTTTACGTAAAATGTTCTCGGCATGGGTCATTTATCAGTTTTAGCACTTATTTGTCAAGCTGGAAAAGAGAATATGTAAAAAAAATATGAAGCTACGTCAAGAATCTTTGTTTACGTACCTCGGGAGTTTCTTAAATGACATATGGAGGCTACGTTGGCTCTCGTTGTGATACTGTGAAGAAATTTCACTATTGATTTTTGAGTCATTCCTCTCACCCAGAAATACAGCAGAGTTTTTTTCCCTCTCGCTGTTTGTCTTACGAAACTTTTTAATGGCTTTCAACTATAACGAAAAACAGTAGCAAGGCTATGGTCTACGTGCTTTGTATATGAAAGACGAGAGCAAAGAACAATACATAGTAGCCTTGGCTAAAATTAAGGAATAGACATCATAGCAATTACGAATAGTAACACCCTTCACTGGAACTGCTTCTCGGTTGATGCATATTTGTGGACTTTAATCGTTCTGGACGATGGCCGTGATACGGTTTTTTGGTCTTTGAACCGAACAGACGAAGACCGCAAGAAAGGTATGGATAAGTGCTTCAAATAGCAGGATGGATCGCTCTAGCAGTAATTTTGTAATCCCTCATCTGGTTTTTGTCTTGTAAAGCGATCATCATGCATTTACTGAAATACATGCGGAGGGAATAGCTACAGGGCACCTTTTATAGTAACACGTTCCGTGTGTACAAAGTTATTGCTATGCACCATCCAGGTTGTGTAGGCAGCTTAGTCTAGTGGTGTGTTGTCAGGATTGATTTTCATGTTTCATGGTGATGTCGACACGTTTCCATGCATTTTGATCTCCTTCCCTTCATATCGCCAAATAATCCTTGCGGAACGGCCAGGGCTCTCATGATACTCACGACAGATATTGCCATTTCTACGAAACATTCCGGTGTGTGGTCATACAAGTTAGCTACTTTCAAATAGTGTTGAGCAAGCCATCCTCTTTCCTGACTGGTCATTGAACAAAGTCTCATCAATTTCCCGGCATACTGTATTCAGGTACACACAAGTAGAAGATATTGGTCACGTGCTTGGTTGGCGATAACATGATTGATCTCATTTCTGTCAGGTAAGAGAATCATGTCTTGTAATCACTAACCGCTCAAATGTCACAATGGATGACAAGATTATTACCACGAAAGGATCTGAAGGAATTCCGCGGCTTGGGCTGTAGGCCTGTATCGTTTGCATGCGGGGAAGTTGGAACTAGTGCATCCAGGATCACAGTGGGTCTTTCCAGAATATCAACTATCCCTCTGTAGTGGTGACGAGACCCAGTAAGAGACAGAGTTATGTCGTGAGGTGGGCATGACAATGCCGGACCTCGGCAAGTCGATGGCGCCCTGATGTGTAGGTCAAGGAAATTGTCGATTGCCGCTGGCAGCAACCATAACTCCTACCCCGATTGTAGCGCACCATCAAGTTTGGAAATTTATTGTAATTTTTACAGCGTTATAGCAACACAAAAATTTAGCCGTACCATACTGTACGGTACCTTAGGATACTGTACTGTACTGTACCGTGGGGACAACTGTAAGGACGTGACTTGCCAGTAGCCTTTGCGCACATTACATTACAGTTTGGTACTGTACCGTACTGTCCGTACTACAGTACCGTACAGGACAATACAGTACAGTACGGTAGTTTAACAGTTGTGCAGTGTGCAGTATCTCGAGACCACTCATTGTGCTTGTCATGGCCAAGGGGAATCGAATTGATTCTCTCTCAAGTGAGCCAGAATCTAAATAAAAAATTCTTGTGCAATATTAAGCAGATTTTGGGAAATTTTCGCAGATTTTGGAGATTTATAGGATTAACGAGACTGCTAATATCGAAATTAATCGGCTGTATAATCGTATATACAGCACTATTGTCTACCTACATATGATAAATATTCGCTTACGTCCCAAGTATTTATCGAGGGATTAGAGCAAACAGCTCACGGGATACCCGTTCGATTTAGCCAAAGGGCCAGCATTCACCACCACTTGCTTGACAATGTCCAGACTAGGGCACAGTAGGCCCAAAGCCGTTCACATTATTTTTTCCTTTCATAAATAAACTGTCCTGATACATTCACCCTTAAAATATAGGGCATTACACTGTTCAATCTGATGTCAGGTAACAAACTGCCTTCCTCCCATACACCCATCTGCCCTGTCAATCGGGTGTGGACACCAAGTCTACTCTTTGATTTCAATACAACAGTTGAGGCCTGGTCCATATTCAGTTCCGTCATTATGATTATACAGGGGCCGGCATCATATCGTTAGAAACTTCCGCCACTGCCAACTGCCTACCCACGACCTGAAATTGCTCGAGGGCAAACCAACGCAATTTTGATGTATATCGAAATCAGAGTCCCGGCACACTATGAGAAAAGTTGATCCTTATCGTCACCTTCAGTGTTCCGATAGATGCTTCATCTGATGTCTGTAAATGTCCTCAAGCCATTTGGAAGGGAAGGAATGAATTAGAGCCCGTAAATGATCCATACTTCCGCCACAGAAACCCCAATTCAAAAACTCTTTGTCAATTCCTAACAAGTCCAGTTTTCCAGAAGGCCGATCACACCTCTTCCCCAGTGATTGTCTTCAGCGTATCTCGTTGCAACATAACTCGATACTCTATACCAACTCTAAAAGCAATAGGAAGCAGTAGTATTTTCACTCGTTGCCGTAAGAAACGGGTGATTTCAGGGAAAAGTAACGCAGCTTGGCACGGTTTCCTAGCGGACGAGGCAACAAAGCACACACTTAAGAGAAACACCAAGTAGTCTAGCGCTAACTAGACTACAAAGGTAAGGCAGGCTTGCCTTCTCTTTATTAAAGGAAACAAAAGATCACGAATGGCAGACATGGGAAACACCACAAGCTAACACACAAACAATCATCTTCAGTCGATCCATTATCCTTAACAGGACACTGATCACATTCAAGGACGGCACGACACGAAACACAGCTTTTCCAATAGCAATACAACGTAGAGTAAAAGCGGTGAAGACAGCGATCTCCAGTCCCTAGGCGGCGTTGCCGATGCGTTCGCGTTGGCGATGCTTCCTGGTGTTAAAGTGCACCTGCATATTCTGCTTGGTGCCAAAATGGAGATCACAAACTTCACATGTGTAAGGACGGATCTCGTGATGGACGAGCAAAATGTGCCTCTTGAGGTGTTCACGCTTGTTAAAGGTCTGACCACAATAATTGCACTTGTACGGACGAGGCTTCGGGTTGGTCGGCGGCTTCATGGAAACAGGTGCGGGCTTGGGCCGATTATAGGAGAGCGGTGTCGGGTAGGGCGGCGCCCGAGACAAGGTTAGAATAGCATGGGCGGCGATTTCCTTCTCCTCACGAGATGCGGTAGACGACGAAACCTTTCGCTGCTGGGTCCCCCAGCAGGAGAAGGTCGGGAGCGGCTGGGGTGGATAGGAGTCTGCGAGGTGGTGGTGGGCCTTGCGGAAGCGGTAACTGGCGCAGAGTCATCGAGCAGGTAGTGAAGTTCCATCTTGTTAAACATGTTTTGGTAGAGGTGGAAGTGGTTGGTTGTACGACAAAGAGTTAGAGGAGGTGTTGAAGGATCTGTGCGGATCCGGTTGGTAGTAGGTTGAGTAGATGAGGAGGAGGGAGGACGACGAGTGGGATCCCTCACGATGAGGGAGGAGGGTGAGTATGTCTTAAGGAAGAGAGAGAATGGTTGTTGGGGATGAAAGAAAGGAGGGGTGAGTAGGAGTGAATGCAGAATTCGGTTTGGGTGATATTGGGTGTGCTGGGTAGGACGGCGGAGGGGTGGGGGAAGGTCTTGAGTAGTAGAATATTGATAGGGGGTCGGCGGCCTCCGAGTAAAAGTTGTGAAAATGCGAAAATGAAAATATTAAGTTGGGATTGGGAGGTTGGGGAGCAAAAGAGAGAAAAACCGATAAAAATGGCCGGACAAGAATTGGGACGGGGAAGGAATGGATTCGAGAGAAGTGGTAGTTTTTGATGGATGATCTAGAAATCGTGAGCAGTGTTTGGTGGGATTTTGTAAGATTCGTGGTGAATGCTGTGAAACAAGCAAAAGTGTCGAGCATGGCCGCTTGTCGCACAGTAGCTACAGTAATCCACGGTGATGCCGTTTACCTTAAATGTACAATATAAAGCAGTGCATTATCTGGCTTGTAGGAAATAGGACAAGTTCGCAATAATCAGGCGCGACAGTTCTACGTCTGGTTGAGTACGAAATGTGCTGGGCTGATTCTTGTTTTTCCAAGGAAATTAATTTCTTTCAGAGGGAGTCACCAGCAGGTAGTTTGACGGTGAGTTTTGAAAGGGGATGTGCTAGGTCCTGTGATTACATGAGATGACCACAATTCGAAATCCGAGACTATACCGTACTCTTAGCGTCTCAATGTCGAATCAAACGGATAGATTTTTGATGGCATATATATGCTGAGTATGTACTTTTGCTCATACTCCAGTGCACTATTGTGTCAGTTTCTCCGGGCACAAATCTATTCGATGTCCTGTATAATACACAAGGTCGTGCACTGTCCTGTGGATTCTTTACTATTTCATTGCAAATATTGATGTTTTTCCTTCAATTTTGACCACTTTGCATCGATTTAGCCAAACACAGCAGCGTCTCATTTCTTCCTTCTACCCCCCTTCATACGTTGCCGTGACGTTTCATAACTCCTTACTTTCAATTTTTAGACCCAAAGACCAACAATTATGAGCATCGTCACAACCAATTTATTTCTATTATTAACCTTATCTGTAAGCAATCGCCATTTCCACCAACCACACTACCTCAAAGGGGGACACGTGGCATACTTATTCCATAAACTGTAAAGCAATTGATTGCGGGCGATGCGGAATCATCGCATCAACATTGTTTAATCATCATACTGTACACCCTTTTTATTGCGTCCATTCCAATTTGTGTTTGACCAGTTGCACGTGATGTGACCAGCGAACGAGATCTTTTCAATGGAATTCCACAGCCCGTGTCTTGTGAATGCACGCTTTTGTTTCATTCTGCTGCACTAATTCTTGATGCTTTACAGGGCACTGTAGACACGGTGCGGTAACAGGACAGCACAATACAGCGCTGCGTAGCGCCTTGTACATTGCTATTCTCGTTGTGGGAGCCCCCAACCAGCAACCCTTTTGGCAATAGCAATGAAGGCCGACAAGACTCGGCCACGGCACATGAATATCAAATGCACTACTACCTTGCCGCCGACCACTTACTGTACTGATGCTTGAATCCTCTCCGCATTGCGCAGGGTTGCAGTAGAGCAATATCTGCAAACAGTGCCCATTTCTAATGCAAACGCACCTGCAGTATCCCCCATGGATTGCGGGCATGGCCACCACTCATCTAGTCGCGGCAAGCTTGTTGGATGCTGCCATTGTTTAAAAGGCTACCTGTCAGTCCAGCGGGAATGATCTTGTTAGCTTATTCTCACGGCATAGGCGCACCACTTAAAGCCAGACAGGCAATTACAAAGCAGAAAACATCAAAATTAATTCCATTGGAGAAACCCGTGTATTGCACTGCCACCAGGTCAGTCGTCTCTCTCTCCCACATCTTTTTAATGGGGTTGCCCCCTTTCCACAGAGACTAAACCCCCCATAGAAAATGGAAGGGGTTTTTAGAAACACTCCCGAAACTTTTTAATGCAAGCCTTTTTTGATTCAAAGGCTAAGCAGTAATGGATTTACCATACTGCTCTTAAAGCTGGCCAAGCAGTGTCATATGTAATCCTGTCCATACAACAGGGGCCTAGGGCTACGGGCAACAGCTGTTCATGCATAAATCTTCCTCGCTGGCCATGAAAATTGATTCTTCTCTAGACTAGCTCGCATGACCACAAATATCCCACGCAAAGATTTATCATTTATGAGCTCAGCACAGGACAGCAGGCATCCCGAAGAAAAGCATAATTAAAACAACAAACATGAAAAAGACCCACACTGTCTCAAGAGCCCCACATAATTACAGATTGGCACATTTTCATTTACTGTACTGTGCAGCACGTGGGTTACCACGCACAACTTTGTTGGAATTAAACTGTAAGCCAACATGGACATCATGTACCTTATTCATGTCACGACACGTGTCCCAATTCAATGCCCGTTTGGCACCTGTTTGCTTGAAAAGGAATCCACATTCAAGAGCACACACCACAAACTCCTGCATAGCACTCGACTTGAAACTTTTTCAAGTACAGTATTAACTAGACTCCTTGCCATCGCCCAGAGCTTGAAGCAGGCTTTATCGCGCAAGGGCGTGCAATCACACCGTTCGCAAGTAATGTCATCCACCCCGTTGCACAACTCTTTCTCCGCACCTGCTCCCCCGACACCTCCCCGCCCTCCCTTTCTTTGCGGCTCTTTCCCAACGAAAACAAACACCACCAACACTCCCCCCCCAGCACATACCCCAACTCTCCGCCCATCTCCCCAACATCCCCCTTCAACAACAGCCCACCTTTTCCCTTTCATCAACCCAAACACCACACCCCCTCCCTTACAACATCCAAGGCATTCTCAACACCCCCCCCCCCCAAAAAACACCGTATGACAACCCCTACCCGCATACACCCAACAAACATGCACCATGGTATAAAACCGTTCCCATCGTTCTCCACCATCCACCTGCCACCGCCCAAACTCACGCGCCGCCACGCATGCAAAAGAAAACGTACAAGTGCGACCACCCACTGCTGAGCGGAGTTGAACACGGTGACGTCGTGCCTCGGGCTCCAGGTGTCATTCTGTTGAACACACGGTGGTTACAGGGCGTGGCAAAACGGATGGTGGTGGGGACTGTGGTATGGTTGAGGGTTGGGGGTGGAGGGGCGGAGGGTGTTTGTTTTTAGGGGAGAGGAGACGTGGGTTGTGGGTGGTGGGTGGTGGAAGAGTGTGTGTTTGGAGAGTGGTGTGGTGTGTGCGGGGGGTTGAGGTTTGGGATGTCATAATATTGCATCAGCACAGGCGTAGTGGAGTGGGTGGGCGGTTTGGGACTGGGTCGTGGGCTTGGGCTGAGGCTGAGGCTGGGGTGGCGAGGTTTTGTGCGAGATTGTGAGGGATGGTGGGTGCGTGCGGGGGGCGAGGAGCAGATTTGGGGGGGTTGATTGGGAAGCGAGTGGGGTTTGGTTTGTTGTTATTTTGTTGGGGGGCGGGGGGGAGGGCAGGCATTGGTTGGAGGAGGTTGGCTGGGGACGTCGGTTGATTTTGGGAATGGCGGTACAGAGAGAAGAGGGGGGCGAACGGGGTGGTGCGGGCGGTGCGAGCGATGATTGGGTCAAGGCTACATTGAGGCGCGGCTACAGGGAGGCGGAGATTTAAAGGCGGGTTGTGGTGGCTTGGCGAATAGGTCATTAATGTACGGGTGGAAGATTGGGAAACACTGACATAGTGCAGTCGCATGCTACCGTTCAAGTACAGTACTGTACAATACAATACAGTACAGTACAGTTCAGTGCAGTATTGGTCGCGGCAGGGTCATCATCAGCTCAGTTTATATGCTGCATGTGGCATGATATTGCAGTATACTGTACTGTGCTTAAACTAAACCTAAATAAAGGTACCGCATAAATCAAAACGACACCAAATTTCCATCCGAAACCGCCCCCCCATTCCTTAAACGTGCTACAATACAGGATTACAGTGCACTGTACTGTACCAGCGACACACTCCTCCTCAAACATGAACAGTTTACCAAGAAGTGTAAAGGAAACGTGTGTAACGTGTAAACGGGTGAAATGTGGGGTGATTTAATAATATTAAATATTATTTGAAAGATATGGTCTGTTGCAGTGGTGCGTGGAAACGTGTACAAAGCTTACAGTACTCCCCGTCCCCCAACATGTGCCTGTCGACTTGCCACCGTGTACACACCGTCTCACCCACCCACAACCAACCAGCCCCGAAAAAGCGCCGCCACCACTGCACTACCCATCCCCCGTTCAACTCGCAGCTCGTTGACCGACATCCCGTCGTCTTTGCACCACTTGTGCCAAAATCCACACCCGTTATCACACCGTCCGCTTGCTCACCGTCAGCCTTTGTGTGCCTCGTTTGCAACCTCGTCAAATGCAGTATTTGCAAAACATGCTTCAATGCTGCACACTACTGTGGTCGACTGCTGTTAGCATGTTGGCATGCCGCGCAAATTACAGTCAAAAGTCAAATTCCTTACAAATTGTATGTACTTGCATCCTGTTTTAACCCGCGCCCACTCTCAAGTCTTGTCTTGACAGTAAGAAACATCCCATACCTCACCGCCTTTATGCAAAACACATGTACAAGACATTCATCCAACGACAACATGAATATTTACTCGAGCACCCGACTAGTAGCGCGCCATCAGCAATCTATCAGGAAAACACCACTCACCACCATTCCATCTTGCTGCCTATGTGCACCAACACGACTGCCCCACCATTCCCCTACCTCTCACCACTCTACTCAGCATCACATGCATATACAACCGACACAACATTGGCACCCCCCAAACTCACGTAAACGACCTCGATACAACAGAACCAACCGAGGCCAACCGTCCCTGCTGCCCAAACCGATCGCCCACATACGCATGCCCCGCATACCCCCCTATCGGCTGTCCCCCCTCAAACCGTCTCTCACCCCCCTTGTGTCCCCCAATCGGTACCGCCTGTCCATTCCCCCCTCCCCAACCCTCTGTTCCGTAGCCACATAAACCCACCTCAATGCCGAATTCGACTTTGTAAATTCATACATACATCCCAATTCATGACTCTTCAAACTGGATCTCCATTTAAACTTTCTTGTACAATGCAAACAGGCATACGGTTCCTCCCCTGAATGACGACGCCAATGTGCCTTGAGGTTGGATAGTCTGGTGAAATCACGACCACAGCCGCGAAAGGTGCAGCGGTGGCGTTTACCGCGAGGGGTTTTGACGATGATGGTTTGGGGGAGGTTGGGGCGGGTGGGTTTGGATGGGGTGTTTGTTTTGGGGTTGGGAGGGGTGGAGGGGGTGAGGGAGGAGATGTGGGAATTGGAGTGCTGCGGGTCCAGGTTAGGTAGGAGAGGGAGGTTGGGGAGGGGAGGGGGAGGTGGAGAGGGTATGTGGGCTTGGGCTGGGGCTTGGGCTTGGGCTTTGGATTGGGCTTTGGGTTGGGCTATGGGTTGGTGGTGTTGGGAGGGGAGGGTTGACAAGGGCCGTGATGGAGAGGCGCGAGTCGGGCATTGCAGGTTGTTTGTGGTGGTGGGGAGGGTGGGTTTGGGGGGATTGGGTGTGTGGTTGCTGGTTGAGAGAGGATGGAGTGGGGGGGGGGGAGGTGTGGGAGAGGGAAGGATGGAAGGAAGGAGTATGTAAAGTGTGGGTTGGCGAGAAGAGGGGGTATGATATGTAGCGTAGGGGTCGGTATGGGTTGTGCGGAGGGAGGGATTGTTTGGGCGTGGTGCATAGCAGCGTGGTGCTGCTGTGAGCGTGTGGGATGTGTGGGGGATAACAATTTCATTGTTTGTATTATAAATGGAAATTTGGGTTTTTGTGGTAAGGGAAGGGGGGTTAAAAAAGTTTGGATGATGGATTATGGGGTGCAGTTCGGGCCGCATCAGTATCGTGACAATAGCAATTGTTGGGGAACAGGCAGCAGCGCACCGCTTCAGTTTTGGTTTGGTGCAAAGGTATGTAGGAGGGGCTCCATTGCTTTGTACTGTATTGTACTTTGGTCAAAGCATAACGCTTTGAGCGTCAATCAGTGACTCGCATACCGTACTGTACAGTACAGTACGACACTGACCAAAAAGACCTATTGTAATACATGTTGGTGGTGCCACCAATGTCAACACCAGCAGGAGACCCTGTTGAAATGAAACAAACGTGATAAAGTTTCTACTTGTTGTTTTCTTTGTATGGCTCTGAATAATATTCTAATATTGTTACCGCTGTACACAATGCTACTGTACAGTACAGTACAGTACACACCAAAGTTCATCGATCGGTTGTTGTTTACGAGAGCAGAAAGCTTGCGAGAAAGGCTTTTCCCATTCAACCCTAGTTTATTTATTGCCTAAACTATGACGCCATTTTCCATTACGTACCCTCTGCACTCTGTTGAAGAACAGGTATAAGATGTTCAATCAATCATACGGTCTGGACCCCTGCATGCACAAAGCAAAAGAGATTGCATAGCATTGCTTTTATCGCCATTCATACAGTTGGCATCAACTCACACACACACGACAACATTGGTGAGTGTCTCTGCGAGATTAAATCGCTACAACGTACAGTATAGTACAGTAGGATTGATTTTCTCACTCAGCCAAGAGACGACCTACTGTACTTTACTGTACTGTATGGTATGGTATGGTATGGTATGGTACATTATCACAACGCTACAGTACCGCTTCATTAATTGTCATATGATTTTAAATGGCTGCGAGTGTCTCTCACATGACCCCTCAAACACTCTCGCATTTTGCGCCCCATCCACTGACCCAAAACGACTCTTTCAACCGATCTCTGTGCTCAAAGAATCAAATGAATGGTTGATCCAGTTTACTTGCACCACATTGCATTTGGGAACAATGTGGCGCATGCTCCCGCCAACCCCCCCAACCTCTGCTTCGTACAGCATTCAAATGCTAAATTAGTTCGCGCCCTGTCAAACACCACACAAAAATCGCTGACATTTTATATTCGTCATAGCGCTCATGGCTATGTTTCGTCCACAACTTTCTTTTCGCCAGCCCTTGTTGATTTGTTTCTCACTACAAGAGTACTGTACAGTATAATATGAGCGTGCTGTACTGGACTGTTCCTGTACACCACCGTACTGTACAGTAGCACTAATGCTTCTACGTTGGCATTCCAATCAGTCGCCCACTTTCACAAAAAAAAGGTCATACCCAATCCTTCCCTACGCGTTACTGTACAGTATTGTACTGTATTGTATTGTACACTGACTGTGCTATACTCTCGACAGCAATCTCCGCCACAAGACCTAACAATGCTCTGTTGAGAGTCTCAGTCTCCGCTCGAGTCAACCAACAGCTGCAAAAACCGCCATTTTGCTACCTCCCAGTTTCTCTCCATCACCTGCACGATCCTTACTCGCACCAGCACCACTGCCACATTTTCATCGAGACAAACCAGCCAGACAACCACAATTTTCTCCGTTATACAGTACCATATACGAAGCAACCCTACGATACATAAAGTTACCACAGCCCGCCCAACTCTCCCTAGATCCCGCAATCGCGTGTCGTATTGCCACTCAACTCTCGTGCTTTCCAAACGATTAGATCCTGCAACATACATGCAACACGCACCCGCACCACCATCCACATCTCCCAAAATGGAAAATCCTACAGTGTTACAGTACACTGCTCACCTATACATCCAACGTAACGCATCCTCAAGTTTCTCGCCTCATGTCCGACACATGACGCAACACCCTCTCTGCCCATTAACCTTGTCTTGCCTTTGTGCGTCTTGCAATTCCACACATGCAACCCGTCGCCCCATGTATTGGTTTCCCCTGCACACCTGTGCCTATCAAATCCCTCTACCCTACACCACGTACAGTAATTTACACTCGTTGTGTATTACTGTACTGTACAGTATTGTACCTGTGTCTCCACCACTGAGCATGACCAAAACCACACTGGCACCTGGCACCTGGCAAACTGCTCTGTACTGTACTGTATTGTACCTATCAATTCTTCCTTTGTACCTTTTTACAAATTCTTCTGTAAGCTTTCTCATTATGTGTAAACCTAGCCATCTCGCATCCGTACTCCCTTGATCTCCCTGCCCGACAGACACTTGACCGACTGGTCTCTCTCAACCTTGTATCCCATCTCCTGTATGGCCGCCCAGTCACAAATCCCTTTATAAATTTTCAATCCAAACACCTGTCCATCCGCCCAACCCACCGTATCATCCTCCACTCATCTTGACACAAACCACTGTATCATTTCATCCACCGGAGAATCCCTACCACCACGCTTGCGACACACATCTCGCCCTCCCCTGTCAATCCAACCCTTGTTCCCCCAATCATAGAAACTACACTTTCTCTCACTCCTGTTTCGACCTTGCCCATTCTTACGGTACACAAATCAACCCCTTTCCCCGTACATCCATGTCCCTTGAATCATTCCCAATTCACCTCCCAACCCACAACCTCAAAACCCCCTGATCTCATTCGACCCCCTGTTCCCACCATCCTACATCCACACACCCTGCCCAAAACAAAAACAACCACCACACCCTCTACAAAAAACCAGCATCCAATTCCCATCCCGAATTTCTCCCACATTGCTGTAGACTCTCTAGTAAATTCCAAATCTCACTCCCCCTCGCACCCCGTTTCTCACTCGCCGCAAACCAGCAGCCCGTATGTCACGCACGTACATCCTTGCTGTCCCGACATTGACTCGCAGGCGCTGTCCTGCTTGCGCATGCCTTGCCCTGGCTCGCTTGCTGTTGTACAAGAGGTGCGGGGAACGTTTCTGGTATAGAGGCATTCTGATGTAGATGGTGGAGTGGGTGTATATTGTATTCGGGATTCGCAAAGGAATGGCAATGGTGGTTCTATGCGGAGGGTTTACAAGAAAATAGTGGTTATGTCGGGTGACGGTGAGGTTGTTTGTATCAAGGTGTGGATGTTATTGTAGGGCTGATGTGGTGGGGCAAGTTGGTAGTTACTGTATGGGTGGCATGTAACGAGTTGGTGGAAATGGCAAATGTCAAGGATGGTTGGGGCGGATGTGCAAGGTGCGCAGGTATTCAAGGCATGGTGGGGACATTTCCTCGGGTGGATCCAATTGTGCTATTGTCAATGACAGCAACGTAATGCATAATGTTGTGGAATAAAAGAGAAACAAGTTTAATGCGTTCAGTATCTACTGTCGAGTGATTGGGAAGGACTTGTCGCTCAAATAGGAGGTAGTAAATGATAAGGTACATACTGTATGTGAGATTGGTGTACTGTACAGTATGTTGTGGATGACTTGGACTTTACAGTGCATAAGAGGAAACAGGTGGGTCTGCTGAGATAGAAAAAGGGGTTACGGTGCTAGTGCAAACAAAGTTACAAAAGTGTGCAAATGTGTGGTGTGATAAACTGTACAGTATAGGACGCAGTAGGCGCAGCAACGGGGTGGCAAAGGGCAGGGTGCAGCAGCAAACGGGCGGCAATGCGGCGGCAGCGTGGTGGTGTGTGGGAGAAAGGCTTGATGTGTAAAGTTGTGGTGTATGGTACGGTAGTGGTTTGATTGCGGGATGAAAATAGGCAAGAGTGATGTGGTGGGAATGAAAGAGTCCATTTGCATACAGTGGCAGTGCCTCGTTCAAAGGGCAGAAATTAATCTGGTGTAGCAGACACTGTTACTCTTTGGTATGGTATGGTACAGTACATGAGAGGCTGTCAAGTGGGAGGTGGAATGTTCAAGGTAAGGGAGGATGCAAAATGTTGCGAGGTACAGTACTGTACACTGGGATCAGGGTGAGCATTACCATTGCTAACTAGACTCTTGCTCCCTTATGGTCTTACAGAACAGTACAGTACAGTACAGCGGCACTGCTCCACTATGGACTTGTTACTGTACTGTACAGTATGGTATGATACGTACCGTACAGTAATAGGGACTGTACAGAATGTCATTTGAGGGGGCATAATGAGGTACAGAATACAGTACAGTACAGTACCGTACGGTACAGTAGAGGGTGCAAAGCATGGATACATTTCATAATAATAAAAGAGCAACAATTTCTCTTCTGACTGCTGCTATGTCACGTCAGAGACACTCGAATACTGTAAATATATGTATTTCATTCTGCCATTTCTCTGTTGGTATTTATTACCTCTGCTCATCTTTCGCTGGTTTCTACGTTTCGAGTCAAAACCTATGCAGTTGTGCCGTACAATTTCTCTGTTTTCAAATGGCAACACATTCGATCCAGCCATTGACTGTCCACCCATACCGTACATTGTACAGTACAGTACGGTACAATGATCATCTTGCAATCACCTCACCGCCTCGTCTTCTCCAACACTCATTGGTCTTTCCACAAACGCCTCCAACATCCATCCGTTCATCCAACTCCACATCCCATTCACACATCCTTACAACACACCGAATGCCTCATCAGTCAATCCATTCTACACCCCTCCCCCTTCTCCGCACAACCGATCCACATTCCCTCCATCGAAACCCCTCCCTCCCTCCCTCCGCCGCTACCACTCGCACCTTCAGTCTTACACTCATCTTCCTCGCCTTTTGTCCCCTTACTTAACACTGTCAGTCTGCTTCAGTCTACTTGCTCTCCTCTTCCCCTCCTTTCCTCATCTTGCATCGCCACACCACGCCACCGTACAGTACAACAGTCCTACCCCATCCTCAGCCAAAACACCACCCCAAAATCCACACATACATATCACAAATCATTATGCCACATCCCTCACCCCCGCTCCGCACCCCTCACATACCCCGTTACAATCATTCTCATCACCAGCATTGTCAGATAGTTTCAACCCTGCCACAGTGCCCTACCATCCATCTCCTCTCTCACTCCCCTTTACATCCCATCCACCTCTCGCCCAACCCCTGGCCCATCTCCTCCACCCATCTCTGCAACAATCCCGCCTGAGCCATGCCCGCATCCCTCTCAACCTCCTTGTCACTTCCCAATGTACGCTTGTCGCCCTTTTTGCAACACCCTTTTCGGCCCCTATCGCTCGTCCCGTTATCTACAGTACAATTACTCGTATGCTCTTTCTTCTTCACCCACACATCATTGCCCTGTGCACCTCTCCATTACCTGCGAATCACCACTTGGAGATAAAAGGACAACCCCTTCTCTACCCTCCCTTTTGGCTTACTCTTTTGGCCTCGAATTGTGCGTGTCCCTCGCACCGCCACGGCCCTTTCCCTGGATACTAGCGCACGCTCGATGTATTACCTCCTTGAACATAACCCACAAAGGGGGCTCTCCAACCGGAAAGAAAATGCACTGCCCAAACAGGTACCAGTCCACAGCAACCTTCTCCCTTGATCGCCCGTCCAATTATGCTAACATGAAAAAGTCTAGTGCTGCTCAACATACTGTTATTCATTCGAAAATTCAGAAAAGCAGCTTTGCCCGACCATAATACATAACCGTCAAGCAGTCTTTGTCCACATATAACAATACATCAACCCTCTAGGCTGGACACTAAGGCTATTCAAAAGCCATCGAGTACACACCGCCCGAACGAGATGAGCAATTATGCGTGGAATGGATACGAGGTAATCGTGATTACTCGTTTGTCAGTCGACTCGCCTTTTCTTGCAGAGGACTGGTCAGGCTAGGTCCACGCAAAGTCCATCTACAGGAAACGTGCACGTGGAAGGACAAGTATACTCTCATTCATCACGATCAAATGACACACGTAACCAGACGCAGCGAGGAGCAACGTATTTGCACCATGGCTACATTCACTCCCAATACGGGCAGCTTCCAAGGGGCCCACTGGGTTTTTTTTCCGCACAATCGGCTTCCGTACAGTGTAGAATAGACCATAGTTGTACAGCGGAAATCCGTACCCTATGGTTTCTCAATTGCAGACATATCAGCAGATCGCAGTCGTTGCAGTTAATCCAAGGGTGAAGTGCAGCAAAGGGAACGGATGTAGGGAATCTGTCGATTGTACAAACACCATCCGCGGTAGCATACCGGTTTTTGCGAACGCTGATAAGCTAAAGAGCGCTATACTTTGCGGAGACAGGGCAAGAGGCGCAGTTAAATGCCTGAACTTTAGTACTTATCTCTCTCTGCTGTACTGCACAGCAAGTTTCAGAGAGGGAGCCCGAGCAACAGAATATCTCGTCACAGCAGATCGGAGTGGTCACTTTGAGAAGCTGCATCCTGCAGATCAAACTGCCGTACGTATTCTTGGCAGTTTTAAGACAGTCCATTGGAGAATATTTGGGCACATGTTGTCCAGCACCGGCCTTGACAATGGCATCTTGAGTTCAACCACTGCCGCCGCCGGACCGCAGCGGTCCGGACGGCAGGTGTCCTTGCCACAATCGACTCGTTCTAGTCTGTGCGGTACTCTTGACTGTTTCGAGTGTTCGGGAAACAGCTGTTTAATTCCAATCGGATCGGCCACGTCTGCCACGTGTAATGGAGTGCGGCACGGATTAGACATTGCAGTGGACGACCACATTACAGTGCCTCGTTGCTCAGTACTGTACTGCACAGTAGAGAGCTTGGCAGAGCTTGAGGCACCGCTCCTGATCCCGCGGACCGACCTCCGTGCCGCTCATATCATTGTCCTTCCGCGGACCAACGCCATGCCGTCCCAAACCCGCCCACTCGCCTGCGAGATCACCATTGTATGGCCTATGTAAGTCGCCCACCCGCAAGAACGCCTTTCGGATAGCAGGCTTGATACGCTGGCGTGTGTATCAGCGCCTTTGTTGCATTTTGTGGTCGTCTATTGCCATGGCTATCTGCTGGCAAACGCCACTGCACGTGACCAAAGTGGCACATCCGGTTAGTTCCTAGCCCCATAGTCGGATCCTGCACTGGACGTCATAGAAACTATTTGATGTAAACTTTCTGATTTGATTTGATTTGATCGCAGGTGGCGTAGCGGGCTCACAGCACTGGGATAAGATTCGCGGCCTCGACCGTAAGCTGGAACATCGCGCACTCAACCTCCCGGATGGCCCTCCGGGGCGACACATCTTTCCAATTCCAGCCCTCGCTTTCGATTCCCTCGGTGCCCCCTCGGCTGAGACCGCCCTTTTCTCAACCAGTTTTTTTCCCGGCCATCGTTCTCCACCATCATACCTCCACTTAGGCTATTCGCCGTCGCACCTGTCAGCGCCTCAGCGCCGTCATCTGGTCCGCTGTTGCTGTGGGGATGACTGCTCGCGCTCCTTTGCACGCGGCTGACATTGACCACCCTGTCAGCTCCCAACTGAAAGCCCACACCCGTTCGCACGTACTGTATTGCCCGAAAAAGTTGTGGCCCTGTGAAGCGAAAAATCCTGGAAATGTGATCACTAACGCTAGTACGCATTACTCAGCATTTCTTGACATTCTTACGCACAGGCCTCTATTCGACTAGGGCCTGTGCGTAAGAATATCAAGAAATACAGAGTCTTGCGATACGTTCACGAGGAAACTCTACACGCAAAAAAATGTGCAACTTCACACCAGATTCGATTCTATCAACGCATCGATGGAAAGATGCAGCCGGGCCTTGCCGAGAGACGAAGCCATGGATGCGGAGGCAAACGTCTGCGTCGCTGTAGTCGGAGGGGGGTGGCCCGGCATCCCCATCGTCACCCTTCGAATGATCCTATGCCGTGGTGCCCTGCTGTACCCTGTTTAAAGTGGCCAAGGTATAACGAGGTGAAACAGCAAGAGCGTCAATTGGGTAAGAACCAAAGTCTGGAGAGGAAAAGTGGCCAGAGACGGTAGCGAAGAAGGAGCGGGTGAGCGGTTGTGCTGGACGAGAATAGAGGTGTCTTCGGCAGACCATGGGCGGTCCAAGCAATTGAAAGATGTGCGGCGTGGAATTTTGCGCAGTGAGTACACGGGAGTGGGCCGCGTCGATGACACTGGCGGCGACGATGGCATGGAAGGAGGGAGTCAATTGCGGAGAAATTTTGACCGACCAGACGGACTGGGAGGCAATCTTTGATCCCAGGCTTGGTCCGTGAAAGTGACATTATTAAGGGACAGGTAAACGGCCATTTGGAGGTCTTCGAATGGATGGGCAGCGAGACGGCAGTATCATGGGTCTGAGAGGTGAAAGTCGTGAGTCATGGGACAGGTGGAGGCGTACAGCTGGTGCCTGTGAGAGGCTGCGCGAGGGTGGCGGATACGATACCGTACAGCAGGCGGAGCGTGCCTCGTAACGCCTCGGGTTTGGATTGAAGGAACGGGATGGTAAAATGCTGCCCGCCGAGCGGCGCTCCAAGAAGTTGGAATCCATAATCGGTGCATTCGTCGAGGGGGTTTCACGAGCGGAGAAAGAGCAAGCTTTGGAAGAAGCGGAAGGCCCAGAAATTCGTGTTTTGCGCAAGTTTGGGTGAAGGCCAACGGCTGGGCCGTGATCCTGGATCAACCGAAGCCTAGTTCGGGGACCATCGAGTGTCCCAATGTTGGTATCGTCATAGGCAAACCACTGATTGAGGAGAATGTCGGTGGTTTCCGGATTCGGCGGGTGAGGGGGTCAAATCCCAGGGAGAGAAGAAGAGCAACATACTGACTGGATCCCCCTGTTATGTTCCCTGGGCATTGTAGAGCACGGCGCGCTGCCGGTTGGGGAGTAACAAGGAGGTTGAGGACGACGGTGGAGCATGTTGATGAAGCGGCCCAGGGCCATCGCACGAAAATGGAGGAGGTCGTGCATGAGCCGGCGGTTCACACAGGTGAAGGCATTGTGCGCTGCCACCAGAACAGCTGCAACGTTAGGCACATGGGGGCGGTTCGAAGGAGGGAGCATGCATCATGGAAAATGCCATCCATGCCGGAACGGGGCAAGCGAGTCCTGGGTATCGTGGATGGCGGTACGGAGCGAAGCTCCTGTCACGATGCAATTGGGCAGTGAGCCAACGGCAATGCCCCGCATTTTGTCCAGTCGGGGTTGGAGGGGTCGGAGCGTAGCGGCAGCGGTGAGAGGAAATACGGAACAAGGGAGACCGCCAGAAGCGATGCAGTGGACAAGCTGGGTAACTGCCGAGAGCATGGTGAAATCATGCTGAGAGAGTACATTCAGAACCTGAAGTGGATGCACTGCATGCGCATGGGCGGCCTTAAACATGCGGGGCGGGGGTAGCAAGCTAGAGTCAGGGACCGTGTGACAGGACGAGGGGAACTGGACGAGGCACTCAGGGCGCTTCAGCAGAAAACACTCAGGGAGGTGATTGTGGGGACAGCCCATTTCCAGCGTGCATTCGCTGTTTTTTTCGATGGCTCGTAATTTCGTTGAAAATTTCAATAATAATGATAATGTATACTGTACGTACAAGTCGTACTATTACAACTGTTAAATGGGTTGAGTGATGAGAGAGTTAAATGGGGTGGTTTACTGTACTTCAGTTCCTGATAATTACAGGACAATCGCAGTCGAGTTGAGTGATGAGAGCGGTTACTGCGAGTGGTGTAATGGTTCGGAGCCCTGCTAAAACGTTGCTACTGCTGGGTCTACAGGAAGAGCACGGTTCAGTGGGCTTTCTAGCCGACTAAAACGTAGCTGCAAGCCCGCTCAGCAAGCACGCAGCTTTGGAGGTGACCATCAACGCGGCATGTCGCTGAGGGAGAATGGCCCGCACCTTGGGAGTATTGGTCCATGGCTCGCCTGGCTACCGAACGTGCCAATTCCGTAATGAGAGAAAACGCGTCGGGGTGCCAACCTCCGAGCGTCGAAACTGGGACGGCAACGGGCCTGTTCCTTTACTGTAGGGTAATCCGACGACAACCCTGGTACAGTACTGTACTTCCGTAATTTGTCAGCGTGGGCCGCGTTTACTGTACTGTAAATGTAATCAAAGATCATGATGAAAATACTGTCGCTGCACGTGGCCGACGTGGACCACCCGGTTAGCACTTAGCTAGCAGTATAGTCGGATCCTGCAGCAGACACCCGTTTACTGATGCCATAAAGTTAACCACCATGTTCGTACGCAGTAAAGTTATTCATTACGGTAAAGAGATTACACAACCAAAAGACTGCGATAAAACTGTAAAACTCTTATTGAATTACAGTGAGAAAGAATCATTGCAGAATTGTGACCTTTTAGTGAAGGGGAAAATTTTGGCTTATTTTAATGTATGGAAGATGTGGTCGGTTGTATCCACGCCGCTAGTTCTAGTGTCTATCCGCGATAGCACTGTCCTCATATGAGGACCTACGTATACAGTTTTTAGGGCCCGCAAGTATTTACTTAAGAATATACACACAAAAACGTAAAATTAAAGTAAAGAGATGCTCAGTGGCTGTCATTGCCTTGTGTAGTCCACAGACAGGCCTCTGACCGACCTGTTGTCTCGGGAGGTGCGCCTTCCGTCGACGGAACAACGCGAGGCGAGACGATTATACGGACAAGACAAATGGGGCCGGGTGGAGTTCGGGGTCCACTCGGCTGGGAAGCAATCGTATTTACTGCTAGCGCCGTCGCTCCGAAAATGGTAAATTGTTGTAAAATGATTAAAAGTAGGAAATCAAACCAGCAAGCAACCCCGCAAACCACCAGTTATCTTCAAACTCCCGGGTTTTCAATGTTGCAAGGTTGCTCCTTTCGGATTAGCCATTGCTGCCCAGAGAAGGTATCGACTCCGGTCCGCAAAAGCTCTATTAAAGATCCATTATCCTTAACCTTAGAGAGTCTATCTGGTGGATTCTCCTTTGTGCCCACTACACCAATCTGAGTAATTTACATGTTCTTATAGGATTCTCGAGTGACAATAATATCGATCATTAATCGTTTTTCTGTGGTCTGCTGGCCCTAAGCAACAGAGTCGAACAACTGTTTCGAATGTTTAAAACAGTAAAGTGGTACTTCTATGCCCGTAGCACGAATGATCTGTCAAACCCATCCACAAAGGCATATATCTCGCCACCCATCATCAATCGTACAAAAAGCTTAGAATTCTTGCTCTGGTAGTATAGAACGTGCACTTTTCAGGATTGGTACGTTAGAAGAACAATAAAAACAAATTGGGAGGATAAGTCGTCATTGGATTCAAACGCGGCATCATCATACATCTTCATTCGAACGGATGTCGGATCCAATTGACAATACCTCAAACCAGTCACAACTTCATTCTTTGCAATTTTAACTGCCTTATTGAACTCGATAATCTTGTCTTTAGAAAAAGTATCTACCGTGACTTGGGCAGCTCTATTGATGAAACAACAGAGTTCGGGATGCGTGTTAGCCAGCCATGCAAGTCTTATTCGAAAGCTTTTAAATTCATCAAACGCACAATTCCCTGGAACCGTTGGCAGGAGTTTGAAATGGCGCTCTTGTGTCATAACAAATTCCTGAGGTCTAGTCATCTTGATGATCGTACCGAAAAAACCGAAATTTGCATACACTCTTGGCTTTGGGTCGAACTTCTTCAGGCTTTCCGTTGTCATATGCTGGAATTTTCCGTTCCCTGCATGAATATTATCGTCGACGTAGACACCAATCAACCCTTCGAGATCTCTATCAGATATTTCTAAGTATAGGGCAGGATTACCGGTTGTGGGCGTCATTTTGAGTTCTTTTTCCACATGGTAGGTCACAGTCACACCTCAGTAGTCCCCAGCGTCACAAAAACCGTATAGGGATTTAGCAACTCCAGTAAGTTGTCATCGGTGATTCCAAGCATGGCGAGGTCTTCACGTTAGGGTAAAATGAAGATTAGACTACTCATTTTGTCCTCGCCCTGGACGTAGGCTTGGTTCACGTCATGAGAGAATACTCCAAACCCCTTAATCGCAGCGATGGAGAGAATTAAACGAATAGATGAGACTCTCAATGTTGATGTATCATGAACTATGTATGGCTTCTCTTTGTCCTTATGACCTTGCGCAATGAATATCGCTTTAGCCTTCTCGTCCTTAGCTCCGTCGTTATTCAGCACAAGAACGAAGCATCCGCCTAGTATGTTAGCAATACTTGGCAGTTCCTGTTTCAGGATGACTTTCCAAACCTTGCGTTTCTTGAGGCCAGTTATTTCAGCTAACTTCGCAGTCTTGAACTTCGCATTGTCCTTCCGAGTGTCGCTAGGACGTAACACTTCAGTAATTTGAATACCAATGTAGGCGACTTTAGGAAGCGGTCTGTCCAAGGCGTCTTGAATGCGCCTTTGATCACGTTCGGCTTCTTGAATCTCGGCGAGGATATCAAGGTATTTTTCGTCTGCAGCTGTATCGCTTGTGCGGTTGGGAATGTCACTCGCTGACGATTCGTTCAGGAGGCAATCGTTTTCTTCCCCTTTTTATTTCGTCCGAAAGCCAATAGTGTTATCACGCACGATGCGCGTTTCGGGCTGGGTTTCCGGGTCACGGTCGGTGAGACCAGGAAGTGCTTTCAGAGCAATTTTCTGTTTGATGTGCTTGAAATTCTCAATGGATACACGGATAAGAAATCTACGCTGTCGAGGGTAAGCATCTTCCCTTTCAATTTTCGCCTCAAAAATGGCCCTAACCATTTTCCGACGGGCTTCTCCCTAACATGAGAACTTTGTCTCCAATCGCATATGTTTCATCGGCAGCCGCGGGCACATTGCTTCGCCGCGCTGTATTAAGACGAGCAATATTCGTGATCTTCGTCATCTCCTTACATGCATCATTCAGTTCCTTCATGCGAGGTCTGTGATCAGGGAGATCCTTGAGCATCAGCGGGATCCGCGTAATACGCCAGAGACGAGGAGGCTTGGAACCAGTCTGGTAGACCGGCAGTATCGTTAGTAGCCTCCACGGCCAACCGAAACGCGAGATCACGCTGGATCGTTGGGTTATCCATATTAATCTTGTTGTATATGCGATGGAGGTAGGAATGATAACTTTCGCAAGCACCGAGGGCGTTGTGAATTTCTACACCGGATTGTTGCTTTGAGATTCCAGCAGCTTGCAGTAGGTTCTTCCAATCCAAAGAGATGAACTGTGAACCCTGGTCCACGGCGATATGACCAGGGAAACCAACGTAAGTGGTGACCCAGATGCACATTAATGCGTTCCAAACAGCAGTTGTCGACTCGCCTTCCAGAAAACAGGCAGAATTGAACTTTTTGTCCTTGTCTACGACATGCAGCGTCGGGTTCGTTTCAAGTTTCATCAGATCAAGAGACAATATACGGTTAAATACGCATTTTCCATGTGACAGGGATACTCTGAATCTGTGGGGAGCATCCGCCTCGCGTTGGCACCCTTCGCAGTTTGAAGTGACTCTTTCCAGTTCCGCCATTAGATCTGGAGATATGGAAGCAGGGTCCGCTCTTCGCATGACAGCGTATAATTTGCCGGGGTGTGGGTGGTGAAAGTGGCAGTGTATTTTCCGTAGTTCCGTGTAAGTAAAATACACGCTGACGGACCATTCGATGTAAACATGTCCCTCTTACGGACTAAAGGGAGGGAACATCCATCCGCCTTTGAGTGCACGACTTCATCATCAAAGTCTAAGACTAGACGTGCCTTTGTCAGCAGATCCAAGCCAAGGAACAGCGGACCATCAACATTGACGAAATTGGCTTTGAATGAGAGGAAGAATTTGTTTGAGATAGGGATTCTGATGGGAATATAGCCGACCCCTTTGTGTGCAGATTTCCCGAATGTGAATTTCAGCATCTTTCGTTTCACGACTTCCATTAAGTTCGTGTTGAGTAACGCGCAATATGCGCGGACCTGAGGCTCACAGACAACTGTACGTTGTGCACCTGAATCCATTCAAACGTCTTCAAACTTATGCGAGTTTGGATCATTCCAAAAAGCCTTCATGACGAAGATCTAATTTACATCAGAGTCGGTTTCTGTCTGTAGGTCTGAAAGTCTAGTTTCAGGCACGTCAGAACTATTCGAGTCGTATTCCCCTCGGAGTGCTGCTTGGAAGATGTTTAAGTCATCAGGTTTTTCATCCTCATCCGAGACTTCGACCTCTCCACTCAGTTGTCCACAGAGCTCGGCCAGTACCATGTATACTGCAAGCCGGTGGGATTAATTTGTCTGATAGTACTCTAGGCTTTTAGTAGCGGCCCTTGCAGCGTTTAAGGGATTCTTGCAGTCCTTCAGTATGTGCCCCGGATCTCCGCAATTGAAACATCCGTGAATATCCAAGGGTTTAGTTCTTGAACGTGAAGGCTGCTTGCGTCGCGGCCGTACCTGCTTGGGGTGGTATCTATATCGCCTTTGCCCAGCGTATCGTATACCTATACCGTCCGATGCGGGAAACTTCCGGCCAAGAGCATGGTCTCTCGCGAGTGCAAGCCTGGCCTCCTTATCCAGTTGTAACGCCGCCTCCAGCTCGCCATACAGCATTTGGAACGAGAGTGCGTGAGTAGTGACCCTGCTTAGAGGGTCACGTGACCAAGCGTACCCAGCAGTTGCGTTTCTGGGGAACTCTATTTTGTGAGAGTCGCCGCGATGAGATTGGGGAACTTGTCGGACAGCTTAGTAATGCGCTTGTACAATTTCGCTAGGGCTAGACAGACCTCAAGACCACTTTTGACGAAATCAGAGACACGCACGGTGTCGAGGTAGTTCTTGACGCGAGACTGGTGGACAGGAGAATTGTACTCCCCGTTGATCATGTTGACAGCCTGTTGGAATGTATGCGCGTACGGCTGGACGTCGTCAAGGTAGAACCGCTTTCATCGTGGGGCAGCAGATTGTGAATATACTGTACCTTCTCTTGTGTGTTCAAACCATAGTCTCTCGCCACTTGGGAATATTCGTCGACGAAGTCCATCCAGCAATCGCCAAGGCTCCCATAAAATTTCTCGTCGGAGTCCTTGAGGCGCATTGCGATATCATGAGCTAGTCTGTCTTCCCCGTTTCTGTCGCTGTTCTCACAGCCTCCGGAGTCAGTCGTTTCGGTGATGAGGGGCTCCTGACGTTGCGAATTGGAGCCAACTTTGCGACCGGCAGCAACAATGAGGTTCGCGATTTGTATTGCAGCGTCGCAATCCTCGGCTTCATTGTATAGTCCATGTCCCAGTGTGAGGAGAACTCAGCGTGAAGAGTGCTGGGTAAGGTTTGCTCCGCGGAGGTTGAGGAAATTTCGCAGTTCTACCCACACAGAAGGGAGGTCGCAGATCTCTTGAGCAAAGAGGCTCGCAGGTCGGAACGATTCGGCAATCATGTCTCGGAGCTGCTCACCTTGTATATTAGGATCTAGTGAACGGATGGAGACGATGAAAACAGTTTGAGCACTCGTTAGGGAAGAAAGCTCACGTTCAGAAATTGTTTTCATGAACTTCGGGGATCATCGTCGGTTCCAGATCCACCAGGGACTCTGTGAGACATGATGTAGTATAATAACCAAAGGCGACTGCACGTATGCCAAGGACTCGAAATTGACCGGGGCCCACCCGATTGTCCAAACCAACCAAAGAAGCTTGAGTTCTTGAGTACAGGTAGAAGGGTACTCCGACCCTGGGCGACCGGTCCCCTACCGGAGGGATCAGGGTACTCCGACCCTTGGCGGCCAGTCCCCTACTGTCGGAGGGATCGGGTATTGACCCTAGGCACGGGGACGCCCACATCCCCGAGAGGGAGCCCTTTATGCAGACCTAATTCGCACAGGCCCAGTGCGAGGTGGCTATCACTCTGTTCAGGATATCCCCCCAAGTTATCAAATATAACCTATAACTGGGTCCTTACCCTATAAGAGCATTCGCCGCAACTCTACCCAGCAAATCGCTATAGCCAATACAAAACTAATCACAACCGATTAGAGCTCTATTAATAAAGCAACAGCAGCACCAAAGGGCAATACCACCACCAGCGGACAATAGTAACACTACTAACTAGCAATAGTAGCACCACAAACAGACAACAGCAGCAGCACCAACAAACAACAGTAGCACCACTAGCAACAACAGCACCACCACCAACAGACAATAAACACTAGAGAAAAGAAGATGGGGTGAGCACAAGACAACAAGCCCACACGGCAGTGGAGCAGACATGTGGAGGTGGCGGGTTGGGAGTGGGAGTGTGTGATGGTTGCGGGGGGTGGAGGGTGGGTAACGGTCGGGAGAAAAGGGGTGTATGTGTGTGTGTGGGGGGGTGATGGGTAAGAGAGAGCAGTGGGTGACAGTGGGAGGGGGGCGGCGGCAGATATGTTTGTAAATGGGCGAGAAAAAATGTACCCGGTTGAAGGGGGGATAAAGCAACATACTAATGAGTGTCTTTGCCTTGACTAGTCTGCAAACAGGCCTCCGAAAGACCTCTTGTCTCGGGAGGTGCGCTTTCCGTCTTCGGAACAACGCGGAGCGAGACGATTCTACGAACAAGACAAATGGCGGCCGGGTGGAGTTCGGGCTCCACTCGGCCGGGAAGCAATCGTATTTACTGCTAGCGCCGTCCCTCGGAAATTCGTAATTGTTGTCAAATGATTAAAAGTGGGAAATACAAATCAAACGAGCGAACAACCCGGCAAAACCACCAGTCATATTCACAGTGGCTTCAACTCTGCACCACTTCGGCTAAACCATTTCCCCACAACATAAAATGGAGTATAATGGCTCTAAAATCAAAGGTCATCAAATGAAATAAAGTAATTCGTACCCTGATTAGTGCTAAAATTACTGCAAAATTTGTTTGATCAAGCTTCACTGCTGTTGAAACTATAGGTTCGCTTTAAAAACCGAAAAAGAATTTATTTTTCTTAATAAATTAGCCTTAAACTTTGTCCTCACATGAGAACAATGGTCCTATAGACACTAGTTCGTTGTCCGTAGTAATTCATCACTGATAGTTAACACTTTTACTGTTTATTGAAGTGAAAAATGCAAATAAAGCGTAATACGTGTACCCGTTTTTTTGGAAAATTGGCGTGATATTTTTTGAAAAAAATGCACTAGGTTATACCTCCAAACAGCGTTACCCCTTCTTTAGCAATCCTAGTCACTCACCCCTCGCATGTCCGTGCCAACATGATTTCTCCTCACAACCTCGCCGACGCAGCTGCAAGACGTTTGTAGTGGCCTACTCTAAGTTTCCAAGTACAAACTTGATTCATATATTTTTCTCTCGGACAATCTGCAAATAATTTTGACAAAATTATACTGACCTTATAGTAAATCTGAACCCAAGATATTGCATATATCCAAAAAGGAGATTAAGGCCAAATTAGTTACCTTTATCTTTATTTCAGAAGCGCTGGAACCCATTGATTTAATTTGTATTGATTTTTAAGGTAGTTAGTGACATCTTGAAGGATGGTCAAAACTTTCGGTCCACAGAACCAAACACTTTTAACATTTTTCAATGAAATGGTCTAAAAGTAAAAATCGGCACAGGGTCTTTTCGAAAGAATTAACGGTAACATCGAAAAAAAATCGCTAATGATGTAAACTAGTATCAAGTTGTTTCCGAGATTTACTTTATTCATCAATTAGGAAGTTCTTTGTTGTAATTTAGAGTATTATGGATTATGGAGGGCAGATTATGGCCTTTATATGGTTTCGAAAAATTTTAATTCTGAATAAAATATAAAAACATCATATTGCGGTATAGTTTTATCATATCTTGGTCTTAACCTTCCGAAAATTCTTAGTAAAACAATTTTCTAAACCAATAGGCTTTAAATATGTAAGAGTCTGATAAAAATAATTGTATAAAAAAAAATAAATAAAATATCCAATAATGGATTCCAACAAGTAGTGTGACTATAGTTTATCAACAACTTTAAATAAAAAAATGGAAATAATTCGCAGTTTTTTGTTGACCAAAGCTCAATTTTCCTTAAAGTACAGTATTTAAATACATGCAAAGCTTATTAATAGCTTCAAAATACTCAAATTGTGCCGATTTTAATCATTCCATCTTCTTGGCCCAATTTCAAAACACCTCTTGTCTTTTTATCTCAAGTAATAAGTACATGTACACACTGAATTGACTTGGAGTTCCTCGTTCATCTGCTTCTTTACGATTAGGACTTTAGACATCTTTCGGAGGCTTTTAATTCAAATATTTGAAGATATTCGTACTTCAGTAATGAATATTTCCTGAACTATTTGGAACATTAGTTTTATTCTTTCCCCTTTGTTTTCTCCTTCCTATGTCAGGGGTGAAAGTTTGGTTAGTTTAATATTTGAGAAGTAATGTAATTTACTGAAGTGCGGCCACATGTTACATTAGGGTTGAGGTAAGTATTTCTGTTAAAATGGAGATCAAGTTAATAACAATTAAATTGATCTCCATTTTGTCTATAAGTTGGTTTACTATTCAAAACTTATCTTTTAATGAAAGTTTAAATACTTTTCAGGTGAAAGCTTGATAAAATTCGCAAAAATAATCTATATTAACGGACATAAAAATCACTTCATGAAAAGGTTTTCAATTTCAGGAAGACATTAGAGCATCAGTCCATACGGAGCGAAAAGAAGAGTTAGTTAAGTTGGAAATACAATCTAAAAATATGAAGAATAGTAAGGCAATTCAGTTGGTAAATAAATTGGCATACATTCTCTGGAGCATACCTCTCTGTTATTTAAGGAGAATATTATTTTACTTTCAGATTCTTTAAATTTAATGTGACGTCCCGTTTCTCTTTTCTTGATTCAAAAGATTCAAAAAAGCTGAATGAGAGAAAAAGTATACTAGTAAGGCCCCTATCTGCAGTACTACATTACCCTGAAAGTTTATTCTTTTTGTATCCTTTTAACATTTGTTGTACCGCTAAATCTGATACTTTATCCAATGTCCTTTATTTTCAAACTTATTTCACTGTTCAAAATTCTATGAACCTTTCAATCGAAAATCTTAAATAATAAGGAACAACGAAGTTTTTAAAGTCATTTCTCCTTCCCACGGAGCTTCAAGTGGATTTGGATAGGCTCAAAACTACTACAGAAGGAAAATTGATATTTTTTATATCACCGCCAGATTCCCTGCAGGAATGTTAAATAAAAGTGTTGCGTGACGAAATTATTTTCATGAGTGACAAAATTGAGAAAAGATTAACGCAATAACTTGAAATGGGTCACTATATGAAAAAGAACCCAAAATGTTTCTGTTTAATCGTTTTTTAATTTTTTTATTAATGGTTAATATTAAAATAACTAAAACTATAAGTAGAGATCCTGTTAATTAGCATTAAAGTTAGTATAACATGTAATTTTTCCTCTGCTAGATTAAAACTGTGACGAAATAAATACTAATTCTCCTATAATTTTAGCATCTAGTCTGAAAATACATAGCACTGGTGGAATTGAAGTTCAAAGAACTGTAGAAAGTGCCATGGGGGAACAGATTGTGTTTTTGTTGACTTTAAATCATAATAGCTAGAATGATGTAAATTTTTCTTGTCTCACGTGACAAAGTACCTGCTGAAATGATTAGTTGTAAATAATTAAATGATTTTTTTTTCAATTCTGTCGATTTATTAATAGTTTCACAAGGAACTGGGATCTTCTTTTGTGATCTAAAAACTCAGGGTACCAATTTATTTGTTTCACCACTATCTTCTGTAATCCTTCGCCTTGATATCATTTGGTAGATAACTTGATATAGCGCCTCCCTTTTGATCATATTATGATTCAACACTTATTTATTGCTTTCAGCAAGTATATTCTGTAGTCATTTTTAATTGGATAGAGTAAGCTTCCAAAATATAGTTTGGTTAGATAAAATAAATCTACCAGACCGTTTGGAGGCGCTAGACCTCACCAAATTAATATAGATGGGTTTCAGTCATGGTTTTTTACAGCTTTGGAAGCGCATTACTTAGTTACTATTCTGTTTTACTGGAATAATTTTCACCCCAGCTTTGATACCATTTCATATGTTTATTGAATATGTGTGGAAAGCCTTCTTTTATTTTAAAAGTTTTTTTTCGAAAATTTAAATTTAAATTAAATGATAACGCAAGCGTTATATATGTCTTGTGTAATTTTAATCTATAGTAACGGGCTTATTATGGATAAATTTAGGCTGGATCTCCAATCACTGCAAGCGCTTAGCTTCACTATTGTGTCATTGTAAGGATCTGGGATCAGAGTGGATAGAAAAAGCAGGGCTGTTTTTTTGTACTTCGGAGTAACTCCGAACTTACTTCCTGCTCAATGATTGCTTAGACTGCTTAAACTATTTTTTAGTAACAAACTGTACATATAATTTATTTTATATCTACAGAAGTATCCCCACACAATCATATTGCACCGTTCGGCTCTAAGATGGCTGACCTACTGCGTCGGGTGCAGATAATGTTACTAGTGACTGAACCAAGCTGGATATTGAATAGTAGGTACGTCCTCAGGATCTTGACATGTTGGTAGTGTCTATCCGCCACAGCACTGCTCTCATATGAGGACATATATATATTTTCATACAAATATTTACAGTCAGTAGGATAATTAAAAATATTATTTTGGGCCCGTAAATATTTACGAAAAGATACTTCAGAACTAAAGAGTTACAGAAAACTGTTGGTCAGTAGCCTAAATCTCTACATTACTTTGGCGAAAGCATCCACCTGCAGGTACTAAAAGCGTAACATGTTGCAAACTAGCACCAAAATTGAAGTTTATCGAGTGGTAGAACGTGCGGCGTACTCGAACCAGAGTTAAAGTTACCGAAAAGTTTGTTTTGATCGAGCTTAACTACTGTTTAAACTATAGGGTAGCAGAAAAAATAAAAGAGAAACATTTTCATTAAAAAAGTTAGCCCTAACCTTTGTCCTTATATAAGTACAATGTTCCGATATACACCAAAGGCTAATAAAGGTTCGGCTTATTATTCTTCTTCCTAATGAGTTACGGCTCCGATCCAATCTAATTTTTTTATATAAGACCATACCATATATATATATATCCCTGTCAATCCTGATTGTGTCCATATGATCAAACCTAATATTTTATCACGTTTTCGGCCTTCATAAGACCATTTGTATAGTATCGGCTGATATTATCATTGATTTCAGAATTAGTTGTTATTTTGAAGGAAACCTTTTTGGTTTTATTGCTACAATATTTTCAAGATAAAATCTTGTTTCGTTGTTTTTGCTTCGAGATGCAGTGACTGCTCTGTCATCGTCTTTTCTAGACGTAAAAAAGATATAATTTCTATATATAGGGCTCCAATTGGGACAAAATGAGTTTATCACACCTCAAAAAGCTACTATACATGCTTTATTAATTATGATGTCGATTTTCCTAAATCATAGGTAAGGTTTATTAAATGCAATAGACACAGCCCATGTTCATGTAGTATTACAAATTCAATTAGTTGAGATATTAATCAAAGCAGTCATCGCGCCTCTCCTGTTTGTTGATATCTCGCCCAATGATTGACTATTTGATGAAATTTGTTCCCTTTACAAACCTTGCATCAGACCCAGTGGCTTTAATTACTTTAAGTAATCCTTTTTAAATGGACTAATTTGGTTGTATCAGACTATTTTCAAGCCCCATTACTTATGTTGGAGCAGGAGTCGAGAAGGTTACAGTAACAGTCCCATGAAGAACACTATCGAACTCAAAAGCGAATTTTAAATAACTCCATGTGGACAACGTATTGTTTTGAGTTAAAATACCGATTTGGGGACGATACAAAAGAAAACAGTTTTGGTAGCTTCCAAAGGTAAAATTACGTCTTTAGATATAAATAATGTCAGTCTATTTTTCAACTGAGCAAAACCATTTGAGAGCAGTGAAAGAGTCTCGAATCAAATCTAAAGAAACAAGATTTTAGTTTGAAAAAATGAAGGCCTTGTATCTCGCTATCAATAAATATCTGTAGGTGTCTGTAGATTACCAAGGAGGAAACATGTTATCCATTTTACTTAAGGTTTGAATTCAAGCGTTTTTACTGGCTTATCTGTAAGAAATAGTCTACCAGCTGAGATGAGTAGAGAGAGTTTTAAGATTAAAGTCTCACCTTTGGCTTGCATCTTCGTTAATGTTCCGAATTTTACTGTAGATATTCGATAAGCCATTTGTGAACCTATACAGAACTCTTTTCACTCCTACTCTTGGACAAATTTAAATATTTTCACTAGGTCCTCTTTTTCGCCCATTTTCTGTATCTCTCGCTCCCATTCTTCTTCCCTTCCTCTCTCACGCCTTTTCTCCATTCATTCCTTTCCCCTTGAGCTCCCTCGTTCACTTTTAATCCTTCGCAAGAGGCCCCATTCTTGATAGACCTTCACAATGAAATCCCTCTTATAGTAAAATTTCTAACCGCGTTAGGATAATTCAAATTAATACAAGACAGCTAATATAAAAACACTATGGTATCAAGTGAGTTCCTAAAAAAAGTCAGTTTCTGAAATTAAATGTAAAAAGTCAAATATTAACATTCAAACATTATTAATATCGAAGAAGAATCTCAAACTTTTACCAAAAGAACACTTCAAATACATATAAATAAAATTTTCCGTTAGTAACATCACTAAGTACGATTTTTGTCGAAACATCCTTGAGAGGCGGTCCAAAATCTGAGAATTTACTACATAATTCTTATTATGAATGTTAGGGATGCTTATTAGAGCTTACCATATATCTAAGCTGGCGAGAATAGAAAAATTTAGAATTAGGAACTACAGTTTATTTGACAGACTAATAAATGCTGAAGCAAATAAGTAAAATAAGATTAAAATACTATCTTTTTTTACTCATTAAAAAAGAAAAAAGTATCGCTTTAGGAAAAAGAATTGAAAGATACCATACTGGTTCATAATAGTTACCAAGAAAACCATTGCTCGTACTATTTTTTGCTAAGTAGATCAGCTGAGAACAGGACAAGAGTTGCCAAGGGATCAGATTTTTTTTTCATTTTTTTCATTTTCAACGTGTGGAAATAAGCTTACACAAGAAAGCAGCATTCAATCACCCATTGAAAGTGGTGAGTTTATGGCAATTATATATTTCCATGGTTTATGACTGCAATTTGAAAAAAACTCGCAAAAGGTTTAGAGGTTTTAAGTAGTTCTATGATTATCCAGTTTTCATTTTAAAGGATGTGCATTCAATTTTAGAATTATAAGAAAAGAATTCTGGAGCTGATTATAAATCTCAAATTAAGTTAAAGCGACTTATGCTAGGTAGTATATCTCAATGACTATAGGAAATTCTCATGGAAACTCAAACATTGAAAGTTGGGGTTTCGGTATAAACTTTATTAATTCTCACGAAAATGCGTTACGATACTTATTAAACGCTATTTGTTAATATTTTGTAATTTAAGTACAGAAGCGAAAATTCTGGACAGGAAATGACCAGAAGTTGAAAATCGTGAGCAAAAATCTTGAAAAAATCACGCTAATGTTTTATGAGGATAATTGCACTTTTTACGGACTGTCAAATCTTTTTTTCTATGAATATCAGTATCTATAATTCTCCGGATCGCCCAAGAAATAATTTAATTGTACATCAAACTTTCTGGACACGATTCCAAAAAGAAAAGTTCCAGAAAGGGGGAACTGTCAATTCTAGTGAATTCCGATCTGGTGTTATGACGTCAATGTAACGTCAGTGGTAACAGGACCCCCAAAAGAAAGTAAAGCAGTTTAAGATTACCCTCTTCCCGACCTCAGATTGAAGTTCTTATAATTTTATCGAATTGTGCCAATAAAAATATTAGAAGAATGTAAATATTCAGATTATGAAATTTTCTCGGTCGCCTACCTCTGTTCTTTCATTTATTCAAGTCGAAAGAATTACTGAAGAACAGAGTAATTATTTTTTCCGCAAATATCCACCAGGACCACGATTTGTCGATTAGTTTCATCCCAGATAGAGATAACAGTCGCATTCACAAATTTGGCTGAATTGACTATTTTCAGTGAATTTAAGCTCCAACTTGCTAATAATACAGGGAAAAGAAAACTAATATTCTATATATAAAGACATGAAGATTCAGGAAACAATCGTTTGTTATTGTCGTCATCATCAGGACTGTTGAAAGAATTGCTTCTTTATGGGTAGTTTGTTTACTAATATTATGTGATTAGTGACCATAATGTTGATATTTTTGTACATAGCTTGAGAGTTATATCATCATGTACTTCGAAATTCCTGCAAAACTCTGGAATAAATCTTCCAGCGCTGATATAATTACTTTCTATACTCAAAGTTTCCGTATAGGCAGCGCAGATTCTGTGCAAAATTTGCTAAGATCATTACAGTGTATGCTCCTTGGCTTTCAGAAGATTCGGTATTATATGATAGAATTAAATATTCGATTCAATAACTCACGGTTCATGTATCCTGATCATAAGTCGCAAGATGTTCAAAACTATCGATGCAGGAAGCCTTTGACCATTTGTTATAAAACAGAGGGGCTCTCTCGCAATTACTCACATACACCAACGCAAATTACTAATGTTCATATTTTTCATATAAAGTTCCATCCGTGGCAGTCTCGCGATAATGAGTTGAGCACCACCATTCGACCAAAAAAGCTCCCCAATGGGACTGAAAAGAATGAAAAGGTCTTTTGACTTATTTTTAGGGTCTAATTGGATGAATTAACAATACGTTAATCAAATTAATTTCGTACTCCCTCAAAATCAGTTAAGATTACATCATCTAGTATGAAAACAGTTGTTTTGTCACAGATAGAATATTTTTTCTGTAGAGGAGATAGGCCATTGAATTCCAAAAGATGTGTTACTAGGCTCAAATAATCCAACAGCTTTCCCGAAACACACTATTTCTAATGTTTCAACTCCTTTATCGGCGCTGTAGCTTTCTTTGTTTTTGCTCCACAGAATCTATCGAAGTTATATAAAATTTTAGCGCTACTTAGGCGATATATGTTGTTTTGGTAAGAATTTTGTGTTAAAGAATACTTCTTTTTGTTTTAATTACTTTATCAAACTTTCATGATATCTAGAAGGTGAAGAAACTTTTCGCTGAGAACGCATGAGGTAATATTTTTATAGAGAAAGTTGAAGTGAATGAAAGTTTAGGAAACTCGGGCTCAGTGCAAACATTTGTATTTACATCATTTCAATAGTGTTCATTCATTGTCAGCGCGCTAGGAAATTTAGAGACGAATGGTATTTCCGATGGAATTTTTTCCTCCCAACTACATTCAGGTGAATGCACAATTTTAACGTAATATTTGATATTCCAAAGCATCCAAAAAGACATCTGGATATTTATAAGATCCACGTGAAGAGCTTTTCCTGTAAATCTCCCAAAAGGTTTTGCTTCTATTACTACAGGTTACTCATCGTTCCTTTTAGTTGATTTCGTACTGCTTTCACATTGTATTACTTATTAATAAATAGCCACCCGACTTGTATAATTTTTTCTCAAAGCATCATTTATCGAACTATTGCTTATTTGGATACGTGAATATATCTTCAGAAAAACTACTGAGTAAACAAAATGTTTAAAAAGTACCCTCAAGGTTTCAATTAGTGGAGTAAAGCTCGTTTCCTGATATCTGTGGAGAAATAAGACAAATGCGACTAGAATTTATCTGAATCTCTGGGAGGATTCTGTGAATGATAACGAAAGTAGAAAAAATTGCAACCATATATCTCGAAAACGCCACTAAAGTCATATTTTCTCTCCATTTAAAAATTAAATCCATTTTATGGCTTCAACTCTAGCTGATTATCCCGTTATCTCTACTGTACTGATTTTAAATCTATTTAGAGCAAAAACTTTTGTTGTTATAAATGAAAAAAAAAGTAAAGCTCTGATTTATTTGGATACTTAATATCAACTTAATTCCATTTTAATCAGTATTTCTGCATTTTACCGTATGGTTTTTTGTTTTAATTCCATTTTCCATGAATTTTTCAGTAACGGACTCGCAACAATATGGTTATCTTGTGACATTAAACGGCATCATTATCTAAAATAGTTATTTGAAATCCTTGCTGATTGTTATGTTCAAAGTTAGATGAATAATTGATTCTTTTCTATGTGAATATATATAAAGATGCAATATTGTCTCCCCTACGACAGTCATTGAGATTTTTAAACTCAGTTTACCCTCTTGTTGATATTTAAGTGAATTCTGCCACGGAGCGGATGTTTATAAAGAAGGCACAAATTCTAGGGAAAGGTCACAGGGATGGAAATCAGACTAAAATTTTAATCCTAAAAGACGGTAAAGAATCAATCTTTATGGGATAAATGAGTTTTTCTCAACGACACAGAATACTTCAGAAAAGAAAAAAAGCCTACTCTCACGCAAAGAGAGAATGATTTCGTAAAATGGCACATTATCTTTAAAATATTAATAATTTAGCTCCTTTATTATGTCCGGAGCGCAAAAAGGGCACGAATAAAAGCAATTTTCTGGTATGACTATTTTGTATCGTCCATATTAACGTCTTTTAAACTTACCTCATTCAATTTGATTCATTAAAAGTTTAACACCATTAAAAAGTATCAGAATTATGGTATTCTGCGGTAATAAAAAAACATGGAGGAACTCGCAGTAAAGTGAAAACATCATGGCTCGGTTTGATTTTGAGAAGTTATGCTCGGCCAATGGCAAAGAAGATGACCCTTAACTACAGAGTATATATATATTATCCGATCACGATATTTTTTCTGTTAGAAGAATTACGGAGAACAGTTTAAAGAGCGAGTGAGGAATTCGTTTCCGGAAAGTGTTCGGCTTTTCAAGTACTCGTGTTTGTTATGTTGTACATTTCGAAAATCGGTAACAGCGGCCTTAAAGTTTTGCTGATCGAAGAACTACAAAGTTTCTGCAACGAGGCAGGTCGAGGCACAAAAGAGATGCATGTTTGAACCTGCATGGGGATCTTAAACACCATGCAGCTGATGATTTATGGCTCGGTAAGCCTTCATTTTGGCTTGATATAAATTATGCGGAAACGAGCAAGCGTTTCGTGTAAAGAAATCGAGGGAAGGTACAGAAAGCCTTCATTTTGGCTCCAATTAACAAGTTGCTGAATTTAAGGCACCCATGAGGAGCAACCAATATTTTGAAGCCGCCATCTGCGCATTTTTGGGGAGTTAACATCCGATAATGGAGCAGACCGGGGGTGTGGCTAGCCGACAAGTCCGAGGCTTGCATAGTTTGAGGAAAAGAGCAACGGAGGGGCAAAGGAATAGAAACTGTAGCCAGGAATGTATACCATCTATAATGGCAATCGCAGTTTTGTCAGTGAAAAATAAATATTTACCATTATAGATGGATGTAAGGAGCAAAACTTAAGAGACCGTACGTTGAAGAACTGAGTTGACGGGAATTTAACACAGGGGGGATTGGGTGCTCTATATTTTATACTACGTTTATTTTGTACATAATCACACGATCTAATGTCCCTGTTAAGGCAAAGGGGACAGAGTGGCTAGAAAGACGCGCATGCGAAAGGTCTACATAGAAATAAACCTTCGTCTTTTTCGACGAGATTTCTGAGTTTCCGACCTGCGCCTATGTACTTCCTTTCCAATCTAATAAATCTAATTACTCGCATTACTCAATGTTCACCGTACTCAGCAATTAAAGTATGAAACTGTGTGTGCGTTGGTAACACCTAAGCAGAGTCGGGTAACAGCATCGAACCGTCCCTTTTTAACGTCTATTTAGCACTCAGCACTCTACACACTGCATAAAAAAGACTAGAAAAATACATACATTATTTGGTCTAAGCTTACCTTGTGATTTCCGCTGATTTTTTTCCTCTCCCATCGCCTATTTTCGGCTTTACCTCAGGTATAACTTGTAGACCAAAATCTGCTGCTCCTTGGTAGCTCTTGTAACTGATACCAAACGAGTGTTTAAAGTACTCTGGACAGAATATAGGTATCTAAAACTTGAATCTCGCCATCTTAATTTCATGAGGACTTCATATGACATCGATCTTTATCTTGAAATATTTCTAAATATGAAACGGGCCCGGAACATTGTTGTCTTTGATTGATGTATAATCCACTAGGCCGAACCTTTACCTCAACCTAGTACCATTTTAGCTCTTTTTTATGCTGTCATGTCATTTTCCACCCTTAATACTTGTTGAAATGAGATATCTGTTGCATAATTTTCCATGAGAAAATTCCTAGGCTTGATGTTCTCCCGCTCAAAATCTCCAAATTTCATTGGTATCCACAGATTGTTCAGGAACAATTAAAACGCCTGCTTATAAATTCCATGGATAACACCAGTAATAAATTGATCAAGATTGGGTTCCATGAAGCCAAAAATTCAAGCAATGAAATCCCATTTTCTGCGGAACTTCAAGGGCAGATTCATAAAAGCGTCCCTTCTCCCAAAGGAAGATTTTTTATCTGAACCAACAATGAAGAAATGAAGAAATTATAGGTTATTCCAAATATATTGAAGATGTCTTCGGTTGTATACAAGCCGCTGAAAGTGCACTGCGCGAGAAAAGCGCTGCGCGGGATATGTCATCGCTGATTAGCACGAAGAAGACTGTCTGAACATCGCAAAAAGTACGCCAACCAATTTAGAATACATATATGCGTTGAAAATTGCCCATGTTGAAGTGGACTTTACCTACTATATTCCTAAAATGGATCAGAGAACGGGCTGTCAAAGCCATTTTTATTATCATTGTCACAACTTTGTGTCAGCTTCGCGTAATTTTTCAGTCCTTTTCAATCTCAATTGCTTTTTTTTGCAAAGAGAAGTTACAGGCTTCGTACAGCTAGTGGCTAGAAGTGGTTTATTATTGTTTGCAGCAATCGGAGGTGGGGGGAAGGACAAGTCGTTTCGAATTCTCGGTGTTTGTGTCTGTGTTGTGAGTTGAAGGTACGGACGGCACTGTGATGGTTACTGTGTTGTCGAGTACAGGTCATACTGCTATACATATCAATACTATACTCCAATACCGTTGGATTATAAGCGATTTGAGATTTTAACATGTTGAATATTTTTGCCTCGAAAATTCAAGGGGTAAAAAACAGATTAAAGAACTTGTAAACGAACCTGAAAAAACAGTAGACTTTTTTGCTACGGAAGAACGGCCACATAGGTTGAAATATAATGGATTATGCTAATTTTTACTTTTGTGTTGGCCTTTTATAGGCAGTAGATGTCATATGCTATCTCTAGCAAATCTACTAAGTACTGGCTACAATCCCTAGCGAATAATCCTTTGGACGGTTCTAGTAACCCTGACACTGCAATATTCCAATCAGGAATCGCTGAAAGTACGAAATGATGGAGGAAATAAAGACTACGTAGGATAGAAATACTAGTACAAACGAAACAAGTACACTACAGAGCTGTGAATATTACATGAGTATAGTTTATATATATATCCTGGTAGTTTTGACAGTTCCTCTTTTTCCCTGACATACTTCTTTGTCCATCCTTAATCACCAATTACCCATTATTGAACAGGCAGATTGCATTTAACTGTTGTGAGAATTAATTTAGTGCACCAAACTCTGCGATCTTCAAGAGGGCGTCAGGTTGGTTGTCCTTAGAACGTCAAAATCCAACTTTGGATATTTTCTTTTTCGCATATGCATCTATTTTCGAGTTAATATCAATCATGAGGAGTTTCTGCAAATTTAGGGGCATTTAGTGATAATGTCAAATCGAACCTTAGCCTTTATAAAACTTTAGAGTTTAATTTTGATTCCTTGTAATGACTCAAAGTCATAAGCGATCATACAGCCAATATCGAAGGCATCATTGGGAGCATAAAATTCGTGGCGTAGCACAGTTTTCGTTACTCTGCGACTTTTGTGACTAAAATGACTCGGCATATTACCAATTACGGTCTTGGCAGTGACCAATACAATGTATCCAAGTTGAGAAATATTTTCGCCTTTGTTTGCGAGTAAAGACGGGTAACTGTGGACGTAGTCTTCCTGGGTTCGTATTAGCGTTCATAGCCTTAACGGTGAGACGAATAGCGAGTTCTGTTTCAAATTCAGGATCTAAATTGCGAATCTTGAGGTAACCTAAGCGTAACGGATCATGGGAACGTTCTACGGAACAAATAAAATCAACCGTCGCTACAAGCAAAGGTTGACGTAGAGAAGCACGCGCTGAAAGCAACTAGTACCGGGCCTCAAACTCGGTATATTGAAAATTTTAATAAATTTAAGGATCTGTTGCTAACTTGATACATGCAACAGCGATTTTGATGGCTTGATTCGCATTAAACACTCTTATTGGGCAAGAATACGCACTTCGCCGCGACAATGCAGCCACGAAAGGCCCAAATGACGTGCCAAGAGAATCTTAGAGTCTGCCGAAATGCGGTCACTTCCACTCAATAAGGCCGTGCGGGAAGGGGGGTATTATGAGGTAGTTTACTTCGTCGTCTGATATTTCTAGCGGAGGGAATTTAAACGGGGTTTTGAAAGAACAGAAGCAGAAAACATAAACGAGTCTGCGCGTCCGTGACCCTGTGACTAAATTGCGCCGTCAAGGCAAGCGAGGAGGAAGCGCAAAATGCTATTAGGTTGCAACAGAGAATGCGCTCGAAGCAACTCACCATCGACTGTTATTGGAAAATGTTCAAAATGTTCAAATGTTTATACATTTAATTTAAAATTAAATGTATGAACATTTTTCCGTGATTGGTTTCGAATTTCCGATTATGACAAAATCTGTTATAAGAAACTACCCGGTACAAGCAACTGTTTTCTTCCACTGCAGGTGTTGCTTATAACAAGAGTTGACTGTAGAATTATGACTTTCAACTCCATATAGGCTAACATTAATTCCATTCAACTCTATCCAGTATTTCCACGCGTTGGAAACTAATTGGCTTCTTTGGTCCACTCTCAATCTATCAGACTTTCCAGTGTAAATCATGGCTCATCGCTCAAGAAAATAGTTCCGAAGAGATTCCGTACTTGAAATTATTAATAATACAGCATTAACGAAATAGGTTTGTTTATCGCCAATAAGAACAGGATTTTTTATGAAAACATGATATTAAGAGCTAATTCATGGTTTAATATGATTCCAGTGGGCATATTAATCTGGAATTTCCTGGGTCTCGGTTCAAAGTGCTGACATATGCGACATTGCTTGGATTTATCCGTAATCAAATCTCGTGTCTCAGGCGAATATTGAGAAGCCTTCATCCGATTTCTTTTTCTGCCCTTGACTTGTAGATATTCAACTTGGCCAGTAGCTCCGACTTGGTCTCCAAGAAAAACACGTCCGATTTTGCGGTGAAGTCATCGCTGATAGCCAGAGCATATCGACTTCCCCAGGTGGATACAGTATACATCTGGCCAGTGATGTCGAGGTGTATGAGTTCCAAAGGACGGTGCGTGTATTCTGCACCAGGCACGAAGGGAGACACCTCGGCCTTTCCATTTGCGCAGTGTACACATAAAAGGCGCTGCAACAAACTGAGTGAAGAACTCCGAACGTCGGGGAAGGTTCGGCGAGCTTGAGGTAGCGCTTGGGACTCGGATGTCCGGTTCGGCAATTCCAGTAAAGAATTATGTCCCTCTTGCTCTTCGAAGTTGAAGGCTTTGGGCAGAGTAGCAATTACCCACATATTCTGCAAACGTCAGCAGATAATACGTGCCTGCCATAACTGAATGTGCACAACCCGAGATGGGTTGCTCCATTATGTAGAGGCAGCCTCTAATATACGTCCTGTACATGACTTGATTCGATATATTAGACTTGATAAAACATGTGCTTGTTCCATTCTTGGCAGGTGGTTCACTTAAGAACAATATGTTTTATTCTTGGGTTAGGAGACCAACGGAGAGTATGTTGGTCTTGAGCTCAGGAGTGTGGTAGCCCTCTATACTGCTTCCTCCATTCAACGGGACCTGAACAGTTCCCTTCTCTACTAAGATAGACTCACCGCTGCGGTAGAAACACTCGTATTATCGAGCATCTCGTAGCTAACGAAAGACTTTCGGGGGAAAAGAAGTGGTGTGTACCACCACTTTCAAGCAGAGCGTTGGGGCTGTTCTCCTGGCCACCCTTTGCAACGGTGCTTCTGAACTTGAGCTGTACCATAAAACCGAATGGAGGGTTGTTAGGGCATTGGTTTCCTTCATATCCTTGACCGAAGTGCTGACGTGGAGGGTAGCTTTCCTGAACAATGCTGGCCTGCGGCAGGTTGCTCTGAGTTGGAAGAGCAGAACTCGGCTGAGCAGGCCCATACCTTGGGGCGTTCCAGTTTCCCTTCTGATAAGTTGGGTACTGCTGGTCGCGCCCAAAACCGTTCCCACGTCCGCCTCGAAATACGTATCGAAATTGGCCGCGACCTCGGCGAGATCCTCTGAAAGGATGACTGCAACCATGGACAGGCCCAGATCTCTCTTGGCTGAGCAAATAGCCTGCAGCATAATGAACAGACTCTTCGCAGACATAACAGTTACTTTCATATATTTCTTCCTTTTATTGGTGTCTGATGTGCAATTTTGGAGATGTTCTCCTTGTGCTGTATTAGTGCTTACAGTAGTGAAATCGGCACGGACACTGCACTTCCATCGACAGAGCTGATTTTGGTGATATTTTTTGGTCTGATTCACTGCTAACCAGCAGGCACTGTACAGTACTGTACAGTAAGGGCAATTTTCGCTTGTCGCCCACTATTATTGCGGGTACTGTATAACCACCCGAGGGGGCTTACGGGCTTGCAATCTGGAATACTCGGCCCCCAAATTGGACCTTATATTTTCGCATGTGAAGGGCACCTATTGGGCCAAGTGTCGAATTTACTTATCTCTAACTTGGATATTCCTTACTTGGCTGACCCTAACTTCACTCACCCCGCCGTCGTAGATAACCCTAACCTTCCTAACTAGTATTTATATCTACCTGGTCACGAGGGCCCCAGATTAAACAGCCATCGTGGTGTTGTCGCTGAACTTGACTCCCAACTTCCGCCTTTGCGGAAACCTTGCCAACGGCAACTTTAGCTATAGCCACGTTTATCCGCCCGGGTCCCCCTTTGTATTCCCCCCTCTCTATCCAATATTATTATACCCCTTTTGTTGTTTATTTGTGGTACTTACTCACACTTGGCGCCCCGGACTCCTGCTTCTTTATACAAATAGGAACTTCAAGGTTGTCGTTGGTGACAACATCCTTATCCCCAAAGGAGATATACAGCACTGCTGACCCACTACTACATCTTCTTTGTCCAGTATTACACCCCTGGTGTCTACGGTTCCTTGAAATCGATCCATACCAAGTTTCTAGCATTCCGCGGACCACGGTCCGGCCGTAAAACCCGGAGGACAAGTATACCGTCCAGCCGTCCAATGAATTACCCCGCTCTTCCAACCCCATTTCTCCTCGCCGTCGGCGAGCTGTGCTACTTCATCGCAGGGTGCTTAAAGAGAAAGAGGGATAGCGAACACCCTGTGGGTCTTGGTGTGTGTGTGTTGGTTTTCTCATTGTATGACGGTGTTCCGTTCCTAGATGAGAAGAACTGCGCACCGCGCATTGCACTACAATTACTCCTTGGGGTGTCCGTGAGGATACAGCTGTCTTAGAATATTTGTGGCGGGAAAATTCTCCAGCAACGACAACAACCAGTTCGTCGTAGGAAATATCACTGGCCTCTGAGAACATGGCCAGAGGTACGAATGATTCTGGTAACGTATTGATTAGGTTCGATGACTTCTCTTGTTCTGTTATAAGAGAGTCAAACGAGGTGATCTTGCCAAGTATATCGTTAAAATTTTCAACTTGATTCTCCCATAGCTCGGATTTCTTGAAGCGAAGCTGGTCAAGTTCACTCTGGAAGTTCATAACCATTTGCATATTCGATGTTGTGTATAGGCAGTACAAAGATTACCATAACTCTTTAGCATTTTTATTATCGTCGTCAACTAAATGGCTAACTTGTTCCAAAGGTCCGGCTCCCGGGTAGCGGATGATCGCTGTTTTCGCTTTGATCACAGCTTCAAACCACTTCTTCCTGACGGCTGCTAAATCCTTGGAGGGCTCTTACTGTCGCGAATCTGGTCATGGAGCATCTACATGCGGGAAAAATCCTCCCGAGATCATCGTTGCACCCTTTGCGGCCTATTTGGGCATTCTGAGGTTACATGATGGACTGCGGCGAGAAATAAGGCTTCCGGTGCTTTGGAAGATCGAGAAAGGAAAGAAGAACATCGGATGCGGTTCAAGTCAACGTTGTCCGTGAAAGCCAGTCGGATACTGATGAAGAAATCGAAGAGATAGTTAACGCACCGAAGAAAAATGCTGAATGAGAAGCTTTGCTGAAAGAACCTCGTCAAGAAGATCACTGGGGAATTCCTGTATCCTACCTGGTGTATAATCCGCAACAAGTACGAATAATTCCTCCCGTTCCGCCGGCAGAAGAATTACGTGTTTTGGGTTGAGCAAGGAACAAAAAGAGGGAAAAAAAAGTAACGAATGGTGCGAACAAGCTCCGAGAATACGTCGGAAAGTATGACCTCGTCGCTGAGCTTGCAAATTCCAACTGCCGACTCACGTTCGGTAAACTCCTTCGAGGGAATGCTGACGGAGCGGCGGAGGTAATGAGAAGGATGTTAGGAAGGAATAAAATGCCCATAATTGCTGTCGCTGCTGAAACAGGACCACGCTCGCCGTGATTAGAGCAGCTCAAGGTTTATGGTACGGAAGTATGGGCGATTTTTGACTCTGGATCCATACTGGACGTAATTTCTGCGGATTTCTCTCGACTCCTCTGCCTATCGATGGACTTAATGTCGAAGATAATTACCGTCACGAACGGAGATAGCGCCTCCTGTGTCGGTTCGTTGCCCATGGTTCCCACCACCTCTTGGGACCAAGTGGTCAAGCTGGAATACCTGGCGGTGGAGGTCGCTATTTTATCTAGATATTGGTCTCCCAACTCTCTCGGCAATGTGGGCAAATTTAGACTTCGGGATCGAAAGTGTTCGTCTCCTCATTGGATCGGAAGAAGCTTTACTGCCTTTGGAGCCTGATACAAAATACACTGAGAAACAGTTGATGCGGGTGAAGTCATAAGAACGCCTAGCGAAGGCTTCAACTCTGACTCTGACGCTGGCCCGAAGTCCGCTGACACTTCAGAAGAAGAACTGGTCCTGGCGATCCGGGAAAACATTTACGAAAGCCCCGGCAACTCTGATAAAGAACTAGCCGATAAGTATGAGCCGCCGTCGAAGAGGGGGGCGACGAAAGACGGAAACGAGAAGGAGGAGATGAAAGGGGCACTTCGAGCCAACCTTGCTCATCTTCCTTAGTAAACACAAGAAAGCATAAACTGCTCACTCCGTGACACTGAGAGAGTCGCATGAGCGATCGAGGAGCTCCGTTCCGCATCGATACCGACGAAACATGTATCGAAGCTGAAGGTATATATCAATCTACGACAGGGCTCGCCGAATGTCTTCAAGCCACAACAAAATCGCTCGAAACGAGATCGATAACATGCTTGATGCAGGAATTATCAGTCCAGCCTCTTCAGCCTGGTCGTTTCCTCTCTTAATTGTGACGAAGAAGTACGGTAAGCCCCGCTTCTGTGTGGACTACAGTGCGCTGAACCGACTAATGAAGGCTGACCGCTGGCCGTTGCCCAAGATCGAAGAAATATTCGATGACTTGAAGGAAAGCTCCGTCTTTACAACACTGGACCTCTCCGCAAGATATTGGCAGATCCGCATGAGCGAAGAATGTAAAGAGATGACTACCTTCGTATGCCGCTTTGGCACATTAAAGTTCGAGTTGATCCCTTTTGGCCTGATGAACGCGCCGTCTGCATTCCAGCGAATGATGGATTACACATTGAGAATGATGGATTACACCTTGAGAGATATACCCTTCGCTCGAGTATATCTAGACGACGTTTTTGTGTTCTCCACCACGATCTAGGAGCATGTTATACACCCTTATGCCGCCTTCGGAGCTATTAGAAAGGCCGGACTCAAGTTAAAAATCGAAAATTGTGCCTTTGCAAAGACTATTGCCAAGCTATTCTGCCATTTCATTGGCACAAAAGTAGTGCACGTCTATCAAGAGAAGATCATTGCTATCAAGGAGACACTAGTACCAAGAAACACAACTGAGCTCCGGAGTTTCCTCGGCTTATCCGGTTATTATTGCCGCTTTATCTAGGATTTCGAGGGCATATCTGCCGCTCTTTATGCCGCAACTTTCGGAAATAAAAATTTAGCAGGACAGAAGAAATGAAGGAAGCTTTCGAGGTGCTGAAGGATAAACTAACATCCCCGCCGGTGCTAGTCTTCCCCGACTTCGACGCACCGTTCATCGTGAAAACTGATGCCTGCAGTTTCGCCGTGGGAGCAGTGCTTTCTCAGAAGAAAGATGATTGATAGGTACACCCCGAGCAATATGCAAGTCGCACCATGGAATCCGCTGAGCGGAACTATTCCACGTGTGAAAGAGAAGCTCTAGCAATCATCTTCGCACTCAGGAAGTTCCGAGTTTATTTGATTTCGACAGAGCCCTTCAAATTCATAACCGACCGTCGGACCGTTCTATACGCCTTTAAGAAGAGCGACGTGTACAGAAGATTGCCCCGATGGCTAGACTTTCTAGCTGAATACGAGTTTCAGGTGGGATATCGTCCGGGCACAAGGAATGGAGCTGCCGACTATCTTTCACACGTCGTGCACGAAGGGCTCAGAGGCGCCCCAAATGTCGACGATAGAGACCTTGTTGGTGCTGTGAACTCTGTGTGCTCGTCCGAGACTCTCGTTCTAGATCCATATTTGGTTGATTTAGCTCGCTACATCGAAGGAAAAAATATTCAAGAACAAGATACGTCTAAGCGCCGCCCCATAAAAAGCGCCGCAAAACACTTCATGGTGAGGGAAAGAAAACTGCTGAGGCGTACGAAGAATGGGCTCCGTGCGATCCCGACAATCAAGGACTGGCCCGGGATTCTGAAGACATTCCACGACAAAGTGGGACAGTGGGATGGGGAGACGTCAAAAAATTTCGTCATCAACCGATAGTGGTGGCCTTAAGTCCACCGGAAATTTCAAGACTACCTGAAGAGCTGTGAGGGATTTCAAAAGGCCACGCCCCTGATCCCTTATTGAACTACGCTGGGCATTCCGCTCACGAATATCTTCGAGACCTACTCTATAGACTTCGCTGGACCCTTCCTAAGGTCAAAGAGGGGAATCAAATTCCTTCTTTTCGCCGTCGCGCATCTGACGGACTGGCCAATTGCCACCGCAACGGAGACCGTATCCGCAGAAGTCGTTAACGCATTTATGAAAAAGGAGATCATTTCCCTTTTTGGCCCCCTAAAGACCTTCGTATCTGAAAATGCTGGATGTTTTACAGTCGCTACACTCGTCACCTTTATGAAGCAGAATGTAGTCGAGTGCAGCACAGTCCTGTCCTATGTTTCGATGTCAAACGGCCGAGCCGAAAGAATGATGCGCACTATAAAAAACGGATTAAAGAAGATGTTGATCGGACATGGATCCGACTGGGACCAGTTGCTCCCGTACGTTTTTTTATGGCTACCGCCGTCGACGACTTGGAACAGGTGCCTCCCGTTCGAGCTCAAGTTCGGAGTGTTACAGCGCATGAATCCGTCTGACCCTGCTTCGTTGATAAAAATAACTTCAGAAGATCATCGACGGCTACCTTAGCACTTTTCGCGACGAGGGCCGATATGCAGATGCAGCGGAAATGTTGGGAAGTTGGAGCGGTACAACCCCGAAAGTGTAATACTGGAGACTGGGTTTTGGTCGCACATGTAAAAACCCTAACGTCCACGGCTAAGTGGACGGCTTCCAAATTCCGTTTCTTCGGACCGTGTCGCATTTGGAAAGCTGCTCACTCTAGTTACTGTTACCTACCCCTCTTACTGGGGTAGGCATTCTCCACGGGTTATCCATGCGAGGCGCCTGGTTCCCTACTCTTTGCGCCTGTTTTTCCTTCAGAGTTATTTCAAGAAGCCGTCTTATAGACGACGGACCGTATTTATCTGATGTTTGTCCAATGTGTTCTTGTTTGTTCTTCTGTCACTTTTTTATCATCTAAATACAATTTAAATTCATCAGGTTTTTCCAAATCCAGAAAACTTCTGCTGAAATATGAAGGCTACTTGAAAGCAAAACAAAAGGTTTCCGATCAATAGAAACCGTCAAGGACTGTAATATCCTGACAAAGACACTTGTCGGCAGAAGACGAAACGTCTCCGTCGCAATTTAGTGAGAAAAGGCTCTCATCTGCCAACTTTATTCGATATTTTGTCGTTTAGTTGAATTACATCTTTTAACGTTTCTATTCCTTTTTTCGGATTTTTTCGTGATCTATTTCTTGGCAAGAGATAACTTGTGCGAAGACGTTCATCCGCCCGTATGCGAAAAGCCTTCCCCGTCAATTCAATACGTGATTACCTCCCTCCCGTTGAATTCTCCGCGTTTTATTTGGTCTTCGCCATCGTAGTGGTCCATGGGGGATTTTTCGGATGGGTCTGAAGTTGTATGAACCCCGCTCGTATTGAAACGAACTGAGCAGTCCCAAAGGCTTTATCTGCCCTGAATCTAGATACGTTCAGAGTGGGGACGGCACCGCGTGTGGGGAAGCTGAGGTGTCTGAAAGTGGCGATTGACAGTGCTAGGGTCGAAGTGACGCGCTGGAAATATTTGGAGCGGAGGATATGGAGCTGGAACGTGAGGGTAGACGGGGGCCAGTGAGTTCCTGTGTCACCCCAAGTCAATGCTATGCGGTGCGCCGGGCTTCCATCTGGGTCGGGATGGTGTTGGCGGCTCCTGAAGGGTCACTAAAATCTGCCCTTTTTCGCTACTTACATGACGCTTTTGTTCTCAGTTTTTGGTACGTTGTCAGCTACTGTACTCTAGAGTTATTTTTCATTATTTTCTACAGTATTTTAGTTATTTTTTAATGATTGTCGGCCTCGCTGTGTGTCCGGAACGGTCAGCGACACCCGCGATTGCCATACAGTATAAACAGTGCTGGCCGTTGGCGGCGGGGGTGACGGGGAGAGGTGAGACGACATGACAGAACTCCCACTCCTATAGTCGCCAACGTTTCAAATTTCTACAATTCCGACCCTATTGGCGAGGAGTGTCAAGAGGTCCCCTTTGTCCTTACAGTTTGTGGACTGGTGCCAACTATGACCCATAGTTTTCAGGACCCTTTCACACCGCCAATTAATACAGCTTGATTGGATTGTAACCAAACGTTCCACTGTAAGTAAACCTGCGGCTGGTATTACTGCACATAGAGTTGTTCCGATTGCTGAGGTGCGGCAAACCTAGTTCGCTCGTTACTCGGCGAGACTCGTCCAGAATAACGCCAGTTGTTTGTGGGCAGTAGATTTGGGCGAACCTTAATGCTACAGCGAGTTGGTTCGAGAGAACCTTCGTTTCCGGGTAAATCAGACGCTACACAAAGGGGGGGGGTTTTGGGGTGCTTTACTGATTAGGGATGCAGGACGGCTATTTTCCGAAGGCTAATGGGACAAGTCTGTGTAATGGAGAGTCTGGGAATGAGGCCGAGTCATGAGGTACTACCTCACAGGGCTGCTACACAAAGTAGGCCTCTACTCCTTAATTTTTAGCTCAATCCTACCTACTGTACCATGAATACAAATACAGAGGACTCCCAACCGTTCCATTACTCGCTGTAAACCAAACCAATTTTCCTAGCTTCTCCAACTAGTGTGGTCAACTTGCTAGCCAACGGGAAGGCCCCTGCGGCTATATCGGCATGGATCGCAGGTGCGCCGCTCACAGCACTCCTAAAACCAGACGGGGAAATCAGACCGATCGCCGTGGGCGAGACCCTCCGTCGCTTGGTGGGAAGATGTTTGCTGACTTGCATTCCGAGAAGGCTTCCGAATACTTCCAGCCACTACAGTTGGGAGTAGCAACGTCAGGAGGATCTGAGGCAGTTGTCCACGCTGTACGGCGACTTTATGAGGAGCATGGCGAATCGGCAGAGTATGCACTGTTAACCGTTGACCTTCAAAACGCATTCAACCTGGTCAGCCGAAGTGCGTTTTTGAAGGAGGTCGAGGAGAGGTTCCCGGAGCTCTTACCTTGGGTCAATCACACGTACGCGGTAAACCCGGGTCATCTGTGGTGTGGGGATGATATGCTCCGGAGTGTGGTAGGCGTGCAGCAAGGGGATCCTCTGGGTTCACTTTTATTCTCCCTTGTGCTGCAAAAAGTGACGCGGGAACTGAAAACCCGCCTGGAAAATGTGGCCGACACCACAGGCAGGCCTTCTCTACTCCTTCAGCTATGGTACTTGGACGATGGGTATATAGTGGGCACCCATGAAGCCATTCGGAGGGCACTACAATACCTCTCTTCTGCGGAGGTGCGTGCTTTGGGTTTGCACCTCCGCATGGATAAGTGCGCCGTCTGGTGGCCAACCGCTCCCCCCCCGTCTGTTCAGCAGTCCTTCCCAGCCGACCTTCGCCAGGACTATAGTGAAGGGACAAAAGTGCTTCGCGCCCCAATCGGATCGGACCTATTCGTGGAGCGCGAGTTCTCAAAGCATGTCGCTTCACTGAAGCCTCTCCTCAGCGCTTTGTTAACCCTGGAGGACACTCAAGTAGCTCTCCATCTACTACGGACCTGCTTCGGCGTATGTCGCATTAACTACCTCCTACGTGTAGTTCCCCCTCATTCCACTGCTAAGGGGCCGCGGAATTCGATTCCGCTGTTGAAGCTACACTGCGGGGGTTGATGGGCGGGGTTCTGGACAGCAACACTTTTCGGGAATTACAACTCCCAGTGGCGCCCTTCGGCCCCTCAAGCCAACTTTTGGCATTGGGCTTCGCTCTGCGAAGCTCACTGCGGCGGCTGCGTTCCTTTCCTCCGTGTCCCTCACGCGTGCCCTTTGCTCTACCCTTCTGGCTGTGCTACCGAACACTGCTCTTCATTCATACAAATCCGCAGTTCGGGCGCACGACGACTGGAAGACACAAGTGGCACCCGAGAAGGTGGTCCATTTCACGGCTATCGACCCAGTGCAGAGGTTTGGGCAGGGCCAACTCGTCCGCCCAGATGAGGAAAAGGCCTTTGATGCCATGCCGAAGGGGATGAGAGGACTGTTGCATTCCGAGCCTCGTTGTCAGTGGAGGGTTGCAAGGACTGGCTGTCATGCCAACCGGCTCCGGGGTTGGGTACCTACATCCCGGACCGCAATTACAAGACGTGGTTGCAGTTCTATTGCAGAGTGCCACTGTTTCCTCCAGCCTCGAAATGCCACAAAGGGGGATGCACGACCCTCATGGATCAGTATGGTGACCACGCGCTGTGCTGTGCCTATGGATCCACACGCGGGTGGCGGCATAACTCGCAGACACGTTTGTTTGCTGCAGATCTCTCCAAAGCTGCCCGACACCCTGTCCTCGAGCCGCCACAACCCGGCCATGCAGTTCGCCCAGACATCAAGGCGCTTGGAGAGAACGGGGGCACGGACTATTACGATGTAACCGTTATCCATCCCCTGACCCCGCCCGACTTCCCCCCTGGCGCGATGCCCACTCAAGCCCCTTAACCATGCTCGCCTGGGCAAGGACACTCGCTTTGTGGAGTTGATACGTTCCAAGGGTCCTGGGCATCGCTTCATTGCCCTTCCACTCTCCACGTTGGGGGGCTGGCACCCTTCCGCTCGGGACTTCGCCAACCGGGTTGCGAATGGCATTGCCGCACGGGCAGCCGTTCCGATTGCTGATGCGCAGCGAACATTGTTCGCTCGTCACGCGGCGAGACTCGTCCAGAATGACGCCAGTTGTTTGTTGGAAGGAGGCTTGAGCGACACCTAGGCTACAACTTGAAATTGTGTATACAGTGTATTCCAGGGAACCTCCGTTCTGAGGGTATGTACAGTAAGTGGTTACCCTCCTTACAGTAGTCCTAGTCTGTGATTGCTCCTGGCAGGAAAATTAAGCATACCAACCCATTCGACTGTAAGCCTCATTCACCCATTCAAGTAAAAACCAATTTTCCCCCCTACTGTACCATTGATCCTTGACCATAAAAATCCAACTTGTTCCCCCGTTTTAAACACGGCTCGCCTGACACGATGTCACATGCTTTAGATACGTGCAGTACCGTTTCCTTCACTGTAATACAGCATGTATCATTGCACTGCCCTTCCCCTCACTACAATTTGTACAGCAAAAACGGGTACCTACACCGGTTGTTACCAAGGATCACAAAATCTTAAATGAGTTCATATCATCTCATATCACCTCTGAGAATCATTACGCAAAATTTTATTTCTGACTAGATATTTTATCACATGATTCTCAAGATTTAATTTTGCTTAGCTCCACTTTGGCCTCCTTGTACCGAACCGCACTTACGGTAACGTCTACTTTTCAATCATTAGACTACCCCAAGTTTTTCTCCTTATGGTATTCCAGTGGTTCAAACCGTTTGAAGTATTTTCAAACATATTTTTAATTTTAAAATAATGATTACATATCATTTCTTTCTTTTCTCTTTTAAAAAAAGGTGCAATAGAACGGTTTTGGAAAGTTCAAGGCATTATTTGCGGCGACACTCGACGTTGGCAGTGACCCTCAAAGGGGCTTGCCTGCTGGGTGGCCCTCATCGACCCTACAACAATGGATATTACGTTGCTTTGAAAGCCACTCTACGGATTTTAGCCAACATCTCCATTACAGTGCATCAACCTCACCTAATTTCCTCCCTTCCCCCTTTTTGAACTCAATTCAGTGCATCGAGTTTATTGTATTGTATTTGGATAAGTGCAGAGTTGATCTGTAAGCCATGCATCCGATCTTCGCACGTAGCGTTGATACCGTTAGCTCCCACACCGCGTCTGTGCAGTACTAACTGGTCCGACTATTCAGCAACAAGCGGTCGGGCAGCCACTTGAGTTAGTTCCACCTGACTCAGTCTCCTATGCAGTCCCCAACACACAGAACTTTCCACCCGCGCATCGGAAAATAGCCGTCCTATTCCCTAATCAGTAAAGCATCTCCAATTCCCCTCCGCCAATTACCGACTCATACGAGGGGTTACGAGTTATTCATGCTAACGAAGGACCTTTGCCAAGAGCGAACCGGATGTGAATATTGCAATCACACGTGATCCAGTTAGTTCTTAACTCAATAGTCGGTCAGTGAGTGTACACTCTAGAAACATTATGAGTAAACTATTCAGTTATATGGACCTACTTACTCGTTGAATCTCTAATAATATCTAGCCATAATGCACAGTCACCACTAGCGTGTATATGGAGGGAAACGGTTGGGTTGTTGAATACTTGAAAGATGGGGGCGACTGTGTCCCAGGATTTGTACTGTACAGTATTATGCAGGAATTTGGCAATCATTTTTGAATTTAATGCACGCATCCGTAATTCCACGATTTACGCATCTGCCACCATTGCCCTTACCTGATACGTAAAGTGCTGTACAGTAGTACAGCACTACACAGTACTAGCGCTAGTAGCGGAGAAATGGCAGGCACAGTGTTGAATTTCTGGGATTGGTAGTTCCCGGTGCCGCATTAGTCCCTACCATTTGAATAGATTTACAAAACATAAAGTAAAGATGATTACACATTTGAATAGCCGCCTGTACAGATTCTCTGTGCTTTCTTGATTGCTAACTATTCAACCCCCTTGCCAATCTTTGTCCTATTCTTACCTCCAATAGCAGAACGGTGACAAACTATTAGTTTGATTCTTGCGAGGAAAAACTGAAAGCAACTCTGGCCATTTTTCGATAAGGGGGAACGTTTGAGTTGTTTACTAAATTTTAGTGGTAAGAGGAATGTTACAGCCTGTGCTGTGTGGCGGCGGCGGAGGAAATACTATCGATAATGCCGTAGTGTTCCTTTTGAAATAGATCTGAGGAAGGTTGAAATACAGTACAGATAGGTTGAGATATTGTACCTTTTGTTCATGATACCCATGAACAAGAGGACACATCACAAGGGCTCGAAATGCAGAATTTTTCTTTAATGTCTTCAGCTTTAAGGGGGGAAAATGGCGTGCTTTACTGATTCGGGATGCAGGACGGCTGTTTTCCGAGGACTAGGGGGGACAGGTCTGTGTATTAGAGAGTCTGAAAATGAGGCCGAGTCATGAGGTACGACCTCACAGGGCTGCTGCAGTGACTGCCACACAGGTCAGAATAATGAGATACTTTATTGCACCTAGCAACTAAACGATACTGTACTACCGAGACGATATTTACTCATTGCTTTTCTTAGGTGTGTACCAATGTCGCACTCCGAAAGGCTCGTACCAGTGCTCTTCTTATTGCCTTTTCCGCTGCAATGCCACGGAGAAACTCAGTGACTTGTGCCACAGTGTCAACAATTGTACCGTACCTGAGGCCATTTTCCAGCATTCCTTACGCACAGTACAGTATAGTCCGTCGATTTATGACTCAATTTGTAATTGCGTATAGGGGGAAATTTGGGGTGTTTTTAATGCATGAAAAATATGGTCAGCTGTTCCCTAAGGGATGTCGTGATGGTAAAGGCTTACAATGTAAAGGGTTGGCGGGAAGTTGTCAAAACGCTAGAAAACTGACGGGAGGCCGGCCAACAGGCACGCTGCATTGGACATTACTGCTGCTGCGGCATGACGCTGTGTTAATATTTCTTTGACCTTTGCGTAGGTCTCCCTTGCCCTCGTAGCGACGTTGCGTGCGACGTCGGTTAGCAACGCGTGGCGTCCGGGTGCCATCCCCCGAGGGTAGAGATAGGGACGGGCACTAGCCTACTTCCGGCGGAAGACGCGATAAAGGACTCGTATCTTCTGTGTTTCGCCGTTCTTGCCGCGTTAAGCGAGGTGAGTGGGTTGAATGTCCTCACTCTCCTGTTCGAGGGCGCTAGTGGGTTGACAAAGGTGACGTCGAAGAAGTCTGTTCTGCCGGTTCGTCCCATTGCGCGAATATCAGGTCTTGTGCGGTGGACCCCTTCTCGCGGCTCGATGACTGGATGTCGCGCGGCTTTCATGAGATCGCTTGCCAATAAACGAACCTGACAGTCGTGTCTTCGCGTCCTCTCGCCCCCGTGTAAGCAGTGCAACAGATGGTCGCCGAAACAGTCGAGAGTTTCGGGGCAGTTCCGCTTGGGGCATGGTGTTTCCGGAGGGAAGAGCGGGACTTGGCAATAGTATTGGAACCATATTGAGAATTCTCTTGGTTCAATGCTAGTCTTAAGGCCCGGAGATGGGGTGCAGTACACCCAATCTTTCGCGCCGGGGAGCCCCATGGAGGCACGGAAGGCCTGCCGTCTATTGTCGCCCACATCGATCTCCTCTTGCACCCGCTCGTGGATGGCGTCCGATAGTGTCTTCTGTGATGGTGTTTTGTTTGAGCAGAGGGCACTAAAGGGGATAATCCTGGACTGGGAGCAAGAGAGGGACCAAATCTGGTGCGCCTCGACGATGTCTCGGTACGTTGAGAGATCCGTAATTGCCGCTGGGAGGAGGGCTGCACACAGCCTGTTGGACGCTGCGCTGGAGGCGAGGAAGGCTGCAGCTGCAATTGACTTCGCCGAAGTGAGTCCAATTCCCAGTGATGGCTTCTTGGCGGTGATCGGTTTCATGGGCAACTGCAGTTCTCGAAATATGTCGGGGTCGAGGACGCCCCCAGCCAGTGTGCGCACACAGTTCTCCATCATTGCATCGAATATTGCAGCGCCTTCCGCAGTGCAAGCTGGTGGCACCACCCGTAACAGGTATCCGAGCTTACAGACCCCGAAACAGTTGCGCAGGAGCTGGAACGCGATGTGCGTGTTCCCCAAGGCGATGATAGTGTCGAGGAACGGCTTCAGGGACTTCACATGGCCTGTGAAGTGCTGTTGGGTAAACCGGTTGGTGCCAAACGGAGCGTTCAGGACAACTGTGCCCTCGCTGTACTCCTGTGTGAGTTCTGTTGGATAGAGGCGTTGCACTGACTCCAGTGGTGGAGTTGGCCACCAGATTCTGCATTTCGGCACTGCTAGGTGCAGACCCCGAGCTGTGGCCTCTGGCGATGACAAGATGTCCAGTGCCTTGCGGAGCTGGTCGTGTTTTGCGATGATGTACGCATCATCATGGTACCAGAGTTGGAACAGCAGGTTGCCGAGTTGCTGCTCTTCGTCATCCCCTGATTTCAATAACCGTTGGATTTTGAGGATAACGGGGTGCAGCGCAAGATCGAAAAGGAGCCCACCGAGATTGTCCCCTTGTTGCGTTCCTTGCACGCTCCGGATTATATGGCTGCCAAACCACAAGAAAGCGGGCTCATGTGCATAGCAGTATGCCACCCACGGGAACAGGTCGGGGAACTGGTGTTTGACTGCTGCCAGGAAAGCTGTCCGACTGCACAAATTGAATGCATTTTTGAGATCGACAGTCAGCAATGCGTATTCGGAGGTGTGCCCAAACTTCTGTACGACCCTTCGGACTCCATGGACGACGGTATCAGTGCCGGATCGGGTAGCAATGCCAACCTGCAGCGGTTGTAGGTATTTAGCTGCTCTCGGGGAGGCTCTTGTCATCAGGCAACTACCAGTCAATCTGCGCAGCGTTTCTCCTACGGCTATTGGCCTGGGTGTCCGGTCTTTTTGGCCAAAGGGGTTAGGGGCGCTCCAGCTATCCAAGGTGCAAGAGCGGCTGGGGCCTTGCCGGCTGCTAGGGTGTTCACCATTTTAGACAAGGCTGCCAAAAATCCGGACGGGCCAGATGAAGACGGGGCTCGCAGAAGTTCGACGAGGTGGCAAGGTTTGAGACCGGAACCCCCGCAGAGGAACCTGGTTTAAACCCACGAACAGCATCGAGCACCTCCTTCTCCGTGAAGTCGCGGAAGGGCGAGATATTGTCTAGAGGGGTGTGGTGCGCTGCCTCGTCGTTGGGAGCTTGCTGCGGGTGCTTCGCGAGGAGTGCCTGGACGACCTCGGGGGTGGGTGGTAAGACGCCCAACGAGCCGAGCGCCTGTGCTGCCTTTCCATATGCCCCCTCCTTGGCCAGTTTAGTAGCTCTGCTGATATTGCGTATAGTGAATCTATCCATATCGAGTCCTAAATCGATAGCTGAAAGAATATACAGGCATCGGTGCATTAGTTGTTCACACGGGGATATGTTTTAGTTAAATATCTTTGCACTCAACTGAACAAGATTACGTATACTTGCACAAGATACACTGCGAGACGGCAATATAGTACTAAGCGCCCACATTCCTTCTGCTAGTAACAACGCTTCAGCAGGGCTCCCAACCATTACACCACTCGCAGTAAACCAACCCCATTTTTTCCCCTTCTGCTTTGATACTTTGATATTTAGAGGCATAATCACAGCAGGTTTTCCAGGGTAACTATGTAAAGCTTTGTAAATCACCAATATGCTGCTTGAAGATTTCTTTGACGCAGTCTCGGTCGGCACTGCAGTATTGAAATACTATAGTGACTATACAAGTTGACCGGGTATCCGCCGGCTTATCTGTTACCGTAAATAGCACCCCTCCTGTTCCCCGAGTTGGTATTAGTCAATTTAGGACAAGCTTCCCCTTTTTGACAATTCTCAATACTGCTTTGTTTACCACTGCATTCGTTTCTCTTCCTTTGAAGTGCTCACTGCAGGCAATTAGAGAATTTGGCCTTCTACGCAAATTCTACGATCAACTGCAATATCATGAGTCAGCATTAGTTTTCTGGTGTAGCTCAGCGAGAAGGGGTAAACCAATATCACTTTTTACAAGCCTCGTTCAGATGAACGAAAGGGCGCTATGTAGTAAACCTCTCCTTGTAACTTAGGGATAAGCGGTGTGGGTGCACTGCAACTGATGAGAAGTCGCTTTCGACTTGCCTAGCCCTAATTCCTTTTTGCTCAATTCTCAGCGCGCAACAATACACTTTGAACTCCGGTGATACTCACACGACTCCTCTCCACTTACTGGCATCCCGATGCATTTTCTGTTTGTCACAGGCTTGACAAAATCTGTTACGAATAGAGCCCTGGTGAATTCCATAGGCCGGAATCGATTCGTTTGTAACGGCATGCCGCGCTAGTGGTCTCCTCCAACGCCGACTGTTTGTCGCCTAGTCGCTCTACGTATAGCACTGCCCTTCAAAGTGCCACTGCATTTGGAGTCATATTCAGTGCGCTTCTGCATTATATATCGGATATAACTTCCAAGAGTAAAGCACCCAAACCTTTTCCTTCTGCACTTGTGGATCCCTGATTTGGTGCTTGCTACATGTGGCAACATGGTACCTCCAATTACAGTGAGCCCTTGCATTTGGCTCTGCACTCAGAATGGAAGCACCGGAACTAGCACTTTCCTCCTCCGGGATGCTGCAGTAAAATGTATGCCTCTTCCTCTAGAATGAGATACGAGAACCAGCGCTACGGCATACCAACTGCTTTCCTCCGCAGAATCAGCCGTGCATAAACCACAAACCGGGGAGCGTTGTTGCTCCCATATAACTGCGTCAGAAAGCCTTACGGTTAGCATAATGGTTGTCTTGAGTACTTTAGGATTGTTAGGATTACATGCAATTGCATGAAACATACAGTTTGGTCATTTAGACATGGCCGCACGTGCATTTGGTCGCAGCGAGGCATTATAAACATCAAATGAATCGTCCTCACAACATTTGTTGTGTGCAGGTGATTAACTCCCTAATACTCTAGAGCTAGTAATTTGGAACTGTATATATGTGGGTTGAGCTATCCAAAGTCACTGAACTAATAATAAGTAATGAGTACGAAATACTTGGCCTAACATCTAAGTTCTACCAAAGCCGAGACTAACACCTTGACTGTGGTGTTCTTCGTACCTGGTTTAATCACCTGTTTCGTTCAATCTGTACCATAATAATCACAAGGATAAAGGATAATATAACTTACGAGAGTGAAACATCCAGACTTTACCACCAACCAACCGCTGTCACTTTTCCATCAATTCCACCAGCCCATCAGAGACCTCCACGCTTTACCCCGCCTGTTTATAGTATCCATGGATTTTTGTAGATGGAATGAAGACGTTTGCCATCATCTACAACTTCACTGTGTAGTGAATCCTTGAAATTGGCTTGCGCTTCGCTCTTCTTTACTATTCTGTAATTAAATAGAACCAATACATCGTTCAGGAATATATCGACTTTTGCCGGGATTACTACCAGCTTTTTAGGAATGTTTCTGTTGACTAACGTACTTATATTTAGCAAAGAAAGGACTTTTTCAGGGACATTTGGAGATGAATCCATTTAAGTAAGCTTTAGAGGCTATAGCGCGTGGGCAGGTAAATTTAACTCGAGAGGAAATCAAAAAATGAGATAGAAGCAGAATACTAAGAGTCTTTTAGGGGTTTGAAGTAGCGGATCTTGAGTAGTGTAGTCTGCAGTGAAGGTAATCGCATTCAAAGGAAAATAAGGCCAGTAATAGAAAGTCGGCGGCGGATTGCTTCGGCTGGAGCGGAAGAGTGGGATACAAGTAGAAAGAGGTCACTTATTGAAGGGTTTGGATGAGCAGATGCTTTAATTATGTGTTGGAGCGAAAGAAGGCTCTTGATCGAGAAAATTTTACTGGTTTTAAGGAATTTGACAAAAGGAAGGTTCGATATCCGTAAAAGGAGCTGAAATCAATTTTAGTTTGTGTAATGGATTGAAATAATGGGTAGGAAAGGAAGTTTCCGTTATTAATACATGAAGTTTTATTGATTATCTTTATCGGAACAATATGTAAAATAGCGCGCAATATGTTGAATTTGATACGGCGGATAATATAACTCAAATTTCAGGTAGTCAGATTGAAAGTCTTCTGAATGCTCAATTTTTTCAAAGCCATTACTTGTCATTAAGGTGATGAAGGTGCGTCAAATCAGAACGAAGTTTATCTTTCTTTACCAATAGTTGTAAAATGTAGTTCAGGTGGTCCATTAAAAGTGAATAGGTATCTAAAAGAGTTTATAAGAAACTCACAAAAACCGAAAATAAGTTCTTATTAAACAATTTCCCTGTTAGTCTTTTTATTTTTGTTCTAAAAGTTTTAAGTTACTGATTTACAGAGAAAGATGCAGGATTCAAAAAATATATATATGTGGCTGTGATCGCTCCGTTTCGTCAGATAACAAATTTTCAGAACAATAAAAGGATAAGTTTGGAGCTCGCAGAACAATGGGATTTTGAAAGTGTGTGTTACTGTATGTGCATAGTTCTGTGGAATAAAACAATTCCATCTTCATTTACGGAGTCCACTCACTTATTATAATCTACGAAAACCAATCAAGAAAAGGAATGCGAGGCAGTGAACATGTGGCTAAATTGGGCTCTATGGTTCAGCAGATGGGAACTTTTACAGAAGAAGTGCCAAACAACTGCGATAAATCGGGTTCGCTTTTTGTCTTGTGAATTCAATAATTAGATTTCCAGATTTTACGATCTCATTATGCAACAAAAAACGAAGCGAAATATTCGAACGAAAACACTATTTACACCCCTTAAATAGCATATCTCGTTTAATCTCCCGTTTGGACACTCAGTGATCTCATTGATTATCCATCCCATTAAAATCTGTACGGAACAATAATGGGTTCCTTTCATTCTCCGCAGTGAATTCAAAGCACGAGTATATGGTTTCTAGCGAATTTAGGATCTTTCATAAATCAAGTCTCTTTCCTTCACCTAAAAAAGTACTTCAAACGGTCCCTTCTGATCGAAATTGACACTTTCATTACATTTCTACGTTCATCTTTTCCTTCAGGGGTTAAAAGTTTTTTCATGTAATTTTTTAAAATTTATTGACATCCTGTTTCACCAATACTATTCTTTCTTATTTCGAAAAAATACAAAGGAATTTTCACTGAGGAGGAGTGTAAGTATCGCCAAGAGCTTTATAGGCACTTTATAAGGACCATAGTGTACCAATAGATTCGAAAATACACTCATTATCGCTCTATTCACACCCGCAGGGCTGCGTACAGAAGAATATTTGATCGGAAAGTCTTCATGCTATTAATTTGACCCTTTACCATGTGAATATTGCGATTTTATCGAGTTGCCATCTCTTTTACATGTATCAAGTACTGAACCTTTTACGGGCTACTAAAATTTTGATTCTACGTTTAAAGCTCTGGGATAATTAGTTGATTCCGTTTAATTGTGTATTAAAAATATGATATTTGAATTGATATAGAGGCCCTTTTTGGGCAATTTGTGGTGCAGCTGCTCCTCATCTTGTCCATAATCTGAAGTATTATTGATGGTTAATGTAACTGACGATTACTCTAAAAGCGACAAAAAAACTAATATGCAAGGACTTGTCTACTTTGTCTTACTCAAATGAGGCTATAAAAAGCAGCTTTATTATTGATTCAGAAATCTTGTGTCTTTTGCTCATACCAGTGGTCTAGCTTGAGACACGCTTTGTCCTCGTATGAGGACAAGCCCTAGATGCATACTGTACAGTTGAATGACTGAAGTAAACAATTATAGAAATTTGGAGTCAGTGAATATTTCACAGTTTGAATCATTTTCAACTTTATGCAAGTACAATAATGTAAATTATGACTATAATCATAGAAAGTACAAAGAGCTGAGGGTTAAGACGAAAATGGTAGAAAATTCTAGTCAATGTGCTCTCCAAGATAATATTACTGGACATGTAATGGTAAAAGTTGATGTACAATTTGCCTCAAACTATCGTGAAGGTGGTAAGAACAATCTGAAATTGCTTCGTAGATTTTATGGTCTTCGCTTATTCCCGAACTGATTATTGGTGAAATATACTGCATTTAGTTCCTCCCTCGGCGCTATCAAAAATCGGAAATGGGCAGAAGAAACGGGAAAAACGTGTCAGAAGTTTTCAAGTACTACTTGAAATCTCTCCTTTCTTCACCGGTAAATTTTAAGTAAAATTAATGATAGATTACCTTTGAGAAACTTTCAGAAATACATATATGAATTTCAAAGTGATTAATCAAGTTAAGAATTTATAAATACAATTCGATTCAAAATTCGTAATGGTAGCGCCAGTGATTTTGCTCAAGTGATACATTCCCTACAGAAATAAGCAAAAGAGAAGCTTTCTTATCTCAAAACATGAACATTCATTCTCGTTTTGATTGAAAAAATCCCAACAGATAGTGAAGCGTCTTATTCTGAGTAACTGAAAATAGTGGGAAATTTTAACTTTGAACTCTCAACCAAGAATATGAAATAAAACACCTATTAGCTTCGTACAGAAGATTCTGAATTATTTTTGAAGCTTGCTACGCATTGGAAAGGTTTACCCCAAATATTTTTCAAGAAATATAGAAATTCTAGAGATTATGTTAATTTTCGGTTCTGAAAGAAAAATATTTGAAAATTTCATGTTAATAGAACTCTTCTCTTAATAATAATTTGATAGCAATGAAAAAATTAGTAGCAATTATCTCCAATGAAAAGCTTATAAGGCAAGATATTCATGCTTTTTAAGGTAAATAAATGAGTAAATTAATCATTTATACTATGCTTATTTCTGAGATATACATCATAGTATTCAAGCTCAAATTAAAAAGTTGTAGACCAAACTTTTTACGAATCAGACTAGCCCAAAATTCTTATTGTTTTTACAATAAAAATGGTAGTTACGGCTATAAATTATTAAATGATGGGCCTATGGCGCATCATGACGACCATTCTCTAAATAAGGCGGCTCTTGAAACTTTCGAAGAACATTGAAGTCCTTTTGAAGTTTCTCAGGTCTCGATTGCTCAATATTTGCTGCGGCTCTTGAAACTTTCAAAGAATAATTGAAGTCCTTTTGAAGTTTCTCGGGTCTCAATTACTCAATATTTGCTTCACAATTTTCGTGCGTTTTTCTTCTCACATATCACTATACAATCGTTTCGGACGCTATATTATATGTTTTTGGACAGCTTTAGAACTATAACGATGAAATATGAATGAATGGTACATGTTCTTCTGTGTAAAAGGCACAATTATACGAATTTTTCAAGAATTTTGTTTGCGGAGAAATCCTTCAAAACCTCACCCTTTATACTAAATACTCCATATATGGTCGAAATAATGTCATATGCTTTAGTAAAAATTTAAAATGTTTTCAGAATTAGTAAATTAGCGGTTAAATTGATTATATGTATAGATCTTGGGAGAATAATTGAGAGACAGATAGACCATAGGACTAGGGAATATATTCGGAACGTTTTTTGGGCACTATGTTCTTTGGAGCTTCTCCATAATGAGCTTAAAAATATTTCAGACAAGTGCAGAAAGCAATCAATTTTTTTACAATGATTTAACGGCTCGCTTTTCTCTGACTGCCGTGAAACTTGTCACTACTTCCCGTCTTATAATCTCCATTTATTTAAATAAAATTTACATAACAATTTATGAGTCAAAATATCAAACTTTTATCTAACATATTTTATCTGTCCTCACTTACGCCTTTGGAACCATATGAATGTTAATTAGTCATATAAAAATGATCTCGAATTATTTTGATAAATTTTTCGACAAAAATCTTTTTTTTATTTAAGTAGAGACAACAAAATGTTAGCTATTTATTTTCATTTTTCAATGCTTGTAAAGTGCCTTGAATTTGCTCCTAGCTTTTTATTGGCCATTGAAACTAAAATTTTCCTTTCATAGATCAACGTCCACGAAAAATCGATAAAAAGTAAATATTTCTGCTCTCCTCAACAGAAATGATATAAACTCGAAAATTGCCTCCCTTGATGATTTTCCAGCCATTCTGCCTCTTTCCATCATCTTTCATCGCCCATAGAATTCTGAACAATCATTTTCAGATATAAAGTTCTTGTGGGAGAAGTAGAGGAGCTTTTTCCCTGTCTATATCCCTAATTTTCTTTGATAATGTCGGAAAATAAAATGCTCCCGAAATATGGGACAATATTTCGTATTGGAAACCTTACGTTGTTTTCTTTTACATGATATATATAGCAGAAAAGTAGTTGAACAAAAAATTCCTTTGGATTCTGGTCCATTAGGCATTTTGAGACGAAAACAGCAAATTCGGGACATTCTCAACAGCTCCTGGACGTCCACTTCATTGTGATTTTTTGGAGACATATATCATTCATCCCCTCATTCGATTACCAATTTTTTTATAAAACTTCATCCTTCCATGCGAATTTACTCAAATCATAAAACTTCTAGTATTTCCATCTGATAAGATATGTTTCTGTTCCATGTTTTTCTTATGACTGAAAATATCTTCGACCTCATATTCTCCGTTTCCTTTCTGAATCTGTATAGGTTATGGCGCCAGAATTTCTCTATAAAACTCATCTTAAATGTATGGCGTAAGGAAATGAGCATATCAAAAGAGTAAAGCACCGAAAAATTCCCCAATAGTCAGGATCTCTCTCTCATAGACAGTATATTTTTTCTCAGCCCCATTCAAAGTTCTAGATGCAAAAGTAACCGGTGTTCTGAATTTTAGGTCTCCCTGTTCCAATACAGCTCCAATTTCGTACTGATAGGCACCTGCATTGACATAGATTTTAATTTCAAAAGTAAAGTTTCCAAGGACTGGAGCACTGCATAAAGATTTCTTGAGGATTTGGAAAGTTCATAGTGAGATTTTGCCCAAAGAAATGGCAAGTTATTCGGACGCTAGTTAAGAGGTTTAACAACAACAGAGCAGATTCTAATGGGCCTTCTGTAATAGTTGGCAGATCTCAAGAATGACAAAAGCTTTTGCTTGTCCTTCAGTGGAGGTTTTTCCATGAATTTTTTTATTTTTTTGGGATCCATAGAAATTTCTTTAGTACTGAGGCTCCCCATTGGCTCCATCTTGATCCAATAAAGTCCCTGATCAGCAGCTCATGTTTCAGTTTAAGAAGCTCCAACATCACTCTTTCGGAAAGACTTTAGAGACCATTTTTCTGAGGCTTTTCACCTTCCTCCAATTTGATCCTGAAACCATACTTTCGTTTCGGTGGAAGGCTTTTCGGAAGTTTCTCTTGGAATATACCTCCAAACTCATTGACTATATCTTGAATATCCCCTTCGTCATATTCTGGAATCGATTGGCTTCGAGTCTAATGTCTGGCTAGCACAAAACAAGTGCGATTTTTTTCTTCGGATCACTAACGACTGAATTTACAGGGAAAGCGGGGTTTTAGCTTTTCATTGTCATTTAAAAATAAATTAAGTCTTTACACTTGAAAAAAATTGACCATTAACGGATTCGATACTCGCTTCATGGGCTCCAAACCGTTATTTTCCTAAGATTGAATCATATTTCTTAAGGAGGCTACTATAAATGTACTGTGGTTCTGTATAGTTTTTCGGCTGAGCATTCACATGGTGACTTTTTCCTCTTAAATTTTGATCAACCCTATTCGAAATTTTGGCGTGCCCTTCCGATTCTCTACTTTTAATCTTATAGTAATCGCAGAAAAATGCACTGAGAAAAGTGATATTACTGCAGGTGTCGATGATAATGTTTCCTAGTCCATTGGAAAACCCCATTTAACGATAACAATTCTTGATGGTTTCATGTGAATCTTGGATATTTTGTTCCCCTAAATGGTTCCTAAGATTTTATTGTTGAAACAATAAGCATTCCATGATCCAGATCTGATTTAGAACCATCAACCCGTTTCTCCGGATTTAGGGCATTTTTTGCTACGTTTAATTTCTGTCTGCATCTCAAGCAGAGGCCTCCACCCATGCATCTCTTGCGTTTTTCTTGGCTTTTCTTCTGTTAAAATCACACTTGGGGACTCAATGCACGATTTCATTTCCAAGTCTCCAATTTACATGGGTACAGGACCACTATTTCCAATTTTGGAATGAAAATTCAGCGAACTTTCATTGAAACTGGTACTACCAAGGGACCCAGAACGGTAAAAGGCGGCTCCTTTTCTTTTCACATCCGCCATTAGATCAGAGGGCTTGGAATCTTCTTTCGTATATAACGATTTCCAAATTTACGGCCTCGGGCCACGCGAATAGCGATTAATCTCATCTTTTACCCTCATATCGGGTATTTCCAATAAGATTTTGCTAAATTCATCATATAATGCAGAAACATACTTGACTTGTTTCCATGGCATCTGCTTGTCTCAGGCGACCTTTCCTTTATTTATTGTCTCAACAGATTGCAAAGAGCAGTCTTCAGTTCCTTCTGTGTTTGAATTTTATGCCAAATGACACTCGTGGAATGGATCATCGCCCACTCATGTGTATTTCCAAAGAGATAGCTTAGCGCAAAGTTTCAAAGTATTCCGCACATCTGTCTCACTAAGGTACTATTGCATCTGCTCACAACAGCTATGGACGGACATTTTTCCGCTAAAAATCCAGCTTCGTCCTTCATTAGGCCATCTATATCTTTTTTGGCCCATAGAGCCACCAGCACCAGTATTTATCCGGATGAGATACCGCCCATTCTAGATGTCCTCTACTCTCCGAACAGCGCCACTGAGCTGTTTCTATAGCCCGGAGAGCTGTTTATGAGCTTCTGACATCAGATGTTGAAGTTCAGTTACAGCTTGTGACAGAAATTTTACTGCAATGACCGAACTTTACGAGGTCTTTTGGCTGACAGAACTGCACGCGTAATTTTGAATTCTTGGACCTCTAAATGGAGTTTGGATAACTCAAAAGAGTCTCAGCTTTCCTTTTTGTCCGTCCAAGGATTGCTGCATTGTATTACTGCATTTAGCCGCGTACTTCTCTTGATCTCTACTATATGTTCAAAGTTTGAGAATTTTTCTATATAAGGCTACAGAAAGCATTATATTCCTAAAATCACCTCAAAGCAACGAATGGGACTCAATCAAAAAAAATCAACCCCTGGGATGGAATCATTACGAAACCTTGGGGCTTATTTCTCTTTTCTCAATTAGAAACAAATGCCTGCAATATTGTTGGTAATGAAGATACTCGTGATCTATAAAGGCAGCGTCCATTTCCATAGTCTTGGCTCTACCGCCATTTTTTCAATTCGAACCGGAAATTTTTCAAAAAATTTACTGGTTACAATTTGAAATCAGACATACTTCACTTAGATTTCTTATATTTCCCTGACAGAAACTCTGCTGGTTTTAGTTGACTTCTCCATTACAGTAATTAAAATCCATTTTATCCCCTGCTGTACTTCTGCAACACGAATTACTCAGACACCTGAATAAGTAGAACATGTACAGAAAGTTGAATTATTTATTTTCACCTGCTGCTGTAACACTGAAGAGTCTTACGTGAAGCTGAAACTCCAGAAGATTCATTTGAATAAATTTAATTTCCCTGTGGGTGACAATTTTTCGTGTCGAAGTACATCACTGCTGATAAAAATTAGCTACATGTAGAGTGTATGCGACTGTTCAATGAACAGAAAGTCACTCTAAACTGTCTTTGGGGATACCTGAACTTGATAAATAGCAAACTACATGCGCTGCATTGTAAAAAGCTCTCTGTTAACCAATGGTATAAATTTTGGCATCTCCGAACAGTTAAAATCCCGAACGAGCGCAATATCACTCTTTTAAAATATGTCGTGAGTCTTTGTAGGATATCCTTTTTACTTTTCCTTATCGTGCTACCACAAAGGTATGAAATTTACGGAAAATAAAGAGAATTTGGTAATGGTAAAAGGCTACGGAATCATTGCGCAATATGCAAACCGGGACAGCACTGAAGTGATAAAAAGTTTCGCGTAGCTATATTCAGAAAGGTTAAACCTAACGAGCCATTGTCAGTTGTTAAGTAATAATGGGGAGTAGGTGGTTTCATAGCGAGTCAGAAGTCTAAGGGAGATTAAGTAGAATTATTACTTCTCCTTCCTCCGAATATAATTGACTGCATTCAGTATCAAGCATACCTAAGTATTTTTGTTTTCTGCATTTACTATCCTTTCAAAATTTTAATTCTGATATTTTCTCTGCAGTATACATTAAAAGTGAGACAAAAAATTGGATATGTAAGTTGGATCCAAAACTTACTTGCCCTCTGATTGCTTTTCCATGGCCTCTTTGTCTGTTTGGAATGAGTTTCTTCTGATGTTTCATAGAATTTTGTGCTCTGTCCTGCGATAATCAGTATAACTTCGCTGGGTTGAGCGCTATTAGGGCTGGGCTGCGCCATCGGGTTCAACCTCTGAAACGACTCATTTCACAGAAATCAAACTCTGAAAAAAACTGTAATTCTGTTCTTTTAAACCTATTCAATTCTTAATCAAGTAGATCACCGATCGCAAATTGAATTAATGACGAATATTTTGTAATAATCATATAGCTTGTTTCCGTGAATCAAGAGTTGAGAATCAAAAAAGTTAAAATGTTGACTTTGAACACTGATAAACTTATCACTTTACATGCGCAGAGTCATTCCAACTATTAATTTTGCATAAGGACCCCACAATTTCTAATAAATTAGTTGTCAGAATCCATCTCAGGTAATATGTGGACAATTGGAGAGCCTAAAAGAGTGAAGTTGATCTTAACTTATGAAAGGTGATTCTCGTAGAAAATCGAGCGATTAAAGATCTCTAAATCTGCTGGTATCATCTATGCCATTCCTCTTTTCACATGTTGTAATATTTTTTCGTGATGATACTTCCATCTTAGTTATGTGGTTTTGGTAACGTATGCCCCCTTACCAAATTACGTTCTTCAATTCGTCTATGTAACATTAATTTCACTTTTCGACTTTTTTCGTGACTATGTTGGATCAGATGACCGAATATTCGTTTGAAAAAATTAATAATATCAAAAAAGACAAGTTTCGTGTGCACTCTATACCTAAATGCCCACAATAAAATTTATACTGTATCAAATTCAAATTAGTGCAAATGAAAGGCGTATTTAGTGCAAATACTAGCGATTAGTCTACAAAAATGCAGTGTCGATAGATTTTGCGTGCAATCAGTAAAATATCGAGTGTGTTTATTTTGAAATTGCGTACAAGCACTACGTCTCTTAACGTTATAAAGGTTTGATTTCGTTGATACATTAAGCAATTATGTGCAAACTACAGCATTTCTTTCGAACAGTGGTAACGCATGTATGTGAACGCGCAAATAGCAAAATGGTTGCGGAGGAACGGACGGACGGTCGGGAAATGGTAGAAGAGATAAATATGAGGGGGAAAATAATACCCTTGTTGTATTAAAAATTGAGACGTATTTTGGTTGGGAAATGAACGAAAAATGGAAAGGGGAAGTATATAAAACAAGTTTGGACATATAAAACTGACGAAGCAGTGACAGGAACCACAGTCGATGACTGTGTAGACCGCATTAATGAGTTTTCTTCGCTAAATATTTCACATTGATGTGATTTAGGACTCAAAGTGGGGCCTGATTTTCATTGCAAGCGTGGCAAGGAGTGAAAGTCACTTTGGTGAGAAAAATATTTAGTTGCCGATAGCAGAAAATTTTAAGACCTTTTATCGTCTTTATTTATGATTTATCGGTACATTCCCAGATTGATGAGCAGGAATCGGCTGCTTTCCGTGACAATATCCACCTTTGGTGTCTTGCTCCTAGAGTCCTTTCCGCTCGTGAGGGAGATGGAAACTTTCGGTCGCCAGCCGTGCCAAAGACCACTTCCCTAATGTCAGCGCCCAATTCCTGCAGCGGCATTATGCGTTAATGGTTGCTTCTAACGCCGTATTTCTGCCGACGGGGCTCGTAGCTAATTTATGATAGCTTTTTTAAAGCGTGTTCATCGTCACCGTGGTGTTCTCTTCGCCGCCGTCATACTGCAGAGAGTAATGATAATTTCACCCGTCCTTCCACTGGCAATAAAGTAATCCCACATTTACCCCTTGTTGCAAGGGTCTTAAGGAGGGATGAGATGATATCTCATTACCTATCTAGGGTGAGCACTGAATGACCAACTATTCAGTTTAGAGCTAAATAGATGGACCACGTCGATCTAGTGCAGTGAGACGCGTGATGTGATATCCATACCCATCGACGAACACAAGGCATTGCGATGGTAAATGCGAGTGCGTATAGGAGCGTCCGAGGTTTAGAATTTTCTAGCAACGCGGTGTACAAAGTCTTCGATAATGAACATGGTTTCCGGAAAAGTGGCACCCAAGGAGTCGTAAACCAGGGGCCGGAATCGTTAAAAGATCGCAGGAGGGGTAGAAAGGTGGCACCAGGATCCGTGACAGCTTGTTTTAGATCTTGCAATGGTTCATGAGGGCGGCAGCCCCATGGAAGAATTGTCGCGCTTTCGTGAGGGATTACTGCTTTAGCGTGGACGTCACAGCGATATCCCATGTGATGGGCCGGGAAATAACTCTGAGATTATACACATATTGAGTCATTTGTTCTTTGAGTGTGGCGCCGCAAAGGTCGACCTAGTCAGTGGATTGCCTAAAGCTGGCGATCGAGAGGGAATGAGTGAAGATTTTGATTTCGAAGGAAGTAGCGTTGTCTTTTGAATTTAGTGTAACTCTTTCTCATATTTTTCTCCATGCTTGCAATTCTGTATTTTTATAGTTAATTTATATCGCAGTAAAGTATTATTATTATTTCAATGCACGTAACGGGGAAATTGGTTTACTTGAATGTGTAAATTGGGTCTATGCTTAGAATGCCTAAAACAAGGGTACTGCAATAACATTGGTAAATCCAATCCTACTCGATCCTACGCTTACTCGTCACCGTTCTCCTTCTCACATCCCTCCTCTCCCTCTGCGTCAGCAATGTCATCATCGATGTCATTACCTTCTTCAGAGTTCAAATCGTTCCAATCCATCCAACTTACCGGCACCCACAACCGCTCGGTTCCGCACGGTCCCCAAAGTTCCAATCCCGTTCCCTTCTCGGTGCTCGTACTGGCCCCACTCTCTCGCCAAGTTGACGCCGACCCATAGACGCCTTGGGGTTTGTTTGAAATAACAGCGGCTTCCGAAGATTCGGAAGATTGGAGCTGCTCGCCACCAGAAGGTGGGGAGCTTGGGGTTTTCGGTTGTTGCACCGGGATAGTAGAGGGCCTGTTCTTTTGGGGAACAGATGGCGCCAGTGCATTGAACCAGTCGTCGTCTTGATCGGCGTCGAAGTCGCCGCAATCCTCTCCGAAGTCGGACATGCGGACGATAGAGAGGCTGATGCACTGAGATGCGGGGTAAAGGGGGGGGTGAAGGGGTGGTTTTGGGGGTAGGAAAGGTTAAGGGGTGGTTTTGGTTTGGTTTACTGCGAGTAATGGAAAGGTTGAGAGTCCTCTGTACTTCTAATCAAACCATTGGCGGGACCTATATTGCAAGTGCTTGAGCGTGTGTACCAACTAGAAAGTAGCTGGTAGACCGGTTGACAAGCAGGCTGCGTTGGAAGTGACCATCAACGCCGCGTGTCGTTGGAGGAGAATTGTCCTCACCCTGGAGTATTGGTCCAGGGCTCGGTTGGCGACCGCTCGGGCTACCTCCGTGATGTGGCGGAACGCTTCGGGATGCCACCCCCGAGTGCAAGAACGGCGAAACACAGAAGATACGAGTCCTTTATCGCGTCTTCCGCCGGAAGTAGGCTAGTGCCCGTCCCTATCTCTACCCTCGGGGGATGGCACCCGGACGCCCACGCGTTGCTAACCGACGTCGCACGCAACGTCGCTACGACGGCAAGCGAGACCTACGCAAAGGTCAAAGAAATCTTAACACAGCATCATGCCGCAGCAGCAGTAATGTCCAATGCAGCGTGCCTGTTGGCCGGCCTCCCGTCAATTTTCTAGCGTTTTGACAACTTCTCGCCAACCCTTTACATTGTAAGCCTTTACCATCACGACATCCCTTAGGGAACAGCTGACCATATTTTTCATGCATTCAAAACACCCCAAATTTCCCCCCCCGAGTGTGGAGATAGGAACGGGCACGAGTCTGTTGCACGTAACTGATGTGGAAAATTTTTGGGTTATTTTAATGCATGGAAGACTTATATCGCCATTCATATCAGTGTTAAATCCGGGATTACAGCCGACCTTATTTTTCAATCATTAAAACACCCAAAGATTTCCCCCTATCAGTGTTAATTACTCTCAGTCATTCTGATGGTAATTGTTGTCCGGGTTTGGAATCAGCAGACGTACACCGTTGTAAGGTCTGGATGTAAATGGTTTCTGCGAGGATGTGGACAGGATATACCTCAGAGGGGATACGGCTGAATTGTGGAGAACTGCAGAGGCCTGCACCGTCTTCTACCACGTTCACAGCTGCAGGGTCATGTTGATTAGCTCGGGTTAAATGGATTTCCTTTGCTACAACTCTTGTGTCTCACCCCACGTGAGGCTATATAGATCGAGTCTTGAGTAAAGTATCGGGCAGAAGAGTGTTTACCAACGGACAGAATTAGAAAATCATTCGCAGTACTAAAGTTGGCGACCACAGTCCAACAGTAGACAGACTTTTTCAACCGGTCTCCTAGACATTAGCTTAAAAGTTTGCAGGCCGATACGATTCCAGACGAAAAAAGAAGGCTCACTGTTGATGATAACTTTACGGCATTATTACCTAGTATGAAAGCGTGATACTGAGGTATAATTAATTATAACACGATACTTGCTTATAGCTACACGGAGGGTAGACAGCACAAGTATCCTATTACTCACCCGTGATATTGCAACCCTAGGAGCAAATGGCGTCACCAATTGGGAGTATTACAAGCTATGCACACCTCTCTGTTCAGTTGCTGGAAATCGAAGAGGCACAAATTATGAAAAGGCTGACATTGTCCCTGCACTTAGCGGACTGGTGCAAAGTATGACCAATATTTTTCAATAGGGCTCGCCATAGCACGTTATCATGTTCCCCTAATCTCTATGAATATAAAAAAATCTCTTTTCTCTCTCTTGTTCTACTGTAGCATGTACCCTTCCCTCCAATTCACTAGAAGGGAATCGGTACATAATACCTGCTTCCGACATACTGTAGAAAAAACACAAGTACTGTGCATCACAAGGATGGTACTGTACTGTATCTCTAATCCTTGAACGAGTTCATACAGTAACATCATCCCACCATTGACTAAAAGGGAAAGAAGGGGGTTTAACCGTACTGTACAGTAATGGATATGTTGGCTAAAACCCACACAGAGTGGCTGTCAATAGAATAAATAGTTTGTCACGTGATTCTCAAGGTTTTAGTGTTCGAGTACCAATCAGTAGGGGAGGATGAAACTTGGGGTTCGTTAATGATTGAAAAACTACTTGGTAGTTGTACTGAATCATCTCTTTCTTCAGTTCAGTCTGCGGTATTTAGAGGGTGAATACTGTACTGCGGGGGGTAACTGTATTTAATCCGAGGGAAAAATAGACAGAGTTCGAAAGACTTCATGCAGAGGTTCTAGTCGGGGGTATTACTTTTGACTGCTGTACGATTCAATGTGATGTACAGTACTGTAATTGGTATGACTAGAATTTTCTGAAAGCCATGGTCACCTCTTTCCTATGACGTAATGAGCAATGTACGGTAACAAAACCCCCCTTGATCATTTAATTGACCTACCCGCTCTGTCAATGTTGACAGAGCGGCTCGGGTTAATTCTGCAGCAATTTAGCAGTCATTTTTGAATTTAATGCACGCCTCTGTAATTCCACGTTTTCCAGGTGCCACTATGGTCCTTGCCAGATACGTATATGCTAGCGCTGGTGACGGCGAATGGGTACGAGCACCATTAAGTTTCTCAGGTCAGCAGTCCCCGGTGCCGCGCTGGTCCCTATCATTCCAAGAGCCGTATGTGTACAGGGTCTGCGCTTTCTGTATTACATGAAATATGACCTCCTTGCCTATCTTTATGTTTTCCATTCGTCACCTCCATTAGCAGCAGGTTGATAATTGGATGCTCATGAAGAAAAATGCAATTCAATTCACGGGTCTTGATCGATCAGATGAAACTCTGTCCAATTTTTTAAAATGCCATGGTGTTTTCTTGTCAAATAGATCTGAGAAGGGTTGAAAATGCAGCACTGATAGGTTTAAACATTGTACCTTTTGCTCAAAATTTGATGTCCATGAGAAAAATGCCCAACTCACAGGCTCATGAATTGGAAACTTTTAGGTTTCTGCTTCACTGCATCAGAATTGTGAGATTTTTGTAGTATGTATTTAGGTCCTAGAAGAAACTGCACTACCAATGACATCCTCTTAACACGATCCTTGCAGTGCGTTACTCACTTCCTGTTCCCCTAAAATGCCTTGAAGAACTTCGCAAAACATCTGCCACTGTGTCAACAAGTTTACCTTACAAAGTTAATGTTCTTGGTGTACAGCAGAGTACTTACTTCAGTGTGTCAGGTGAGTTATAACAGAATTTGTGATTATTCTTATATATTCAAAGGGTATTGCGTGCAATTAAATTATCAAAGCCGGGTCTTAATTCGACGGCTCTAACAATATGCAGGCATCGGTGCACTTGTTGCTCGCATGTGTATATACCGCAGCTAAGTATCTTACAACTCATTCAGCCAGATTACGTGAATTTTCCCACATCCATTTTGAGAAACTAGAGTATTAAACGCCCACATTTCATCTACTTTTAAGACATTTAAACGCACAATCATAACACTACTCTGGCCTTCCCGCTGTAAATCAACTGTATTCTGCTCCAAAATTGCTTGGAGCCAGTCTCGGTCGGCATTGCAATGCGTAGTTGGCCTACCTTTGACGAATCTCAAGGCTGCTCCGTTTACCACTAAATTCTTTTCTCTTCCCTGAAATGCTTATGGCAAGCAATAAACTGCAGTTTCGTCCGTCAGCATCGATTCTTTGGTGCAGCTCAACGACAGAGGTAGTGTAGGTAAATGTATATCAGTATTTAGAATTTTCGCACGGGTCAAGGGTGCAATACCATATTCTGCCGTCACCCACTGCCAACCTCATGGCGCGAAATTTCATGTTGTTTTCAACTTGCTTAGCCCTGCTTTCTCTCTGTTCGTCCCTAAGCGCGCAAGTTAATGCCTGGAATATCAATGACACGTATACGACTCCTCTCCACTCCCATGTGCTCCCGGTGAAACTGATTAACCATGCATCCCGTAAGGGGCTTCCCGCTATGAAAATATGATTGATCCTGGTTCCGTCATATTCGAGCTTTCCGACGACCAATGGCTCCGCGGTGCGGATGTCTCCTTGAATCTTGCTTCAATTACCGAACCAATTGAACAAGGCACATTTTCGTTCAAGCTCAATGGAATAGATACAGATATTCCTTCTAGAACGCTGGACCTTCGTCAAGGCGGTGGGCTCACGGTAGTTCGCGACCCTGCCTCGGGGCAAATACTGCAAATTTGGGGCCGCAAACTTCATCTGTATCCTCTTGATCATGAAAACTATCCGGGAGTGTTTGTAAACACTCATCCTTCTCGGCCGTCTGTCACTCCAGAAAATCTCAATGTGGATATTGGTAAGCATGTCAAAGACGGAGAGGACAATGCGGGAGATTTTGCAAGCACGGCCTCCATCCGCCAGAGAGGACTTTGTTCTTCAGGCACTGTTCACACCGTTGAGATGGCAGTAGCATATGACAACTCGTTTTGTCGAATATTTTCAAACTCAGAAGCCCTTGCCTCTGCATACGTCCAGGCTGCAGTCAACGAGGCTAGTTTTTACTATAGAGAGGACACTTGCCTCCAAGTCGCATTGACACACATTGACGCCCACTGTCAGGATGCAAATGATCCATACTCTCGACTCTCACAATTCATGAACGGGAATTCCCCGCGAATCCTCTCCGACTTTCGCGCGTTTTGGCAGGCAAATCGAAGAAGCGTGAATCGCGATGTCGCATATTTCTTTTCTGGATTTGAAGACGGAACCAATGTGATTGGGCGTGCTTTTGTTGCTGCCGTGTGCGGGCAATTTTCTTATGGCTGGGTGGAAAGGGGGATATTGATGTATTGTAAGTTATTGGTTCCCGACTAACTATAGCATACGTCTGAATCGATTTACTCTTCTCAAGTAGGTGTCCTTGACCTCACATCTTTCCTATTTTCGTCTATCTCTAACCACTAACGTTTATTCGCAGGGTCCATGAACTCGGACACACTCTGTCGGGAACTCATACCTCTGGAGGCATTATGCGCGCCAGTCTAGTTCAAGGCGACCCCATATTCTTCTCCCGCTTTTCGATCAACGAAATGCAAAGCTTCATTGACAGATTTGGCAGGAATGGCAGACCAAATTTTCAAAATGATACGAGATGTGTTGAACCGTCTCGGCAACGGTGCGACCGCACGTGCCCAGGTTCTTGTTTCAATGGAGCTTGTATTCAACGCTTTACCAATCAAGCCCCTGCTGGCGTTGTGCCATGCACACCAGTCAATCTTTTGTTCCGGTGCGTGGAACAAACAGGTACGTTGCGTGTGGCAGTGGACTGCCCAAGCAACTTTAACCTGCTGCGAAGGAATAGGCCCGGAAGGGATACCTTTTGCTGTCGCCAGCCAGCTCAAACTATTCGCAGGGACATCGTGACGACAGACATACCCTTTTTCTTTAGGCTGCTATTCGATGGATCTGTTGTTCAGACTATCCCTGAGCAGTTTGCAGATCGTATCCAGGAGGGAAATACACTCATGGACACCACGGTTCTACCAACATGCTCAATGCCCTCTGGTAGCACCCCAGCCCCGACAAGATCACCACCGCGGCCATCGTCGCCACCGCCATCATCGCCTTCACTTCCACCGAACAGTTGCGGGGCGCGTTTGAGAATGGAAGAAACATTCAGCTGCGTGAGGCGCACGCTGACTGGAACCGTATCACTGCCGCGCGGATCTATCCGTGCCGTATTGGTGCAGAGACAGGGTTTTTTCAATGTGACGTTCAGTGTAGCAGCAGCGCTACGGATTGTCGAATTTTCATCGCTCCTATCTACGAGAGCCGGTTTAGGGCCAGCAGACGTTGGGCCAAGACAGTCTCTTGGTCGAGGAGTCCGCAGAAGACTGATATCAGTTGATCCATTTCGATTAGAAGGTCCGCCAGGAGGGGCATCTACCTGTTGCGGAAGAACGTTGTCTGTGTATCTGAACGTGGTAATATGCGTCAGGGGTGATTTGAGCAATTGCGTTGGAGGACTTCTCACACCTCCTTTTCAGATTGAATGCGTTAATCCGTGTACGCGGGGTGGAACAGTAGTGCCGTTTTCTGAAAATAGGTCTTGCCGAGGTGCAGAACAAGGCCATGAATTGTAAAAAGGAGTGACCCTGTAAAGGGGGAAACGTTTGGGATAAATGGGGTGGTTTGCTTAATTTTCCGTTTGCTTAATTTACTGCGAGTAGAAAATAGGGTGACATTTCCATTAGCCTGCGCAGTATGGTGGAGGCGGAGAGAACATTATCGTGAAAATAGTCGTGCTATTGAACGACGACTAAAGAGTAGCTGTGAGCCCTGTCAGCAGACATGCGGCGTTCGAGGCAACTATTAAAGCAGAACGCCGCTGTAGAAGTGTGTCCCTGACCTTGGGATTGGTCTTTGGCACGATTAGCGACTGAGAGCGACCTCCGTCACGAGGGAGAAGGCGTCTGGGTACCAACCGCCGAGGGTGGAGATTGTGACGGGAAACTTTCGGTGTTTTTAATTTTGGAAAATATATTCAAGCGTGGCGGGAAGCAGCCGATTCCTGCCCGGCAATCCAGCAACGAACTTGTGGTAGTTCCGGAGCTTTTCCGCGTAGGCGACGTTCAAGACCATGGAAGTATTCACCTCATCCAGGTATCTGTACCTATTTTAATTCGATACCGGTATCAAATTAATGTTAGTGTGCCCATCTTGCATTTTATCAGTGGGGTACATACTCGTTCGCCTGATGCATTAACATGGTGTAAGCAAAGGCCATCAGTTTGCTGGCGCCAGCTGACTGCCGCCCGCCATAATAACTCCTGCTACTCGGCATTTTACAAATGTCGTGAAGACAATCATAGAAAGTCTATCTCAAGAAGAAATACATGGCTACACTTCTGCGAGTACTGCCACGGACGGGACCCCGTACAATTGAATTATATCGAAGTGGTAAGCCGTACAGAAAGAAAACGGGATTTGGCAGCTACCATGAAGTAGCTGATAGCTCTGTTTCCACCTATTCAACAGTTGAAGTCGCGAATACCGCTATATGTCGCCGAGGGAGGAATGCCTTTCTTTCACAGTGTTTGCCCAATGTCTTCTGACGAGGCCCCTTCCGTGACCAAGGATAACGCATCCGAGTACCAAACTTCTGGTGTGGATATTGGAACAAGCATGAGCTGGCACCTACAGCGTGATACGAGTGTAACCCTTTGATATTTTGGAAGCTTATTAGGGGATGTGACGTTTATCCTCTTCAAGGGATTTATGGTCCTTATTCTGAGATGAGGAGCCAAAGGCATCACAACAGTATTATCCAAGGGGAAAAATGGGGTGTCTTTATTGAGATGTATGGATTGGCTGGAACCCATTTGGAGTTGCAAATCTGAGTAATCGGTGCCCAAGGTGGCTCCTGTGGCTCCGATTAAAGGCTTGATCTTGTGTGCCCGCTGTGACCTTGGGTCTATGGTGGTCCAGAGGTCCTTGAGAATCAGCAGAAAGTGACGGTATGAGTCGCAACGCGTTTGCACGCATTATTTACGAGCATCCCAAACTAATCAAGTGGGACACATGTTATATGCTTTAACTGACCTGATTTTTAAGTGCGCCAATCAGTTTGTTAGCTCCTGCTACGTGTGTTAGTGTACAAAGGTAATGAACTCGATTACAAAATATTTTTTCTATCGGCACAGAAAAGGCTAAACAAATTATTTCACTCCTTTTGTACCGAATTACGTTCCAAAATGGTCGGTTCGACGGAGGTCGAGGTAAAAAAGGGAAAAGGTGACTTGCCTCTTTTGAGACTTTACTCAGACCGGGATCGGCCTAAATACGAAAACGGAAGGATGGGTCGCCGGCGGACTGTAAGCAACTCAATTACAGAATGAGAAACTTACATTGTCAGCCGAAAAGCAGAATTGAGACGAATTAAGAGCTCCTGAAAAGGGCATTTCCCAGCAGGTCGTCACACTCCCTTTCTTCAAACAGAAAGGTCGCGACGAACCTTGTAGACCAGATCGGGCGGAGTGTTCTTTTGACGTAGCTTGAGGAGCAATTCCGGGATGTCCTCATAGACCTTGTCGATAGGCTCCAGAGTATCTTGCGATTCGAGCAGGCCCTTCCAACGGACTAGAACCATCACACCATAATCGGACTCAACGAGACACATCAGACGCTGCACTTGCATGCCCGTTTCGGACGATACAACATGAGACATGACAGCACTCAGTGTCAAGCGAAGCGTCGTGATAGAACTTCAGACGGGAGCCATGAACATCTTCAACCAGCCCATTACGTAGGTCTTCGACTTGGAAGACATAGTCACTCAGAGCCTTGATGACCCGACGGGGGCCGCACCAGCGAAGGACCGTTTCTCACCAGCCGTAAAATCGTCGCGAGCCACGAGCACAAAATCCTCTTCCGAGAAATTCGACAAGACTCCACGCGATATTGCATGGCGGTGACTTTCACGACCAGATTGGACTGAGCGTTGAGCTTGAGGATGGAGGTCGGCCATCTCGGACTGAAGACTCCAAATGTTGAACATCCGCTCGTGCTGTACATCCGAAATGGAGACCGAAGTGGACGTAGAAGACCGAATGAAGGTCGATATGGGAGGAGTAGGTTCCATGCCCGTAAAAGCGGTCAGAGGCGAAATGTTCCCACGTTGAGGAGACGGGGCATTATTCAGAGCGCTCTGGACCAATTGTAAGAGGTCTGTTCACTCTTCTGGGCGAAGTTGCAATTCAGAACAGACCGATCTCAGGACACGTAGCAACTCTTTTCTAAGTCTTTTGACTGCGCCATTGCTCCACAGCGAATAAGGGAGCGTAAAATGATTGGGTACCTTGAGACTCTTGTAGACCAAAAGGATAGTCTCATTCTTGAAATTAGTGGGCCCATCGGACATTAGCATCTTGAGAACGCCAAAGGCGGCGCACCAGTCCAGAATGGCCTGAGCAACATTGTCAGCGGCGGAAGTCGCGTAAGCAAAAAACCACTTATAGTCCGAATGGTCGTCCTTAAGTATGAGGACATATTTTTCAGAAGGGTTCAACTCGGGACGATCTCTATGTAGTCGAACTGGACCAGATCATTGGGCGCAGTGCCATGGACAAAAGGACCGAACGGGCTTGGCACTTTCTCCCCTCCAGTTTTCGACAGACAATGGATACATGAGCGCAAGAAGTTCCGAACGTAGGGCGTAAGGGTCGACCAGAAAAAATTCCGTCGGAGGGTAGACGCAGTCGACTTCGCCCCACGATGGCCAGAAGGACCAGTATGGGCAATAATGCACAAGCGGAGGTGCAGATCGACGCAAGCGTCAGGAATCCAGGCCGAATGGGCGGGATTCTTCCATAAAACATCAACAAAGGACAAATCGGGCGGACGGGTGTCAGCGTACTTGGACTGTTGAGGAGCGATTTCGTCCGATGTGGGCCAAGTAAAATCGGACTCAGAGGAGGAAGGTAAGACCGGGACTTGAACCAAACGCCGAATAAGGACCGGAGAGGACCAGTGACCGAGAAGGTCAGCCCAAATATTGTCAGAGCCCCGAATGTGGACGCACGTATAATTATACGCACTGAGACGTACAGCCGAACGGAGGACTTTTCTTAACGAGGCCTGAGACAGATCGGCATCGACGGCCAAATGGTCAAAGAGAAATATGTGATTATGGTGGTCCGTGGACAGGTCGAAACCGTCCGCGGTGGCCAGGATCCAATGCATCCGTTCAACGGTCGCCACGATGGCAAGGCTTTTTTCTTGAGAATTGACCAGCCCGATTGTGGACTAGAAAAATAACCCTACAAAAACGCGAGGGGCTGATGACGTTGATCTGTATGGTCCTTCGATTGGTCTTCCGGAGGGACTTGGGTGACAATACCAGACCAAACGAGGTCAGACGCGTCGGTGTAAACGCAAAGGCGGGTCGACTCATCGCAATGAGCGAGAGTGACCTGATGTTCCAAAGCCGTCTTGCAATGACTGAAAGCAGTCTTCTCAGCCCCGCCCCTTCCCAGATTGGACAGAAGGACTCGACTAACAGCGGATTTGGTACGCTTACCAGCTTGGGCGTAGACTGACTCTAGAAATTCGGCCAAAGATCTTGTGATGTTTGAAAAGTCCGGAATGGCCTGGCTCATCCATTGCGTCGCACAAACAAATTGCTGCAAGTGGACGCCGGTCGTGGGGAGCTCCATAGATTGAAGGATGCTAATGCGTCAAGGGTCAAAACGAATCCCGTCGGACGATATAACACGGCCACACCAGCGAATGGACTTAGAGAGAAGGACACACTTGGCGGGGTGGAGCTTGAGATTAAAAGTGTTGCAAAAGGAAAAGAGCATTAACACCGAGTCCAAATGGCCAGAGACAGACCTAAAATGGACGAGAAGATCATTGAGCCAGATGAGCAGCGAGGATCAAAGCTCGGGCGGAATGTTGGAGGTGATGTTAGATTGCAAGTACATGGCCCCATTAGTCGTACCGTGTAGGACCCTAGTGGGCGAGAATATTCCATCAGGCGTTATGAAGGATTGGCATGCCTGGGAAGATCTTTCGAGGGGCAACTGCCAATAACCTTGACTGAAGTCGAATGTCGCAAACATCGTCGCGTCACCAGCTTGGTCAATTTCTGTCCAATATTGGGCAATAGAAATTGATGCTTGACGGTGAAGCGGTTGAACGGACGGAGATCGACAGTAAATCTAGAATTTAATGGAACAGGCTTGGGCACCAGAAGAGGAGCACAGGCCTAAGGGGACGATGGATTAGGAATAGTCATATCAGCAGAGACAAGATCCGGTAAGAAGGTGCGTTGATCTTGCGAATAATTTCGGAGGCGGACCGTCACGGGCTTGGCGTCCGGAAAAAGGTCGATCTTTAGAGACGGAACATCCGCAGGAGGGCCGGATGACAATGATGTCCTAAAATGCCCGAATGGTCCTGAGCGACCCTCTTGAGGTCCGAAACCTTGTCTGAGGGAAAACCATATTTGACCGCGATTTGGACCATCTGGGAGAGGTCGTCGTCGGCCTCAGCGGAGTCAGAGGCGTCCAGGAGGGACGAGTCCCGGACCGGTTCTTGCTCCGTTCGGACTTGATAATAATCGACGCGCGGACGACTAACGTCCACGGACCGGGCAGCAATAACGTCGGAGTTAGAAAGCCGATTAAGGTGGGCTATCATTAGGTGGCTGACTCGACCTCCATGGATGGATGCAGACTCGATGTGAGAACAATCGGCACCGTCCAGTAGGTCACGTCGCTCTTACAAAAGGGACTTGGTGTCAACGCCTAAATGGTGTAGGGCCGGAGGGCCTAGAAACAAATCTTCGACCGAGAGCTCGGCATCAGCAACCAGATAAAACACATTGACCGGAGCTAATTGGCCAGCAGATAGGCGGAGCGTGGTAGGCGGAGGGGTCCACACTCGGGAAAAATTGAATGACTGGGCATTCTCTTCGTCCTTTAAGGCCACTTGCAACGAGACCGGGGAAATTTTCTCGAACTTTCCGATCCCATTGAGGAAAGCAGCCTCGGCCAACTTAGGCGACACGATTGATTCATCGCTACGATCATCGGCACGTCCTCTGGCTGTCACAGATTCCGTACCATCAGACAACTTTATAGTAAATAAGGACGACTTCGACCGATCGGAACTGGGTTTGAGGCGACCAGCGACCCTATTGTCGGCCTTGTGAATATGAGCAGCGGCTTGATATACGGCAGCCTCCTGACCACGTGTGGAATTCGAAGGACCATCTTTGGCCATCGCATATACACGGGCCTTAAGTAGAATTTTCTTCTCGTCCTCAGGGCAGTCCATACAATCGCGCAGTAAATGGAGATAACCCTTGGACTTATTGGGGCCCTTAAAAACACACGGGCGATGTATTGTCCGACTTTCCTGGGCGGGAATCAACCGAAACGGACTTGTCGATATTAGAACCACCTCGGGATTTCTGCGACTTATTCGACGGAGTTGAAGAGACCTCGAAGGGCTTCGAAGATCCATTGCCAACAAGTTGAAAAGCTTCGGCCAACCTGATGGCGTTGGCCATAAATTTTCGAAAGTCCTTCTGGAGGTCGTGATGGGAGAATTTCAGATCGGACTCAAGACGTGACCTAAAGGACCCAGGGCGCATGGCCGATAGGACATGATAAAAGGCGACCTTATGGTTGTCTTTGACGATCAAAGAAAGCCCATGCCGAAGTAGAAGCGAGTGATATTAGACAAATAAATTTTCCATTCGAGACTTGGCGCTCGATTCGGAGATGTTAATTCGCAATTCCTGGGCCACCATTCGGTCCAACTTGTCAAGGGTGACAACTTCCTCGTACTCTTCAGTCTTCTTGTCCAAATAGGTCCGCGGCAGGTCATCTGTCACAGAGTCGTAGGAATTGACACCTTCCGAAAATCCAAGGACAAGAAGAGACTTGATCCACTCAGGGTCCACACAGTATTTCAGGTCCACGGGAATGACAGCCTTACTTGATACGACATCTTAGAAGACCAATTGACGGGAACGCTCTTGAACTTCGCGGGCGTACTGATCGTACTGCCGAAGGAACACGCTGATGGAAGCAGCGTCGGTGGTAGAGAGACGAGGATGATCGACGGTAGTGCCAGCGACCCTAGGGGACTGACCAGTTGGACTTGCAGAGGCGATGGAACGACAGGGTTGTCTAGCGGATGTCATGATAGACGAGGAAGGAGGAATGTGAAACGGAATGACCGTACAATGGACTATAACAAAGTTTTAGTGATCACTGGAATGAATTACGTTCCAAAAAGGTCGGATGGGCGGGGGTCGGGGTAAAAAAGGGAAAAGGTGGCTTGCCTCTTTTGAGACTTTACTCAAACTGGGATCGGCCTAAATACGAAAAGGGAAGGATGGGTCGCCGGCGGACTGTAAGCAACTGAATTACAGCATGCCGAAAAGCAGAATTGAAACGAATTAAGAGCGAGCTGAAAAGGGCATTTCCTAGCAGGTCGTCACACCTTTACGGGCAACTATTTTGAATTAGTTGCGAAAGGGGAGTTTTTTACTGCATCAGATTAATTAGTTGTTGCTTTTGATGATGCATATGGAGACTGGATAAATATTATGGCCATGAAAAAAGCAAATACAATATAGCATGATATTAACTGATTAAAACGGAATTTTTTCCGGTGTTTTACTGTTGGAAGATATATTAGAATAAATGCCTTCAATCCTTTCTTATAACAGTGAAACATAATTTTGAGATACTTTACTTACCTCTCGTTTCAGAAAATTCCTGTCTTCTGCTGTTTGCCGAGCTTTATTTGTTCTGGCTAAAGATAAAATTAATATTCACTTACTATAACAGGTAAGCTGGCTGATACCGAGTCAAATTTTTGGGTAGTGTGCATGTAAGTGGAATGAAATTTTGCAAGAATCTTTTGAATTCAGAAATAGTAATTGAATTCAGAAGTAACAGAAAAAAGTTCTTGGTAAACTGAGGTGACACTCGAAACTCTTGTAAATTAAACGCCAAGTTTTACTTTGGAGGAATCCTTCAAAAAGGGTAGCTGATATATTACAGAACAAGAATTTCTGATAGATGTAATTCCAAATTGAGTGAAAATAAAACCTTCTCTTCCCAATTGGTTTAACACGACGGCGCATGTACAAAATCTCAATTGTGGTACAAATAATTAATTATATTGAGACAAAAGCCATCAAATATTTTTTAAAAAGCGCCACTGCACTAACATTTGCTGATAAAAGTCTCTCTGGTACTACAATGCCATATGCCCCTAACTATTTATGAACCTTTTTTCTGTAATGAGCAAACAGAATCATAGTGCTTACAAAAGTATTTCTCAGATACGTCTGCAATCTGTTCAGACACCCATTTACCTAACAAATCGCGGCCAGAAATGAATGCGTAGGCTTTACCTTAGCGCTGATTTATTGAAGGCTGAGATAATATTTCCCTGTTCTCAATTTAATTCGCTTTTCCTTGCTTTAGGGGTTCTACTGGTAAGAAAATCGATTTGTTATCATCAATATTTAAACTTGCCCTTATCTTTTCTTCTTTACTAATCTAAGTTTGAGTGCCAGCTCTGAGACAAAATCATCGACTGGGACCTTTTCTCTTTTAGTCACTGTACACGGTACGCACTGCAAATGGGTAAATTCAAAGGTACCGTGAATGTATAAAATGATGATACGCCAGTTAGCAACTATATTTATTAGAAAAGAAGATGTTCTGGAGTTACATTTCAATATGCACCGGAAATCCGTATGTAATTGCCATACACACCTTCTAATAATCCATCCCTTTTTGCTCTCAATCAGTCTTTTTCTCTGAACTATTTCTTTTTTAGGACTTGGGTTGCTTCATAATTGAACCTAACAGCGCTGCTGAAAGATTTATATATGTTTTTTGACAAAAATTTTAGTATAGTACTCGGGATATTTTTAGTTCTTAAGGTGTACAAAAGAACCGTGAAGCCCGTTTTTATTCTCGCCGACTCTAGTTCTACTTTCTCTCAGTAATCAAATTTGGGTCACCCAACATATGCAGTAGCTAGCTGAGGACAGACGTTGCAGAATAAGACTCTGTGGAATTTAAATTTTCTTCTGTATTTTTAATGCAATTTTGGTCTTAATTTCACAGTTACTGTTAGCCGTGATGTCCACTTTAACCCACCGTATATATTGAGTGACATTTGGAAAATTAAGCGTTACACAACATAGGATCACGAAAACTGGCTTTTGGACTGCTCTCACTGCATACAATTTAATTATATAGAGCTAACATTTGGAATAGAGAGAAAACTATCTATCCTATTTACGTGATTTTCCGTCTTTTTGGGACATTTCTATTGAGTAGAATATTGATAACTAGCTAGGATAACTGGCTAAAAACGTTTGAAAATTTGGTTGCTGAATGGCAGCTATTTTTCGAGTAAGTTTCCTGCGGACTCAGCGTGAATATATTCGCAGGGCAAAAGTCTAAAGTTGCGTTCCAATCTAAAGTGAAGACTCCAGCATTTTACTGAGATGAAAAAGTGCAACATATATCTATGTTGAATCCGGAAGCTGGCCTCCAAGCAGCAAAAATTTCCTTTGCGAGTAAGATTCCGTCAAAAATTCTCAGAATTGATCCGTATAAATCAGTTCTGGAAGTGAAAAAACGTGTCTGTAACCCGAATTTCGAAAGGATATCAATAAATGCGGTAGCAGCGAGATGCAGAGCGTCCGTATGGGGCTGATGGAGCTGACTCTGAACTATGTAGTTAGCAGTGAGGGAAGAAATATGCAAGGGAAAAGAAGTATAATAATAGGAAGAGGGCGGCGGATTGTTTTGGATGGGAAGGAATACCGTGATTGTAGGAGAAAGAGATGAATTATTCCGGAGTTTAGAGGCGTAGATATTTACTTTCATGAGTTTTATCGTAGAGAGGAGCTTCCTAGAGAGAAATTGTAATAGGTTGATGGAAGTTCAAAACAAGTATTTGTGTGTGTCCTGAAAAAGGTCTGAGAGCAGTTATTTCATCTGTAGTTCGGTGAATTAATGGGTATGAGAAGTTGAGTATGGTAGAATAAATGCCGTTTGGATGATGCTGTTTATTTAAATGAGAAGCAAAACAGCGTTGAATGTCAAACTGGCCATAGCGGATGATAAAAATTAGAAGTTGGCGCAACAGTTTGAAAAAATTGTGAATGTTTTATTTACTTATTGTATTTTCTTGGTATGGAAGCGGGTAAGACTCGTCATTGTAGGAAGAAGTTTCCATCTTTTATTGAGAGATGTCAAATATATGCAATTCGACACTATAAATGATGACCAGGTCTTTAGGAAGTGTTAATAGGCAACTAAGATAACGGAAAAGTGCGGTTAAAGTAGAAAATTTATAACACCAAAATATTAATCCCTCGTATTTTTACTTTGCTTTACAATGTTCCAGCTAATGATATTAAGGTAAAGGATGCAGTTTCCAAAAATTGTTTTTGGTTGAATGCTTCGGTTTAGTGAAACATTCAATAATCTCTTCCAGCAATTAAAAGGCGAATTTGGAGTTTAAAGTGACTAGGGGATATTTAGTTTACGTCTTTAAGAATTGGTGACTGCAAAATCAGTTACTGGTTTCCAAATAAACAGTAATGCTTATATTTTCCCTTGTTGAATTATTTTAAGTTGAATGCCATGCAGTTGACTACTCTTTCATAAATGAATCCGTAATAATTAGAAAATTGGTAACAAGAAACCCAACACGCATACATCTTATTTCGATATCCCTATTTGACGTGCCTAAATCTGGTGCTGATTTCAACTCTAATGATGCGCAGTCTCTTTTCGTGTCTTTGTGATGGTTAGTGTCTTCACATCGAAGCGTATGCAACTATATAGGAGTATTTAAGAGGATAACATATAAATCCTTAGAAATTAAACGTAGCGATCTTCGTTCTACCGCCTTTCCTGCCAGCTACTTCCCAAAGAGAACAAAAAACGACCATAAAAATTTAAACAAGAATTATATGCAAAAGATATTTTTATTCTAAATGTCTTCATCACTATTAAGTAAATGTTTTTATATTTTTTCTCATATTTATAGCCCAAATCATTATCACGGTCCCATTGTATACTTTTTCAGCTGGATTGAGGAAAATTACTGGCATTAACCATGGAGTGAGCCAATATCGGAAATCTTTCCTTCGCATTCGGACTTTCGAGTCGCCCTCCTATGGGTGGCCACATTCTTTTGAAATTTCATAGATCTGAAATTGATATTGGCCTATGGTTTAAGTGGTTGAAAGTGAAACAGTTTGCAAAGGCACCACTTTCAACCTTCTGGGGAACATAATTTTTTTGTTTATCCCTATAGGACTCTTTGCGTTCTTGCATATCTCCACCTATTCTATCTTTCAGTTAAAAATTCAAACCATTTGCGTACGTCGTGAATAGAACATTCGTAAAATTTATTTAGTCCTGAAACTTTTCTCCAAGCGAATACGTGGATAAATGTTTTCAAATATTGACTTTTAATAGTGTAATGACTGAAAGTCAATAAAATGAGTACTTAATCATTCAATTATGGGGCGTTTAAATGAATATTTCTGCAATAATTTCCTAATGGTCACTTTTATTTAGCAGGGTAAGTGTAGTTAACAACCTGTACATTTCACGATGGTGAATCTTCTTATAGATTATTTGTTGTACTATGTTGATAATTTTGTAATAGATGAAGATGTAAAAGGCGTAGTAGAGTCTACATTACAGAGTATTCCAACAGCTAATTATATAACTAATACGGCCAGACTGTTGAAGGCCCCGTGGTTGATAGTAAGAAAATATATGTCGGTTGGTATTTATCTGCACGTCTTCCATTTTGCGCTCTCCCTATGTTGCACTTGATTTAAGCCTCGTTTCTACATTATCCGTTTTCATATGCCCAATAACAGCCGCTCAATTCTCTTTTAAAGCCCTTGTGAGTCCACAGAATCCCTCACAATGCATTGTAGAATGCACTGACTGTCGAGCATGTCGATTGCAAGTGTTTTCGTTTAACTGCCTCCTCTAACTCTGTTTCGCATTCTTCACGTCTCTATAACTGATTCTCTTATTCATTAACTTTATATAATCTTCCACCCAGCGAGATAGGTGCCCGAGATGGTCATTAATTTTGGATTACTACGTTCCGCTGAGGTGTGTTGTGCCACTTTCTCGGGCTCCCACTTCTGTACAATCTTTTCTAGCTCAATTTACATTATGTACTTTCATTTTCATCATGCCATAGTGTGAATTTCTGTTTTAAGAAGTGTTTCCCGCCGTAATACACTATGTGAAGAGCTTCCTCGACGCATCCACCACACTGATGTCTCCCCATGGTGCTCTCTGTTCTCGAGAACAGCGTTTTACAGATGCTCTCTGTTCTCGAGAACAGCGTTTTACAGATTCTCCGGATCTTTCCTCTGATTTACTTCCTGCCTCCCATCTACCCAAAAATGAAGAAAGGCAAATATAGTCTTTATCTGCCCTTTTCACTCTTCCCCTACATAGCTCTGTCTCGCTATTTTCATTAAAGACCCCGATTTCGCTGCTAGCACTCAGGCCCCCGATTTATCTGTTATTAGCGCGACTTCTTCCGGGGTTTAACTTTTCACTCTACTTGGACGTATGCCCAGGAAAGAATCAGAAAAAGAAGAAATAAAAATAATTTATTCTATTACTACGACATCCAACTTCATCCAATTACCCTTGATTAAAATGAGTGCAGTGGGACCGATTTATATCAAACTGTGCAGCAGATCGCACATTTCTCGTCAGCAAGCGTGTTGCTTACTTTTCCGCAATAAAAAATTCTTCACCAGTTCTATCTGTTAGCCTTATTGCTCAATATGTTGCTACTTGTGTCAATCGTAGAATTCTCGAGCGGAATCCTGGTTTGAACTTCAATATGTAGTTACAGGCTCTACGCTGTGTGGCGCTATCTTTCTCATTAATATTGTCCATTACAGGTGATAATTTCTTGAAAAAGATGGGTAAATGTTTTCCGATTGCCCACATAGTACATTGTCTGCAGCAACATATCATTATTGCATGAATATAAAGTGCTTAAAAAACCAATAATTCGTATTAACTTTTTATATACACTAAAGCTGAATCTGTCTCTTTTTTTGGTTTTATTAATAGAGTTACCCCTGCAGAAGAATGGTAAATTACTATTAAAGTTCCATCAGCCTTCTCAAAATGTGGAATCCTACTCATAAAATGGATAAACAGGTGCCTTTTAAAGAAATCCAGTAAGTACAAAGAGATACATTCATACAATTGCATTTTCTTGTGAGAAGTAGCGTAGAAAATACAGATAAAAGAACAGCTGAATCTAAAGATCACAAAAAGAATAAATAGTCCTTATTTATTTGATCATGTCTTTATGCAGACGCTCAATTTTGGAGCTACGTCTTCGAAGATCATTATCTTCGTGAATGGTGTTTGCAATTATGAATTTAAACTCTGCTTACTTGGAAACGACTTTAGCCGATGCATAATACTTCTTTACCGAAATTAAAAGCATGATTTAACTATCTGTTCATAGTAATGCTCCAACTCGAAAATCTTCTGATCTCTCATTTAAGCTATATGTACATGAATAGTTTACCAAACGTATAAATATATCCTGAATATTTTTGACGACGTTCACTAAAGAGATTAAAAATCTAGAAAACAGATACATGATTTCAAAATCTTACGGATCATTAAGCTCTTGCTGGTGTAAAATTGCATCATGTGGATTTTTATTTTTGTTTTGTGAAACAAGTAAATAAGTTTATAGTTTACATAATTGAGGTGATATTCAAGAAACCTTGTTTCCGATTATTTTTGCAGAGAAAAATTATCAATTCCTTCAGGATCAAATATTACTTTTTTAGCAGCGACTTCTAGCCAAAAATTAATAAATGAGAGCTACAAACAAAATTTTACAGACCCTCTGGTGATATTTAGTCAAAATCTTGAATGCATTAACATAAAGAAATCTCTGCTTCTTCATTTAATATTGCAAAAATAAGCAATTCATTTTATTTAGTAAATTGATATGCGAAACGTCGGGTCTTTTCCACTTGCACGATCAGTTTCTCTCAGTTAGATCCCTATAGTCACCTTTTAATGTAAGCTATGCACTAGAAAGTTATAAAAACCTTTAATTATTTGTTTGATATAAGCATTTAGATGAATAACCAATAGTTCAATAAAATGACTCACGAGTCTGTAAAAGAAATGATTTAATTGAATAAATATGCGGCCTCATTTGCCTCTTGTTTATTTGTCTTTCAGTTTCGCTCTCCTCGGAATTCTATAACCATAGATATCCTTTTAAAAACTATTTACCGTCATGACACACTTTGAGGAACCTCTGTATGCTCTATAAAACCATGCTGATTTATTTACTGTTCCAAAACATGGAACTGTTTTTTAGTACCTTTATGTCTTGCTTGGAACCCAAATTAAGCAAAAATTTAAGTAAAGAAAAGATCCAGCCCAATAAAAATATTCATATGGTGTTAAGTGGAATTTAGAATCATAAATAAAATGTGTACTAATATTTCAATTGAAAGAAGAAAATTATGACCTCGTAGAAAATTGTCTCATTATCTGCATACTGATGTTCTTTGAGATGAAAATTTCTAGTTTATACTAGCTAAAAGTTCAAATTTGAACTTGAAGCTTTTCGAAATCGGGATAAATTTCAAAGAGCTATTGAAGAAGCATTTCATGGAAATTATGGAAAAAATAAAGACTGTATATCTGAAATCGGGACGGAATGTGAGGTAAATATGATATATCACTTATTAGTCACCCCTATATAAAATCATGAATAGATATAAATAACTGAAATAATGACTACAAATAGGATAGGCACTTGGATTTTCAGTAGAGCCTTTCTCTACGATATTTCAAACCACGTATTATATTTTTATCTTACAATAATTGTCTGCAAATCCAAAGATTACCAGCGGAAGCAGAGATATGCGCTCCTTTGAAAATTTTTCCTATTTTGAATTCTTAATTTGACTAATTGATGTTTCAATTAGTCCGAAAAACTCTAAAAATACTAATTACGTAAGAAAATGATCTTTAAGGCTGAAATATTTTACAATAAAGGGAAAACTGAAAGTACGGGTTTCAGAGCAGGAAAGTTACTATTCTTGCACTTAAAAGTTTTAAAACAAGTAAAAGTACTATTCTGGCATAAATAAACTTTGAATTTTCGAATAATTTCATTTTCATGTAATCAAAATATTAACTTCAGCAATAAAATTAAAACAATTTTTCGTACACTTCTGATATTCTGGTTCCCAAAAGATTAGATGCAGAAATCAACTAGATCATTTGAGGAACTAGGAATATTTTGAAAAAAATTTTCATTTGGAGCTTTGAGCCAGTTTTTAATACCGTCACTGGAATACATAACGATATAACATATGCTTGTAAAAAATATAAGTAATGTTAGATTTATGCTGCAGTAATATTAAATATTAGCATTATTTTTAGATTAAAAGGTAATATTAGAACTTTATATCATAGTTTTGTTTAGATTAATAATTGTATTATAAAAAATTTGGGCCTACCTGCCTTATCTACACGTTACATGTTACTACTTTGCTGAAAAATTATGTTCTACTAATATTTTTTGAATACTGACAGGTATTCTGGACACTTTAGTCATCTGTTGTCAACAGTAAATGTTCAAAAGGACACATAAATTTTGCTATGGTAAATATATCTTAAATATACTCCTAATCTGTAATTTTTTAATGTTTGGAGTAAGAATGGTGGTAAGAAGCCAAAAATAGTACAAAGAATCAAAAATATCCTAGAAAGAGAATATTCTTGTTTTATACCCTTTAAATTACTTTGAATTAGGTACTGAGCGGATACCATTACAGAGGGCCTAATGATTTCAAATACCAGATTTACAGTCAATTTTCTTCGTATAGATCGAGTCTGTTCTACATAATAAAATAGAGATATTCACCGCGCATGAGCCAATTGTTCCAGTTTTCTATGGCATATGTGACCAATTTTCCACAATGCTTAGACCTCACAGGCAGGAAGTTTATTCTTTTTAGGTGGATGTCTCTTTCGATCAGTGGAGGCACATGGACTCCATTTTAACATGGGGGAAAATTGAAGCCAAAAAAATAGCATCTGAAATTCTCGTACTATTTGCAGATCAATTTTTGCATAAAAAGAAAGAATCGTTCTTATTGCAGGCGAAAAATAGCAATGAAACAGAAATGAGCAATAATAAGTGCGTATTTAACGTATTTTAAGCAATTCTCATTTACAAGGAGATTATTTTTATTTTATAGTGTTGCAGAAATTGGCGTGCGAATTCAAGAGCGTTCCTAATTATGACGATTTATTTTGGGATTTTTGGACTAAACTTTTCCCATTTTTTATTCAAAAGCAATGAATAATAAAATCAGTAACTTTGACACTAATCTCTCCAGAATTTTATAGATGAACTATGGAACTTACTCAAGAAATCTCTTCCTTCTCAATGGATTTTTTTGACAATAGTGCAATGATAATCAAAAAATTATTTAGATAATGCTTGCATTTAAAATTTTAACAAACTTTAAAACATCCCTTGACGCCTTTTGAGGACATTTAGATACTTTTCCAAATTACCAGCTCGACTAAAGGTGCAATAATTTTCCAGACGAATATACTTCCTGAAAAAAGTAATATTGCTCCTAATATACTCAATTATTTTCATGATTACTTATTTCTTCGGAGCGCGATAAGCTTGGAATTATTATTTTCGTTCTTTTCATTTATTTATGTAACTAAATATAATCAATTACAATTTTTATCTAGCTTACATACCCAAGGGAAAGGCGATTAAACGAAAGTGCAAGGGAGCCGATAGATAATAATACTACATGAAAATTTCAATCCACACTCTTTTACTACTGTAAATTACTTATTCTAATTTTGTTCAATTATTAAACCCCTTAAACCCTATATTTCGTATGTTTATGTAAATTTTAAACTATAAGCGAAAAAATCCACTGCTGGCTTTATAAACTTTAACACATTTGTTTCTAATTTTAATTTCATGAAACACACTGAGCGCGATTTAAATCGAAGTTTATGTGAGATATTCTTCTATGAGTAAGAATAACTACTTAAACCAAATTTATTGTTCGATTTTCGTCTATACTTTGACACTTTGCACATCACCGCATATAGAGCTCTGAATCTTTATTAACATTCAGTTATCACCAAAAATCTAGCGGGGATCTTATTAACCCGCAATATCCATACTAATTGTGATTTATTGATTTTGACCGTAATACACTGGAAAAATTGAGGGCTTTCTTCGAATAACGCCTTCATAATACCTCATTGCTCTACAAGAGGCGTAAAATCTAAGTATTATACTTCAAAGAATTTATAGAAGATCATGCCGATATTACTAAAAAGATGCTTTAGTGCCCGTAATTTTATACCTTGAAAATGCAAAAAATTATTTCGGAGTTCCACTACTTGGAAAATTTGGGAAATTTGGCCTCTCAATAAATCAATTTGACTATTTATTTTGAGTTTGAGCTTTATATCTGCAGTTTGGCCATCTACACAGGTAGTACGAAAAAATGAATAAATAGTACGGGGAAACTAAACAAGAAAATGATGGGAAAATCGCGCACCAGTTTGTTTACTCAAATTGTCTATTCGTAACATATTTATCGATAAGCGCTTCGTCCAATAAATATTCTTCAAATGTCTAAAATGGGCTATAGACTCCTATCATGGCGCTGGAGTGAATAATGTCTTTCAATATTCGTCTGGACGTGGTAACTTGTACCGACTACCAGTCATAACATATTAAATTTCGTTTATACTTTAATTTTTTGCGCTTGAGTTTGAAATACCTGTTTGAGCAGCAATCTAAGTTTGAAATCTGGTGCTTTTTTGTAGTAAAATCTTATCTAAGTGCTTTTTGTATATTCGATACATGTGCATAGAGGTGTATACGACAAATTTATAGTAAAATATAAGCGTTAGAAGCTTGTGCCATGCATACGGACCGCAAACTTAATCTTATCTGACACGTGTGACAGACACGTGTGATAGTCATGTAAAGTTTCGTTCTTGTTAAAAAAGGCACCCTCGGCCCTTTTCTCTTTGGTCTTGAAATACAATACGCTTCCATGTGGATATTTGCAAAAATTACTCGTGTTCTGTAAAGACCTCGCATACACAAAGAGCGACCTAACAACCAAGATCTACCTTTGCTAAAAACATTTTGCTACGCTATGCTTCCCTCAGTTATAAAAACCTATCTCACCTCATGGTTTTTTCAGGCTCTGAAGTCATAGCCAAGTTCTACGACGATTCTGCCCAAAAAAATAGAAATACAGGTCATTTTTCCTTTTTCCTTGCTCTCTGTTCTGGTTTTCAGTTCCTGATTCTATTTTTGTTTCTTTGTTATTCTGATTTTAGGCCTTCCGGTTGGATTCCAGAGTCTCCACTGAATACCGATCTTTACATAAATGGATCTGCACTCTTTTTTGTCTTCATGAAAAACATTTTGAGGCAATTGAAAAACATTTTTTGCCCGAGTTCTGTACCTCTACCATGACCCATTTTTAATTCTTCGCTACTGCCTTACATCGTTCCAAACGATTTAAAAGGTATTTAAAAGGTATTTATAAGGAAAACTCCTTTGGTGTGTGAAAAGAAGGTACTTTAAAGATTATTTCGATCATTCGAAGAGCTACCCGGTGACTCGTAAATTTCTCAGTGCAAAAATATAAAAGCTCCTCTTTAATCTTAAAGTTTAAAACTACGTAAAATCACATGGTATAATTTTTTTGTAAATCTTAGTGTGCAATAATTTCCGAGGCCGCTAGCCATTTATTAGGAGCGTTGCCTTGAAGTACTTCTATATAGATGCTTGAGGCCTCCAAAACTTTTCATAGGATAAGAACGCAAGGAGGCATAAGGAGATCTACATGGCCTCATTATAACATTAGTATCACACGATAACCATTTTCATAGGTTATTCACGGATAAAGATCCCATCAAAATGTTTTCCACGCACTGTTTCCATAAATTTCAACTATTTTGCACTCTTCGGAGATCAGAGCTTAATATTCTAATATTGAGGAAACTTCGTCAATGTAATATAGATTGAGCAAAATCAATGAAGTGGGGATTGAAAAATCGGAATGTCGGAAATCTCAATCGAGATGCTCCTCGCAGAAAAGCACGAAGACGATACAATCGAGACTTGCGTTGTAGAAAATTTTCAATGTGGCGCTGAACAATATTTGATAGAGACATTGGAGCCAAAAGTGTAGTTATAACAAGATGTACATCCGGTTAGATCTTAGCCGTATAGTTAGGACGTGCGCAGTCCTCAGTAGGTATTGAATGCATTAAAATTATCTTTCTCAATGTAGTAAAGTTTCTACATTTCGGCCAATAGGAAAAGCCAATGGAGCCTTCGCGAATTACGATAGAGTCTCTGGCACAAGCTGTAAGCGAACTTCGACGTCAGCTGTCAGAGGCTCATAACCTGATATCCGCACAGGAGAACCAGCTCAATAACGCTGCTCAGAAGGTAGGATCCCTCGAGAACGAGCTGTCCCTTGTCAGGATCAATACTCTTAGCTCTAATGGTCAAAATGAAAGCAATAAAGCCCCTAAGAAGAATAAGCCGGGTTCATATAGCGGAAAAGGGTCCGTTGGGAGCTAGTGTGTGCAGATGAAAAATTACCTTGAAGAAGCAGTTGGGAAGGCTACCATGAACATAGCACTAAGCCATCTTTCTAGAAATGCCCATGAGTGGAGGATGGTCCACTCCAGGAGTGCGGAAGGGCAGCAAATTCATACATGAAAGGAACTGAAGACTGCCCTTCTCAATCCCTCTGAGACGATAAACGAGGAAAAATCGCCCGAGACAAGCTGGCTCACTGGAAACAAGTTAAGGAAGTTTCTGCATTCATTGAAGACTTTAACAAAACATTATTGGATGTTCCAGACATGAGAGTCAAAGATCAGATTGATCGCTATTCACGCGGCCTGAAACCATACATTTGGAAAGCCTTATGCACGAAAGAATATTCTAAGCTTTCCGATTTAATGGCAGATGCGGAAAGAATTGAAGCTGCTTACAAGAGGTCAGGGCCATTAGGTAATGACAAATTGAGTACAAATTCGATGAACTGAAATTCGATCAGTGGAAATAGTGGTCTTGTACCCATGGAGATTGGAAACGTGGGAATAAAACAGGGTATAGAGTCCGCAAATGCTACCTTACAAAAATTGGATCAAGAAGAAAGGGAGAGAAGCATGTGTGAAGGCCTCTGCTTAAGATGCAGGCAGAAAGGGCACATTGCAAAAAAACTGCCCAAAAGCTCGAAGGAACTGATTGAAGGTCTTCAATCAGTTCTTGATCACAGAAATCATATTTTTCAACAATAAGATTCCAGGAAGCATTGAGGGGAACACCAACCCCAACTTTCCAACAGAATCACAGAGGACTCCTTATCGTTAAAGGAGTCATTTCCAATAGATCAGAAAAAATTCTCATCGACCCAGGTGGTGAGATCAATTTCCTAAGTGAATTATTCTGCGATTACCATAAGATTAAATCGAGAAGAGTATAAGGGCTTGCCGAAATAGCGAACAGTGTTGACCAAGAGGTGAGAGGAACATCCCACCCCGTGATCGTGTAAATAAAGAACTACACAGAACCATTGTATTTCGCCGTGAGCCCCCTCAAGAGATACGATGTAATCCTTGGAAAAGAATGGTGTGGCGCCCATAGAGCAATTATCGACTCTGAAAGTAATGAAGTTTTTTTCAAATACAAAAATTAAAATTCTACTATCACTGCCAATGAAATGACAAAGAATCCCTTCGTTTCTGCAAACTCAGTACTTACTGATTTGGAGAAAAAATTTAGCATTTATGCTGTCCTTGTCAGACCACTGGACCCAACACCGAATGTTTCAGATTCTTATCCAAAAGATATCGAATGTGTAATAAAATAGTGTGAAGATGTTTTCCCAGAAAAACTTCCGAAGGGCCTTCCTCCGAAGCGAAAGTATGATTTCAAGATCGAATTGGAAAGAGATGCCAAGCCTCAGAAAAAGGGTCTCTATAGACTTTCAGAAAAAGTAAAGATGGAGCTTCGTAAACAACTACATTATCTGCTGGAAAATGACTTCATAAGATCAAGGAAAAGCCCCTGGGAGCGCTAATACTATTTGTGACAAAAAGGATAGCAGTTTGTGGATTTATGTGGATTACAGAGCACTTAATCGGCTTACTGTAAAAAACAGCTACCCGCTGCCGCGCATCGATGATATCTTTGATCAGATCAAAGGAGCCAGGTACTCCTCTAAAATAGATCTGAGGATGGGTTATAATCAGATCAGACTGGAGGAATCATCAATCCCGCTCACAATGTTTCGAACCAGATACGGACATGTATAATTTCTCGTACTATCCTTTGGTTTGACCAACGCACCAACAACCTCCATTAACCTCATGAACGACATATTCAAAGATGTCCTGTATTTATACGTCATCGTTTACTTAGATGACATTCTTATATTCAGTAAGACATGGAAAGAACATCTAGAAGACATTGATGCAGTACTAGAGATTCTCAGGAAAGAGAATCTGTTCGCTAAATTGTCAAAATATGTCTTTGGTGTTAAAGAAGTCGAGTACCTTGGACAAGAAATCTGTCAGGAAGTAATTACGGTGAATCCCAACAAGACAAAGGCAGTCATAGAATGGCCCTCACCACAGAACAAACAACAGATTCAGTCATTCTTAGGACTGGTCAACTATTACAGACGGTTCATTAGAGACTGCTCACGGGTTGCTTAACCTCTTACTGAGCTGACGAAAAAAGTTCCATTTCTAGGGAAGGATGCTCAGGACGAATCATTCCAGACCCTCAAGAAATTGTTATGCAATGCCCCAGTCCTTAGAACATTTGACTCTGAACTTCCAATATATGTCAATGCAGACGCCTCTAAATACGTAATTGGAGCTGTATTGGAACAGAGGGATGAAAAATCCAAAAGATCAGTCTAGAACTTTAAGTGATAATGAGCAAAATTATACGCACATGAAAGAGAGCTCTTGGCCATTGTAGAGTGCTTGAAATGGTGGAGAGCGTACCTACACGGAAACTTTTTCATAGTTCATTCTGACCGCTACCGATTAAGATACCTCGAGACCCATGACAATATGTCGCAGAAACAGGTCAGGTGGCTGGAAAGAATAGCGAATTTTGATTTAAAAATTATACCCATCTCCGGGAAATCAAACATTGTTGCCTATGCTCTCTCATGACAACCCCAGAATGCACCATCACCTAACCATCGAAACAGAGAATTACTCCAGGAAGTTATACCAAAGACATACCCAGAATCGAACAATATATCAGCACTTTCTTTCGAGAGTTCTGAGCTAGAAGAGCTGGCGAAAGATTACAAGCTTGATGAAAACCTATAAAACCAATACAAGGATCCAAAAGAACCTTTTGAAAGAAAAGGGTTTGCTTTTACTAGGACGAAGAAAGATTTTCGTCCCAGACGGAAATTTTAAAATCAAGTTATTACATGACTACCATTCTACTCCGAATGCTGGACATTTGGGAATTTCGAAAACTATCAATAGAATATTACGGACGTTTTACTGGAAAAACCTCCGTACAGATGTACTCCGAAAGTTTCGTTCTTGTCACTGCCAAGGGAACAAACCATCTAATGATAAACCGGTAGGTCTTCTACAACCTCTTGACCCACCGAAAACCAAATAGACGCACATAACGTTGGAATTTATTACACCACTTCCAAAGTCAAAAAAGGGGACCAGTGGCATCTTAACTGTCTTTGACAGGTTGTCAAAGATGATCCAAACTATCCAACCAAGCCAAAAATAGATGCACCTTCAGCTGCCATGCTGTTCAAGGATCATATCTACAGAAATCACGGAATTCCGACGAACATCATTTGTGATAGGGATTCTATTTTTCTGAGCAAGTTTTGGAAGAGTCTGTTCAATCTTCTAGGTACCAAAATATCCCCTTCTTCACCGTATCATCCACAGACGGATGGCCAATCCGAGATAATGAACAGAAAGATCGAAGAAATTATTCGATCTTTTGTTAGCTTCGAGAAGTCGGAATGGGACAAATATTTGGTAGACTTCGAAGTTGTTTACAATTCATCTATTAATAAAGCTACAAAATTCTCTCCCTTCTACTTCATTTATGGAATTCACCCTAGAACTGTCCCTTTGGACATACTCTCAGCAGACAACCCTGCTGCAACACAGTTCCTCAGGAATATTCGAGAATAACTGCAAAAAGCCCAAGAACAAATCAAGAAATAAAATAAATCAAAGTCCTCGCATGTTGATAGAAGAAGAAGACCTTCTACTTATAAAGGTAGTGATAAAGCATGGTTGTCCACAAAAAACCTAGCTCTAGAAGATGGTGCTGGATCTCGGAAACGGAACCCAAAGTTTTGTGGACCGTCTCAAATATCTGAGGAGATAAACGGAGTTACGTACCGTTTAAATCTTTCCCAGCCAATGATCGACAGGGGAATTCACAATGCTTTCCATGCTAGTCTCCTTAAGCCGTACTTTGAAGATGAGATTTATCGCCAAATTCCGCCGCCACCACCTATACAGGTTCAAGATGGACATAAAGAATACGAAGTCGAATCAATTCTCAGTCACAAGAAACAACATGGAAAAACAAAATATCTCATTAAATGGAAAGGATATGCAGATCACGAGAACTCATGGCTATCAGAAAATAAACTGAAAAATTGTCAATATCTGCTATACTAATACAAGAATCGGGGCGATTCTTCTTCATAGGAGTGAGTAATGTTGCGATTATGCCATAAATCACCAAATACCCTAACAGTATCCCTCCAGAAACCTGTACGAATGATTTGCACTGTAAGAAGACATCATTGCAACTAGTTCACTGTACCACAAACCGGTGTAAAACATAAGATCATACCTCTTTGTACCAAGCCAATGACATGGAGCCGTCGTGAATATCTCCCCTGGTTCTCGAAAGATTTCGGACCCACCAATCAGCAACTAATTTTTGCCTCCTTGCCAATTGGATTAATGGTACTTTGCTATGATGTTCATTGCTGTCGATTACACTGATGGCTGCTACATGAGCCTTCAGAATCTTGTATTTTGATACCTCTGGGGTCGCTTTTTCTAGAATGCCTTTAAATTCAGTACCGTTTGCTTACAATTTATCTCTGCTGGTGTTGAGTACTTTCTCCATATAAACTATGGTCTGATGTTCCGGCCTGTTTATCTGAAGCATCAACCAACAGTTCAACCATCGATTACCTTTTGTTTGCTCAGCACCCCACAACGATGCAATATAATCTAGCACTTGATGTATTTGATTTTAGCGATTGAATTTGCAAGATCGACCAACTGACGGCCATGCGCTACTTGAAGGCAATTTGGACCGATTTTACATCTCGTACTATCTCCAATTTTTGGAGACAGTGCGGTATCTTATCGACACCGGCGTCGACTGATGATACCCCGTAAGCAATTCATTCTCAACAGAGACAGAAAAATGGAGTGAGTTCATTTCACAGCTGGCTAGTGTGCAGGCTCTGATGTCCGTCATCTGTTTGATCAATGCCGATGACGATGATATTCACGATAATCTTAATGATTCTGATATTGCTCAAATTTGGGAGAGGAACCAAGTGATTCATCCGGTGGTGACATCTATTGAGGCGATTTCAGCACGGTGGAGCCCTGTATGCCAGTTAGGGAGCAATTTATGACTGCTCAGTCATTTATCTGGGTGACAAAGAGCCAAGAAACGTTCGATTTGCAGCTCATCCTTGGCCTTCGCACTTTTCTGTACTCATTGAAACATAAAAAAGTCACATTTTCACAGCAGAGAAATATTGAGTACTATTCCAATCAATAAAGTTACACCTGACACATGTTATTCTTTCCCTTTTCGAAGGTAATACTCGTCATAAAGAATTCAGAATTGATAATTGTCTCCAACTTTGAAACGAGAGACGTTTCTATATCCTAATATTGAGAATCAAAAATTTTAAAGATATTTCGACGCATTCGCAAGTAAAATTTAGGAATAATCAAACAAATATTTTTTTATGTAATCCTCATTAAAAGAAATGATCTTCAAGTTAGATCCACGCCTTATGAATTCCATCTTTTTACTTAATCCATCTTAAAATGTGTGCATAAATGAGTAGAAATCTTAAAATTTGAAGCCATTAATCTAAAAAGTTTCATCTTGAGGAGGGCCATAAATGTTAAAGATTCATCTGTGTTGTTCCCTTATTCATGAGACATATTAAATTCAAAAAAATTCAATACCCCGATCAGAAGTTTTCTATTTTTGGTTGAAACATACCGTGGAACATATCTAAAAGATAAGACAACAGAAATTTATTCAAAAACAGTTCAAGAAGAATTTACGCTTTACCAGTTGAAAGTTTTACACATATATAATTGAAATAGTCGGTATCAGCAATTTGAAAATATTCTATATCTACTTTTCGGTTGATAGTCGTCATAATGGGTTATTTTTATTTTTCAGATGAGCATTTACTATGATTGGATATCCTTAACTGGCGATAAATACGGAAACCGTCATCAAACATTCAAAAGTTACTCGTTCCGCACAAATTAAATTCAAAATATAGTATCTTCACTGCACTAGGCTAGGGGATTTTCTCGTTTTCAATTCTTTACACTGAAGTCTCGAAAGTCTCTTTTTCCCATTCAATATCTTAAAGATCCTTGACAAGTGTGTTTTATGTTATTTTTTCCTTCCTTTACCACCTTTTAGTAATGGCATTATTTGTTTCACCCTATATATTAACGATACATTTTATTATGAATTTTTTTATTTCTTTGACCTTTATCTATATTTTAAATAATTTTATATTCTTTTTTCTGGAATGAGAAGATAGAAAATATTTCATTTCCCTCTTCAACCTTTCCTTAGTCCAACATTATTCTTTCTTACCAAAGTTTTGGAAGAATAAAAAGTTAAATTTGTTAAAATTTTTTCATCTTTCAACCTGCGTGATCTTCAATTTATCAATATATTTTTTCGTTCCCCACTAGATACCGAGAGGGCAACCAAAAGTATTTAAATCACTCTTAAATCATTTCCCCCAGCTAATAATTGGGGGTTTTGAGTCCTTACACATAAATAGTAGCCAATACGCCTTCAATGGACTTATAAACTTCAATTATCCTTTTTGACATCAGAAACTTCTGATCTACAGTACAAATTGTTTTTACAAAGCTTATTTTGCGCATCAGGTGAAAGAATAATTTGGGGGCACAGTTTAGGTCATTTTGAGTCCCAGAAAGTATTTTCTTCCTCATCTACGTTTCTTCATTCAATGGTTAGCCCTCAGGGATGTTTATCAACACATAAATATTAGAAGTATCTTAAAAATAGTATGTGCCTCTATGAAAAACTTTGCGAAGCTTTATATTTCTGACCGGCGGATCGTAACTTATTTTAGTCCTAATTAGCAGTATGGATAATAGTAAAACTTGATATGAAAATCAACTTTATAGATTCCATAAATTCTGCAACCAAGTCCTCTTACACATATGATTTCCTTCATCAACGGAAAATAGGAGCTATTAGTGAAGATTTATCGACAATGCAGGATTAATTTTCAATATTGAAGCCTTTACCGTTGCCTATTTTTCTCTCACTCAGGATTCATTGTTAATATAAATTAATTAAAAATTCTTAATTCTGTGCAAAAGGGTGTTTAAACCCCTTTTCCTCAAGAAAAGGTTTCAATATCAACATTTAATACATGGAATGGGTAATTAATGATTTTATTTTTTGAACCATAAATATTTTTGCTGTAACAGAGAATAATGAAAACAAATAATCTTCAAAGTTCACAAAAATATAAAATTTGCCGCCCTTGTCAGTACAGCAATTCCAATTATGAGAATTACTATATTTGTAAGGTTCCGATTTCGAGTGGCGCCACTGATCGCGCGCGAACTTACTCTCGTTTTAATGGGAAACGGAAGTAAAATGTTACTGAGATGCCTTTCGGGCTTCATAAAAAGAAACGCACGCAAAACTACTGCGCTCGTTACTTCTTTTTACATGAGTATCATTAAAAATAAATCATTGATACCTTAAATTTGACTAACCTTATTTCAAAGATTTTTCATTGAAGATCGATTCTCACTTTTTTGTTTAATTCAAAAGTCTATACTTTCGAATACGGGATAAAGTTTCTTTTACCGACCTTAAATAATCCATAAAAAGTTAATTATTGAATTTAGTAGCACAAGAGTTGCTCAATTCAATGCTTTCTATTAATTGGCCGAATGGTGCCGGGTAATACCAAAGAGACAAATTATAGATTAGAAAATTTTATTTCGGCAACTAATGTTATGATGAGTAGGAATTTCATATAATTCCTCTGGTTTATTTCCCGCAAGAGAGCAGTTCTCTGGGTAAAAATATTGTTCTAATTTGAGAGCGATGTGTCTATACACACTCTAATTTGCCTTATTTCTACAAGAAATTATATCTGTATCTGACGCAGGACGAAATATATCTAACTGCACAGGAAAGCTGAAACATGGAAGAAATTACTTCATTTTTATTTGAAACGCCATAAAATTATGAAATAGACGTGACTTTTTGTTACGAAATGTAATATTAAATGACTGGATAACGTTTTCTCAAAGCACAAAACTTAAAAATAAATTTGTCTTAATGAGGTATATCTCATTGAAACAAGTGTGAAATATCTCAGGGTTACGAATAGCCGCCGAATTAACGATAATATTTCCATGTATCAAGTTCTATTTTAAAATAGAATTGTCAGCTTTATAAAATCGAAAAAACTAGTTACCAAATGATCCTTGCCTTAAATATACATTTATCTGCAATATTTCCACGAGACTGAATAAATCTTTTTTTAACGTTTTCAATTGGAAGAGACGGAATCGAAAGTTCAGGAATATTCTCGTCAAACTACCAAGGCGATAAATCATGAAATGAGACTCCGCATTCTCTTACGTAACTTTCATTAAGACATTTATCAGCCAGTTCTTTTAACTATAGGATTTACTTTACAATTAAGAAGAAGTAATTGAATTAGCATGCCAGTTTTTCATTCAATTTCAATTGACTTCAAAACAAGGACTGCTTGAATTTGGGGCATTTTTAAAATAAAAAATTGCTAAGGAACTGGAGTTAATTCTGTATACATTTCCAAAAAGAAACATATATACTGTCGGCGCTAATATTATTATTGATCAACTACTTTTTTCGTCAATATGGTCTCAAATGGATATTTTACTAGTAAATCATGACTTCCAGCCAGCTGATTTTTTCCGGAGAGGAATATATTTTTATCTCATTACAAGGGAACCCTTAATAAATATATGGGCGGAGGCATTATCACATGTTACAAGAGGTTCCAGATTTTATATTCGCAGAATGTAAAAAATTAAAGAGAAATGGGATCTCCAACTTCGTAGCTTTTATTAAAGGTCCTTCTATTCGAAATGCTAGACCTACTGGCTCGCATATCTTGTAGCTAGCTGCTTAAAATGGCCATGACCGGGTAAAGAATCCATCAAGTTAAGAATTCAACAACCCTAGAAGAATGTTATTCGAATAAATTTGGAATTTTTTTGACGTAAAATAAATCATTTAACTTTGTGATTTCGTAAAAAATTTTAAGGAATTCTCGCGAGCGCGTGAAAACAATATACAATGCGGTGCTGCATTTATGGTGGTTCCGTTTACAACCATCTCTATTTTTTAGGTTTCCGTATCAAAGAATACATCCTCAAGTATTCTAAACGGTCTCAAATTGCTCGGGAACTGGACTGAGGATGATATTTGAATGTATCTTTGAGCAAATTGAGGCTGACTTTCCGACTGAAGACTTCAAATGGAAGATGAAATTGTTTGGGTTCATCATTGGCTCTCTCTGCAAGGCTGCTAGGCTTTTGACCAATGTCCAATATTTTTTTTTCCAGCAACAAACCTCGAGGTACTACAGCTGATTCACCTCTATTTTTAACAATAATTGATCTTTTTCTTTATTTACTGCTGCCTCATAAATTATTGCGTTAGTATGCAAAATTTAGGTATGTAAATACTAGAAAAAAGAACTCTTCCTAATATATACGCTAAGATGGTTATATTGGGACCATTTTTTATGTTTCAGTTTCACGATGATGTAACAGAGACTAGTTAAAATATGATTCTCAAACATATAGATACCTAATTAAATCTTAAACATTTTCATTTTGTATCTAGTGCTGTCGTTTCAGGATTTTTTTTGACAGGTTAAGCCATGAAGTGGGATATGTTACTTTTTCCTACCGAATATATTATAATATACTGCGGATGGCTATTTTTGCTAGAAAGGAGGTTGCGGAATATAAAAACACTGTAGAATTATATATAAGATTCTTATGATGAAACATATTTACAGCATTCATGATGATAGAGAATGTTTACATCAGAAAAGGAGTCATTCATTCTACTCGATAAATTTCGAGTAACCCTATTTTTTGTTCTCTATTTGCGGAAAGATTTAATTTTAAAAAATTTGACAGTGCAGCAGTGGGTCACGATCCTTCCCAACATTTGCTACCGTGAACATAATTTCCCAATTCATATGTCTTCCGCCATATATGAGATGACAATGATGGATCATGAGCGAAAAGGTACAAGAAAATCGTAATTTTGTCATCCTCCAGTGATATTGGGGACGTAAATTCATTCAAGATGGATTGAAATAGCATAAAAAAAAATTCTCAAATAAAAGGTAAGACAAAGGTGTTAAGTACTTGCTGTGAACCAAATCATTTATACCATTTCATAGAACTTAATTGTTACACAACGACTTCCTATTCATTCGAAAACAGTAGTTACTAATTATCCTTACATTTGTCGAAGCAGTTCTACTCTTTGCATTTCTTCATTGAACATATGTCTGTATCTTACTCTTTCATATACTATAGCCATGCTCTCATCTTCCAAAAACCTCAATTTGGTTTAGAACTCTAGGAATGACGTCTTGATCTAATATGCGATAGTTTACAACTGTTGACGTAGAACAGCAGCAAAAGCGCCGACAGAAACAGAAAAAAGGCTTTTAATATGAAAATTCGTATCCTGATGGAAGAAATTCATAATATTCACGGCCAGATCCCCAGCAAACAAAAAGTTAGCAGGAAAATTTTTTTTTCGCAGCTGGCCCTAAATTTCTGGGGTCATGAGACTCAGTCGCTCTAACTATAAAATATTTTCATAACATACTCACTGTTTAGGATAGGACTATTTTTCGCTATTCTTCGCTCTTAATACGAAAAGAAAATACCCTGCCCATCCATTTTATCTGATACTCAAGCTATACCAATTCGTTTTCGCCTCAATTTCAATTTTACCTATGAAAGTCCCGTTTTGGAACATATAAATCACTCAGACACAATTATAATGTTTTGATCCCTGTTTCCCATTTAAATCTCTAGAAAAATCTCTCTCACGCGTTTTACAGTATATTTAAGTAGTTCAGACCATATATGGATACTTTGAGACCGCTTTACCTAGAGAACGAAGGGATTCAGAAGATCGCATATAATAATCAAACAGATATTCCTGTTCCTTTTCCGGTCAAATCTGGATGAAAATGGTTTTATGCACAAAACAGTTCCCATTTAGGGACTAGTCGAGGAATTTTTAAGTATCTGCGAGATAAGGATATGCGGATGGGGAAATTTCAGTAAGGAGGGCCAGGAAAGAGAGAGTTTATTTTTCCACAGCTTCCTGAGAGAAATTTTCTCTAGCAAAGACACTGACTTCCTCTTTGCCGATATGTTTCGCCTCAATGAATAGGGAACTTTCTCAATTAAAAGATGACTAATTCGAAAATAAATTTTCGCAGGGCTACGGGCTTGGCGAAGCTCGCATCTGGATTCCTCTCTCTGCAGGTGTATATCTCACCATGCAGGCTAAGTCATATAAGTCTAACACCGTCGAGTGCGAAAAGGGCCCTTACAAATGGATTTGACTAAAATCAGATGGAGTGCTGCTATCGGTCAAATTAATTGCCTATAAGAAGCAAATTATACCAGCAAGTGACTCATATGCCGCCCTCCAGCGATCCGAGCATCAATCCAATTTCGACATCTAGTTTAGCTTTGGATGCTACACGCATCACAGACACTGAACAGTTGATATTTTACGAAGGCCCTGGTGGAGCAAGTATCTACACAAAAAGCTTTGTTAGCACCTATATGTACCTTTTTTTAATTTTTCGAAAGACTGCGAATATGCTTCTCTGACGAATTTAGTAGTATTCCAGAGCCAATAACAGCTGGGAGCCTTGTTATAACTCCCGATAATACACAAAACTATAATACCGGGCCTTGTGCGAGTCGGAAGAAAAGCACAGTTTTACAAATATTACCGTTGAGCGATTTTCGTAAGGCTGAGGAGCAGTTTGAACGTACTATGATGTGGGCTAACAGACTTTTGCGCAGACTTTGGAGTGATTGCAATGGTTGAGAACTTTTTCTCTCTTGGTTTTACAGAGATCACTACTTTTATACTGAAACACCACATTGTTTGTACTAATGAAGTTGATGGTACTATTACTACTTGAAGGCATTGTATTCATGGCCAAAAAATCTATCGCTTTCTTCAACTGCCTTCTTCCCAAAAACTAGTGCCACCCGTTCTGAAACCCGGTAGTCTACTTTTGACACAAGATCGATTAGCCCTTAAATATCAAACTTTCGTAAATTGAATGTACTAGAAATAATATCTGTGTCTTCACGACATAAAAAAAACTTCCATGCAAAATATTGAAATGAATCGTTCTGCAATTGAACCCGACTGAATTTTTACATCTAGGCTAGCCACCAAGATAACACTTCCCCACATGGAAGTCCCTTTGTTTGATTCGACAAAGCTGTTGCAGTGCTTGTAGTGCCCAAAGCCCATCAATTTTCTTAGAAAATATGCGGTAGATCTATACTAAAAATATTACGGATGAATTAACCGGCACATTGCTGTATTAAGTTTATTTTCTCAACAACTCTTCGAAGCAGAAATGGCATCGCTGTAATATGAGGTGAATAAATTAGTGTACCGACTGAACGCGGGTAGCTGTAATTTCAGAGCATGCGAGATCGAACCGAACCAAAACATCGCGGCATACCCTTGTGTCGCATGACCTTACACTAATGTATCAATTTCTAGATAGCTCTTTGTCGATTCGTGCACACGAAGTTCAAGTTCTCACCAGTTCAGCGGATCGAAGGAAAATTAGAAGGCTTTCAAGAAAAGCAGGAGCCAGGTTTGACGAAGCCCTGATGGGCAGATATAGATTAGGATCTAATTTTTGCCACCGGCTTTAAATTCACTAGGTTAAATGTCGGCGACTATATTCGAGGTATTAGACCAATATTCAGCTCCTATCACCACTCGAATTTGATACTGGAAGGAAAACATGAAGATTCGGCTTCATCAGCAGTTTAGTCAAGCTACTTGTTCAAAATGCGCATCGCCCATGAGTATTTGAGATCCAAAAACATGAAGCGTTTACACACGCTATTCGAATCTAATTTTTTGGAAATTAGTTCCTTTTTTACAAAGATAAGAAGCTTTAAGAACTCTAAAATATGAAAACTTGCGCAAATAAATTACAGATTATTTATGCAGGCGGTCCTCAAGTGGAATTTTTCGTCACTGTATCACTTTTGGGCAAGTCGCGAGCCATTTACTACTTCAGCAGGATATTAAAGGAGTTCTCTTGTTGCTTCTACACTGTATACTGAAAATAGACACAAATCTCGTAAAATAGGGTTTATAATTACCTCACGTTTTTTAAAAAATTATCTGCACATATAGAATCAGTTTAACATGATCCATTGAAACAAGAGCTTTTCTGGGACTCAAAACGATATAATTTGTAGGCTACAAAAGAAAAGAGTGGGGATAACCCAATCATAAATGAAATACTTTTCCTGACCTTTTCCTGACCTTTTCCTGCATTTCAAATAAAATTGTTCACAGTTTTCGCACTAAAATTCTCTACAGGTAACTTCCACGGTCCAAAAAAACACGCGTAAAATCATCTTCGGAAAAGAAATCAAAAATACTCGCCCGGTTCCAAGGAGGAAACCTAGGCCCTCATACTCCTGAAAACACTGCAAGAATGCAGAATTCATTACAAAAATATCAGAGGAACTATTAAATGGAATATGTAAAGCTCAAAAATGGATTTCATTCTGAAAATAAGCCCGTAAAACATCCAAAAATTTCTCCAATAGGCAAGGAAGAGTGTATGCAATGAACGCTTTTTGCTGAAAAAGTGCTCATTACCTGTCTTGGACACGAAAAAGCATAATGTTTTCAAAGAAGAACCTCACATGGGCTTCCAAAATCACATTATCTCCAGTTAAGGATGTGAGAAAAACGGTGTGGAGTTTTCTAAAGCGTTCTTCGTATGCAAGGCAAATGGAGTAAGATTTTATTCAGTGACGAGAAACATTTATGATTTTATGGTTCCAACGAACATTTTCACGACCTCCGTACGTCCTCCGAACCAGTGAGTGTAAATTACTAGGGTTATATGTTGAAAAGTCTTGTGGTGCAGTTTTTGGTACTGGAATGAAATTATATGATTTCTATTAATGAAAAGGAACATTTTGCGACTTATTTGAAGCTCATCACAGATCATTATATAATTTTGGTAGTAAATATTCTGTTAGACCGATTTGAAAAGCAATTTTACACGCCATTTCACTTAATTCACGAATCAATTTTTTTTTCATAGATCTGAGCTCATACGAAAAATAGCAGGCTCGCGATCAGTAAAAAGGAACCTTCAAAGTCGATGAAAAACATCTCAAGCTCAATATTACGTTATTTTTAGGCAATTTCAGAGCCGTTTCATCCAGTTGAACTGTTTTTTAGCTTAATTAAAAATAGTTGAGGTGAAATACTTGAAATATTTCTTTCTGTGTTTGGATACTTCAATTTAAAAGAGAATTTTAAAAAAATATGGACGTTTTGAAGGCATTTTGCATTACCAAGAAGAAATGAAAACGTACTATTTGTCCTTTAACGCCCTTTATTAAAAATTATTGTTGAATAACAGTTCAGTTTGCCTATATATGATGTTTTTAACCTTATCACAGTAAAATATTGAAAACGCAGAAAACATCTCTGGTCACTAAGTCAGGAGCGTTCTATAACTTATTGAAAAGTGAGAAAAAGAAATAGTGAAAAACGAGAGGTCAATCAGGTAAGGCCGGTGGGTTACGTACTTTTCAGCATTTAAAACCACGAAGGGTAAATCTAGGATTTCCCGATTGCATTTTGAGACGTGAAACAAGAAACATTCGAAAAATTTCCAACTCTTCTCCACTTTTCTCAACTTCTACCCGTTTCAGTAGACAATGTAATTCTGTACTAACTGCTCTCCACTTTTCGAAACTCACTTTCATATGTATAAACAGCCATCTCCTTAAAAAAACTTCCGTAAATACCACTTAAAACCTCAACCTCAACTTACTCCAAAACGCTTTCCCAACCGGTGCTTCAAACACCAGGCTAACTACCCGAGCTAACTGAAACATCTTGCCCTACCCCTTCACAAACAACTCCCTGAAAATCTCCATATACCCTAAAACTCTCCCCCAATCTTCCCCTGATACTTTCCCAACATTTCTTCGCACGCTCCTCGACATATTAGGAGATAAAATTATGTGTAACTTATCAGAATGGTACGGCGTTACATGGTATAATCTTTTAAATTGCGTTTCTCATATATATATATATATATATATGTCTAACGCTAGCTTTTAATTCAAATTTTAGTAGGGATTTGACGCATCTGTTCCATATATCTCCTTGTCTGTAGATCGCAACTTCAAAAATGGTTGATGTCAAGCCAATAGACCCCATTTCATAAAAACCCACTCGCCTTCGCGTCCTTTTCAATAAAAAAGAGCTTGAGATAACGATGCCAGTAGATTTTGTACTTCGAAAAGCTGAAATGGAGGGTGGAGAGATGATTTCTAATATATCTTATGATGAATATTTTGGGGTTTTTCCATTAATGTCTCGCAACTTGGGGATTGGGATGGATACAGTATGGTGTTACTGAAATTACATTCTGTACATGTCTCTTCGTTACTACTGATATCTTCTTATTTTTTCCCTAAATTCATAAAATGATTTCCTGTGAAGAAAAATTGAAACGATGTATGATACTCGATTTCATTATTTTATTATCTCAAGTAATCATAGAATGCCTCACGTTGAGGTATGATGGTCTCGTATCTGTTCATAATTCCTTTTTAAAAAATATTTTTGTGTTGATCATTTGCATTTGGGAGGATTTATTTATAAATTTAAGCGGTAGTGTACGTATATCTCCGCTAAAGCTCCCTAAAGACCTGCAGCGGATATGCGAAAGCAGTTCATTACACTTTGCATTTATAAAGGGTAGTTGCTTTCCAAAGGCATGTGTAGAGGTTGTGTAGGTGAAATTTCAGTTTTGTACTGTATGTTAAGGGAAATTATACAGTGTAAGTACAATGGTGAACTGCAATTATATCAGATAGTAGCCTAGAAACGTGCATATAGTGGCTCTAGCTGTCCCCAGAAAATCTATAGAAAAAGACTTCTCCTCATAGAGTTAGGCGGCCCGGAAGAGAAAGTGACAACTATTGCGTATGATTCGACTACCTCTAAAGCCTAAGTTAGGTGGACTTCGAAAACCTATTCAAACTGGTAAGTACCATCAGAATTACTAAGAACAGCGCTGTACAGAGCGACTGAAAGAATAAAGAGCGAAATAAAATGGTAATGAGGTATTGTCGAACCAGGTAAACGGATTGAAAAGATGAAAAGGAGAGAAGGGTAATCTCGGATTACGCTTTAGCCCTTCATTTTCTTCGTAAACTGCTAAGTAATGGGGGCGTCATCTTTAGAATCAAGTTCAATGGCCCGTTAGTCCATGTCAAGCTCCAAGGCCATATTCTAAAGCATTCAAGGTTCCATGAAAGGGGCTCAAGTAACCTTTCTTTCTTAGTAACTCGCAAAAAGAACACACCAACCCCTTACCGTCGTACTAAGAGACATTCGAGCTTTGCGTGAGAACCTGGGTCGCGTCTTGTCGAAAATAGTATCCTATCTCATTTAGAAGTCCTGTAAAATTTCATTTTCGATCGCTACTTATAGAGGAAGAGGAAGTGGAAATGTAGGTAGGAAGAGTCCTTTCATCTGCAATTTTTGCGATTTTGGGTTCCAATGTGCCTATCAGGGGTAAAATATAGAGCCCTTGAAAAAAAGTAAGATATTAGAGGCCATAATGGATGCCAAAAAGGATCGTAAAAGGTGTAAAGAGTGTAACTGCAGGTTTCTGCAGCGGATTGGCGTGAAAATCATCTACGTAGTAAAAACACAGCTGAAAGGTAGCTTATCAGAACTGATAGGACTGTGCCTAATTCAATGATTATCGGCATGTTACTTACATTTGAAAATGAATGAAAAGAAATTAAAAAAAGGGAGGTAAACTACAATAAAACAATCCCTTAGAATCTCCTACTTAGCCCACATCATACACTGACCAAGAAAAATTCTATACACTATCTTGAGAAAAATTGAACTGTATTATACTGTCAAAGGCGTATAATTTAGCAAAATAACACAAAAACGTACGGTACAGTACTTCTTTTGAGATATTGTTCAAAACATCCTTCAGAAATTCAAGAATAATTCTTGTGCTGAAATTTTATCTTTCCATTGATCAGGATGAAAATTCGTTACTGCTAAGGTATGTAACATTTGGGGCAATTTTTTATATTGATTTTTTAAATTGAAGCTTGTTCTCATTTGAGGGAGTGAAAAGAAAGTTGCTTCCAATTTGGGCTACATTAAACGATGGTAAGATTGCGGATGGAAATGGCATCCCTCCAAAAAGCGTAACTGATAAAGTTTTTATTTTTGTAATTAGATAAAAAGTGCTTATCTGGCAGCAGACCAGATGTCTTGACATCTTTTCTCGAATAGAAAAATTTCAGCGCTAATATTTGGAATAAAAACCAAATTATTTCGTTTTTGTCCTAATATTTACTTTCAACAGTGCCATATTTTGAACGATACAAACTCAAACGTAGTTTTATCGCTTTTCGTTGTTCTTAAGGCTTTTACTTTCCGTTTACTTTTCGTTCCAATTTTAATTTGTCATATTTTATCGATATACTACCTTTAGTTGATTTCCATTGCCCAATTAGTATGGAATGGTATCTATGATGCACCCATTTACTATGATTCCTTAATTTTAGAGTAATTTTTGTAGTAAATACTCAAGCGCCCGAAAATATTAACATAATATGATTAGGACTGCTTTCCTCATACAAGGACAACAAATGCCTTATAAAGTATGCAAAAATTTCTCGAACGGATATAAAATAGAGTTTAATATTATAGAAAGAAATAGAATGATGCAAGAACGAGTACTACAGATTTTGGGACAGAGAAAACTGTGTTACAACTAGGATTTTTATGTTTGGGCAGAAAATCATTTTAAATGTAATACAGAGTAACGCGGCATAAAATCCGTTGTATTTCCAGTTCAAAACAAATGCTATCGATTTCTGTAATAACATTTCACTTGCTACCTACGAATGATATCATGCGAAAATATTGAAAATTTGAAAAGAAACTAAATAGGCTAATCTCAACTGCTCTTAGCTGTAAGTACTGTTTAGTGTTTATATACTATATTAAATGATTTAATAGGGTTACTTCATCGCAAAAATTTACATTTCAACCTGCCTGCAAGGCACATTATGATTATCTTTATAGGAAAAAAAATTGTATAACTCAGTTGAGAACATAAGCGACCTGAAAATCCCATGTCAACTTCCTATCAGCCAATACCATTGAGATATGAAATTCATACACTCTATTATTTACGCAACAGGGAGCGCTTAAGAAAATATTAGTACAAGATTAGTCTTATGTTTAGTAATCCCATGATAGCCCAATTTCCGGAACTTATTCCGATAAATTACCTCGCAATTTTATTGAACATATTTTTCCGAGACTACCAAATCGTAAATCAAAAACAGAAGAGGTAGTTAGCAGCAATATGTATTCAAATGAGCTTTCTAGTAGACGCCGAAGAGATGGTCATCGTTGTGAGTCAAGTTGCAATCAAAGCAAAGGACGAGTTTCACTGCATCCAGATTGGGACAGAAGAGATATCTTGGAACTTTTCCTACCTCAATGACAGATCTAATTGTTTAGAAAAAACAGGCGTCTATTATAAATATCTATACAATATTTACTAAAGGAACCAATACTTCTGCGATTATGTAACCTTTTTCTAAGTCTTCTTGCGAATTATTTCCACACCAATTCGCCTAATCGATACGGAAGAGTATTTTGACATGCTTAGCTTATGAGGAACGGTCGAAAGTATGTTTCATGATTTAACAATCCGTCTCCTAAAGTTGGAAATTTTTCCTTCTGACTGCATGATGAAAGATGCAAGAAATTTTTAAATAAGTGGATACCTTGCATTTATATGTGAAACTCGTACTCGAAAAGCGTATTACATGAAGCAGTTTCAACTATCGAGCCAAAATCCTTTATTACAGCTCTAGGAGAGCTCATAATTTCTATGGGGTGTGAATACAAGGACTTGAAACAACAATGGTCCAAAAGCGAATAGGCTCGCAGCCTTAAAGTCAGAAAAGCACCAATTGCACTCATTATCGCATGTATGTGTTACTTCACAGCATAGTAGCATATCTGTTAAGAGAAGGTAAAATCATTGCGCATTTCAAGGTTTATCAGGCCTCTTTGTAATATTATGTAGAAATACCATAAATGCGCTGAATTTATACTTATTTTAAAAGCTAAATTATGTAAATGAGTCCCAAATTGTAGATACATCTCCTCAGGGTTTTAGTGTTTTAGGGGGTTTTAAGGTTTTAGGGGTTTTGGGGTTTTTAGGGGTCTATTTTAATCCTCTTCTTTCGCGTCGGAGAGTAGTAGTTGTGGATTCCGTCTTTATCTTTGCTTTCAACATTATTTGGAGTGACTGTTGCCCCATATTTTGCAGTTTCTGTAGCGCCTGATGAATATTTCGAAAAACTCACAGTTTGTTCTGCTGGTGACACACGATAAGAGAGAATAGGTATCAGTACAGGAAGGTTGACTTGGATCGATTTGTCGATGTTATATCATAGCAATCGAAGTTGTTAATGGCATGGTTATGATAGAATGAGCGGAAACCGGGTTGATAGATTTGATTTAACAAGGTGGGTTGAGCGGTATGACTGTTGGGCTAGGTGGAATGTTCATTGTGGTTGCGGTGTGTATTCTTACGATGTTGGTACCCATAAGTCGTTCAAGAAGGGATTCAGTACGTTCAAGGGGAGCAGTTGTGAGCAGAGAAATTTAGGATCGAGGTAGAAGCGATTTTTGTTTGAATGGCTACTCTTTACTGGGGGAAAACAAGTCCCGCCAAATCACACGAATATGGTTATATAATTGGTTCGAACAAGGCTTGCGTGGTGTCTTGAGAGCGATCGGATTTTTTATTTAATACCACAGTGAACGGCCTTCGTAGGCTATGAACACAAGATGAGGCTGGTATCCGGGTAGAATCCTTCAGGGCTCTAATTTCCGTATGGGGTATGGAAGTTGTTAGGTTTCAGTTACTATGCAACGACGGCGGTACTTTGAGCATCGATAGAGTTCATCTGGTGATTAGCATATGAGCCCAGTGCGGAGAAAACCTTGAAGATTCAAAGGCGATCTTTTTTGAGAAGTGTTCAAATCGTTGCGTTGCAAGTTTGAGTATGTCATGCGGTGTGCGGTGGGCCATACTGAGTTGACCACTAGGCCATGGATGATGGTTGTGGTAAATCTTTACGATTTTGAAGGAACGAAAGTGTGCGGAGGGTATTCAGAGATAAACTACACGGGTAAGCTGCGGGTGGCAACCTGTCGCGCCTACGTTTCTTGGAGACTAAACGCAGAGCGGGTAACAGAGTCGCAAAGTTCCAGCTGCGGGGATAAATGACGATAAGGGGCAGCGAACGAAGCGAGGCGTAGAAGTAACCTGTGGATGTCGTCTCCCAATGCGCCATGGATATCAATCCCGACGAGGGAGAAGATTATATCGTTTCCGTGGTATTATTCGCCGTAATGACGATAGTTCTCGCGCTCTGAGAGTTTCGCAGCAGTGCCTGCGGTAACTGTACTTGGCGAGATGTGGCGGTGAGCAGAATGACGGGCAACAGTAATGTCGACGGCTATATCACTTGTGTGAAGACTAAAGGTGCCCATAATGTAGGTGTCTATTCGTAGTGAATGAGTCACTCGTTCCCTTTTCGTGTAGTTTTGTTCCAAAAGCTACTCAGTGATACTCCAAAGAAGGGGAACTACAAATGCTATGAGACCCATTCAAAGCGTTACTACTCATTCAAAGCGTAATAGCTCATATCAAACCGTAAAATAATTCAAACATGATAATTATATTCCACCAAACACTATCGTCCATCCAGACCATCATTTCCAATCAATTCGACATATCCTTCGGGGACTCATATCTCGAAACTTGTGGGGTGTTGAGCGCACAAAAGGTAATCGATGGTTGAACTGTTGGTTGATGCTTCCGGTAAACAGGCCGGAACATCAGACCAGGGTTTATATAGAAAAAGTACTCAACACCAGCAGAGATAAATTGTAACTAAACGGTACTGAATTCAAAGGTATTCTAGAAAAAGCGACCCAGAGGTATCAAACTACAAGGTTCTGAAGGTCTATCAGTATAACAGACAGCAACAAACATCATGGCAAAGTACTATTGGTCCAATTGGCAAGGAGGCATAAAGTGGTTGCTGATTGGTGGGTGCGAAATGTTTCGAGAACCACGCGAGATAGCCATGATGGATCCATGTCATTGGCTAGGTACAAAGAGGTATGATATTATGCTTTTACACTGGTGCGTGAGTACAGTGCACAAGTTGCAATGATGTCTTCTTACAGTGTAAATCCTTGGTAGAGGTTACCGGAGGGATACTGTCAGGGTATTTGGTGATTTATGGGCATAATCGCAACATCACTCCCCCCTACGAAGAAGAATCGCCCCGATTCTTGTATTCGTATAGCAGATCTTGACAATTTTTCAGTTCATTTTCTGATAGCCATGAGTTCTCGTGATCTGCATATCCTTTCCATTTAATGAGATATTTTGTTTTTCCGTATTGTTTCTTGTGACTGAGAATTGATTCGACTTCGTATTCTTTATGTCCATCTTGAACCTGTATAGGTGGTGGCGGCGGAATTTGGCGATAGAATTCATCTTCAAAGTACGGCTTAAGGAGACTAGCATGGAAAGCATTGTGAATTCCCCTGTCGATCATTGGCTGGGAAAGATTTAAACGGTACGTAACTCCGTTTATATCCTCAGATATTTGAAATGGACCACAAAACTTTGGGTTCAGTTTTCGAGATCCTGCACCATCTTCAAAAGCTAGGTTTTTTGTGACAACCAGACTTTGTCACCAACTTTATAAGAAGAAGGTCTCTACTTCTGTTGACATACAAGGCAGTGGATTCATTTGATTTTTTGATTTGTTCTTGGGCTTTTTTCAGTGATTCTTGCATGTTTTTTAGGAACTGTGCCGCAGCAGGGTTGTCTGCGGAGAGTATGTCCAAAGGGACAGTTCTAGGGTGGATTCCATAATTGAGGAAGAACGGAGAAATGTTGTAGTGGCATTAATAGATGAGTTGTAAGCAACTTCGAAGTCTACCAAGTATTTGTCCCAATCTGACTTGTCGAAGCTAACAAAAGAACGAATCATTTCTTCGATCTTTCTGTTCATAATCTCAGATTGTCCATCTGTTTGTGGGTGATATGCTGAAGAAGGGGATATCTTGGTACCCAGAAGGTGGAACAGACTCTTCCAAAACTTGCTCATAAAAATAGCATCCCTATCAAAATGATATTCGTTGGAATTCCGTGGTTTCTGTAGACATGATCCTTGAACAACCTGGCAGTTGAAGGAGCATCTATTTTGGGCTTGGTTGGTATAATTCTGATCATCTTTGATAATCTGTCAACGACAGTTAAGATGCCATTGTTTCCTTCCGTTGACCTTGGAAGGGGTGTAATAAAGTCCATCGTTATGTGAGTCCATTTGGTTTTCGGTGGGTCAAGAGGTTTTAAAAGACCTGCGGGTTTCTGATTGATGGTTTGTCTCTTTGGCAGTGGCAAGAACGAACGTATCGAAGTACATCTGTACGAAGGTTTTTCCAGTAAAACTTCGGTGATATTCTATTGATTGTTTTTGAAATTCCCAAATGTCCAGTATTTGGAGTAGAATGGTAGTCATGTAATAGCTTGACTTTAAATTTTCCTTCTGGTACGCAAATCTTTCCGTTCCTTAGTAAAAGCAACCCTTTTTTTCGAAAGGTGCCTTTGGATCTTTGTATTGGGTTTTCAGGTTTTCATCTAGCCTGTAATCTTTGGCCAGATCTTCTAGCTCAGAATCCGCAAAATAAGGTACGGATATATTGTTCGATTCTAGGTATGTCTTTGTTATCACTTCCTTGAGTAGTTCTCTGTTTCGATGTTAGGTGAGGGATAATTCTGAGGTTGTCTTGACAGGGCATCGGCAACGATGTTTGCTTTCCCGGAGATGGGTATAATTTTGAAATCAAAGTTCGCTAATCTTTCCAACCACCTAACCTGTCTTTGGGACAGATTGTCCTGGGTCTCGAGGTATCTTAAAGGGTAGTGATCAGAATGAACTGTGAAAAAGTTTCCGTGTAGGTATGCTCTCCACCATTTCAAGCACTCTACAATGGCCAAGAGCTCTCTCTCATGAGCGGCATAATTTTGCTCAGCATCATTCAAAGTCCTAGACGCAAAGGCAACTGGTCTTCTGGATTTTGGATCCCCCTGTTCCAACACAGCTCCAATTGCGTACTGAGAGGCATCTGTAGTGACATATATTGGAAGTTCAGAGTCAAAAGTTCGAAGGACTGGGGCACTGCATAACGATTTCTTCAAGGTCTGGAATGATTTGTCCTGAGTAGCTGTCCACAGAAATGAAACGTTCTTCGTCAGCTCTGTAAGAGGTTTAGCAACCAATGAGCATCCTCTTATGAATCTTCTGTAATAGTTGACGAGTCCTAAGAATGACTGAAGCTGTTGCTTGTTCTTTGGTGAGGGCCATTCCATGACTGCCTTTATCTTGTTGGGATCCACAGCAATTCCCTCTTGACAGATTACATGTCCAAGATACTCGACTTCTTTAACACCGAAGACACATTTTGACAATTTTGCGAACAGATTCTCCTTCCTAAGAATCTCTAGTACTACATCAATGTGTTCTAAATGTTCTTTCCATGTCTTACTGAAGATGAGAATGTCATCTAAATAAACGATAACGAATACATCCAGGACATCTTTGAATATGTCGTTCATGAGATTCATAAAAGTTGCTGGTGCGTTGGTCAATCCAAAAGGTAGTACGAGAAATTCAAAATGTCCGTATCTGGTTCGAAACGCTGTGAGAGGGATTGAAGATTCCTCCAGTCTGATCTGATGGTAACCCATCCTCAGATCTATTTTCGAGAAGTACCTGGCTCCCTTAAGTCGATCAAAGATATCATCGATGCGCGGCAGGGGTAGCTGTTTTTTACAGTAAGCCGATTAAGTGCTCTGTAATCCACACACATACGCAAACCGCTGTCCTTTTTCGTTACAAAGAGTATTGGCGCTCCCCAGGGGCTTTTGCTTGGTCTAATGAATTCACTCTCTAGTAGATCATCTAGTTGTTTACGAAGCTCCATCATTTCTTTTCCTGAAAGTCTGTAGAGACCCTTTTTCTGTGGCTTAGCATCTTTTTCCAATTCGATCTTGAAATCATACTTTCGCTTCGGAGGAAGGCCCTTCGGAAGTTTTCCGGGAAAACGTCTGTATACTTTTTCAGTACACCTTGAATATCTTCTGGGTAAGAATCTGGAACATTTGGATTTGAGTCTAGTGGTCGAATTAGAACAGCATAAGTGCTACATTTTTTCTCCAAATCAGTAAGTACTGAGTTTGCAGAAACGAAAGGGTGCTTTGTCATTTCATTGGCAGTGACGGAGTACTTTTCACCCTTGTAGTTGAAAGAAACTTGATTGCTTGAAGAGTCGATAATTGCTCTATGGGCTCCACACCATTCCTTTCCTAGGATTGCATCATATCTCTTGAGGGGGCTCACGGCGAAGTACAGTGGTTCTGTGTAGTTCTTTATTTGGACGATTGCCGGACCGGCTGTTTCTTTCAACTTCTGGTTAGCACCGTTCGCCATTTCGGCAAGCTCTGCTGATTCTCTTGTTTTAATCTTATGGTAATCGCAGAACAATTCACTGAGGAAATTGATCTCACCACCTGGGTCGATGAGAATTTTTGCTGGTCCATTGGAAATGACTCCTTTAACAATAAGAAGTCCTCTATGATTTCGTTGGAAAGTTGGGGTTGGTGTTCCCCTAAATGCTTCCTGGGATCTTATTGTTGAAACAATAAGATTTCTGTCATCCAGAACTGATTGAGGACCTTCAGTCAGTTCCTTCGGGCTTTTGGGCAGTTTTTTGCAATGTGCCCTCTCTGTCTGCATCTCAAGCAGAGGCCTTCACGTATGCATCTCTCACGTTCTGCTTGATCCAATTTCGGTAAGTTAACATTTGAGGACTGTATACCCGGTTTCATTTCCACGTTCCCAATTTCCATGGGCACGGAGCACTATTTCCAGTACTTGAACTTCCGTTCAGCGATTTTGTATTCGATTTGTTGTTACCTAACGGCCCTGAACGCCTGTAAGCAGCTTCGATTCTTTCCGCATCTGCCATTAAATCAGAAAGCTTAGAGTATTCTTTCGTGCATAAGGCTTTCCAAATGTACGGTTTCAGGCCGCTGAATAGCGATCAATCTGATCTTTGACTCCTATGTCTGGTATATCCAACAATATTTTGTTAAAATCTTCATTGAACGCAGTAACGTCTTTAACTTGTTTCCAGCGAGCCAGCTTGTCTCGGGCGATTTTTTCCTTGTTTAACGTCTCGAAGCGATTGAGAAGTGCAGTCTTCAGTTCCTTCCATGTTTGAATCTCCTGCCCCGCGGCGCTCTTGGAATGGACCATCCACCACTCATGGGCATTTCCAGAGAGATAGCTTAGTGCAATGTTCATGGTAGCTTGCCCATCTGCTTCACCAAGATAATTCTGCATCTGCACGCACCAGCTCCGACGGACCCTTTTCCGCTGAATGATCCCGGCTTATTCTTCTTAGGGGCGTCCTTGGTTTCGTTTTGACCATTTGAGCTACCGGCATTGATCCTGACGAGAGAAAGCTCATTCTCGAGAGCTCCCACCTTGCGAGCAGCGTTATTGAGCTGGTTCTGTTGTGCGGAGATCTGGTTATGAGCCTCTGACAGCTGGCGTTGAAGTTCGCTTACAGCTTGTGCCAGAGACTCTACAGTAATGCCCGAAGTTTCCATTGTCTTTTCCTATTGGTCGAAAGAGTCACACGTGTAGTTTTGGGTTTTTTTTCTTTAAATAGAATTTTTTCAAATTGGCCAGTAAGAATCGGTATGCACTGTGGCCGAGTTGGCTAGACCAGCGAAAGACCAGTGAGAGGTCTCGAGTTCGAATCCCAGTCGATAACTTGGGAAAGTTGATTTTCTCTGACGTAAGGGTTTGACGTCAGTCACGTCGGGTGTGCTATAGTAGCCCTCCTTCCGATGCTTTACAGAACGGTTGTTTTCCTGTCTAGAACCTGGCGGCGATACGGGCTTACAAGCCCTACTGCAAGGAACTGGGGAAAGCGAGTTCGTAAGGTAGCCACAGCGGGAGGTTGAACACAGCACAAACGAAGTCGGTTGAGAAAGCAACTTTTGGAGTTTTTCTTGCTTCCTCTTCCCTAAATTTATTCAAATTTTAACTACTGACGGGCAGTCTCTCGATGACGGCGGCCAAGACGGTGGCGCTCAAGGTCTGCCTTACTTGGGACTTCGATTTTGCAAATTTGCAGATGTGCCTCGTCTTATCGGCGCGGTGCTGGTGCTTGCGGGATCGGAGGTGCTCGTGGTACTGCACTCGGCCTGTGCAGGTGACTTGACAGTGACGGCAGTGGAAGGGCGAAGATCGCGGGTTCTTGGTCAGGCGAGGCCTTCTGGTCTTCTTACGAATGCGGTGGTTGGCGGTTCTCTGAATGACGATGGAAGCCGCGTCAGGGAGAATCGGTAGGGTCTTCTTAGGCTTCTGCGGCTTGGAGCGAGGGACTGCGGGCCTTCTCGGTATCGGCGGTAGAGCGGGTAGCGATACAGCCTCGGGAAGGCAGAAAGTGGAGGGTCTTGGTGTCCTCGGTTCCTCCACCACGATTCTGGTGGGTGTTCTTGGCTCCACTCCAAACTCGAAAGTTGTCAGCTCCTGACAATTTTCGGCGAAGAACGATTGTAAGTCTTCTGCGTTGTACTCGTCCGGCGACGAGGGGCGGTCCCTGGAAGTCTTGTTTTTCGGCACTGAGCGTTATTCAAAAAGAATCAGAGTAAAAAACAAAATGTTAGTCTCTGCTTGCAATCGGGCAGAACGTCAAATCTAATAGAGATTTTAACTTACTGTCGGATTGGAAGAACTCGCAGTACTGACAAACGAATATGCGATGCTACCAAATGTGGGGTGTTGAGCGCACAAAAGGTAATCGATGGTTGAACTGTTGGTTGATGCTTCCGGTAAACAGGCCGGAACATCAGACCAGGGTTTATATAGAAAAAGTACTCAACACCAGCAGAGATAAATTGTAACTAAACGGTACTGAATTCAAAGGTATTCTAGAAAAAGCGACCCAGAGGTATCAAACTACAAGGTTCTGAAGGTCCATCAGTATAACAGACAGCAACAAACATCATGGCAAAGTACCATTGGTCCAATTGGCAAGGAGGCATAAAGTGGTTGCTGATTGGTGGGTGCGAAATGTTTCGAGAACCACGCGAGATAGCCATGATGGATCCATGTCATTGGCTAGGTACAAAGAGGTATGATATTATGCTTTTACACTGGTGCGTGAGTACAGTGCACAAGTTGCAATGATGTCTTCTTACAGTGTAAATCCTTGGTACAGGTTACCGGAGGGATACTGTCAGGGTATTTGGTGATTTATGGGCATAATCGCAACAAAACTAGTGCCTTCAAGAAGGTAAATCGCATAATTCTGCACCAAGCGCATCACATAACTATGGGAAAGTGCCCTCTTTGCCTCTTCCTCTGGTACCGCCAGCTCGCGAAGCAATCGCAAAGGCCAACAGACCTGCAAATTTGCGGTATCCAGATGCAATCCGCCGAGAGTCGAGATCAGCAACGCTAAGAAGCGATTCCGCCAGCCGAAATCACGAATAATGCCCCAAAATTGGTAGAGGAATCCTAATTAGTCGATGAGCTTTATGTCTTTCTACTAGAGCGCAAAAATCCAATACACTCATAAAGTAATTCCACGTTAAATATGAAAATCTTTTCTTTCAGAGATCACTGGTGTGGAAAATACCCGCTGATAACGATGAGCACCAGTGTCGAGACATATTTCATAGAATTTCTCGGAATTACACAGTTATAGATGAGAGTCTTGTCGCGTTCCATTTCAGTTTGCCTTTGTTTAGGAGCACTTCGGCTTGTTGGGTCCACCTAGTTACCCAAACCCGGTTATTAATTAACTGAAATTTATGAAAAAAACTGTTCATGGTCATCATTTGAGTAATCTTCATCCATTCTTCCATTTTCAGGGTCCTTAGCATCACTATTGGTGTCTCTGAAGAAATCCTGAGTAGGCAATATTTCTTCATCCAGTTCCTGGCAAAGCTAAAAAAGTACTAGATTCATTGCCTTGGCTGGATCTTTAAACGAGGTTCTCTGATATTATTGAAAATTCCTAGCAACAATATCAGCCATTGACTGGCGACATTGAGAACGAATGTGGTCCTTTTTCCCACACCCTCTACAAACTCTATCATCACTAGATTCGTTCCTCGGTATGCTGTAAGTGCTACTGCTATGTGAGCTACCATCGCGACGAATGACTTTCTGTAGAACGCGGTTCACGGCCGTATTGAGTTTCTTTCGTATACATTGTATCACCAATTCGGCTAAGGAATGTAGAGTCTGCATCTGAGATCTATGTCAACCGTAGGTTACTCTGATCTCTCATCGTCCAAACGTCTCCTCTTGCTCGAATTGGGCAGCAGAAATGAGCTGACTGTAAAATTATTTAAGTCACCATAATTTGCTCTGCTGCAATGATCACGAGCCCAGGAGATTCCAATAGCTGCGGACTGAAGATACTAAATTTTGCGCCTTTATGAACGGAAGTTAGGTAGTTTCTGAGGAGTCAGCTTGGATATTTACTCGTTAATTTTCGCGATAGCGTCATTTGCAGTACCCCTACCGGAAACATACTCGCTCACACGAACGTTTCGAAGATACGCGTGAATTTAGATTTTCTCTGGGGGATGAATTATATTCACGTTCTTGCGCTTTCAGAGCGTGAGAATAATGCTCATACACCTTCCATATTTGTTATGTAGAACCTCTAGGAATTCCTTGTAAGGAGATGGTGGAGATATCTGAGCTTTTGTTCGTCACAAAGGTTATATTCTTGCAGTCATACTCGTATTCAGCTATTAACTCGTTCCAAAGTTCAGCTAGGCTACCAGAAAATTTCTTTTTTCTTCCCTGAGGAGCATGGACATGTAGTGTTAGACCTTTTCTTCCGACGGTGCGTATGTTTGGGTGGACACTAGAGTAGAACGGATGTGGTTTGGACCTAGTCTTAACGTCGATCGAGTTGGTGACGCAAGAGAGTTGAAATATGCACCAATTTGGTTTAATGCTTTTCTGAGGTCACCACTGCGGAGAAAAGTTGGTGCGAAGGTTTTTGAAAACACAGAGGATTCATAGGGGAAGTTCGAATCATTTAGGTCCGCGAAAAGTGCAATCTAACTTGCGATTGATCGATGGATTGCTTAGAATCTGTCCCGAGAAATAAAGGGACAGGGAAGTCCTCAAGCAACCGAGCCCTTCATTCAACAACAGGGAGGTAACTATCCTCACATAAACCTTGACGTATTCCACAAGAGACTGTGTCAATTCTGTGTTTTTTCTAATAACTTCACCAAAAACAGTAATAATATACCCTTCTGCAAGTCCAAAATAATGGTGATTTAGTGCATCGAAAATTATGGCCTTTTTAATGTTTTCTCTTTCTTACCAGGGTGCCTCTTTTTGATGTGAGATGTGCCCTAATATTTTTCGTTCTTCGTTTTTTAATCCCACTTTGAACTACCCTTTTTTAATTTGATTTTTTCAGTCTTTTGTTATCAATTTTATTTCAACCAAGAATCATACTTAATTTAGAAACTCAAATTTCAACTTACTCAATTCAAGATAGAATATACAGATTTTATTTAAATAAATCTAGTTTGAAACTACATTAATAGGAATCTTTCCAGCCTTATGGTGCTGTAAATGTGAACGACTCTCGAGACTGCGTTTACACTCCTGACGGTGGGGCAAATTTTCTTTTTCTGAAAGTGGTTGTTGTGCTTACGGCTCTGTAAAGGACAAAGTGGGGTCTAGGCCCGTTTCAAGTAACCTTGCACAGCTTACAGTTCCTCTTCTGCACAGCTACACGTGTAGAATTAGAGTTAGTAGCCTCTGCACGATCAGCCAACGGGCGGTCAGCTTTACGACGTAGGTGAAACGAAGCCCAGAGGTAGGTCTGTAAGCACTGCTTGAATTTGTACCTGAAATTAGGAGAACACCTGTGGTTTTTTGATTGGATGAAGAGAAAGGCTTCTGATTGATCTGGAGTGGCGATTTTCGGTTGCAATGTGAAGGATTTTAGTTGTTGGAAAAACTGCGGCACTTGGCGGACCTGGATTGAACACGGTATTTGCAGTGTTTATGTTGTACAGTGCATACTGTACAAACGGTCGTGTCCAATCGCGGGCCACGACTGCAATGACTTGGCAACTTCGATGACTTGTGCCGTATTTAACGGGTGGCAGTACTGGTGTATAGTGCTACCGGTATTACAGCACTTGTCGAGCTGTTAACACTCCTATATTTCCATGCGAACGGCTATATAAGGCAGATTTCTCCACCCGATCGGGGCGATAGGAGTGACAACAGAAATATAGGAAAAAATGGTCAATTGGACTATCTACCTACCTGGTTGTCAACTCTCTACGGCACTCGGCCTAATTAAACACACCAAGTACGGGACTGGAAAGGCATTCAGGGGGCTTTTGTACCCATTCACTGTGCCTTCCTTTCTCGCTCCCCCTCGCTGACACTACTCATACTACAGTTTATTGTCATTATAGTAACACTATAATACAATACACAGTGATAACTCGCCAGACAGTGGCCGCCTTGTGGGTAGAGCCGGTTCCGTTGGCGCGGATTTTCAATTCGTGTGCACGCAGTCCTCGTCCGCCTTACTTCTCCCGGGCAAGAGGGTGCAGTTAGACTTTAGCAAATTAAAGTTAGAATACTGCCTTTCGTTCAGCTCGACCCCCTTTCTTATCGTCTATGCACTCGCTTATTCCTCCGCTCGCGCATCTCTCCTTCTACTTCCGCTCTTCACCCTACACAAGGCATCTCCTTACAGCTTTACTCACCGAAGTATTGATTTTACAGAACGAGTCCCGCTTGTGCGGAAAGATATGTCACACGACACGTATCACAGAGGATGGGATGACGCTGACCGACGTTGACAGGTTACAAAGGGTCAATCAGGCCTCCGATTTTGTTCCGGGTGTGCTTGGGTTAGGTGGGGTGGTTGGCCACCGAACAGTGTTCAAAAATATCAAAAAAATTATTTTTCCACAATTACCGGCTTAAACGTGGCTTTAAACAACGCGGAAATAGGACAAAAATGCATATTTTCATTACCGATAGCGAATAGATTGACTTCTTAAATTCCCCTAAATCGGTAAATTCGGACTATCACGATATTTGATGAGATAAGAAGCAGAATGGCGGTGATATCGGCGAGTCTTGAAAACGCTAGACACTTTTACCAGTGTAGAACGGTCGAGTGGGTTGAAATAAAATTGTTGATCTGCTTTTTTACTTCGATGCCCAAGGCGACGAGGCCTTATACAAGCAAGTAGATGCCATAGTCTATCTCTAGCATGCCCACTATTTACCAGCTACGATCCCTAGCGGATTTCCTCGGGCCTCCTCTAAAACTAACAGTACATCTAAAATAAAATTGTAAATCAATGACGAGGAAAGAGAAATTGTAGCCTACGTAGACTAAAATAGCACTAAGGACAAATTTGCTATCTTACAGAACTGAAAGTAGTATATAAATAAAAATTACGTAGCTATCCTGCGCGCATTGTAGAAGTTCCTACAGAAAGGCAATTAATTGTGCTCACGTATTTAAGAAGGTTCAGTAAAAGTAATCATTTTTGCGGTGTCTCCCTATGTTTCTCTTGACGGAAGGTGAAACTCTGACGAGCAAATAAGGTCAAATATCTCGGAACATTGTTGAGCAGCAATCAAACCGTGAAAATGCTATTCTATCTCGCCCAGGAAATGCGTGTCGTGAGCCCGTGGGTAAATCTGAGGTAATGGGGTGGTTTGGTTAATTTTCCTGATGAAAGCAACAGCGCAGACGAGGTCTAATTTGAATGTGATGTTGGTTTACTGCGAGCGGAACGTAGGGTGGAATTCCCATTAACCTGCGCAGTATGGGAGCGTCGAAGAAAACACTACGGTGCCCATGGGTGCGCTATGAAATGGCCACTAGAACGTAGCTGCGAGCCCTGTCGGCAGACATGCGGCGTTTGAAGCAACCATTAACGCAGAATGCCGCTGCAGGAGTGTGGCCCTGACCTTGGGTTCAAACTACCATTGCATGAAAGGGGAAATTTTGGGGTTATTTTAACGCATGGAAGATGTGGTCGGTTATATCCACGCGGCTGATGCGTTATGCGGGATAAGTCGTCGCTGATGGGTAACATGAAAGTCTCGTTTGTGGGCGGTCAACTGCTGCGAAGTTTGGCATAGGACGTTCGCGCAGTCACAGACGGAGAGTATAGCTCGAATATATCTTCCAACAGTATCTTCCAACAGGAAAGACACCCAAAACTTTCCCCCCCAGACGGAGAGTCGTCTGGCAATCTAGAAAAAGTTCACCAGCACAATATAGTCGGCCTCAGGAGCATTTTGTTCGGTTCCCTGCTCAATTTTGCAGTGCGGAAACTATCTGTGACCGGACCCGTCGCATTGATAACAGAGGCAAGGGTGTGAACTGACCATGGGCAAGATAAGTTCTGATTTCCATTAAGTTCCCCGATCGGTATACCCTGCCACGTTTGCTGGAAGATATGAGGAGAACTGGACTTTCGAGTTGCCAAACTCATGGAAGGGGTGCTAGAATGTATATCAACTTAGATTTGCTAGCCTCTTCCTAATGAGATAAATCTAGATACATACAAACGCTCGTGGGGAAAACTGCTTTCCTATGTCGGAAACGATTGAGAGAGACTGATTTTAGGTACGGGCCCGGTCTGGAAGCTTTTGTAAGTGACAGCGGTTGTAGTGGTGAACATTTTCTTCTGATTCAGGATGACGTACCGTACCGTACAGTACGGACAACGCCGTAACACTTCAATAGCGATCGGTATGGTTATGGTACATCTAGAGAACTGCAAATACATGTTAACCTCTACCGGCACGGATTTCCACAGGATCTTGCGAGGCAATTGTGCTCTTAGTGTCGTAAAGTGCTTCTGTGATTTGCACGGAAAGCCTACGCACTTGGTATATTGACGCTAATTGGGTGTGACGATGCAATCCATGATTTGGTGCACATGGCATGCTTCACCTAAAATTTTCAGGCTGCAAGCTGACCGCCGCCAAGGAAGCTGTGGTTTGGTGGTGGGGGCAGACCACTGATCACCTCACATCTCTGGCCAACCTTTGCATGTGCTTTGCCTGGTAGCGCGCCCTGTCGCAATTAGAAATTTGGAAGAAGATAATATTTACTGTTTACTTTTCGAGAGTGTGCACCGACTGACCGACTATCAGTTAAGAGAGCTCACTGGATGGTCCAAGTCGGCCGCATTTGTCTAAAAGAGAAGCCCTTGGACATCCACATGAAATCGTGTTTTAGGCAAATTACAGTACAGTTGAAAAAATGAAGCAGTACTGGACTGTTTTCACTCCGCATTGATCTTAAAGAGGGATGCTTCGTTAACGATAAGTGCTTGTCGAGAGGCGCTGTTCCTTGTATTGAAATGAGAACGTCCTACAAGGCACTTGTGTGGAAAAGAAATTTTCCGCTGCAGTGGGATCTTGATAAGACCCGGCTGTAATATTGGAACGGCAAATGCTCACGATGGAGGGAAGTACTGTACAGTATAATGGAGGTGATCTGCATTTACTGCTAAAACTACAGTATGCAGGGCATATAGAGAACTGGTAAGACTGTATCCGCATGTATCACGCTGGACAACAAGCATTTACCGCAACAGACTGAACTGGAATTCGTGTGAGGTGCTGTACTGTACAGTACAATACTGTACAGTACAGTAGACAGTGATGTCACTGTTGCCCAAGGGATATACTTAAATTAGAAATTCGAAAGAAACGTTTCTCCTGATATTAGCAAGAAGCGTGGTATTTACTACCCTCCAATCAGATTAGATGTGCGAAACATAACAACACTGTATTGTTATATAACAAAACGTGAAGATGAGTTTTCGTGCTATCATATTCAATAATACTATCCAGCAGCAGCTTTATTCCAGTGGCTCGAAATATTCTACACAACTCTAACAATTTCATCGGCACCAGAGTGATTGAGACAGTCGAGATTTCTGGTAACGGTTGCTTTTCCCGCTAGGAGAGAAGTGAGTGTTCAACGTGAGCCACAGCTGTGAAGGTCGGGAGATGCCAACAGTAGAGAAGCACTTCATCTGAAAGTTGAGTTCCAAGCAACCAGGCTTGAAATGATCTCCGCAAAGCTTGAAGCATAAAGAAAAATACTGTCCATCATTGCACACGATACCGTGTAACCAAAAGAATCTGGTCGTTTGCATCAACTGAATTTGTACAGTTTTCCTCATAGCAACATGACGACGGATAGTCTTCATTTGTGGGTTGGAAAAAAAATTTGCAAAATAAAAAAAACCGCAAAATTTTTGAAATCTAATGCAGACATACGTGGGCATTACCGCACAGAAAAACGCGGCATTGTCATGCCTCACAATTTCCCTGATAATCATCTTTACTTTTTATTTCCCTGATTATTGATGAGTAAATATCATCTTCCTTGTGGCAGTGAGCAACTGGCCTGTAGCGCGCTGACAACCTGTTAGGTGAGGGGGAAAAATGGGGTATGTGAGCTTTTTTATTGCGAAAAATTGGGTTGGTTTACTGCTGTGGTTAACTGACCTGATTTCGTATTGAATTGGAGCATTTTAATTAGAGAGAGAAGCATTTCATAGTTACAACGTTGCATTTGATTGGAAATGGAGGGTGGGTGCAAGGTGAGTCTTGAGCTTGTACTGATGTTTGAGGATGATTGGTGTACTGCAGTCCATCAAATCACTTGATGGATAAAGTACACAAGCTCCTATTAAGCCATTTCTTAATGAGATCGCCTGCTCTGCTGCTGCTGATCGGTGAGGTTTTGTAGATTACAGAATTTGTTCTGGAACTGTGTCTTTTTGAACTGCAACGCTGCTTGCCCTTCGGCAAAATGTACGTATTGCGTCATTTTTAATGCGTTTCGCTGGTTCTGTATGTAGACGTTCCAACGCAACAGACAAAGACTTAGATGCGTCGCTTACTAAATGGCTGTGACTTTTGATTTTGCTCAAGTTTGTCAATTTTTCCTGCTTTCGAAAGCATTTGTGACTGTACCTTTACACTATTCAAGTTCCTTAGAAAAAAGGTGGACAAGCAAGAAGTTCTGATAGAGTTTGTTTTAGAAAGAGGCTTAGTTGGAGGACCAATGAATGGCTTGCAAACAAATACGTGAGTATTCGGTGCTGCTATTCTGTGAAGCAGTGGCTGTAAGAACTTTGCTAACCGATAGTCTCGATCAATTTTTTTTGAAATCTGATCCAAAGGGAACTTGAGGAATACCAAATGTATTCACACTGAAATGGAAAAACTCAAATAGCCTTTAAAAATGAGGAAAAATTACGTTTTTTCATTGGATTCAGGACAAAGTAATTCCGCATTTATTGTTGCAAATAAATGTATGTGCAGTGTGGGATGAGGGTCCAATTGGGTACTAGTTATATCATAAGCATATCCATAGCTGAAGTGGTGAGTTCCAGTATTTGATTGGAATGCTTTCGGAGAAAAGCAATGTTTTCTTGGCTTTCAGGACAGCAGTACTATCACGGCAAATAAAAGTTTGGCATGATTTCTTTTTTTTTGAGGCAATAAAAGAAAAGATTGTTGCTTCAATTGGTCGTGCTTTTTATGGGGCATTGTCTGTACTGTACCGTACTGCACATGGAAGCTAGGTGATATACGTATTAACCTAGTAGCATTTGTAAGGGTTTTCGCGAGTGCCGAGTGGTTGGTGCGGAACAGCCTTGAGAGTCTAGTGTGACAAACAGCGAGAGCTGTATTGAAGGATCAATTTATGTGGCATAAATTGAAGGGACAAAGCGGTACTTCGGCGTCGTTCTATAGCGGACCAATGTGCTGAATCTTCAATGTGCATGTCACTGGTCCATACCGAATAGCTGTCCTTTGTAGACCTGTTGAGTGTAGCGCAAGGAATGGGAGTCCAAGAACATAATTTTTTTTTAGCGGCCTGGAATGAGAGGCGCGTCCACTCGACCTACAATTTCCTGAATGTGTTTAACGCGTTTCACACGCACCCGGTTGCGCTGTAAACACTAGTTAGCATATGTTGATGGTGATACAGTATTGATATTGACATCAGTATCCCCAGTAGCATTATTAAACCTGTACATCCGTTGAAATTATCTTGGTCTGCCTCTGTTTGAAACATATACGCAGCAGTGGTACTCAAGTACTTGTAAAGAATATGACCATGCGAGAATGCACAGTACTGTACAGTACCGTAATGAAGGGTACTCGCTTTATATGCAAGGACGAGATAGCGCTCTGTTTGTTAATTACGCAGTGAAAGCTCCAGTAAAACACAGTACTGTACGCACAAGACGGGTGAATTTGTACTGTATTTATGCAATATGCACTGTACACGCGGTTTCCTTACAGTCACCACGAGGTTACACCGTTTGGCAGAATACTGTACTGTACTGTACTGTACAGCGGATGCGCTATGCTGGTACGGTACCAGGCGCGACAGGAGATTTGTACAGTAAGTATACAGAACACAAAAAAAGATCCTTTCTTGAGATAGCCTATTGCTGCTTGCGGTTATACGGATTTCTCTGTTCTTGTCCTAATTTCGTGGTTGCATTGGATATTCTAATTAGTTCCTTGTTTATGAGGCAGCATTGTTTTTTTAAAAAAGAGTAATATTTTGCACAATCTTGGCACAGCAAGTCAAGGATACTTCCTTTTGATACTGTACCACAGTCAAGTAGAGAAATGCTCCCCATTTTGAATCTAGAAACTCGGTACGAAACTTTTGTAGTCTAGCGGAATTTGTTTGCCTGGTCCTGACAGGCCCGTAGGATTTTGCAGCTTTTTTTTAAAAAATTTTTGATTTTAGTTGCAGACACCTGTGGCTACTGGCCTTCACACACGAGGCTCCAGAGGCGCCACAAGCCTAGAGCCTATTTTGTGGGAGACTACCCAACTATCATCTTTCAAACGTAAACATCAACGTTCTACGCGTGTTTTACTTTTCTTTCATTTTTTTTTAAATATTAATTTTAAAAAGTTTGGTCTACTTCGTCTCTTGTTTTTACATGAGCATATTCCCTGCTTCCCCTCTACGCCCCCTCTCCACCCCCTTCCGTCCTCCCAGTATCCGTTCTCTTGGCACAGGCCTGTGCTTGAACTGGTGAAAATCACCATTTGCCCTGTCGTGCGTACATGTGTAGATTAACGGCAAACCCGCACGAAAATATTATTTTATCATTATCCATTTTCTCTCGACTACTCTTTCGTTTCGCTCCACTAGCATTGTTCGACACTCCCTCACTCCATCATTTGGCCATTCCCCTCCACCTCTCCCAACTCAACTTACACCCCCAATTCCCCACCACCTCTACATTAGCCTCATGTCTCGTCAATGAACCATTGAGTTGCGTCGGATATGGAGGACAGAAAGGCTGACTTGTGGCCGCCCTCCACTCGCCCCCAACCGCCGTCCCACATCCCCCCTCCTCCCCAACAACAACAACCAGCCAACCTTGTCTACACTCACCACGAACAACACACTTCTCCCCGCATGGTCTCAGGAATGACTTCCCGTTGCATCCCCGATGATGTCCCCGCCACTAACCCCGCTTTAGCTTCTCACCCCTTTGCCAACACTATGCCACTCCTCGACACTTCCACCGATGTCTTGCCACCCATACTTCCCGGAAAGCGATCTTACGGCCCTGATGATCAGCAACCCCCCTCTTCCTTGCCCAACACAACCGACTGGACGAACAATCATGGTCCCCCACCGAAGAAAAAGCGCCCCATGCATCCCCCTCCACGCACCGTTGGTGCAGCCTCTGGTGCCTATGCTTTCCCTCCACAACCCCATCGCGGTCGTGAAGCATCCCCGCAATCAGCCGTACATCCCATGCGTACCGCTGTGTCCATGCCACCCTCCAACACCACCAATGATTTCGCTGCTGGACGTTTTTCGCAGGGTGCCGCATACAATGTCCCCATTAGACAACCAGACACCCTGTACGCCACCTCACCAGACCCGTCAGCAAGCATTGATCCGGGAAACTTCCGAAGCGATCTTGCGTTGTCTAGGCCGTTGCCATATGGCGATCCGTTGGGCGGTATTACTCCGGCTGCTGCAGGGCCTGCATTTCTCCCTACGAATGTAGGGCCAGGATCATCGATGGGCCCAAGTGCCCACATTGGATATCTCGGAGGTGGAAGTCGGACAGCCGGGAGAGGCAGGAGGGTGAGCACCTGCGACGATTCTTTTGTCATCGCCGCGGAAACAGGTGCTCGTGCTCAGTGTGCGGTGGATAATGCCTCCGGGGATGGAGTGCTCGAGGTGTATGACCTCGGTATTTCTATAGTTCAGTCGTCAAAGTTGTACGCCAACCAGCGACGATCAAATCGTTTATTGCCTGGGGGTCGGACTCGACCACGGCGGCATGCTACATGATAGGGGGAACTCCTGATTCGGTGCTGAGTCCGCTGTTGGCGCGGGTGTCACCGTGTGACCCAAGGGAGGAAAGATGTAAGGCAGTGGAGCGGGTGTTGAAGGATAAGACCAGGGGAGCGATCTGCGCATTGAATGGGGAGAATCCGAGGGAAGCCCGCGCGGACAATTTGGCTGCCGTGAGAATCTGCGAGGTGGTGGCGGATATCCTGGTCGCATACTCTGCGAAGAAATTGATAGAGAATCGGAAGCAGCTTATCGATACTGTGCAGAGACAGGTGGAGAGGCTGAAGGAGTTGGAGGCCGAAGTTGCCAAATACAAGAGTGAATGTGAGCGATGGCGAAAGGCGGCAGGGGAAGATGAGAGTGGACCGCAGAGGGAATCCGGAGGCGTTTGTAGTGGGAGTGGCGAGGAGAGAATGGGTAGTTTGGGGAACAACGGTAGGGGTGTGGAGGACGGGATAGAGGGGCGTGACGGGGTGGATGATCACAAGGTTGTGTCGTAATCAGTTTTAGGATGACATGGTTCCGAAACTGAGGCATAGGTTGTGGGTGTGATTTGCATTGAGGAAAGTGTTGACGTGAGTCCCAGAATCGGGGTTGTCTACGAGGCGGGTCTGAGAATTGATGGGGTGATTGAAAGTGAATAGTCTTGAGGGCGAACATTTCGTATAACTTAGGTGAAGAGTTTGAGGTAGATATTCTCAGAGCGGTTTTGTAAATGATGTGGATGAAGGGGTAATTATTGATGTGAGATCTTTGGATGTCGAAGATTTTGGAGGGGTGATAGGTTGCGCTCGTCACGATGGGGCTTTGATGGCACGAAACGGTAAATTGGGAGGTCGGAGAGCGGAGAGCAGAGAGTTGCGTCATAGAGTTTTGTACAAAAATGTTTGTCCCCAGTAGCGCCGTAGACGTGTGCAAAGCTTTGCTGTAACAGTTTAAGTGCGGTATAGTGCAGTACATGTAATGTACTGTACTGTACAATATTGTAGAGGAGATAATTAGGTGCATGTAACCCTATAGAAATTATGGAATTATAAGACTTTTGGATAAGATTTCACTAGACTGAACGTGACCATTCTCGTATTGTACAAGGATCTTAGCTTTGTTGTGTCCAGAGAGGAAACTTTCCTCACCGGACGCTGTGGCATTTGGATTTGGCAAGAGCGCAATGCCGCGAGGAGAACTCCAACTGCCTGGACCCACTTATACAGTATCCATCCCGATCCACTTGATAAATTTTATAAAAATCCGAAAAAATGACGATCCCGCCGTCCCCTCTTTCCGTACAATCTGTAACAACTCCACAATATCGACTCGATACCTTCCGTACAAACTTTACCTCTTTAACTCTACATTGGTTACAGTAAAACACTGTAATTACTGCCACTCTTTCTCTGCCATGTCATATTTCCGGATTCCATCGTTCCTCCTTGAATGGTACAGTACTGTACTGTCATGTACATGTACAGTACAGTACTGTACAGTACAGTACAGTGTATGTTGGAAGTTGGAACCTAGGAACTACAGTACTGTGTACAGTACACTACTGTTCCCCGCGGCATTGCGCCGTATTGTACATAGAATACAGTGCAGTGCAGCTACACTTAACGAATATTGCGCCTGAGCAGTACAGTATAATGCTCAATAACTCAGTTACTGAACCTTGTCCCACGGTACAATACTGAGCACTACGCTGTACACGTATGAATAAAAAGAAGTAAAAAATACCGATAAAGTACCATAAAAACCTTCCTTTCGTTCTAGTAGAGAATCACTTCACCCGTAATTTTCTTCTGAAATTAGTTTCTGTCACTGTAATGAATAACGGTACAGTTACTGTTTTGCTGCACATAAGCGGGATTGGGTGGCATTATAATTTAGTACTGTGCTGCTGCTGTAATTATGTATTACAGTACACTTCCCTATTTACAATTGTTCCGCTAGTTTATTCTCTTGGTCAGCTAGCAGAGCTCTAATTACTCGCAATACTGCACACTAATTCACGTCAATAGGTGTTTAAGATAGCTCGCAAGGATTGCAGGATGCACCATCAGTCGTATTGAACCAAAACCATTTACAACCTATCCCCCCTTCATATCCACCTCCGCTCAACAGTAAAACACCCTATGTACCACTATTGGCATTCGACCAGTACTGGAAATGGGGGTGGACTCTTTGTCTCACTGTTTATGGTAGACAGGGTCGGCAATAGCGTGATGCGCGCTATTGCCGACCCTGTCTAAAATTAGTGTGCCGCCGTAAACGGAAGTGGTGCCGATTGTGCCTTCTGAAATTACTGTAGTACAGTATGTACCGTAGCACCTAATTCTTCTTGACTTTTATCCGTCACCACAGCCACTCAGAAGAGTTTAAATACTCTACAGAACACCTCAACTAGGCTGGGCTCATGATACATTTCAAAAGTTTGAACAGCTTTTGCGATATACACTTGTCACGTACGTCAAATGGACACCTTGTATGATCCTCTCGCCTAAACTCTGTAACGATATGTCGAGATAAGCCGCTCAGTTTCCATTACCTCCGCTGTTCCTCGTTGCACATCACTTGGGTCCCTTCCTGTACAAGGATATCGCTTCAATTCCTTACGTCTGGTTATACAATACTCTTGTACGGATCGCGCGAGGAGTACGTAGACGTCTACATGTACCACATCCCATAGTGCGACCAAACATATATGTTTCCCTGGAATAGAACCATGCGGCGGTCCATGTCCTTCTCATGTGCTAATCCTTGCTCGTCTCCTCATGACGTATTCCAGTCGGTGTACACCGCAGCCTGCACGCAAATTCGTAATACCCAGACTCAACCTTCACAATCATAACTTTGGAAACCTCAAAAGGCTCGATGCATTTAAGGAATTCGCTGCTACAGATTCCCAAGGCTATTCAAAAGCAGGGCGATTCTCTAGCTTTTGAGCATGGCTTGCCAAGAGTCACTCGGCTGCGAAACTTCGTTTAGGCTGTCTCATTTCACCACCTGCTGACTAGTATGAAAGGAATAGCCTGCACTTGCACGACAAGTTCGAAGGATCAGGGATCCACTGTAACTCTTATCTAAAATGTTACCGTCGAGGGATTCATTTACAGTAGTAGAGCCCTGAGCTTTTATCACGTGGGCGTACATGGAAAGTTTTCTTTGCAGAAGACAAGTTCCAGACACGACAGTTCCTCAGCAGCTAAATTCCCACAGAAATCCGCAGCTGTTAAGCAGCAAATGTATTACAGATTACATACATGTCCTTCAAATGCTGCGACCCCTAATAGAAATTCTAAAGAACTATAATAATCAGTACTTGAATATTCCAAATTCCACGATAGATGTTAATGTCAATGACACAGCACAGCCCTTAAGTTCTTGCGCAACAAGAGCATGGCGAATGAGAAAGCGTCACTCTCTCAAAAAATATTGGTAATCAATGGGACCACTGAAAAGTGGCCATATTTTTGTCATATTATAAGCTTTTATGGTACCACTTGGTTTTGTACAGTATATGGATTGAGGACATTATACGGAAGATGATTGGTATCTTTAAAGACTTCGACTCTTCCCGGGAACACTACATAAGGTTAATTCCTCGATGATTAAGGTTACCAATCTGCTCTAAAACAAACTGCTCTCCTACAGCACAGTTGCTGCACATACTGTACGAAACATAAAGTATACAGTACAGTACAATACAGTACTATCCAGTACCGTACTGTACTTCACAAATGCTGTACATACAGTACAGTACAGCACCTCCGCAAAACAATAACTTTGCCAATTAGCATAGTATCGAAAGTCTTGTCACCGATTTCTGAGGCATAAACCCTTGGCAAGAACCCTTGGCAACCCGGTATTTGGGCTGAGGTTCTTGATTGCGATACCCGAATATGCAGCAATGGCGGCACTGATTTGTGTTTGAACCGTAGGATCCGTTCTAATCGTTGGTCGGATTCGTCGCTTGTATCGGCCGTCTCTCTTGCCCGTCTCTGAACGAGTGCGTAAGCCTGGGGGCTTAGCCCGCCTGCAGTCGTGGCTGCGCACGCGTAATAGAATATAGGGGGGTGTGGTGCAACGCAGTAACTTGCGTTGTGTCCATCTCTGATACATGAATGTGCATCGCTGGCAGCGTTGCAAAACGATATATCTTCAGCTGAGTGTACAAATTCTGCGAGAAGCGGGGCACATGTTGCAGATGCCGCACTCGTGAACCAGATGGCGTTGCTAAGCTTCTGGTAAAGGCCATTTGTAGTTTTCCCTCCTATCGTCGAGCATCCGCTGTGAGACGAGACGGCAGCGGTTTATTTCTCAACGACCATGGATGTCTGAGAAGTGGAAAGCTTTTGGATGGTTTATTACTTCAAAAGAATGGTCGCCTTGTCATAGAATGTGTTCCTCCCAACGAGACGAGTTAGCGGTACAAAATTCACTCCATCCTAGCTTCAATCGTCTTGGCAGTGCTTTGCCCGGAATAACTGCCACTTTCGTGGCCAGATCTATCTTCTTCCTCTTTCCTGCTGCATCGGTAAAGGCTCGCGTTTCCCGTCCTATTGACGTACAGCTCTCCTGGAATGGCGAATATACCGTGACTCTGTTGCATGTCACTTAGAGAGGATACGGGGTGCTCGTTGTAGCAGACTGCTGGTGCACAAGAATGTTTGCTGGTCGCAAGCTCAGTGTAGGAAGTTGGTGCTTCACCTCGTATTGAACGCCGACTCTTGTCGCCTTGGAACAGCCGTCAGCCAAATACTATTACCACTGATTTCTACCAGTCGGCCCACTCCAAACCTTTGTTATATACAACTGTCGCATCTTCTACTTAATGATCCATGGTTCTGAGGGCCTCCGCACACCGCAGTGTATCAAACCCGGAAACCTCTAGGTGGCGACGTGGCACACTGTCCAACTACCGTTGCACATTCCGTTGTAAGTCCGGCTGAGCATAGAAGGATGCGCTTTGAGGAAGGCTGCTGCAGGCGCCTCCGAGTATGCTTGACGTCGGATCCTTAACCGAATATCAGCTTCACGGTGCGTCGCGGGTCTTGGAGAGCTCACCTACCATCAATATTCCTTCCAGAACTTTTGCGGGCAACTCTCACCACGCTTGACGTAGGATGTGTACGTCATCGGGCTTTGGAGAGTTCAGTTATCATTGTACATATACCGTACTGTACTGTTGTAAGATTCATACGGATACGTGTGAATCGTGGACAGCTGTAACAAATGCAAGCCGCGTTGAAGTGAAGTCTCAAAGATATCAGTACGTGGTCATAGGTGTTAAGATGAATGCAAATGCCCCAGTTAGATGTAGCCGCAGAAGCCTGTGATAGATGAATGCAAGTGAGAGAGAGATGAATGGCGTCACGATGGTGTTGTAGGGCAATTTACTATGAGTTCGGAATAGAATATAAAGACGTTTAGCGGGCCCTCTCCGGGAGAAGGTCCGCTGAACATATAAATATAGGCAAGCCGGTACCTTGTGCCGATCCTCCTTCCTGAGTACAACGCTGAGAGAGACTCAATCCTCCAAAAAGTATCCTCTGTATACGTGTCACAAACCCACGAAACCTTGAGTTATGGGCTCAGAGGGGAATGAGTCCTCAGCGGGTGGTTAGATCGAGTCTCCCACAGTAACCACTACGACGAACAACTTCGAGTACCGAAGAGAGGTCCGCATGTGGATGAACAGAGTACGTGTATTTGCAGATGGCGGAGACTCAAGAGCGAAATGTATATCGAATGGATTCGCACACGCCTTTTATGCCACCATGGAGGAATCTTACCAAAAGATTACGGACACGGAAGTCGTCAATGAAGAGTTATCCCTAAAGCCAGCAGAAGACGGACAGCCTATGTCATTCAAAGATCATAAAAAGCAGATCGACAATATTCTACTTATATTAGCGGAAGATTCGGTCACTGACGCGGTCAGACGCGTCATTAAATTTGGCAGACAAGTCGTCAATCGCAAGAGGTAATCTAATGAGTCGTACACAGCCTTTGCCCAGAGATTTCGTGGAATAGCACAGAACCATTTGAACGCATTCTAAATTGTGCCTATAGAATACGACAAACAAATAATGGCCTTGATTCTTCTAGAAAATGCTTATCTAAGTGACTCCATGTATAACCACATTCTCACAATCCTGATAAACAAGGAACCAGACTCGTCCAAGACATTTACAGCCAACGAGATGGTAGATAAACACACCTTGACAGTTATGAGTACAATACTCGATGGGATATATGACAAATCATTCGTAGGACTGGATACAATACCTGATACACAATTAATGAAGGAGATACATGAAGAGACTCAGGAGGCAAGAGAAACTGTCATCGCAATGATTCCAAAAGCTGACATAAGGAGTGGAGAAGAGACTGCAAGGATTAACTTTAGCCTCGAGGACACCATCGACGCACTCAAGAATATCCGTACACCGGATGATCGGAGATCCGGTTGCAATGAGAAAGAATCTAAGCTCGTATTCGACGAAGATCCTACTAAAATCACTAGAGCTATGATGTCATCTCAATATCGTCCACGCGACAATTCGCACGATCGTAATCAATTTGGGCACTCGGATGCACGAATGTCTAGAAGGAGTAACTTATACATCTCAGCCTTTGGGCAGAAGGGGCGTTGGGCACGTTACCGACAGTGTCCGTTATGTGAAAAGACCGGCATCGAACGCAGAAATATTCAAAAGCGTTGCAGCAACGCGAGTCATCTTAGGAGCCTTCCTTAGAAGAATTTCGGCCAAAAACAAGACTCAGGTTCAGACTCCGACGAATGCGACAAGGGAATTCCTCAAAAATGCCGAGGCTTCTTTGAGAACTAGTCCGCATCATAAATTTTAACCCGATTTATGATCCAGGTTCTCCTTTCTCCACAGCAGGTATCAATAGTGCCATAAAAATATGCGAACTTCTTGAGATTCTATTCGAAACAGCATTGCCATCTGACGAGCGAATGCACGGATGGGGCGATAAAGGACTTGATGCCACACCTGTTATTGCGTCATGGGAGCTCTCATTATTCGGCGCTTATGACTCAACGTGCTTATTGATGTTCGACGTCATACTCGGTGACTCATCCATCATCATCGACTTGACATCGGCAAACAAACCGTTCAGCACAACATAGTTGAAATGCCGTTTATATGCTTTCAAAGGCCGTCTGACAACTCACCACGTACATTTACAACTTACGTCGCTCCCGAACACGATAATCAAGATTTTCCTAGGCGTTCAAGCCAAGACCAACCAGGACACATAACAAGAATGGGATTGTGGAAAGCAAATACAAACCGTTAAGACTATTATCCGGAAGTTAGACAGTGAGATAAAAGGTTCATACGCACACACAATACCTTCTTGGTCCGTTTTCATCTCGAATTCCTTCTCGGACAATTGCATGCTCAGTGCATTCCAGATAGTCCGAGAGTACCAGCCTTCCATACTTGCAATACCGTTGCACGTATTCTCCCAGGAACTGCTAAATGCTCATGTAGAGCAGACAGCGACACGCGCAATACAGCGAGCGATGCTCTCTAACCAGAGGCACTATCCAATCCATACCGCTTACAAACCTGGGCGCACTGTATTTTTTTGATATGCCTCGACGAAACAAAACGAGAAAGATGTGTGGACTACGGCCATAGTGAATGGGACACACAAGAAATATCTGGAAGTCAAATGGTTTACCGATGGTGAAGAGACGAGGGTACTCCTATGCGACCCGCATAGGAGGATGTAAGACTATTGCCTCAATAATAACTCACACAAGATCTTATCCAAAGTTCACTAGGAGATGAGTTGGGACTGTTTGCGGATGAGGGGAGAAAGAGGTCCAGAATGAGAGACTACATCCACCAAACATTAACGCTATGATTTAGAGTAGACTAACATGTTCAATAACGAAGACAGAAGCAGATATCAGATTGCATCCCACGTCAGACCCATCCCAGGCATATACCCTGTTCACCCCAGACATGATCACAGACGATGACATTACTAACGAAAGAGCAGATGCTGAGATGCACGACGTTACGCAAGATGTGAGGATCGACACGGAAAATGTCAATGGTCAAAGAACATGCAAAGATACAAAACAAAATAGACCAGATGGAAAAATTCGTAAGATGAATATCGAAAAAATGGATATCCATCTTATGGAGGGTGAAGCGAGAGGCCAAAGTGAGGCCATAGCCCTGCTGAAATCGGATAAGGCTTTCGTGCTGGAAGAAATATATATAAGTGGGATCCCAGCAAGTAAGCCGGCATAAACTCGAATTTACCCCAACATGGGTCTCGGATTAGCTCTGCATTCAATGCAGAGCATGATTCAAATGGATCAGATGCATATGTCCCAGTAAATGAGAAATAGGTACGAGTAGACGCCAATGTCGTGGCCTCATTCACAGTCTTAAATGTCAACACGGATAAGGAAGGCGAGATGAAAATAAAAGCTAGGACGTGCCCACACGGAAACGAGGATGACGAGAAGGATGACATTAGGAAGGATTACGCAAACGCAAAACTTGCTGTAATTAGAATTATGCTGTCTATCATGACTTTCTTGGTTTATCAATCAAGACAGCAGACATCAAAGGGGTATACTTACAGAGAGGCCCAATAAAACGAGAGATCTATATGAAGCTCCCACGTAAATGGTATAACTGTAAAAATTACAGTAATGGAATCTTCTAGAAATTGATCAAACTACCCTACGGGATTGTCGAGGCTGGAAGACAATGGAGGTTAGCTATAGAGGAATGTATGTTGACGCATGGCCGTTTAGAGAGAGTATTCGGCGTTAACCAACTCTTCATAAGGCAGAAACCGGAGGTGTTATATCACTGATCATAGCTAAGCTGAGTGAAGACTTTCTCGTCGAAGGGGAGTAAGATGACGTCGAACAGTTCCTAAAAGATCTCCACGGTAGACATACACTCGGGAAGATCACTAACGGTCCAATTCACAACTTTGGTGGCTGTGAAATAAGAGTGGATAAGAATGATGACATAACACTATCAATGGAATCCTATTGGAGGTGAGTGAAACCGATACAGTTGACGAGATCACAAAATAAGTTGAGAAATGAAAGGGCCACCACAGCTGAGACTATCCAGTTCCGAAGCTTAGCAGTGACTCTTCTTTACCTTGGAAATTGAGTTCTGCAGCAAGCGCCACTAGTCGTTTCACTTATGCAACAACGTCTAGGAAGGTTCCGCGTATCCGAAATCATCGACGCAAAAAAATGGGTACGGATTTGAAAAGTCTCGAATCCCACATTCTGTTTCGTAAGGTGAAAAATCCTGTGAATATTTCACTCCGCACGTTCTCAGACGCCTCCTATCCTTATGACCATCATTTTGACCAACCAGGCACTTTTACTGGTATCCTCTCAAGGAATGGGCTTCATGGAAAGGAAGCGTTTCACATCGTCCATTGGACGTCGCATAAAAACAATCAGTCTCGCATTCTTCGTATGGTGCCGAGATTAGCGAGGCAGAAACAACCAATGATAGAGGAATGTTTTACAACAGCACGATCAACACACTGTTTATATCGAAACCGTTGAAACAAGAGATGAATATTGACAGAAAGGCGTTATGGGATACTGTTACAACCATACATGAAGGGAAAGAATACCGATTGAGATCTACTGTGCGGTGTATCAAAAAAAGGTTCGAGGTAAAAGAACTCAATGTGTTGAGATGGATCCCAGGCAAAGACAACTTTTCTGACGCATTAGCGAAGCGCAATGCGCAGATGTTAAAACGGCTGAACAATATGGTAGTATCAGAACTGATGAATGTTGACCTAGGTGTAGGCTGCGATATTGACAAAGACTCATGGTGAAACAGCTGAGGTAACTTAAGCAGTTCGAGAGAATGAACCCATCTAATCAGGGAGACAGGTAACCGATGTGATATCTCTAACATGTTATAGACCAAGCTGTGGAGTTGAGCTGTTAACCCAGGCGAGACGATGAGTCGAATGAAAGTGATTTCATTAGACTGGGGGGAATGTAGATTCATACGGATACATGTAGACCGTGGACAGCTATAGCAAATACAAGCTGCATTGAAATGATGTCTCAAAGATATCAGCACGTGATCATCAGTCTTAAGATGAATGCAAATTCCCCAGTTGCATGTAGCCACAGAAGCCTGTGATAGATGTCCCTCTCCGGGAGAAGTTCCGCTAAACATATAAACACAGATAAGCCTGTACCTTGTGCGGATATTCCTTCCCGAGTACAACGCTGAGAGAGACTCACCCCTTCAACAAATATTCTCTGTACACGTGTCATAAACACACGAAACCTTGAACTGTGCAGTATATTTATACCCAATAAAATATAGAAACACCGAAAAACGGCAAAAAGTTAAAAGGTATGATTTTTCGCTCGCACCTAACCCTAAGCATAGCACTTCAGAGGAAGTAAAAGGATGTAAGAGAAGAAACTGTAAAAATTGCCCTCCCCTACAGAAATCTCAAGTATTGTGTATAGAAATTTTGAGAAGGCGAAAGCTGTTGTTCTCTGGAGTCTCACATAGCAAACTATAGTGTCCTTTATATACTGCGTGAATCATAAGTAAATTCAATAGGATACTGTAGCCTCAGAAAGAGAGTAATGCATATTGACTCTCGATGATTCACTGCAGTATCCTGATAATCAAATGTTGTCCAGGATAATAATGTAACTGAGGAGAGGGTTCGTTCTTTCGATTTGAACTGTGATAGTTAAAAAATGTGACACCATTCCTCAGAAGGACGAGCCTTCCATTCCGATTGTGGTGCTCAGATGCTTCTGCTGCCTTTTGATTCATGGGATTTTTCAATTTTCAAAATTTTCAAAATGTGTCTGATCCTGCTGCTAGATACAATATGTATATATATATTTCATTCTTCTTTAGCTATTATTTGTTTTTCATTTTGCTGCTGTAGGTCATTTTTTTTCATAAAAGATCCAACTAAACCAATTACGCATACTAATAGATTCCATAGCTGTCCAAGTACCATAAATGAATCATCCGGCTCAGAGCGTCTCTCATCATTGATATTTAAAGAAGATACGTTTTGTTCCGATCGAAAGGGACGTGCCCTAGCTTTATTATGTTGTCACGAACAAGTTCTTTCACCTTTTGTAACCTAAGTTCGATGTGCTTCCCCAGGCGTCACATGACCTGCCATGGCCATCGATATGGCTACTATACTGTTCGTTTTGATCACGGCTGGGTTGAAAAATAGGCCCTCAGACGGAGGGGTTTGGTTTCAAATTTCCCAAAACAGTTTCCTTATCCAGGAAAGTTCTTTTTACGCAAGCTGCCAGTGCAACGTGCTCGGATTCTCCAGACAAAATGGCGACAACTGTCTGTCGCTTCGATTTGCAATATATTGGTGACCCATTCATGTAAACCATGAATACGGTGGTTAATAGCCTGGAATTCAAGCATCCACTGTAGTCTGCATCCACGGAATCACCAATAGAATCTGCTCTTATTATAAATGCGCTACTATAGTGCAGTCCAAAAGCGCTAGTACCGCTGAGATATCAGTCAAGTCTCTTCATTAGTTTCATGTGGCGTTTCGTCGGGGCATGCAACGGAAGGGCGAAGGCTGACATAGGAAATCATAAGTCTGATAGAGCACAAACGGCCAAGTAGAGTAGACAGTCGATTATGCCTCGATAGGCATGGTATTTATTTCCTGATAGCGTCGATTCCACGTGTTCTGTCGGTACTAGCTGTTGAGCGTCCATGGGAAGTGGCTTCAAAAGTGAATTTGATTGGTGCATTCCGTATCCTCTTAAGAGATTATTGGCATAGCATTTTTGGTCGATCCAAATTCCCGTCAGATAGCGAGTTATTGTCTATCCGATGAATGATTTAAGCTCACCAAATTATTTGATGTCAAAAGTTGAAGACAGCAAGTCTTTAAGTTCTGTACGAGAGCTTTGGAATTCGTAGCGAGGACCGTAATATACACTACGACTGCTATTGTAATGAAATCTGAATTGACAGGTAGAAATTATAGTCGGTTGTCTTAGTTGGAAGGTTTCATTCCTCAGTTGATGTGTTGTTCGAGGAGAAATGAACCTTAGATATTACCTGCTTATTTGGCGCAATAGATAAACTTCCCTAATTTGCGTATATGCACAGGTCTAGCCAGCTGACGGGAAGAATCTGTTGGCTGTTCCATGTATATCGGTACATCAAGTGTTCCGTGTAGATATGAATTGGAAATATCACCCCCTTCCAGGATGAGTTTATTGCCTGCAGCTATAGAGAGTGAGGGACATATACTCTCATGGGATGCGACGGGGGCATAAATATTTTCCGGATCGAAGTTTACATGTGCCTGTTGGCGATCAACTCTTAGAGTACAGCTTGCTTTTGCCATATGCTGGTTCCCGGTCGAGTCTAGAAGCTTGGCTGGATATTAAGCTTGCTGTACGGGGTACTTGGCTTTCATTCACCAGTACACAGTCATCTGACCAATTATTATTGTGTTCTTTCCTAAGTGCTTTATCCACAATCCATGATCGCGCGAACTGCAATTTTCCACGACTCACTTGTTTGGAACCAATCACAGAGTTGATCTTGTCAAGTACCCGTGCGTCATCTGATTCCAACTCACATGGCGCTCCTGTATACTTTCCGATTTTTTGTTTAGACTATTGACCAATATTGTCAACCGCGTTCTTAGCTTGATTACTGATTCTCTTTGTCATCAAATTTGGAATGGACAGGTGACATTTGTCCTCATTATTAAACGTCACAACCCACCTTTCAAACCCTAGTATCAAAGCTAATGGTCCACTAAGCACGACAGAAGCTCTTGCAGCAACTCACTTTGTGGGAATACAAGTACGTCCTCTTGTGTTACAAGAATATGCGGCCCCTTCTGCACTCGCCTAACAAGGAGATTATGCTTTTCAGTATTTACGAATTTCGCTTTAACCCACTTATCTTCTTCATTCTGTTTAGATGATTTGTAAAATATCAGAAAATTATTTTCTGGTTTGAAGTTTTTGTGTGTTAGTGAGGTCGGAGTACGAGAATGAAATAGCCACTGTAACGCTCTTGCAGCCACGTATTTCTTATGTGCATCCAACAACTCCAGTGTAATGTATTTTCACTGCAAATCTATTGTTTTGGCAGAAGTATACGGCTGCAATGAACGCCAATTCTCAAACCGGAAGAGCACGGCTACAAGCTACTCCAATTCCCTGTGCACTCCACACAAATTATCATTTCACACAATCTATGCATCTCTACAAGCGCAGCATACACTCTGCACATTTTGAATGCTCATGCCGCCATTGGTTGCATCCTTCCAACTCTATCAATTTCATCATCCGCTGTAAACATACTCATACCTCCCCTAGTCGTGGGTAGTACTTAAACACGACTTTAGCAGGGTCCATACTCAGAGCTTCGTCGTACCAACAAAGCTCTACATGCATGTTGAATTTCTCTGAAGTATTTTCCGTCCGCCAAAAAATCAGCTATAGTCCATACTAATCCCATTAAAAAGTTTGGTTTTGTGAAATTTGTGTTCTCGGGATTCTGTTGTCTAATGCGCACTGGATATCTCGCAGTACTGCTAAGGCAAGCTCCGGCCCCTCATTTCTTTTAGCCTCGGGAGATAATTGTCTCTGCTTGGGTTGCATGCATCCTCTGCTCATCCATTTGCTAATTTCTCCGAAAATAATGGCTTCATACCCCTCTTCTCATCAACATTATCTCTTACACACCAAGTTCGGGCCTTATTCTTATAACCGCCTTCTAATATGACTCGGCTTCGGTGTCTCCTCCGCCGACATGCCTATACTGCCACCAAGAAAAATTTTCAATTGCACTCTCCCCCACTCGCTCTCTAATCTCGTGGGGTCGGCATCGCATGGATTGACATTGTTGCTGAATCACTGCTCAGGAGTGGAAAAGAAGGAAATTCATTCTCGTCAATTCCCCTCCTTATTTAAGTCAGTCTCGGAAATTCGTTTGATGCATCGGCATTGGTGTCTTTTGCTGTACCTAGTCAACTCAAGAAAACGAGACTCACCCGGAGAGTCTCACCAGGGGCTTGGGTTCCGACACCCCATAGCTAGAATTAAGAAAAATCAAAAAAAGAGAAAGAGAAAAAACACAAAAAGAAAAAAGAAAAAAAGAAAAAAGAAAAAAAGAAAAAACGAAGAAGAAAAAAGAAAGAAAAAACAAAAAAAATAGAGAGAAAGAAAACACATAAGAAGTCTAATGGTGGTAAGTAGCCCAAGCAAAGAATCACTGCCGTGATAGCCTAGCAACTACTGTAAAGACGGAGTCCTTCTTAACTGCCATAGCTCAACAACTATCGTTAGGACAGAATCGATCTTCGTTTTCCAACTAAACACTCTCGAAACCTATTCCGAATCGAACCTCTCGAAAGCCCTCCGACTATATCATGTGGTCGAGATGAATAATGGCCAGTCTGAGAGCAGACTATTACGCGATGCTACCATGTAGAAATTTGGAGAAGGAATAAGCTGGGGTTCTCTCTGTTCCCGCAGAGAGGACTCTATCGACCTTCATATAGTGCGTGAAACATAGGTAAATGCAATAGAATACTGTATCCTCACTAAGAAAGTAATTCACATCGACTCTCGATGATTCAGTACAGTATCCTGGTAATAAAATTCTGTCCAGGATAATAATGCAACTGAGGAGAGGATTCGTTCTTTCGATTTGCACTGTAATAATTAAATTGTAACACTGCCATGTAAACAGCTCAATAAATATATAAACTTTCAAGAAAACCATAAAATGATGAGCTCAAAAAAGGAATTGAGATCCCTACTAGTTTATTTTATTTCCATTAGCCTTTAACGCTTCCACACATTGCTTAGTCATCGACTTAACCAGATTTGGAATTCCAATTTCAGATATTTTCTCTCATTCGCGTTTGGTAGCATATTTGAGCCGTTGTACGGTGTTAAATTGCTTCTCATTACTTTAAAAAGCCCTGGAAATTATGCCCCAGTGGTTTTCAATTGGATTAAAATCAGTATAATGATAAGGCCAATCAAGTACAGTAATATTTTCGCTGCAATACATATATTTATAAGCTTTGACGCATGTCTAGGGGCATTTTCTTACTGAAAATCCAATTATCACCGTGATTTACAGCTGCGGAGTCAAGAAATACACCCTCAAAAGTGTTACAGTAGTCCTAAGAGTTTTGCCTTCCGTTAAAAAAAACCACACGGCGTTTTGATGTTTGAAAAAAATTTCTTGTACTTTCTGAGATCGTTCCAATAAGATTTAAATTAATCAGGCCTATCTAGGTTGAAATTTTCTTGTCTCAACAAATTGAAGTCTTTAAAAAATCGATGCTTTCCTGCACATGATCAGTAGCCCATTCCAAACGAGATTTCTTGTGCTCTTCTGTATGCGGAGGTGGAGTTTTATTTCTTTAAACTTGAGTGTACTTGTCTCCCTTAAGATTTGCTGCACATGTGATTTACCAATCAACAAATTCAGTTTCAAGCAGAGCTGATTGGCTGATTTTTCTCCATTTTAGGCTTCTCCTAGAGGGAGAAAGCTATCAGTAGCTGACAATATCGGCCGTATTCCACTTATTTTTGCTTTTCCAAAGTTTTGAGAGGCCTTGATAAACGTCTATACCACTTTTTTGACCGGTTCAGTGTATTTACTATTGTGTCGATGCTCTGTACTCCACATTGAATTTGAATAATTCTTCCTTTTCCTGTTCGGTTTGGTATATTACTCGAGGCATTTTTGTAGTCGCTCCTTTGACTTAGAGAGTGTAGGTGTGAATATTCTTGGCCCTCAGTATTTTTCTTCTACTTTTGTATTCAGATACATGTTTTCGTTGGGTTATACGTTGTGACGGTTTAAATTGTCTATATTTTTAGGTCGGAGAAAGTTCCTGATGTTATGCATTTATTGTGGCCGTTTCGTTTTAAGGGTTGCGGTTACACTTTGATGTTTTATTACAGGATAGCTCTGAAACTCTACAGTAGACTGTTACAGCGTTGTGTACGTGGACGCTCGTGAACGAGGAAAACTGCCAGTTCCAATATTTTTTGGGCGCAACGTTTACTGCAATATATCTCACTGTACCGAAGATACCCTTAAACGACTACAGAATTTACTATATTCTGTAACAGGCAGCGCTTCACCTCGAATGTAGAAAAATAGCCAAAAATTCAGATTCGGCACCTCAAATTCGTACACTCAATCTGTTGGATACATGGAACAGAACTGCCAGATTTATTTTTAATTTTAGGAAGAGAGGTTCCCGAAATAGAGTCCACGAATATGAAGGACAAAACGGTGATGCTCAAGAAGACATTTGCCAATTTTTTTCTGAAGTCTACACTGACTGACCGAAGATTTAGTTAAGATCCAACTAGATAGTTCAAGTAGATGAAATCATGATTCGGTGAAATCAGAGACCTGGAGAGATACATTGAATAAAAAGCAAGCATATAATAGATCGATGGAACTTCTTCGCGATTGTAGATTATAGAAAAGGGTATGTTGGCTACTTCGTTAGGGACGGAAGATGAGCTGGTCAGAAAAATGCCACAGTGAGGGAAAGGCTAAACTAATTCTTTCCGAAAGGTTCCTAATCCAAGACCGCTGCTATAATTTGTTTACTCCGAGCATGTTAAAGAGGTCGAGGAGTTCGTTGTATCAATGAATAAATATTTTATATAGCCAAATTGGATGCCTATGCCAAGGGAGTTAGGTGTTTGGTGCGAAAGAACGTCAATGCCAAACAAAGCTGGTCGCCTCGCCAACTTTTGTGCCAATAAATGCAAAATTTAACTATTTTTACTGTTTTTTTGATGATAACGAAAGGATATTTATCAGATTGGCCGATAAAAATCCACTGATCTTGGTAAGCCTTGTTCGGCAAATCTCAAGAGTCAGGTCTGCGCTCAAGACGGCGGCCAAGAAAAAGTGCGACGAACAGATCTCGTATCGAAGCCGTCTTGGAATCGGAACTATTACAGCGAATAAATGTATTCACCGTATGAATACAATCACTGGATGGGGGACGTAGACCTTGCTGATCAGCGAATATCACACTATGCCCCCTATTTAAGATACAGACGTAATTGTTTTTCTATGATGGTGCAGTACTTAAAAGTATTGAGTAATAAAATGTTTTTCATTTATAAAAGCAATGTGTATATGCAAAAATTAAAGGTAGCTCCGAAGCATATTACGCTCTTTTTAATTTTGGTGCCTCGATCATTTACATTTCAAGCGTTTTCATTTTCTTTTCTGAAGAAGCGGGGCTGGAAAAATTAAGAAATCGAAACGGATTCGAAAATTTTCATTCCAACCCTCAGATTTCTCCTAGAAGACTTGAAAAATTGCTGAGATTAATCAAATTGTGGTTACTAAGATGTAGCATAATTGCTGATATTACTCTTACCTGGTCGTAAAGCATCTTTTGATGAATGGAGAGGATTTTAATCATACTCCAGAAGTGCTAAAACATCTCCGATGTGCAACTAATTTAGGATTCACCTCTGTAGGAATAAGTTCCACAAATTAGAGCATCTCTACCGCAGTAAATCTATCCGGGATTTTCATGCCCCGGGCCAAAAAGCACCTCTACCGTTGAAATTTTAATCTATCCTTTTAATTTCCCTTTTCTTTAGAGGTCAAATTTTCTATATCGGACCCCCCAATAGAGGCTGACGTGAATCTAACGGAACGAACGGAACTAAATCCCATTTCTCAGACCATCTGCCTACCCCCACTAACTACTTCCTATGGCTGCTGTTCTTCCCCACCGTGGGCCGTGAAAAGAGCTGGGATCTTTTAGAGAACGAGACGCTCGGAGGGCGTGGGTTGCAGCACCAAAAGACCCCATCACTGGCGTTGATCAGACACGCAAGATGTTCATAAAGACCGTCAAGCAACTCTTTTTCGAGCTCGGCCCAGAGCATTTGTGGGAGACGGAGGGTAGGTACGGATCACGTACTACGAATAGTATTGCACAACGATTCTCCGACATGTCGAAAGATGTTCAGAAGTTTCGAGTCGCGATGTGCAGAGTCGAGGCGTCTAGCCCAACCGGGGATTCGGAACTGAACATCGAGTCAATAGCTGTGAGCATACAAATTGGCAAGACGAACATTATGTCCTACGACTTCAAGGACTTCGATGTCACGAAGTGGCTGTACTTCGACGCCTGGAAGGTGTTCCATCACCACCCTACTCGGTGCGCATCGCCATCAACGGAGTCATCCCGGAGCCAGAAACTCTCTGGCGATGAATAGGAAAGCTCTTCCGAGCCTCTTTAGCGCACAGCAGCCAAGAGGGCACCTCGATGTAAAGCGGAAGATCGTTTTGGAATCGGCACCCGCAGCGCTAAGATCATCAAGCAAGAGGAGTTACGCACGCAAGCTGTCCGGTCGTTAGTATCATCCGCGAAGCGAAAGTTGGAAATATTAGAAGAGAAGAACGCCATAGCGATCGAAGCACAGGTCAAGCCTGATATCTTAGTGTTTTTCGATGCGCTGAGCAAGATGTGTCTCGCAAACGCCCAGAAATGGGCTTGGCTTGCCCAAAGCGAGCTGATCAGAGAGACGAAAGCCCATACCCAGGAAACACTTGCTGAAACGGCACCTACCGACCCTGAGGAAGAGTCCGTCGCAAACCCTCGGGACCTCTCTGAGGCTCCATTAAGAGGGCTTAGAGGGCAGGATTGCCTTCTGGAGTGCAAAAATTTCTTGACGGGCTCATGCCCGGGGAGATCCCGGTACCCCCCTTCTTTTGGGGCGCTTCACGCCGATGTATGCATGCATAAACGAACCTTTACTTGAGGTACAGCGACGTGATTACTTCAAGTTTACCAGTTTTCCTCCTCCTTCCGCGAACGCGCCCAGATGTGCTGGATGAGATCGTGCTTGAGAGAGAAGTGATCAACTGTACTGGTGATTCCAGAACGACGAGAATTACGATAGAGGACCATGCCTGGCGCGCGACAGCCTCACCAAGAAGCTCGCGGGTAGTTTTGAAAGACTCCTATTTGAAGGTCTGAACGTTTTTGAACATGGGGACCGCCCTCGTCGAAGACCACCAGACCGCTCATGCCGCTATCGTATGTGTCCCTTCGGGCCTCAACTACCATATTGTGTACCGTTATGCACGCTTTCATAACATAAGACATGTCCGTGCGCTTTCAAATCTTCCACGGGCACTGTAGAATGTTGAAACGAGCTACGAAAACTCTAAAAGCGCACTCTATATCCTTTCTGAAGGCTTCTTGAACATTAGAGAAGGCAGGTTCTTCCAAAATTCATTTTTACTTGATTGTTTTCGCAATGATTGCCCAGTTGGGGTAGATGCCGTCTGCCAGGTATTATAACATAGTACGCGGTGTAACATTGAACGTGTACGGTAGGTAAGGACGGAACTCTCCCTCGAATACCTTCTGCATGGTTGCGGACGTGTCCAGAAAATTCAGGTCGTTACAAGATCCAGGGCTGCCGAAATGTGCATTCCATATCCAGAGTTCGGCATCACAGATCACCTCGAGCACTACTGTTGGTTTCTTCTCTTTCCCCTTATACTGCCAAGCGCAAGCGACTGGGCAATTCTTCCATTCCCAGTGTTTGCAGTCTATGCTACCAATGCAGCCCGGGAAGCCACGTGCAGGATTTGATCTTCATGATGCGCCTGAGATCCTGCTCCGTTGGCTCGCGCAAATACTCATCACCAAACTCGTCGACAAGCAAATGGCAGAAAGCTTTTACAGACAGTAGTACAGAATCTTCTGACATCTGTAGTTACTCTTCTAAGGCATCTGCGGCGATTTCATACCCTAGCATCCGCACTTCCTCTACTATGCGCTGCAACCGGTGAATGACTTGCTTTCCCAAACCATCTTCCCTTCGGACGAATATTCCCTGCCTCTGCAGTATCTTGAAGATGCGTTCGAAGACCTTACGGGGCATCCTAAACCGGCGCTCAAAAATTTCTTCTCTGTACTTCGGCACGGAGCCAAAGTAGTCGCCCAAAAAGCGATCCAACGCAGCTTTGAAGTTGCGGGAGACGTTGGGGCTTTTCCGGGTTGAGACCCAGCGCAGTGGGGAAAACGAAGTGGCTCTATTCCGGGCAGGATGCCAGTAGCGGCAAGATAACACAGAGTTTCGTCCTCGCTCGACTTTTCTGACTCTGCTATGGCGCGCTCTACTGCTTTCCATAGCTGGACTCAGTAGGGCTGATATAATCTACATGATAAAAACGGGTTTTCATGTCAATCTATCCGATTGATCGCCCAATCAGGGAGCTAGAAAAAGGCGAATAGAATCTATTTTTCCATGTGCGCTAGAGATGCTTTTACCATGAAACTGAATTGTTGCTGTTTATTGGCCAGTACACGTAATATTCATAACTGAATACCAACAACAGTCACTCTTTAGCAATTACTGGCCATCCATTAAGATTTAAGTCATATATTATAATCGCTATCCCCGGGACTGGTAAGGGGTAGTGACTCTCAATAGTTCACTATACAAAGTTCGATAGCTCAGGTCTCCCTCCCAAATACTTAATGAATATGCAATGACTTTACAAATGCACACTGATAATCAAAGAAAGGGACTAAACACATCCTACATATTGATGGACGCAACTAAATACTTAGTTCAATTAATTCGGAAAATGGTGAGATATCACTTAAAAAATTACGTCAAAATTTAATGAAAGAGTGACTAACCTTAATTTGAATGACTACTCAGATTCAATCTCACGGTCATTGGACTCAACAGTCCGGAACTGCAAATCAATACGACGACGGTTCTTACTGCGATAACGCTCTTGCACGCACTGTCTTTTCCTTAAATGTCATCACCAATTGAATACAGACGTTTTTAAATCGTCTACGCTTACTTGCATCCTCATTCCTGAATGGATGCATTTGAATATGTACATTGGTGGGCGCAACACATAACCGAAACAAAGTATCATATTTGTCTTCCTCCCACCCCTTTTCGCTGCCAACAACATTCCATAACGTGCAAATTCTGCCAAGCAAATTATCTCCCTCAATGCGGCCAGACAAAATCTTCTTATTACCAGCCTCGTCATCTCTCGAAAACAAATCATTCTTCGGTTTTTCCTTCGGGTTAGCTTCCTGAACATTTTCATGCCCCCTTTATATCATTTAATCATCAAAACATCCTATTCCAAAGGAATAGGATGTTTTGATGGATAAAGAGCTGGTACACAGTAAACCAATGTCAGTAATAGATCCGTTAGCGTTAGAATTAAGAAGGGAATTCTAGTGAAACTGGATATTCCTTGGAAATATCTCCAAATCTGAAAACGACCCAGGGTAGTAGCGAGAGCAATTCATAGCCAAACAGTTGGGCAAAACGATATCATCCACTATAAAACTAAAAAGTCTGTTCTTCCCGCTGAAGTACACTTTCTTTTCTTGCTCATCCTCGCTTGGTCAATTGGCCTGCTGAAACGTCACTTCTGTAACGTATCTTGCAAACAGAAAATGTCAAAACTTCGTGCCTTCTTTTAAAAACATTTTTGTACGAGAAAATAGTATCAATTCATTCAACCAATGGCTCGTGAAGTGGTTCAGATATACCATCGATAAACTTGGTAATTATCCTCTCGATAGTTGCAACCTTCAAGCTGAAAAGTTTAGCGATGATTTCCCGCTGACCCCGTGTTTCAGAACTCCCAACATCATCATAAGCATATCCTTAGCTGTACATTGCGATCTGCGACCGGAATTTACGTTGTATTTGTCACCGATAATGTACGAGAAATTATTTTAGTCCGTGTGGAATTCGGATGCCTCGAAATGTGTCATGTTGTGAATGAAGTTCCCGCCTCCGGACGGCTAATGGACAAGGAGAACCGAACTCCTCGTCTGTTAGATTTTCATTGTCATCACTGAACTCCTTGACTTCACAGTCACGCTCAATGGCTAAATCTGCCGGAATGTTTAAGCGTTGGTTGCCTGGGTCGGGAACGGCAGGGAATTGTAGGGAGGTAATTTTCTACCTCCCTGAAATCCCCTGACGTTGTGCCTGGGACGCGGATAGTGCTTTTGCATGGCAAAGGAATGTGATAAGATTCAAAATGGTGTGATAGACTTGAAGCAGGTTACTATGATCTGCATCGAGGCGAGAGACAGAGATTAATATGCAAAGATAGTATCATTAGCAAAAAGAGCGAGTTTTCCATTTTAGCTGGTAACCATTGAGCTGATTTTCTAATCTCAAAATGGCGTGCAATAATTCTGTATTACCTTCATCATACGAAGTCTTTCTTATCTTTAATTTTTTGAAGGCTTAGTATTTTCTTGTTGTTTCATTTCAATGCTTTTGGCCTTATTTCTACAAATACATAGGCTCTTCCGAATGTATCCGCGTCTTTGATAGAGGAGTCTACTGTACTTTAAACTACTGTATCTATTTGTGATGCATTTCGGCAGAGATTGGGTACAACTTACGTCATAGTTCAATATATACTTGTCCGTATAAATGAACCGATTTAATTTCAATTGACAGTTTTGATATTTGTTCAACGACCGAAAGGTGGTACATACCGCTACACGAACGCATGTTTATATTTACTTACCAGATAGAACAGAGAACAACAAACTTAAATATAGACAACGGAAAACTAGAAGTATAGGTAAAAGGTCGAAGTTCGCATGTGAAAGACCGACCGAAAGTGATAGCAGTATCAGGGATTCACCTGCCAAATATCTGAAAGTGTTGCAAATACTAAAAGAGATATCAGAACAGTACGCGTATCTGCTTAGAGAATGTACCACTGTACCTGTACGGGGTAAATTTGGTTGGCTTGCTGCGAGTGGTACCTAGGTTGGGAGTCTTGTGAACTTCCATTGAGGTCATGAGGCAGAATCCAAGGTACAGTACAAGCTGAAGAATTCATAAAGTGGCTTAGTAAATAGGCGGAGTTTTGTACCTTTAGGACCCACGGAGAGCAGGCAGAAGTAGTACTATCTACTAAGCCTGACTTTTCAGATTTTTCGTGAGTCACTGCTAGGATAGAGAAGTAATACAAGAGGATTGGAAAGATTTCGAACGGTGAAGAAAAGAGAATGATTGGACAGAGAATGTTGGGATAATGGTGGCCATTTGGTCCCACACTGGCTTTCGTAGGCTATTTTCTGATCGAGAGGACGCTATCATTACGGTAAACGGAGAGAACTTAACCCCTCATCCTTCAACGGAATTGAATCATCACTTTCAGGGAGCACGTCTACACGAATCCCGAGAATAGGCCAGTGAAACTCAAAATAAGATAGAACAGTCCGGACAGAAGCCTATCTGCGGATAACTAACTAAAAATCTTCCAGGATACTGACTAATCGGTAAAGAGCGGCTTCAGGGCAACCAGAATTGTATCAAGAGTCAGCTAGAATCGATATGGAGGCTCAGAACAGTAAGTGCTGGAAAAGCAGGAAAACAAATAAGCTAATTTGGTCCCAGATATATTTGCCAATAGTCAACAGGTGAAAGTAAGACTGGTAATACACCGCCAGAAATATTTACAGATTCGATCCAGAGCCGTATGAGTTGAGAAATTTGCGAGGTGCATTGTTAATGCAATACAAACTCAATACTAAACCATTTAGATCAATTTGACGTAATTGTCTGAACGAGATCCTCATAGGCTACAAAAATGGATGAAATTTGAATCGATGGATAGGTATCTATATTTGTGAGTATTGCATAACAGTTCATCACTTCTACCTTCTCCTATAATACCCATATTTACAGTTCTAATATTTCATATTCATGAATTATCCCGTTTACGGCCGTAGAATGCCAGGCATCAAAGCCGTTCTCTCTGAATGCTTAACAGAAAATATCATAAGTTTATTAGTTGCATTGGATATTATCATGCAAAGTCGTACTGATTTAAATACTGTAAAGAGGCACAGAGTTATTGCATATGTAGTTCTCAGTATTGCATCGAAAAAGATCGAAGCCGGAAAAGAGTGAGAATAACAAAACATTTATCTTTCGCAACATCCGAGCGCAGTCTACCACTGATTTTAGTTTATACATCAATTTAGAAAATATTAACATCGGTATTGTAGAAATTTGTGTCCAAAATTGACTATAAAGTTGTGAAGTACTTTGATATCTCATGAGCGTCAAAAGCGATCTCAAAGATTCCGACGAATCCATTGTTGGAGGTATATCACCAATGAAATGGCGAATACAAAATCGTTATTTTCGCTGGCCGCTACCAATCCATCTAAACATATATAAAACCAATCCACATGGGAAACAAGGAAATTTTTTAGAAATGATTAAGGCAAGGACAAGTGCAAGGGTAGTTTTTGGAACACATAAGGGTATCAGACACTTTGGATATTGGAGGCTGCTCTGCAGTCATTGGAATTGATGATGAATGGCATCGCAGGATTTTGATATGTGGCGATCATGTACAAGAATATTGCAAAGTACGGCAACATCGCCACGCATGTTTGCATTTATGTTCATGATACATGAATTAAATAGAAGTAATCATTTTAAAATTATTTCTACCAAATAAATACGACTTCAATCGCAATTTTGATGTAAAACGTTGCGTAGTGAGGAAAAAATAAATGTGTCCTTTACTTATTTTCTGTCCTAAAAGAAAAATTGCCAAAATTGCAGCAAGAATAGTATGAAATCTAGCACTCTTCGGTGTTTTTGAGGTTTCTTTAACTCTATCTAGCCGGAAATAAACGGTACACAAAAATGTTCACTAGCCAACAATATTTTTAATTAATATTAAAAAAGTACCAAGGGTCTTTTCGGTAAGAAAAACTCATTACTCTCTAAATAAATTTATTTATAGGGATGTTAAGGGACTAGTTAGTTAGGGTACTCTATTTAATTCGATATTTAGCAAAATTACTCATGGGTTTGCCAACCAAATGAAACGAAAGATTCTGTGATGTTTCACATAAACAAAAACTAACCGTTCATAAAAAGTAATTTATTTTTCTGAAATGTTGACGGCAAATAAATTTGTGTGAGAAAATTTATTCCTTTCTAATTACGGTACTATATATAAGACTTAATACTCGAATAGTTCAAGCAACTTATCCATCTGAAGATGCGAGATTTTTCCCAACGAAATGTTGCGTAAACATAATTTTGTGCCAATATCCGTAGGTTCATTTGGGTAAAGCGAGCCCAAATAGAAATTACTGTTGGATGGGATTTTTGTCACATTTCAACAGTCTTAACTACCTCACTACAGATTTTCAACCCAATAAGACATATGCGCCACAAAACACCAGATCTTTTTTATTTTAGTTCTTTTATTTGGACAACGCAGAAAATAATTAACATAGCTTAAAAACATATTGCAGTAAATGTCATCAAATTTAATGGATGAAATTTGATCTGTGGTGTAGGCATGCTTAACTTATGTGGGATAAATATTTCACACTAGCATCAAAATAGCACCATCTATGATCGTAACCTATAATCATATCACGGCTATGCTTCACAATGGTCCATCCATCAAAAAATGGATATTAATACTACGAAAGGTAAATTATTCTTTCTCTACTAATCATTGATTCAAAAAATGCCAACAGAGTTTCGGTAGTCAAAGAGATTTAAGACCGTAGTAACCTTAATTTCGTGGTTCATAATACAGTTTTGTCATAAAATTATTTGTCACCGGTTCAAGAAGAGCAGACGTACAAATCTGAAAATTAAATGAAATCTGTCGATCGCTAGTTTGGTAAATGACTGAGCTCAAAATCGTAGCATCGAATCATACAACTTTTGTTCGCTGTTTTGAATACAAGGCGCAAATACTAGCAATCAATTAAAATCCATTAAAGGGTATGATTTGAAATCCGTGTCTTCGTGCAAATAGTGGTAGGGCAGTTTCTCTATCGGCTCAAATATAAAAAATTAATCGATCACAGCGGTTTCTTCAAGAGTATCCTTCACATAATTCAAAAACTACTAAAAGATGTAATGGCTGAGGGATTGAAACTAGAGGAGTTTTCATTATCTGGCAGTGACTTTCACTGAAAGGTATAAACATAAATTTCAATACTGTCGTTTCAAAATACTGAAATAGAATCAAAAAAATAACAATTAATATGACACCGTATTGGTACAGTTGAAAAATGAGGCGATATTAATGCTCTGTGAAGGTTACATAAACTGCAGTCTTCAGAAAAAAAATCCTCTTTTTTATGGAAAAAGTGGTATAAACTAATAAATAACCTCCCTACCTCACACCGTCCTTATCAGCAGCCTATTTTAAGGTTTAGTTGGTTCATTTTATGGATTAAATCGTTTACATTATTTTCGTGGAACTGTGCAGAGTATTATGTTTCCATTTCTTCATCATTTTTTTGGACCAAAGCTAGCTCTCTTTCCTCTTTTACTGCAAAATGAAAAAAATTCAACCGTTTCATCTCTATCTGCTCTTTTGATTCCAACTGCTGTCAATAACAAATAAAATTACTCTAATATAATTCAACTTCATCCCATCTTTTCTATATTTAAAGTGTAATTTATGAGAACGTATCGTTTTAATGTTTCACAATCCTCAAAAGAGATGTTAAGGTAAGGATCTCAATATATTCCTCTAATCACTGTATGTCTCGCTTTCCTAACAATAGTCTCTTTGCGTCATATCTGACTAAATGATTATATATCACTGATTCGCGAGCCTTTTGAAGTCCCTAGATGGACTCTGAAGTTATAATACGGAAGTTACCTAGTTTAACGAATAAATCTATTCTAAACACTGCCGCATTAATTTTCCACATTTTCAATATTCCACTGATAGAACTGTTCCGTATTGTCCATAGTTCTATTATATTAGTATTATTCTTTGAATAATAGAGCTGGGGTTCGATGCGAAAATCCAATTTAATTCTCCTTACGTACCGCACAATGCGTAATGTTAACGATTTTGTTTTTTTGAGTTCCTAGAGACAAAAAAAATTAATGAGTGCATCTAGAGTATTTAAAAGCCGAATTTGATACTGGATATAATGAGAAGAGTTGGCTAGTAAGCTGAAGAGTTTCAAGGTCGGATGTTTGGCAAATAGAATTCAAGTTTCGAATATTTATACCATATTTTGGTAAGAAAAAATGATTTAGCGATTGTTCGAAGCCCACTTATAATAATGTTTTGGTGAGTATATAGAAAGGGATTTTCACTAGAATAGCAATAAAAAAAATCTACTTTTTCACCAAATTCCTCAAATAAACGATTATTCTTTACTTAAAGCAGCAAAGTAGACAAACGTGTCTCCCATTTAAATATTTTTGTTTTGATATTTATAATTGCATCGAAAATTATGACTCATTTGTTCTATGATCGTACATAGTAGTGCTTACAAGAGGGAAGCTACGGGGAGCTAGCTATTACGAAATTTTTGAAGGCACTATTATTAAGATAAACGATCGTTGCACTCAAATGTTATACGCAATCATTATTTTTAAGTTTCAGCAGAATAATTTTAATTACCCATGTACTGTACAATGCTTACTATTAACTTCGCAGTGAATCTATGAAACCGTTTCTAAGCCTTAGAAGATATAATTTTCCAAATTCGGATTCAAACTGTAACCGATCTACTATAATGGTCAAATTTAAGATACTGAATCGCTAAACTAGGATGGCTCTACTGCTGGAACAAGGTTTGCGAAGTCGACCGTGCACTGCCGCGCTTGGATCCACCGTCATTTTGACGGACTGCGAGGGGTTGTGGTCTTCACAACCTTGCGGGCTGGTCTTCAAGCTCGCTCGTCCGGAGTCCTCGCTGTTGTCGTCGCCATTTCTATCTGTAATCCTATGAGCTTAAAGCGGGAATTTTTTAGGCCTACTGAATCCTCGGTTCAGATGCTAGATTTTTCTTCCTGTCACTTTCTTGCTTGAGTGGGCAGTTGGTTCAGCCATTGCCCGGAGTCGCCCGTCTAGCAGAACCAAAGTTCCTGTGTAGTGCGGACTTGTCTACAAACAATAAAGCGTCATTCTTCGTAAACTAGGACTAGATAAAAATGAAATTTAGAGAAATAGACAGCTAAGCGAATACTTACACAAACAATAAAATTGAATAGTTTTGAAATCAAAATATCATTAAAATTACTCCTATTTCATATTTAAGATAAGCTAGATTAATAACTGTGCTACTTTTACTTTCAAAGTCATAAAAAAATTCTTCTTGTCAAATATATTCTACGAAATAATTTTAAAATCCCTTAAATCGTGATTAATAATATGTAAAATGCGCCCCACTTGACCCAATATTGAGCTCAACCAATAAACCATGACTGTTTAATCAGGGGATCATATGAGATATCGAAATGATGAGGGATAGATTAAATACGCAAATATGTCACTCTGTCTCAGTAAAGGTGTCTACGCTCATTAAAGAAAGGCAGAAATATGACTTCAAAAAGGTAAAGGAGAAATAAGATAAGCAAAGACGGTATCTGTTGTTACAGGTCACATTATCGACTCCCTTCACATCCTTTTAAACTTTTTTAAATGATTTATTTTAAAAATATATGAGAGTAACTTGAAAAGAGCCAATTAATCTGTTGTGCTGCGCGATGTGGTAGTTTATGCAACGAAAATTCATTAAAAAAGGAGAAAAAAATTATTCAAGTACATGATTCGTAGCGCGAAAAAGAATTGATGAAAAGATGTACCCATTTAAACTTGATAGTAATGCTAAATGTGAATATAAGGAAATAACTAGGAAATTTGGGATTCGTGTTTCCAATATTAAATACTGGTAGGAATTGTGAGTGATTTACAAATGCATACATGAAATCATCTTTCCGCTGCATTTATGTATCAAGCAGTACTTCTAATTAATTGTAAGGTGAGGTAAAATATCATGTATGAAGAATGAAATGAGAAATGAGGATTCAGAGCAATTTTATTCTTCAACTGCTATCCATTTTCTTGTTTATCATGAAGCAAAATTAACATATCTCACTGCGGGGATTTCAAAACTCTAAAAGAATTTGGATTAAAATTAAATGCCAAATACTGCCGCCTTTAATTCCGTTTTCATTCAAAATGTGCATAATACCTACGCTGAGCGGTTGCAGAATTCCAATACAGGTGATATATATCGATCTCCAATATCATTTTGCAAAGGCCTTAATTATTTTTTTGCTTCTGCTCTACCACAGTCTGTCATATATGACAAACGTTTGGGATCACTTTCGTACTTGAATATTAGTCTTTTATTATTTTTTATTTATTTCATAAAAAGTTCATTCGCTCTGAAAATACACAACTACAGGTACAAGGTATTGTTACACAAGGCCATTAAGCTTAAAAAACAATGATACAAAAAATTCTGCTCAAGTTCTTTGCAAAAAGACCCACGATCATTACTGCAAAAATCGTAGGAATCCCAAATTCTGAATGGATTCGTAAGCACTCATGGAAAAGACTCTACAATTGAAGTATTAGTATCTTGTATAGGTGCTTTATAATTCTCGAGAATCTCGTTTCAGCATTTATTACCAAAAAGTACAATATAGAGCTATAGTAATTACCAATTCTATCTACACCGGTTAGGTATGCTCTTGGTACATACAAGGAAAACATATGAATGACTTTTCCCAAATCAATTACAAATAGTATGAAACGTAACAGTTCCCTACAGAATTATACCATTTTTTTTTCTTTAGCTTCTCTTTGCGTTCGTCAATACTAATATATTTTGTTTCTGGAATATTTTCACCCCGGCTACATTCACTGCAGTTTTTCTTGATTGTTTGTCCCACTAAAGCAAAAAGAGGGTTTCACATGGCTGTCTGTGTGACTCTCATCGATTATCAGTACTAATCATGAATCGAAATTAATATGTACAGAAAGACTTACGTTAGAAAAATACTGTATAATAAGAAAATAAATCTAATATAAATCACGGCAAAACAATACTTCAGCATTATGATGAGCCATTTGAGTACAACTGGGAAAATTACATAGAGGAAATTTAATTGAAATGAATGAAAATTTATTGAAGTGAAAAATAAAACTATTACGTACTTCTTCAATAAAAATTATTCATAATTTACTATTTTTCTCTACATATGGCACATATGCGTCGTGGAAAACTAGAAAAAAGCTTCTAGGAAGTTTGAATTCATGATATATCTGTTTGAATACATTGTTTCCAGTATATTTTTCGAACTTACGGATGTCTACTCCACTGCCACCCGAATACTTCATATTCCTATGCTAAAGTGGTTTTTTTTTCAGTTTTAAGGCAAAATGTTGAAATTGAATTTTGATAAAGATTTCCAAATTGAAAGGTTTTCTTTTGGTACGGTGACCCCAAAGATCTTCCATCAGAATACTAAATTAAAAAAATCACATTAAGAGTCAAAAATTTCCTTGAGAATCTATCTCTGCAGGGAAATTTCTCACATTTACATCCGATGTGAAGAAAATTGCTTCAAATGATATATTATGCAAATTTCTTTGCGTCGGGGGCATTAATTATTATAGAAAACATGCTAATCTCTGAAAAGAAATGTAGAATTATCTGATCGGTGCCATTAAAATATCGGAAAATGAATTCAGTTGAGTGAAATATGTCTTTAACATTGTCAAAAGGAATAGCAGGACAAGTTTTCTATGATTCTTGTGTGCGAAGACATGAACTATGAAGTATGAACTACGATCAAATTTCATATGATCAAACATAACAGTCACTCAAGATTATAATTAAAAGATTAAATATAGGTATTGTATAAATATTGTGCTGTAGTTTGGAAATAATTTTATCTCCTATATTTTTTGCTTGGCATCCATTTTTATACCTACTCGTGCAATATGTGATGGCTAGCTTCTGAACATTTTTTACGTTTACTTCTCTAATACCCTAAGCGAACAGTGAAATTATGCTTAGTGCTACTCAGTTCTCCCAAAACATGTAGTAATTGATATGCGTTACAAATGAGGTCAAAAAGCCAAGGAATTTACTTTTGAAAATAAATGCGTTCCTTAGGGTAGTTATTTTGCAGGCTCTTCCCCCTATTACGTTGTACTTTGTTTCTAGAAAGATGGTTATTGAATTTTCTGCATTATATATCGACTTGGAGATGTCATTAGGGCATCAACTTCCTCGGTCTCAGAGATTCTGCCTCCTCGGTCCCATTATTTTAAGTAAACAATTTCTTTTGAGTCGTAGATAGCGCTTAACTATGGGTTTTCATTACTTTACAGTTCCATAAGAGGAATATATACAATTTAAATCTCCCAAAGCATATAGTTTATTATGTATTATAAACACAATATATGTTAATTATATAAAAATAATGAGGAAAACTAATTATGGGAAGAATACTTTTAAGAGTAATCAAATCGAGGAAACTAACTTTCCTAAAAATTTCAAATAAAGTTGTGATATTGCGTTCCCAATCTAAATATTATTGCGAAATCTTGTTCGTAATATCACCACTGAACAGTTTCTTTTATTACAAGAAAAATAAAATCTCAATAATTCTTTAGTTCATAATCAAAAATATCCTGAAATTCTTTATCATCTGCATCCAATATAAATGTTTTCCCCATTTTATTCTGGGAAGAAAAATTCAATTCTCCACTCTACTTTTCTGCTGCTACGATATGAGAAATTATGTTCAGTTCGCTCTTCTTAAAGATAAATTAGAGAAATCATAGCATACATGAAAACATACATTATGTATATATTCCATGAGTATTAAGACATTGACCTACTACGCTGTTCATTAATATGAGTATCAGCAACAAGAAATATGTATTGTGACTTTCAAATTAAATTTTAAATTGAAGTCGTAACTAGAACGTATTAACAAAATCCAGTAACTTTGATGAATCTAAGTATCTATGAAGACAGAATGGATCTCATGTAGCGATAATTATGTACCGCTGCGGATAATTCAGACACGTTCCGAGGTATAATTGATATGGCTCATCATTGCGACAAGAAACTTACCCTGAAAGGTGAAAGCAAGGTAAAAGTTCTCTCGGACGAGTTCTGAGCAGGAAATGGGAAATGTTTGGTATTTCGAAATTATAGAACGACATGCAATGAAATACTGGACTTTGTAGGTTCAGGATATATAAGCGCCAAACAGTACAGGAATAGTATAAATATCGTCATCGTAAAGCATCGTGGAACAGAATAAAAGATTAAAGAAAAATATCCCCTTTGAACAAAAGTTCTCCGAAAAGGGGTTGAATATGAAATTTTATTAGAACAAAAAGAACTTTTTAGACTTCAGTATAGAACATTTACATGTATTCAAAATTTCCTTTTGTGCTCTGAATCTGATTTTGGAACTCTTTTAACTTATTTAAGTCTTGATTTTATCTCGGATTTTTTCAGATATCGCAACAGAGATCCTCACTAAAGAGCGTAGTAGCAGCTAGAAACCAAGAATAAATTTCCCTCGATTTGGGTGATTACGGTCTCTGTACGATTTATTCTCTGTAAAATTCGACCCAAAGTTTTATAAAGATATTTTGGTAGCGGATTTTGTGCCTCTACTAGATTTAACGAAATGATAAATTTTATTGACTCTCTGGAATATGAGCAAACTCATGCGCGTCTTTAATAATCAGAGATATATATATTTCTTCAATTAGTCAGTTTCTTTTCCATACGGCTACCCTGAAGCATATTTTCGTTCTCAAATAAATTACTGTTTGAGAAAAAGATTACTTTTCTTGGGACTCTCATGAAGGAAGAAAGGTGGAGATGTGGTAGCATTTTTTTCATACCTTCTATGATCTTGGCGACATGGTATCGATACATCGATATATTAATATTTTATTTCGAGCCTCTATTAAATTAGTTACTATTTTGACTATCTAAAACAAACTGATAGGAAAGAATTTTATCAATACTATTGACCGGTATTTTATGCAATCGTCGAGCGTAGTGTGTTTAATGATAATAATCACTAAAAATATTGATATATCAAGCACTATTATCTCTCATTGGAAACGTAAAAAGCCCGCTTATTCCTATTGAACTTCATTTTTATGAATTTTCAGGAAACTTCCAATGAAATAGAGAATTTTTTACACCACAAAAAATGTACAACATGAAGAAATTAGTACTTCTCCATTGATTACATCATAATCTCCCTTTTTTGAGGCAACTGGCATATTTTAACCCGTTTCTGTATAATCTAAGTGTACTTTTTGACTTTGTTGTGCAGTAATTATATGCTGATATGTTTTTCTAGTGTAATAAAAAGTATTACATCCTATGCGAAAGATGTGAAGCGAAAAATGCAAGAAAAAGAAGAAATTTGAGATATTGAGCTTACATTATGTCGCTGATATAAGCAGCTGAGAATTACCGGGACCCGTGCAAAAGAAGCGGTAAGAAAAGGCCTGTAAAGAAAATATCTGCTATAGTCACAAAAAAGACGGTACCAAAGAGTACTACTGAAATTACTAAGGCTAAATATCTGCGAATAGTAACCGTCCATCGCTTTAAACCCTTTCGAATAATAAGAACTATAAAATTAGGCTCCCGAAATTTCTGTTTTCTCTAGGATTAAAACATGTGAGATTTAGCTGTGTTTTCGCTCCCTATTAACATGAAGAGAACAAAAGGGAAAAAACTTCATAGTTGTGATGAAATCTTCTGTGGTGTGAAAATCGCTAAACTAACATTATAGAAATTACTTTGTAATATAAATTTTGGAGAAAAAAATGTAAGTTACTCGTATCTCAGACATTGAAATGAGATCATGCAGTGAGTACGAAAATTTCAAATCCTGTAGCATGTGCTATCTGCGAATGAGAAATGAAGTCCGGTATTTATCAAATTTTTGTCCTCTTAGAGATCATTACGTTCCTCTTCAACAGGTGAATGGTATTTTATCCGTAAATAATGAATTTTTCAAAAGAAAGAGAATAAATTTCCTACATGAATTATTCACAGCTACTTAATTACCGTATATAAAGTTTTTCGACCGACTTGAACAGTCAAAAGTGACTTCGCTACCTACAATCGTATATAAGCCATATTTAAAGAGGAAAGGGAAGAATACACATAATAATATGAGCCAAGAGATGAAGGTTATAAAACTTATGAGCGAAAAAGGCTCCTTAAAAATTTAGCTAACCATTTTGGCTTAAATTTAAATTGAGAAAAATTCACAGAACCGTAATTCGGGTCAGACTACTTTTTCCAAAGGCTCCAACAGGTACTGAACTCCTAGTTATACAAACATAAGAAGATAGTTTAAGAAGTTTGTATTTATGGTTTTGTTATTCCTTCGGTATAAAAAATTTGATATTTATTGTACTCCAGTACATTTTTTCTGGATATGAGGTGTTATGAAAACTTCAACAATGTTGTATCAATGATAAAAATGTATATGTGGAATATTCTATTGTGTTCACAATCAGAAGCTGTTTATTCATAAACGCAATTCCAACGAAACATAGAAATGGACATAGAATTTCTATTTAAGGTCATAATTAGCAACTTTAGAAACCATATCTACAAGCTTTGTTTATCTAGAACTTCATTCTTCCTTAAATTTCCTCTCTGAAAGAGAGTAAAAATCTTTGAAGTATACTTCCTAGTAACAATGTACTTAGGATTTGATTAATTGGAAAATAAGTTTTCAGAGAGGGTCTGTAAGAACTATATTTGGTCTTAAGGGATTTATATTATGTAGAGGGGAAGATAACGCCATTTATGAGTGCATGAAGTCACGTCCTGAACATATTGAATAAAAATCTTTACCATCCATAGGAAATCACGAGCCATGGAGCTTTAATATTTAGGATATGCTTTTTTCATTAATTACAGGAAAATGAAGCCTTTCAAGCTTATGGAAGTTAAATAGGCAAATCCTCACGGGAGAAGAAATTCTTTTCGATAAATGTGACAGAATATACTGAGATAATTTTTTTAAAACTATCAATATTTAAATAGCAAGAAAGTGTTTCTCGTGTGTGTAGTTTAAATTCGTATAAACTCTTCTAATGGAAATATTTTCTGTGGGAAATGAAGTTATGAAAATCAGTGCAGTGCTATCAGTAATATATTTACGATGGAGCACATTATTTACAAATAGTTGGACCTTCACCTCATGCGGGAGTTGAAAGTTAATAGATAAGGTTAACAATTACTAATTTTAAATTATTTTCTTTCTTACAATAGTTCTATTTTAGTTTAAGACGTTTACTATATGTAGATGTTCTCATTAAGTAAATGAATAGTTTCTGATATATGAGATATGAGATTGAGTCATATGAATAATTTAAATAGAGAACGGAAAACATTGGGATCCAATAAATAAATTGTGAAAAAACTTAGGTAATTATAGAAAAAAGAATCCAAACACACTAAAACATAATTAGGAAAAATATCAGGGCCCAAATGGAAAAACTTAAAATTTCGACCCATAATTGTCTCTAAATGTTTTCCAAGACTTTCATGTGGCTCACTCATAGCTATATCTCCAAATTTTCGGTCAGCTAAACTATATTGGTGCTTCACAATTTTTTTCATCTCATCACACTCGAGGCAGTAACTTCTGAAGCTGCTTGTCTGCTGGCTGGAATCCCATCGACTTTCTCGTAGACTGTCGCTGGTGCTAGCATTCGACAGCAATGATTTGTACATTCCTTCGACCATAGGTACATGTGTTTAATATGACATTCAGATTTGCAGCTCCGTATGGATTCCAGCAAATCTATACATCTCAATAAAGACACCCCTTTTCCCCTCACTCATTCCACCGGTCATATTGATTATATCTTATATATTCAGATTATTTTAAATATGAAATTTTGCTACTCCGTAGATAATGTTCTAGAGTCTTTTCATTAGTCCATTAAAACTCTTTTCACGGCTTTTTATTAAAATAATAGGTTATAACTATGTGTACATAATTTTTCCTAAAATAAATTATGTTTAATAACTCTAACTTAGATCCCCGAAAAAATTCTATCTTTTCTTTTCGTTAGTATGTCAGATTAAAATGAGCTCCAATTTGATTGATGATGACAATTATGTTTTTCTAAAGTACAGAACCTTATTTTGAGATCTCCGATCTTTTTAAAACGTTTCTATTCAAAATGTTGTAAGCCACTGAAAATTGTTGAAAAATTAGTAGTATATTTGTACTTTGTTCTAAATTATACTCCGGAATATTTTTTCTTGTGGTAAAAGAAATTATCCTTAATCTCGCCTTTAGTTCTATGGGTTCTTTACAGCTCTTTATGAACTTAAATGAATTAAACTGAATATTACAATAGAATTCATATAAACAAAATCCCGTCAGGTTACTCATCAATTGCAAAATGCACAGATCGATATTTGAGAAGGTTATTTTTTCTGTAGTGATATTCTTGAAAATCGAAGACTACTTGGAGAACGTAAATTTCACTCGGAGAATTTCAACACAGGTTTTTGGGTACTTTTTGAAAAGTTGATCGCTTAGCTGGAAGCGAAGTGTCACCAAGATTAGTTAATAAATAAAATTGGGTGTATTACTCCTGAAAATTATTTACTCGTTGCATTGAAACTTGACATTTCCACTCGACATTTCGACATTAAGTCAGATGTTTTATCTGTAGTGGAGGACTCTATCCCCCTAAAACGTCCCCATGAGCTGCCTTCGGTAGACACTTGAAGTTAAGAATGTTTATTTCAACTTGCATATCGATAAATTCGCATTTTCCCATTTATACTTGTGTCATTTTAGTTCCATACTGGATGTATACATTGCAGTCATTCCAAAATTTATGTTGTGAATTTGCTCAACTTCTCATGTTTAGATGGATGTCGCCTATTTTGTTAGCATATCATGCATTTCTATTATGACTTTCACATTGTTTTAACTAGATGTATGTAACTTCGCAATCTGTGGCCTTTATAGCCATCGTCAACCTCAGATTCTGTCTTTATCCCATTTTTCTCGTATATATAATGCTTAATTTCGTTCCTATACGGCGATCGGCTTGCATCTATCTTGTGCATCCACGCTTGTTGCCAAAGAAACCCCGACTGGAAACTTGCTCTCGTCTCTACTCGGTTACCATGGACACACCCATCGCAAAGGGCCTCTATAAACTCGTGGATCACACAGTCAGGTGGTTCCAGTATTTAGAGGAGAAGGCCGCCAAGAACAGGCGGGACTCTTCCAGTTGGGGACGAGTCCAGTATACCAGGAATGTGCGGAAGCATTTACCTCCGAAGATAAATAAACCTCGTTCTGGAGCACACTCTCTAGCTCATTCAATCAACCGAAGACCTACTCTGTGTGAACACAGTGGATTTTCTCCTTACCTTGAATAGATCCAAAGTGATGAACCACTGCGTTGCAGATAAACATGCCGCCTCTCACTTCTTATATCCTGTCGAGGCCTTTTTGATTGAGTTCTCTCTGTTGACACTGTGTGCCCCTAAGTCGGTCGGACTTCAGAATTATACTCTTTCAGTGAAGTTCGAAGACTATTTCTGCCTGGAGGACACGTATCTAAGCGGCCTCGTCACTACCAAGGCGAAACAATAACTAAACGGAAGGGCAAAGCGATAGTGAGTCCTCCTTCTTGTCTGTTGGTCACTCACTGACGAGTTTATGCCGTCCTTATTTTCCTCATTTCATTCTACTTTCCTTCTGCTACCTACCACGCATTTTTTTCCGTCGACCTTGCTTCCAACTTAAACTCGTCAATTCCCAATCGTGTTACATTTTCTGTACTCAAAATTAATTATCTCCACCCTTTTCATGACTAAGTAGCCTCCTCGCAGAGATAGCCTTACGAGTGACTTACGAGTAACTTTAACGAGCTAAAACTATGGCTCGTAGGGGTAATGATCAGCTTCGATCGCCCTTTACGGTATATAAAAGATCGACCTAAACGTCGGCCACCTCTTGTGCCGGTCAGGTCCGACCCTTGTGCCACCAGCAGTTCTTTACCGGCTTGGAAGACCTTGGCCTAATTTATTTTGATTTCGCGGCCACTTCGATATTTCTACCGCCTCCGCGCCCCGCGACTTTCCCAGCATCTATACTAAACGCTAGTGCCCAGAGGACAAGTTTACTCATATGAGTCCATAGTTATAACGGCAAAATTTTATATCAAAAAATTACAGGATGACACCATTAGCTTTTCAGTACATCTAGTAGCATCCTTAGGTAGTCAAACGTGCAAAACTTTCGGAGTTCACACCTCAACTGTTCAACTGATCACACAACAAGTTTGGCAACATCGCAAAATTTAACCAAAAATGACAAATCCAAATGACCCCCGTCAACAGCCCGGAAACCTTTTCAACACTCGAACAACACTTCTTACGTCAGCGGCTGAGTGTAGCCGACTATTTGGTTCCATTTGGAAAAGAAAGCGCGTCAACGGAACTGTGGTCAGCATCGAAATTGAAACATCTACCAGAAGATTTCAGACAACGGTCACCGCAGACTGGTTCATTCAGGACAGGACAAAGCGTGTCAGCTTGAAACTTGTCAACATCAGGCCAGGAGAATCATCTGAACGTGTCCCGGCATCATCCAATGAAATAGAGGCATCTGGTGCCGTAGTCGAGCTACCGAATCGTCAACCTCCTGAAGAAGAACCTCGAGAAGAAGTCAATGGGATGGCCGGAGTAGGAGGGGTATGCAAAGAAGTGCATGGAAAAATGTGGACCAATCAGGAGGTATTATTACCGTTGAATGTATCAAAGGCACATCGGCCATGAGAGGTAATTGGTTGAGCAGGTGACACGTAACATTAAGGTCATATGGAGTATGAGAAGTCACCGTACGATTTTTTCCCTTGCATGTTTCCCCTCGAACACCTTTCCGCGATTACCCAACTTACAAACCGGAAACTCGCTAATGGTGGGCACATGCATACAACAGCTGGTGAAATTCTGAAGTATTTTGGAATTCTCATATTGCTATGGAAATTCCGGTTCACAAGCAGAAGGTCGCTTTGGATTACACAGTCTACATCCAAGAAATTCCACTGGCAATGTTTGGAAAAATAATTTCAAGGAACCGTTTCGAAGCACTGGTCTCATGTATTACGTTCAGCCGCTACACGGAAACTGAAAGCACTGACAGAAGATGTTCTTTCGTCAGTGGATTCGTGGAAGCCATAAAACGGCATAGGAGGTCAATTGTGTCTCCATCGGAGAGAATTTGCGTGAATTAAAGCATGTAGCGCTGGTACGGAATGGGCGGAAATTGGACGTCAGGAGGACTCCCGCACTATGTCGCTATGGATCGTAAGCCTGAAAACAGATGTGAAGTCAAGACTGCTTGCTGTGGTGTCAGTGGAATTGTATTGAATTTGAAGATTGTTTTGTCAGCATCTGACAACAGTAATCTTCGTTACGAGTCGAATTTCCTTCATGGAACTGCTATTTCTCTTCGCCTTACAGAGCCCTGGTTTCATTCCAATCCACTCGTTCGTGCAGACTCTGCATTTGCTTCTGTGACTATAGCAAATGCACTTTTCGAGTATGGACTGAGGTTTACAGGTGTCGTCAAGAATGCGACAAGGCAGTTTCCTATGTCATTTTTGTCAGGGCTGGAACGTTTTAGGCGTGGGAGTCATATCTCCGTGGTAAGTTCGAGGACGGAAAGCCATCCTTCTATGATGGCCGTTATGTGGATGGATAGAGACAGAAGATATTTTTTCAGTACTTCTCGCACAAAATTTTCTTCAGAGCCTATCAGAAGATCTCTTTGGAGACTGCTGGCAATGAAATGGTGCTTGCGGAAATGGAAATTCCAGTCCCAGTGGTTGTCAGCACATGCTATGAAAGTTGCTCCCATATCGGCGGGCATAGCAGATGCAGACAGGATGATATCGGATTGGAGAAGAAATTCTAAGTCAATGATTGGTCGTTAAGGACTAATACATCTTTGCTTGCAATTTGCATCGTTGATTCATGGCTGCTATACAACGGTTTGATGGGTGCGAGAAATTGCATGTCGGAAAAGTATTTTTATGCAAAACTTGCAGAGCAACTCATTGACAATTCATTTGATTCTATTGGCCTCTGCAGATCTGATGTTAACGTTCCGGAGCATTCTACTTCGTTATTGGCCTGTGGTACTGGAATCCACTTGGTGCCCACAGTGAAAAGGGACAAAGGAGCCAATGGGGCCCCAACGAAAGCGGCGTTTCAAAGCAGATGCAAAATTTGCAAATCTGACAAGAAGTCCAAATTTCTCTGCTCTGAATGCCTGAAACTGAACAAGCGGGTTTGGATATTCCATTCAGAGACAGGGCGTAACTGCTTTCAAAACCACTAACGCGATGTCCTCTTCTGTCATAATTAGATGATTCTTTATACTACTCTATAGTGATGCTTACTTGTCTATGCTTACATTCTTTTTAGGCTGACTGAGAAAAAATTAAAAAATTGAGTCCTTGACTATAGTCGCCTATATTTCTGATTCGCGTCGTTCGACTTGCGGAATTAGCGTACGTACCTATGGCGTTATTCCCCTTTATTAGTGATCAGTGAACTAGCCCCTCTGCTCATGTTCAAGTGGGCGCGCTAAGCAAAAATAGGTAGGAGCTGTCGCAGAAATGTCGACCTTCCTGAAGGAATTTTTTGCCCTCCTGTGGAGCACAGCGAGTCAGAGTCACGATTTCTTTTTCCATTGTATATTTGAGGCCCACTAGGCCACAGCGGTTGTTTTGAATGGGGATGTAACTACTTCTTTTATAGTTAGGGGATGTTAGTTTCCAGGGATTCAGCACACCAAGGTATAATTTTAATTAAAAAATCTAGGTATTTTCGAACAACCATTTGTACTCATATGAGTACATTTGCTTGTCCTTTGGACACTATCTTTGCCTTCTTCACTGATCAGTGAAACCCCATCACCGGAAAATAATCTCTGTTTGACCCTGTATATCGGATGGTAAGGAGAGGTAGTATTACTGTGATCGCATCAACGGTAGCCATACAGGGCTTGCGGCAAAGCTCTCGCCCAGTGGCAACTATTCTGCAGTATAGTCCATTTGATAGCGCTTTTTATCGTTCCAACCATCCTTTCAGCTCTTCCGTTCGCCACGGGGGCACAAAAAAAGGACGAAAATTCATTCCATACCCCAGCTTTCCATGATATCTTGCACCGAAGCTTCCATGAACGCCATGGTATTCTTCGATACTACCCTCCTTGGAGGCCCGAACTTCCATATAGTCTCCTGCTATACGAATTTGATATCATTATCCGACGCAACGTCCCCGGTTGCCCAAGCCCTATTCCAACACTTCATGTGCTCTACCGCTATCAATCCGAACCTCTTTTCAATCCTCAAAGGCTTGAAAAAGGCTCGCGAAGTCGACGTAAAATGTCTCAAAAAACCCAGTGTAAAGAGCCCTAACGCTCTATTGATACGTAGAAAGTCTCTATACTTTTTAAACAGAAAACACGATTGGATGTATTGCGTTACATCGCCACAGAAATAGGGCCACCGTAAACGACCCCACAAGAGCTTCCTAGTCGATCCAAATCCCAACTGCCTATACCGTCTTCAAAAGTCGCAATAATCTATGCGAATTGCCCAAGAAGCGGTTCGACGCGATTTACACTCGTCTACATTAGAAAGGGGGTTTCATTACACAACATATTAACTTTCTCGTTTTGTGCTCATGGCCAACTTTATCTTAACGTGTATCTCTCTAACCCGCTCGTCCGCCAAAAACCTATCCATCTGCAATAAGTAGTACTCCAGACAGGTTGTTGTCAGTTCACAGCACGGTAACCGCCAGCCCCTCCGTCAGTTTACCATTTTCATTTCGTTTGTTATCCTAGACGGTCCTTGTTGAAAAGTAGTCCGCCGCTCCATTTGCAGACATCAGGAAGTAATTGATTTCGAAGTCGTACTCGACATTAAATATATCCATCTCGCCAGCCTCCCGTGGATGTCTTCTTCTCTTAAAAGCGTTTTTCGTGGCTTAATGATCGTTGTGAATAAATAAAGTTTATTCAATGAGAGTCGATGGACCCTAAACTTCTTCAACAAAAATACAGCAGGGATAACTTCCATTTTTCCGTACAGTGGCGGCTCTCTTACCTGTTCATCATACGCGACGGGAACTGGATGGATTAAACCTTCTTATCGTCCTTCTTCTTGATCAAGAAAACCTCTTGATCAAGAAAACCCCCAACGCTACAGAGGACGCTTCAGTTTCCACAACAAAAAGGTATCAAAATCAGGAAAGGCGAGAACAAAAAGCATCTCCATCTTCTCCTTGAGGTCCTCAAGATTCCCCTGGATAGCTTCCGGTAATTAGAAAACCTTCTTTAGCGATTTAACAGCATTTGATACCGCTTAAGTCTCTGCAAACTTCATTTTGAACGGTCAGTAGTTTCCGATAAACCCAGGAAACTCCCAAGCTTGGGATACCTTCTTAGGCCCAGGATTCTCCATGATTTCTTCGATCTTGTCTGCATCCACCTTCACCCCAGCGGCATTGAAGACGTGGTCGAGCAACTTCACGTCTTACCGCGCAGCTACATTCGTTCACCTTGATCTTCATATTCTATTTTTGAATCTTTTCCAAGACCTCCTCGCAGTGGCGATGTAGTCCTACATGTTCTTGGAGAATATTACCACGTCATTCACATACACTGCTGCAAATAGTAAGCCTCTCGGAATATCGTGGACAATTTTTTGGAATATGGACGGTGCACTCGTTAATCCGAATAGCATCATTTCGAATTTGTACGACCATTAACGAAATGTGAATTTATTCATCTCCTTGAATTCCTTCGACATCCGAACCTGCCAATAAATGGTGTACTAATCCAACTTCTTGAAGACCCCGGCCCCTATGAGATATTCTTGTAGCTCCTCTATCTTTTGCAACGGCCATCAGACGCATTCGTTCTTCAAGAGCTGTTGATCTGTCAATAGTGAACATAAAAAAGAGGCCTTCAGATATTCTTCGTCGAGTTTACCACGGGAAAAACCCAAGCAGACTTTTTCAGAGTAATGAAATCCACCCGTAGTAGTCCGTCTATTTCTTTCTCAGGAGGGGATGTGCTTCAGCGCCACCTAACGGGCCTTTGAATGTATCTGTGTCTCTTTAATCAACTCAAAACCATGGACGACCGGCACTAAAGACTGGTTGATGTCGTGGATGTTCTAAGCGATGACATCTTTGTCCCTCATTTCTTTAGTCAGAAACTTCTGGCAATAATTTCTCAGGTGGATCACTTTCGGGGCAATCAACGCGGCCCGATACGCCTCTTCAATCTCCACAGAGGAGACCTCTGGCTCCCTCAAGGAACCCAGATAGGGCTCATATGGTTCTTTTTTGATGATTGCCAACAATAGTTCCTGCTAAGTACCAGATACATCCTAACTTATTTAAAACTCGGACAATGAAGAGTGAATGAAATTCTCATCAAGTGACTCATCCAGGGACGTGAAGTCGTCACTGTCGGTGCAATTTCCATAGATCACGGGTGAATCACTGAACAGAGGGAGAGGTACCTCCTCTCTCATGGCTAGAGCGACATGTTGGCGACCGTAATGTAAGATCTCTCACATCGATTCCAAAGTAGTACTCCCAACAATGAAATCTGACGGGGCGTTGCGCACCACCTAGAAGTCTAGGTGCACCACTAATGACACTTAAGAGAATTAATTCGGCCATAATTATAAGTCAAAACTTCTGAAGTTATGTTTTTATAACTTTTTTGTAATAATTACATAATATAACTATTAATTTTATGTCTTAGAACTTTTCCATGCATTTTTTGTAACGATGAAATGCATAAATCAAAGTTTCTGCCCTCTGGTCAGCCACTATAATGATTAAAAATAAATTATGATTGTGAATAAGTTTTTCTTTATGAATTTAATAGTTATGATGGCAGAATATCTTTGAATATACTGGGAGCAAGGTACACGGGGTACTGTAAGTAGGGACAGCAATCCATAGGCAGTTTGTGTTGCAGGGTAAGCTGAATACTGGCGCTTCGATCAGAAAGCGGGCAGATATAACTCGCCTCTATCCACAGGCGCACACGCATTTCAAAGTTCTCCCGCATCCACAATCACTCAAATCTCATCCTCATTATGGTCCAATATGTTTCGTCAACACCTCCAAACCTCATTTTTTGATAATTCAACCCTAGTAAGCTTCAATGCATTCAATGTCATGCAGAGATGGGCACACAAGGCGACCACGCTGTGAACTGGAGTTTCGGCTTTGGCATTTATTACCACGCAATAATGTGAGCAAAATGCACAAGTGACACCTGTTCCGGCCAGGGGTTCCAGAAACACAGCTTTCCTTGTCCCCTTCACATCGTTGCGACCAGCTGACATATTTTTAACCCCCCCCCCCACCCTATTATCTGGCGCTACCTCGGAGTCACTTCTCTCCTAACGGCAAATGATGTAGCGGTGAGACTTCCGTATCTTCCCAGAGTCATCGACAGCACATCCCAAGCCCTCAGCCCGCAGCTGACATCGCGGATCCTGACAAACGTCGAGCCCGTTTACGCCAAATACGCGCCGTCTTGTATTTATCACCCTCCGATCCAATCTACCCATACGGATGGCAGTTTGTGCCCCTACCGTTTGACAGGCTACTAGCATTCTCCACCCGTACTGCCCTGTTCTTCAAGGAACACTTCACTCGCATCTCCTATTGATCCAGATCAACCCCAGCTACGATACTATATCAGCTGCGACAGCGTCTAAGCTTTTTTGTTTGGTCCAATGTGGCTGCTGCAATCTTTGCTCGCATTCCGCCAGCGCAATGCGTACATACTGTGATACGATAATTTTACGCTAGGTATTTTTAGGGATCAACTCCTTTAACCAGTGTATAAAATTGTTCTCCTCCCCTCATTGAGTTTACAAAGTTTAACATTCAACTTACACAGTAAAGTTTTTCAAAACTATATTGTGTTCGATACGGAGACCCCATGCCCAAGGTAATCATGTCCGGAAACCCGGGACATGCATAGCAACCATTTTCGCCATTGCCGGGGTGGACGGGAACGAGTAGTTCACCACAATGGCCAAGTGAGAATTCTAGGTAGGAATTGGCCCGTGCTCCAAGACACCCCGCCGTGGTGCTACACGTACGAGGTCAGTATAGGACAAGGCCCGGAATTGGAGTAATGGAGCAGTTGGTGGAACATATTAACTTCTTCAATCAACTGGCACTATATTTCGAGGTGCCAGTGGATTAAAGAAGGAAAGTTTCAAATAACTTCGACAGTGGGGACCTTTAACCATGTTACCAGCGTGAAAAATGTTAACCATGAAAAAAAGCGGGAGTACTAAGATTTCAGCGCCGTACTGCGTTGGGAGGGCTCCTCCCCACTTGATGTTCGGAGCAGGATCGTCCCGATCCCCCTTTAAACACCCGGTGGCTGGCCCATGGGAACGTTCTAAGTTGTGCCATCGTGCAGGGTCAAGGATTGAGTGCTTTACTTTTTAGGCGAATATACTGTATCTAAAGAAACCAGTATTTCCCCAAGCGAACAGCAGCAGTTCGATGTACTTAGGTAGAGTACATATGATTTAGAACAGTAATGTGGTTACCTGTATTTGTAACTATATGTTTCAATCGGTCGCTTCCAAGGAAACCATGTTCATCCGTATTTATTGTGTAATGACGATTAAGAAGTATGACGAAATCTGGGTTGGTACCAACACTATTATAGTGCAGCTACCAAGTTATAAGTTGACAGTGTCTAATAACTATAAATCACGAAAGCACCAGCACACTAATGATGTCATCTTCATGATGGCGCAACGATCAAGAAAATAGTTATAAATATAGTAGCCTGCAATTTCTTCAATGATTCATGTTGTTATCATTCAACTTAAAACTGAATTCAAGTTTGTTAGTACTCTACACCGCGTCATACATAAGACCACCACTACGCAGAATGACACTGTGTCCCCCGGCGTTGTACTTTCCACCTTCCACATCCCTGAACAGCCTGTTGTGATACTTAATCCAGTTTGCTTCCGTCAGTGGGTAGTCCGTGAATTTTGTGACCATTTCCTGTCCACTCGCGCTGCAATGGACGAGATCAGAGCAAAACAGGGGAACGCTGTAAGGTGGGACAGCGACCGAAAAAGAAGTTGCTGAAGCCAATGCCATTCTGACATCATCGGATAGTTGACATTTCATGATGATATGGGAGCGTTCCCACATTCGAGGTGAGAACGGTTGAATTCCATAGCACATGAAAAAAAATTGACGGATACTCCTGCGGAGCACTACAATACTTCTTTTGAGCACTTCCAAACCACACTCCTGCCCTCACGGTCGAGAAATCAGTATGCGGGTCCTGTGAGAGTACGCGTGGGGAAGATAAAGGGAGCGAAATACCTAGAAAAGGCAATATCGTCAGAGCATCATTCGATTGTAAACCCAAAATATCAACAAAATATGCCAAATATGTCTCCACTGCCGACCGATCAACATAGATATTTTCATCACCATTCATCAAAGCTTCGTGAGTCATTCTTAGCGTCTACTGTAACTCTCGTACTTTTTTGTATCCTTTTTTGACATTTGAAGAAGCCTTGAATGAGGCTCGGAGGTCTCATTAGGCCTGGCTTTGATTGGATGAGAGTATGATCCTTGCTATCCTGCTGTGTCGGGGTTAAATTTATCGAATAAACCATCCATCACGTTGTCCACCGAGAAACGCACTACGCCTGGGGCTGCCCGAGGAATACCTGTCAGCATGTGTTGACCTGCATTAAGCATATCGTCACGACGTGCCTGGAAGTTCGTCCGAAACTCATCTTAAACCTCTCTTCGCGCCAGAACCTTCCTATCGTAACGCGGTGACGGATCCATATTTGCAAGCAGACTCATATAGGCCTCCTGATACATTCTTTCGAAATCATCACCGTCTAAAAAGTAATTCATGCATGATTCCGGAAAGATTCCGAGAGGATGTTTATCTGGCAAACGGATATCATATCTGCCCCAGAACTTATGCGGAACTGTAATATGCATGTCTGTGTCTACCAACAACTCCTTTTCATCCCTCTCGGCAATTTCCCTCTCTTCACGATGATGGTCATCAAAAAGGTTCGCCGGAACTTGGGGTCCATCGATAGAGTTAGCGGGAGTGGTTCCCCTCAACCGCTTACTCTTCTTGAACGGGACATTCTTTTTCCCCGACGTAATGCCCATTTGGTCTCAAGATCTCTTTCCTGTCTCATTCCTCTCGACGGAAGTGCTTGGGCGATTGACAATTACCTTTTCGTCATCCGTAACAACAGCACCTACATCTGCATCATCACTTCGTGTTATACTGTTACCATGATTGGTTTTGTCTACACGCTAACCACCTTTAAAGAATCCATCAACATCGAAAACGTCATTATCACGTTCTACTCCAGCAATTTAGGCAGCACCGCGACCAAGTCTGCTCACTTCAACGAACTATTGTTCGTTGAAGTCAGCAGCAATTTTATCCAGCAGGTCTCCACTACCATCATCACCGGCTGATTTCTCCCTACCCCGCGAACTTGGCTCGATGTTGATATCTGAGCAAAATACAGCTTTACCAGCAACATTATCACCTTCATTAACACTCTCGTTTTCCGTCGAATCTTCCATTTATTCCTCATTGGCCTGTAGCACAAATTTTGGTCTCAAATTCTTTACAACTGACGGGCTGCCCTTGAACTCTGGTGTCAGACTGACGAGCGTCTTCATCCTTTTTATTCTGAATGGAATACTTGATTGCAGCAAGAAAGGAGTCACAGACTTGCTCAATGTGACTACTTATGTATATGTCTGCGTCATACAGGCGAAGTCACAACTCCTTAGCACGATTGAGACTATCCTTAAATGACGTCTCCCTACAGATAAACGCGATTCCAGGGCATATCAAATACCACCACGCAATAAAGCCCTTCGTTTTGATAATCCATTACTTTTACTGAGCATATAGAACATGTCAGCCAAGATGTGACCGCCATGGCATAAGTGTCTTTGAGAGGGTAGTATTAGACAATGATTATTACAGGGGTGAAAAAAAAACACACGGCGGACTGCATCTGTGTGGTGGCTATGCCACCAAGATGTAGTAGATGAAAGACATCCACTAGAGCGATGAGCTAGCAATAAACAGGGCATATGCAGCCACTTCCGGCTGCATAGCACACTACAGCTGAAGTGGAGGGAAATCATCAACTAGTGATGTTAGAGGGAAACACACAGGACCGCTGCAGCCAAATCAGCTTGAAAATAAAACAAATGAAAACAAGAACTCAATGTAATCCTTCACACCATTCCGTACTTTCGCAAAGTATTTCGCACCTCGGTTACCACTCCATTCTCTGACTTTACCGAAAGATCTACAGAACCATCAGGACTATCCCATATGATGTTTATAAGTCTTGCAAGCTCCGTTACTACTGAAAAAAACATATGTTATCGTCAATGTTACGCTTCATCCCCAATTGTTGCAAGATAATATCATCGACATCGTATGCCCGTATTGCGGAATGGCGATTAGACTCGCTTCGAGAAAGTTTAAATGCCCCATGAACAGACGAATCTGAGTATCTACCCGCGCATGGAATTGTTTCTCGAGCAAGCTCAACCTCTGTCATGGTTTTCCTGAGATAATTGCAAAGATGACAACATACGTTTAAATTTTGGCTCATGAAATCAATGGAACTATTCAGAGCTGGCACGCCGCCATCACAACCAATCAAGTCCAGGAACATAATGAATTCCTCCCCACCAGGATTAATCTCTCTGAAACCCTTTGTCATTCCCGTCAAGATATCTTCTCTGATTCTGTCAAAAAAGAACCTTTTACGACACCCTGGAAGTGTAAGCGAGATCACTCTACCAGCAGAGTTTTTTTTCTTCTATGGACTTTAAGGTCCGGAAGAACAATGTAGACACCGGTGGCGGAAGACATTTTCCCTCTTTCATGGTGAATCCATCCCAAAACAATAAGAACCTGTAGTCGAAATATGACTATCGAGTTCTTAATTTTCTATTACTAGAAATGCCTCTATACATATCCCAGGTTCTAGGGCTTTCCTTCGGCTTCACCAACTGCACTCTGTGCAAATGTCCCATAAATCGTAAATTAAGCACCTTGTGACGGTCGTTGTCGTAAACAGAGCGTATTTAGTCATTTTCATGGTCTCTTTAAGTGCATGGTCTCATATATGAAACCACATCGTTGGTACCTAGCTCGTCAACATTGGCTGGGCATTTCAATTCTATCTATAATACAGATGACTGCTTATCTTCATCTGTGGAACTTAAAAAACGATATTCAATAATCAAAAAGTTGATAGTACCGTCATTTTGCTGTTGGACAGGTTCCAAAAAAAACTTATTATCAAATCTCCACTCAGTATATCATTCATCTTCCTATTTATAATCGTAGCTAGTTATTAGTCGTCGTGAAACACGTTACGTGGAACATCTACATCAAGCACATTTTGCAAGGTGGATGATCGCCATATCGCATCAATTCTTCCAACCAAAGTTCTCTCTAAGTTTGGAAGATTCATGCTATCCATCTCATTTGAGGGTCTGAAGCAGGCTGCAAGTTCCGAAGAAATACTTGTACTACCCACCAGTGTAACAGAAATAATGATAAAATCACCCGGCTCTGCTTGTTTTATAAATCGATCATTATTCAAATTTTCGTCCAAGTACATTCTCCTCATGCATCCGGAGAAATATCCATCGCCTGCCACAATCGGCCAATCATCCACGCAATAAGATAGCTTCACTCCATGTAATCCAGGTCGCGTGATTCCCTCTCTTCGTAATCTAGAGTTATTTTAGTCAGTTTATACACACTTGACACTTTTTTTTTCATAACATCGTACAAGAAGTGTGTCCAAACATCCAACCAAGCATACTCACTGACTGGAATCACTCTGAATTTAGACTGGACACCAAAAAAACCATCACGGGAGGTATTTCGCCCGCTAAGCCCTAGTTTTGAGACATCTACATGATGTAGGGCATCGTTGGAATTTGGTGCAAGATATCCTCTAACATACGACACAAACTTCATCTAGATACTCTTGTACGAGGGATAATTCAGACCATTTTCCCTCATATCGGTGTCATTCCGACTACCATTGTGTGGTTGTCGGTAATCTCAACGTTGAACTTCCGTTTGCATGATATCAGTACACAGTTGACTCACAATTGCGTCTTCGTGAATCTCATACTTTTAGAAGTAAGCAGCACAGGCAAATTTTCTGCTGATGATTCAAGATAAGAACTTTCTCTGGTCTCCCCCGTGTTTCAATGTGACAGTAGTTCTCATATCGCTCTTCTTCATTATCGCCATCGACTCGAATATTAGGATTAAATCCAAGGTCTTCATCCAGTGTGACATCTTCCTACGCATTGAATCTCCACTACAATGGATAGTTTCCGGCTCACCTGATATCTCTGGGGCTTGGATTAGTCGATCTACTTCATTTGTAGTCTCGTGCAAATCGCCACTGACATATTAACTGGATGGTCGTCATAATAACACTTAGATGATATTATCGCTATGTAATGGTTCATGGTCGTTGCATGTCCTGTTGATAACGTGAGGTCCCCCGATATCGTCCTGACTGCCCCGATGTTGGCTCATAAACTGTGTATCGCGATCTTGTTCGGAACATATCGAAGTGGGTAAAAAGTCATTCTGGTCAAAGTGATTATTTGAAGGTACAAAATTGCGGATTATTCTTCTTCCCCCGGTAATTCCACCTCTTATATCAACTACTTTAATCTGCGGAGCATCTTAGTATCTGTAATACAGCTGAAGGTCGTCGATGATGTTGAAAACATCTGGCTAAGCTCAGGTTGAAAATGTTGATAAACTGGATTTGCTGTAACTTGACAAGTTTGTACACACTTTTATTTACAATACATATTAAGCGACCTTCAGATTACGCGAAAAAAATCCTGTTTCGTCGCAAATCTGATCTGAGTACCATAACTCTTCAATCATGCATATATTGTGCTCTTTCCACAATTTTGTTGTTTAATTTCATATTAATTATGTCGAGCCGTTCGGTCGACACCTCTTCACTTCTTTTCATCCATCCATCTCCTTTATGTCACATCAGTAAGAGCCCTCGGGCTCGTACAAGCTTTTATCGTAATCTTCCTCAAGTTGATGCCATATGATTGCCAAATGCTCCAACACACGATGATAATTTACAATTTTGCAGTTATCATTTACACTGATGCATCAGTTTTAGCAACCTCTCATTCCTTTATTGATCTCAATAAAGGCGTTCTGAAACTTCATCAGGAGGGCCCGGGCCCTGCGATGACATGTTGTTCATTACTCTCCGCTATATACCATATGGGCACCTTTTCAATTGCACGATCATTTCCCATCTTCGTCTTCACCACCACACGCCAACTTTCCTTTGTTTACACCTCTATCTTCCTCTTCTGTTCCATCTCTATATGAAATGGCACCGAAAAAATTTTTATAAGAAGGACCATTGTCACCATTCGGGTGTCAGGACAAAAGTGAAGAGATCGTTTAAAACGTCGCCATGCAGATATAAATGTAATCTGCACTACTAAAGATTTGAATTTGAGTGCCGAAACGGGTCTTTATCACCGTCGTCGCCGTGCTGACAAGTCTATTCCGACACCGAACATCGGAGATTACATCGAAGTTCTCCGTAATCTTACCGAATTTAATGCAGATAGTGTGTCATTTGAGAATGGGTGCTTCGAACCTCAGGAGGAATCAACAAACAGGTCAAAGAAAAGGTAGTTGAATGAGAAGTATGTTTGGTGGCTCGCTGTCGTTAGTAAAGGGCGATTTGACGGGTCTCTGGACTTGACATGTACAAAGTCGCACCTGTCACCAGGTCCGGGTGATTTGGGTACGTACGTACATAAGGACGCCATCTTCTTCCAAAATTGGGAATTGAGGAATGGAGCAGGTTTTCAGGAGAGAATTTATGCGCAGTAGAGATTTTATGAGTGGTGGCCGTTTGCGGAAGACAAAGTCGCAGCCGATGATGATCTTCATGTAACGAATCGGGGGATCAGTGAGCAATTTGAGTTTGTACATTCAGAATTGAGAGCATTCGCCAGTGCCCTTCCTATGGGTGTGCAAGCAATGGAAAACATAATATCTTATTTAGGTTATATCATTTACGGTACACTGGTGCTAACATCCTCTGGTGAGGCAATTGTCTGTCGAGCGGCCACTACTGATCGGATTGAATCATTTCTTCGATCATACGTGTGTCAGGAATTGAATGAAGTTCTCTCGAAAGGAAATGCCAGAAATCTTGTCAGGGCAGCAGCTTTTTCCATGACCAAAGAAACATTTGTGATGATTTAAGTGCTTACTACGAAGCCGGCAGATTGCACACTGACTTATTTCCTTACCAATAAGGAAATTTGGAAATGTCAAGCACCATCTGATACCTGATATCTGATGTCGTCACCAGGCCTACACCTAATTCTTCAGTTGTTCTATATTTCTGAGACGGTAGCACTAAGTTTTGTGTCATAATTAGCTCTTTCAAGTCACTATTCTCTGCTATGAGAATTGGTAGTGACCATGTCGTGGAATTATTAGCACAGATATCTCGAAACAACAAGACAAGGAGGATACAACAAACGTACATCGTCGATATGGGTTTCCGTGGGAATGACAGGGCCCAGACAGGACCTCTCGTCTCCAGATCACATCCTGTTGCTATTAATTATGTAAATCAGATTGTGCAGTGGTAGGGAGCAATGAATTGACGTATTTCTTTCGACTCATGTAAGTGGATATCGAGGTAATTTCTCTTCAACGAGATGAACCCATTGTTTCTTAGGAGTATGAACAGAGTGAGATCTGAATTGAGAAGATCCGAGCGGAATAGGCTTCAACATACTGGCGTTGGGCTGATTATAGAATCTCTAGAGGATTTTCCCAATCCAATATTCGAGCTTCGAATCGAATGGACTAGATTACCTGCACTTCGACATAGGTGGTGGAGTGATCTGAGTACAACACATGACATTCTCGGAAGGTTAGCAGTTCATATTCCGATCGTCTTTTTCACCTATCTTCATGTTGCCAAGCAGTTAAAAACATACTGTAAAGTGCCGAATATCATCAATTGTTGAATAAACTATGGTAAACTTTTCTTTGTTCGTTCATATTGGGTAACATTAATGGCATTAGGCGATGACATTGGGTATCACCTTGGAGATGAACACCATTACGATGTAATTTTAGGTATACTTAAGTCATTATAGTGCTTTTTTTCTAGATTAAACCAGTAAGGGAGCGCTTACAATTTTCATATTGAAGATAATGTTATTATCTAGATCTAATGATCCCTTATCCTCATAATCAGATAAATTTATATGGCTCGCAGTGATGCTTTCAGCTCCTGTTACTATTTCGTTATCCTCCTCTGTGAGACATTGATAATTTATCTATGATAATGTGAGGCTTTTCATCACTCGTGATCTGATCGCCGTTCTTTCTTTCATCCCCAGATACAAAATACAGGACTGTGGTGTTCTCTCCACATTGCTGCCCTGTGACGCAGATCTCGCCAGCCAGATGAACCTACAGATCCCAAGGCTGCATCCTCAATTTTTACAATCTCTCCTTCTTCGACTTAAGAATGAGTGCACGGAAAGTAGAGCAATGGTGTGCACTGCGAACAATGACTTTGTCGATTATTCACTAAAAATGTCAGAACTTCTATCACGACTTCCCTCTGAAAGAAAATATAGTGCGAATTTGTGAAGGAGAACATCCTGCTTCTCTGACTAAGTCAATAGAAATTTGACATTGTCCGATGTGTCTTTTGTGCCCCCTCCTCGGCGATGAGGGCTTTCGACAATTTATGTGAACTCTATATTGATAGTCAAGCTCGTAAATGTTGAACATAATGCGTTTAATTTCAATTTGGTGGATCATCTAGATGACTCCACCACGTCTGTGGGTTCTCTTGGACAAAAACTGACGTTGGTTTGATGAAATTGCTCAATGACTCGACATATTCATATATTTTTTTCTCTTTTTCCTTCAGAGAGTCAAGAGGGATGCAGAATGGTTTTCCAGCCAACTCTTCTGGAAGATGTGAGCCAACACTTGTTGCTTCTGTCATTGACACATTCCATATTTCTTTGGTATAAATAATGAAACCAAATACATTCATAAAAAAGTCTTTTGCGTTCATTGGCCCTTCTGTGGCTACATTCATGACAGCAGTACGGATGGTCTGAGCAGCAGATCCAAAAATGTCAAGCTCCCTACCTGCATCATCTTCATGCTCATGATCAGTTCGGTTACCTTCACGCTGACTGGTATCAGAATTATGGGTGTCTTTGCGATACTTCCTTCGTTTAGCAGCATCTTTCTTTGACTTTTCTTTAGTAGAGGAGAAAGAATTTTCCACGGCATTCGAGAACAACTTCCATTCAAATCGATGACACTTGTCCCGCTCGTTTTCTGACATTCCATTAGGAGCCGCCTTCTTTATGCATTCTTCTAGTGGCACGATGGTTCCTTCCTGCACTGCTGGACAATTTCCTTTGCCTTGGTTCTTCCGAGTTCCTGACATCGCTGATAGCTAACTGTAGCTTGGAAAGGAGGCATTAGGGAGCGAAAGGCTTTTCTCGAGTGGACTCTTGGTCACCATGCTCTGTGGTCCGAAACGTTCTTCCTTTCCCTGAAGTCCATAGGATCTGTGTCACAATGTCCTTGATTATTTTGTTGGAAGCGCGACTAATAACAGCTTGGTGAGCAATTTTCCCATGATTTCGCTGTGCAGGGTAAAGTAATTAAGAGAGTGCTGAAGGGGTCTCTCGCCCTCCTCTGATGTATTTTAATGTGTCTGATGCCATTTTCCCGGCCAATTGTGTCATGAAGCATTGGAAGAGGCGTTCCCTGTTGACAACACCTTACAGTCCCTCTATGATCACCTTCTCAAACTAATATTTACTTTTTCCTACCCTCCTGAGCGTCTTTGGGGCCTCTGCGTTGGTTGCTAATCGTGAAGAGGAAATAATTGGTCCAACTCTAGATAAAGCATGGGTTTCCGCCTCCTTGGCAATGCTCGTCATGGAACAACAAAGTTCCTCCTTTAGGTCGTCAATTCGTACCATCATGACGTTGATGATGGCATCCTTCTGGATGGTGAATTTTTCAATCATTTGAGTGGCGTCAAAACCTCGTAATGTTGAATAGAATGAATTGATTTACCGCTTCGGTACCCGAGTCGGGTACAAGTTGACCTACTGAGTCAAACTAAACACTAACCGATCGGTAACGACTTGAAAAAAAGTCTAAGGGAGCCACTACAATGATTCTAACTTACCCATACGGATTAATTACTGCTGACGCAGTGAGAGCGACACTAGACCGTTCGGATAAGTGAGAATCATTGTAGTGGCTCCCTTAGACTTTTGTTCAAGTCGTTACCGATCGGTTAGTATTTAGTTTGACTCAGTAGGTCAACTTGTACCCGACTCGGGTACCGAAGCGGTAAATCAATTCATTCTATTCAACAGGTTATGGGCCCAGGTTCTATTGTCTAGCCCTGCATTTCGTATCTTAACACCGCTTAGTTGTCCGTTTCGGTCGTCGTACAGTATGTCAGATCAAGAGAAGCTCCGTATTCGTCCTCTTGACGACAAGTCCGATTACGGTTTGTGGAGAATCCGTGTGGAGGCCGCGTGCTCGGCCAAGGATCTCGATGAGGTACTGTCTACCTCTACCGTATCGGTAAATACAGACGCTCAAGCAAAGTTCGCTGAGCGTCAGCGTCAGGCCAGCAACATTGTTGTTGGCGCCCTCAGTGATCACGCCCTGCGTGTCGTCCGTACCGTGATAGGGAAACCTAAGGAGATGCTAAAGAAGCTTGATGCCCGTTATCGGTCTACGTCAACTGCCTCCAAGATTACCAAGATCTCCGAGTTGGTTTCCGTTCGGTACAAGAGTCTGAAGTCAGACATGGCCAAGCACATCGACAAGATGGCTGGCATCGTCGAGGAGCTCCGCAACATGGATGCCAAGCTTGACGACACTCTCACCGTCGGTATTCTCGTGGCATCTGTAGGGGTCCCTGAGCTTGCACCCGTCACGGCCGCTATCAAGACGTTAGCCGAGAAGGACATAACGTGGGAGTCCGTTGCGGGAAGGCTCATCGAGGAGTGGAAAGCTCTCAAGTCCGATTCGGAGAAAGGCCAAACGGCAAAGGTAGCCAAGTTGAAGTGCACCTTTTGCAACCGTCCGCGACACAAGAGAGCGGATTGTTGGGACAACCCACACAACCCAAACAACCGACTCGGCCGCCGCAAAGGTGGCAAGAAGCCGTCTAAAGAAGACGAAAGCTCCGCCTCGGAGGATGAACCGTCGAGGACAAGAAACCGAAATGGAGCAGTAGGACCAAGAAGTAGTCCAAGCAGCGCTCTGCTATCCAAACCGAAACGGAGGACTGACCAGATGATGTTGGACTCCGGAACGACGTCGCACATGACACCGTTTGCGGACCGTGTGGAAAACCGAACGGATTGCGACGTCTTCATCGCACTGGCAGATGATTCGACTGTAATTGCAGATGAGAAAGGAGTCCGACCGGTAACTTGGTACAGTGAAGAAGGTCCCGTTCGGGTGTCACTGTCGGATACGTTGGTCGCTACGGACACTGCAATGAGTCTGCTATCCGTCCCGGCCCTCGCTAAGAAGGGAATCAACGTGTTGTTCATGCCAGGGATGGCGTTGTTGATTGACACCGAGGACGGTAACTCCGTTATCGGGTATGCAAAGCAAGGTCGAGATGGGTTGTTCTACATCTCTGACCGTCAGGAATCCGTTCCGGTTGACCTTACAGCACTGGATCAGGATCAAGTCCGCGCGTCAATGGCTATTGCCAGGGAGTACAGTGCCCAATCAAATCGTGCAGAAGTAGAAGTTTCGGAGAAAGAACCGTCCGAAGAAGGGGACAGTACTCCCGAACTTTTGTCGGATGACGAAAGTGAGTGCACCGACACGGAAAGTGAAGGGGATTTGAATCCCCTGATGAGACCGATCGGGAAGTCGTTCAAGAAGAACCTGTAATCCCCGTCCAGCAGTCGAGTACAGGACCGTCCGGGGAAAAGGATACGACAAAGACCAATTCGGCAAACGCGTGGCACCTCCGTTTAGGCCACGCCCTCACTCTGCCGCAGATCAGGCGGCACATCAGAGACGGAATTCTTCCCAAGTTGGTCCCCACACCGAAAGGCTGTGTGGTATGCACCAAGTCGAAGTTCCGTAAACGGTATCAAGGAAGTCTGACCAACGCAAGAGCGCTTGGTCATTTACACGCTGACACTAAGGGGAAAATCCGAACGGCGTCTGAGGGAGGACATAAGTACTTTGTCACCATCGTGGACGAGTACTCCAGGTACGTCCACACTGTGCCCGTCCGGAAGAAAGGTGAAGCGTCAGATGCCGTGCTCTCGTTCGTCAAGAAATTCGAGAAGCAATCGGGCACAGTCGTCCGGTCCTTGCACACCGATGGCGGAAAGGAGTTTCAAAGGGCACAGGCCGTTCTTCGGGCGGATGGGGTTGAAGTCAGTACGACTACAAGCTATACCCCAGCATCAAATGGGCTGTCCGAACGGTATCATGGAATTGTCATGTCAATGACCCGTGCTGCACTGTTGCAAGCAAATCTACCGAGCGGGTATTGGCATTATGCCCTCAGGCATGTGACCGCGTGCAAGAACATGGTTCTGCACTCCAAGACAGGGAAAGTTCCCTTTGACTCCGTGTACGGGTATCAGTCAACCGAGCTACAGTACATCAAGCCGTTCGGTTGTCGTATTCTCTATCACCCCGTCGCGGAAAGGCTACCGACCTTCAGTCAAAGGTTAGAGGAAGGCCTGTGTGTGGGACATGACGGTGGAGGTGTCTACCTCGTGTTGACCGCATCAGGAATTGTCAGGACAAAACATGTCTGTGCGTATGAGGATGAGTTCCCTGGCTTACAGTTGCTCCGTAGCGGGGAAGTCCAACTGTCGTCTGACGAAGGAGAAGACCACTCTGACTCAGATTATGTCGACATCCCGCTGTCCGGATCGGAAACTACAGTAACTGACCCAAGTGGGTCAGGGGGCGATGGTGGCAAAAACGACGGGGACGAAGATTGTTCCTCATCGTCATCCTCCTCCTCTAGTGAGGGACCTGGCCATCCGATAACGGAAGACATGCTCACCCACATCCCTGATGAGGGAGAAGAGGAACCCGAACCGGAAACAAGAAGTTCGAATCGTCCCGGTTTGCGTCCTGTCCGATCGGTGAGGTACAGTCATAAGGCCATGCCGAAATTCGTCTCAACCTCGGACGACCCCAAATTGTCCGAGGCACTCAAGTCATCCGAGCGGAAGCAGTGGATTGAGGCAATCAACGAGGAGTACAGCACCCTCCGTGATGCCGGGACATGGGACGAGAAGTCCGTCCCCCCACCAGGAGTTAACATTCTTCCGTCCGGAGTCATCCTCAAGTTGAAGAGAGATGAGAAAGGGTATCCGAAACGGTTTAAAGGCCGATTAGTGGCCAGGGGAAACTTCCAAGATGAGGCAGACTTTCTGGAGTTCGAGCTGTATGCTCCTGTCGCCTGCATCGAGTCCGTTCGGATATTGTTGGCAGTAGCCGGAGCCAAGGGCTGGAAGACACAACACCTTGATGTTAAGGGGGCGTTCCTGTACGCACCCCTGTCCGAATCGAAAGAAGTCTGGGTCAGGCTTCCCCACATCCCTGGGACATCGTTCAACTCCGTTCGGAAAATTGTCAGAGTTCTGAAGTCCCTTTACGGTCTACGCCAAGCTCCTAAGCTGTGGTATAAGACCCTTGCTAAGGTACTACACCGACTCGGATTCAGAATGTCAAAGTCTAACGACTGTCTTTTTATTGGCGTTCGAGGTTCCGAAACGGTGTTCTTGTTGGTGTATGTGGACGACATTCTGATACCGGGTCGGAAAGTACAGTATCTGATGTGAAGAAGGAGCTGTCGAAGCAATTCGTGACTTCCGAACTCGGAGAGTGTACGCAGTTCCTTGGTGTGCAAGTTCAACAAACTCCGGACGGTACTTTCTTGTCACAGCAACCGTGCATCAGCAAGATCATCGAGGCCGCCGGAATGAAGGATGCAAATCCATCACCTTCCCCACTACCGCTATCGCACCCTCTATACGAAGAGAGGAAGATATTGACCGCTACGGAGACAAGGGCAATGGAGAACGTACCGTATCGGAGAATCGTAGGTTTGCTACTTTTTCTGGCTACCCGAACCCGACCGGACATTGCTACAGCTGTATCAATGTTGGGTAAGTTTCAGTCGGCACCGGAAGTCAAGCACTGGAAGATGGCCAAGCATGTAGTCCGCTACCTTATCGGTACGCAGGACATTGGTATCTTTCTACCGAACGGTGATGGACAGGTCAAGCTGAAGGCTTGGAGTGACGCGGACTGGGCCCGCGATCACTCTCATCGTCGCTCCCGATCTGGTTATTTGTTGACCGTCAACGGTCGTCCTGTTGTGTGGAGTTCTAGGTTGCAGTCTGCAACTACACTGTCTACTTCCGAAGCGGAGTTTTACGCCCTCAGCACCTGTGTGCGTGAAGTAGTCTGGGTCCGGTCGGTTCTTAAGGAAATGAATGGTCCGCAACGGAGAGCTACTGTGCTTTTCCAGGACAACCTGGGTGCTATCCGATGGACGGAAGATGTACAGGGACTCCGTAAGGTCAAGCACCTTGGTATCCGGTATCACTACGTCAAGGATGCTGTATCTCACCGAACGGTTACAGTACACTACACTCCGTCGACAGAAAACAGAGCAGACATTCTGACCAAGATCATCATTGGAGATGCACTGCTTCAACACCGAGAACGGCTTGGTTGCATATCGGAATCCGCCTTGCCCGGCCCTCGAGGGGGCGTGTCGGAATGACTCAGGTCTGAGTCATCCAAAATCTAATTACCGAGAACGGGAAGCCGGAACCTCAATGATATATGCATATGTGCATGTATTCTCTGTTTTATTTCACCGTGTCGGAATTACAATGGGGCAACAAAACACCGGTAAGGGCCAGTCTATTCGTATTTTGTTGTCGTCTCACTAAGTGTCGCTCTCACTGCGTCAGCAGTAATTAATCCGTACGGGTAAGTGAGACGACAACAAAATACGAATAGACTGGCCCTTACCGGTGTTTTGTTGCCCCATTGTAATTACGACACGGTGAAATAAAACAGAGAATACATGCACATATGCATATACCATTGAGGTTCCGGCTTCCCGTTCTCGGTAATTTGATTTTGGATGACTCAGACCTGAGTCATTCCGACACGTAACGCTGGGCCGTCGTCATGATGTGCAATTTCAGCCGGTACTTCAAACCTGTGTGTTTTGACATCTTTAAGAGAGAATTTCATTAGTGATGATCCAATATGAACACGGGATATAACTCTTGATACCAACGAGGAGAATAGCGACTAGTGCTGGGGACTGGGTGATATTGTTGAAACGTGATAGTCCTGATGTTGAAGGGGATGGTGAACCAAAGGAAGGGAGGTGGGGCTGTTGATAACGTCCTTCGGTTCTCAAATCGAACCTAGTAAGCTTTTCGGAAGGGATATATACATTACCACTTATCTGATTATAACGCGTATTGATCGTCTTGAGTGTGACCATTCAACCAAATAATGCCATTTTGAAAAAATTCTATTCAATGACAAAATCATAGTGCTATCAATGTAACAATGATCAGAACCGATGCATTACGTGCAACTAACCTGTGTCGAGATTGTCTCAGTGAGATTTTTGATATTTTCCAAAATCAGATCTCCGTATACTGCCCAGATGTTGATTTCGGTATTTCCCCGTATGCCCCAAAACAATTGACTATGTTTAGGTTCCTCAATTCGACCGTTTAGCTCCGTCTCAGGGACAGTTGTCTCTGTACTTCAATGATTTCATATGGTGATGGCCGTCACTGGAACATTTCTCTTAGCGTTTTGATGACCTCATAGGGAAATGAAAACCATTTCGTTTTACGTATTAATCTTGGGCAACATTCGTATGTTTCACAACATTAATCCTCCTACTCATGTAGATTACAGTGGTCGTTAGACGTACTCTCTTATACGAGCTTTTTTTGCCAAAACAAAGTGCAGGTGCTTGTTGTTTTACAGGCGGAGTGATAGTGTCATCTATACTGTACAATAAGTCGCCATCATCGCTGCATTGAAAATCCGCGAAAAATCGAAAATTCGGATTTGAGGAATGCCCGGTGGGTATTCTTCAAGGCGTTACTTTCGAGTTTTTCCTCGTGAAATCTTACAATTATGCACTATCGTGTCGATAGCGACGATATTATAGTCCGGGTTCGATGTTGTTTGTGAGTGTACAGAAGCAATGGGCTGTCTCTTGGTTCCCTTTTCAGTCTCCTACGTTCCATGGCAATCGGGTCTGTATGCGAATTGTCCCCATGCCCCCCCTCTACCTACCCAATTATCAGTAGGGGTGCTATTTTCTGTAAGTTAAGTCCTCCTGACGAGTCCCTTTGATCTTTATTGTGCACGAATGCGTACCATGGAGACAACAAATTTGTGTTCTCATGTATCTCAAGATGGATTATTCAGCAATGCATGAAGATGCAGAATACTAAATGGCATCGTGTTTTATACAGCATGTCATGAAGATGAGTCACGCAGTAACTGATGGGGTTGTAATTCAAGTTGTAGTGCGGTGTTTTGTTTTGCAATTTCTGAACATGTCGTTTTCAAAATTTTGATGATATATCTATTCACTGCAGATATCTTGTTGTGTTGTACTGTGTTCTGACAGTTTTGTGGCTACTGTGTGATTTTTTTTGTTTTACCAAGTGATTTTGTTGAGTTCTACGATGTAATGGGGTTTTCTTTGACGCGTCGACCCGCGACTTGATGATACTTGGTTATACTCGACTATAAAGATGTTCTGTCGTACAGAGTAATGGTTTTCTGTCACCTTGCCCAGTTATATTGTGTGCTATAGTCTAATTTGTGTTGATGATCCTTTTTTGTACTATACTGTGCCGGCGTTTTGTGCTACTGACTAAAATTTTTTGTTACCTTGCACTGTGGCAGTAAATTTTATGGCCTAAAGTGTGTTGATGATGTAATTAGCTAACTTTTCGTGTGGAATATAGTCCGTATTCTATGTTTCTCTTGTACTAAAACTAGCATTTAGTAATGTATAAAGGAATAATGGTAAACAAGGACGTCTGCCGACACCGGTCGTCAATATTCAAGTCAGTAATGAATATTGGTATGTTCATAGTGAGCTCTACACTATCTAGGGTATCATGTCGCGGCACACACAATGATGATGGAACGAGTATATGGGGCGTTCAATAGCGTATTTTTTTCTCTCTGTCTCGGCTAGAGTTTTGATTACGCATCTGAAGAATATATGCAGTATACCTTCCAGTAATTAAATATTTTTTCTTTCAAAGTTATCTGACGCAACTTTTCTGATTTGTAGTACGTAGATGTAAGATTTAACTAGTCACATTCCTTCTATCCACTAGTTGATGCTCTCTTATCTATCATGTCAAGCTACGAAAATTTCTAAAATGGAGTTACTGAACTTATAGTTCAGTGCTATTTTCATTCAGGTTACGTAGTTTTGACATGTTTACAGTCACGGTCTCATGAACTCTACAATGTAACTTATGGATTCCAAGGGTTACCTTTTGAGAGTTTTGAACATTCATTCTGAAATATTTACGTGGGAGATTCCTACAGGGGCGATCAATGATCATTTAAACGTCGGAAATTTGGAAATCGGAAATTTTAATTGCTCCATAATTTCCACTTTTCCAACTCTTCGCCATTCTATGATCCCCGAAAGAGAAACTGATTCCAGATGTCAGCATGACATTGGAGTGTCATAATGTTATGTATTGGCGCGTTGCTCCGAGATCTATTTCCTAAACAGGAGAAGTTGTTTTTTGGCAACAATAGCAGTCGGTAGCATGTTGTCGCCGTACATATGGTTTCATTCCTACCAAGACAATTAGAGCGTCTCGCTCGAAGATCAACTTCCATTCGGAAGCTGATAAAGTCTGACCGTAGAAAGACGAAGGCGTTTCAAGTGTTTCTCCCATTCTTGCTTTTGACTGCAACATCGGCGGTAGCTAATTCCTTCGATTTGCGCAAAGGACGCATCATTACAAAGCGCCAGGAATTAGATTTAAATGACCACATCATCTAAATTAGAGAGGATTTGTTTAAACGTCTGTATCGCGTCGATGTCCGCCAATTCAAACAGTTGTGTGATCTATTAAAGCCGCATCTGGAATACCGCCACAACAGAACGGGACCTGAATCAACTCAGGATGTGTAAACCATGCTTTCCATAACGCTAAGAATGCTTGCAGGGGCACGTTATTTGGATGTTGGATGGCCATACGGGGTAGCCAGGTCAACCACTTATACGATCTTTTATGAGACATTGGAAGTTCTCAATAAGGTACTACCCGCAATTCGGTTTCCAGTTACCAACACCCAATGCAGACAAAGGGCACAGCAGTTCAGGTCGAAACGCAAAAGCCCCTTATATGGAATTGTTGCTGCATTACATGGCATCTCAATAGCAATATCGCAACCCAAGCTTTCCGAAACACTTGATCCTCGCAAATATTACAATAGGAAAGGTTCCTTTGCTTTGTTTGTACAAGCCGCCGTAGGGGCTGATAAGTTTCTATTTGTATCCGCAAGGCATGCGGGAGGTACACATGATTCAACATCATTCCAGGCTACACAGTTGCACGATTTTATTGAGCGACTTATCCTTCCTTCGTGGGCTAAAATTGCAGCATACAACGCTTATGTGAATGCAGATTATATATTATCTCCTTATGGGGGATATGGACTTTCACGGGAACAGGATTCTTTTAATTTCTATCTTTCGTCATGCCGTATGATGGTAGAACAAGCGTTTGGGATGCTTGTTTCTCGATTTGGAATATTTTGGTCTCCGCTGCGCTTTGGTCCTGCAAAAGATACTCTGATTTTAATGGTGGCCTGTAAACTACACAACTTCATCATCGAGTCAGGCGAGCTGCCCTACTTCGACAGTCTGGAGGTTGCGGATGAGAATAATGTTGCTGGCATGCCAATAGTGTATTTGCTAAATGATTTGCATACCGAACAGCATATAAAAAGAAGCAGACAAAGAAGAAGGGATAACTCATCTGTACGAGATAGTGTCACCAGTCGTCTCAGGCTTCTAGGACTTATAAGGCCGCGAACAAGGCGATAGTATCCTTTTCAATACTGTAGCTTCAGAAAAAGAATCTGTTTGGTCAATCTCTCTACTTTGAGCTTTTTACTGGTATGAAGTTTCGAAATGTCAGCCATAAGATCCTTGACAATCTGCTCGTAAATCACTTTCTCACCTGGATGCTCGGCGTCTTTTGCCATACCCTTCGCCTGTTTGATCGCGGATAACAGTGACTAGGTTGATCGGCCGTTTGCTTCCTCAGCCTCATAACGCGCTTTATCTCTTTCGACCTCTTCTGTCGCCCTTGCCATATCCTCCGAGCATGGTTTAAAGAGAGAAGATAGCTCCTGCATGCCCAAAATGCTAATTTCCTGTCTTTCACGCTTCCGCTTTCTGCCTGTGGACAGTTCCGGCGTGACCCCACTTCCGACACCTTCTACGCGTTGAGCATCAGTTTGTTGAGCCTTTGTTGCCAACTGCTGCAATATGGAGTTTTTTGTATGAAACAGTAGGCGTACATTAAATAGCTTTTCCCGTTGGTGAAAAAGACGAACCCTTCCGGATCACCTTGTCCTGACGCTTCATATTTGGAAAGACTTGTTCCGTAAACGGACTTGAATGACGCAAACTTGCGTTTTAAAACGCCACCGTCTCGTTCATAGGGATGAACAGAAGGTTCCAGACTGATAATGTCAGCTCTTGTAACCCCTCCTGCTAAAACTGATAATGCACGTGGTTGAAACGTGGTATCATTAAATAACGGGGCTATGTTATCGGTCCAAGGATGTATGGGTTCTCCATACATCTCTGGTCGCGTCCTTGGCTCCATTAATTGTGCTCTAGCGGTTTTCATTTTGGAATCAGCCCAAACATGCAGCAAGCGTCAATATTCCCCACCAGAAAACTCTGGTTCGCGTGTCGTCGTCGGTATCTCGTTGCCTTCGTTCTGTAATGTAGGAATACCAGGCACAACTGACCCGTTTTCAAAAACTGAAAGGTCCCCGCTTTGCCAAATAGTATTCTCTATACCTTGGGTGCTTTTGTTAGTCTTGACGACTGTTGGTAGAATACTGATCAAATGTTCGGTTCCCGTGGGTACCGCCAACAAAGGATCTTCACGACTATCCACAACGCAAAGGGCCATCTCAACTGAAAATGAACGTTGAACCATCTTTGTAGCAAGTATATTCCGCTTTGTACCAACTTTAGCATTACATGCATCTGATATACTTAAGGCTTTCAAAATGGCCTTGTAGGTATTGTTGCCGACATGATCTTTTCGCAGTACTTCCTTTGCTTGTGCCAAGGAGGTTGGAACGATATGCAGGACTCTGTTTTCGGTGATAATGTCATCTTGATCACTTGGGATATCATGTGCTCTACCACTAGCAACCGGTTCGAGACCAGAAGCACGGTCGATGGCACTTGGTTTTGTGCCTACAGCTAGATGTAGATTTTGAGTTAATGGCGGATCGGCGATCGGGGAAGAGTTTGGCTGCGGAGGTTGTTGAGTAGCGTGATTTGTTGGATTGGCTTGTTGCAATCCACGCGATATCTGCATGGGCGGAGAAGTCATAACGCTGAGGTGATGATTGCGTTTGAAGATGGATGGACTTGCAAGGAGAAGATGGATGTTAAATGATGTCACATCCAACTGGATTTTCGCCATGAGCTGATGATTTCGCGATATTTTCCATGTCGGGGAAATCCTGGATTTCCCCGACATGGAAATAAACTGTAAATTGTCAAGCGACAGATGTACGCCAAAGATTGGCTGATGCAATTATGATTGATTTCCAATTTCCAAATTTCCGACGTTTGAATGATCATAGATCGCCCCATAGTAATGAAGCATGACTTTTTCAGTCCCTGTGATTAACTATGAAAATTATAACTTAAAACGTGTGACGGGCATGATCATAGTTACCTGATGCTAAAGACTATGATTTAATAACTATAAAGCTTGAGCCTCTTTGGGGAATAAAATTATAAATTCAAAAGTTCTAAATTCATATCTTTCAAATGTAAGAATTTAGAAGTTTGTCGCCGAAAAACATTGTTCTTTTCGAATTAATTCCCCCTAGTGGTTCCATACAACATTGCTTCTTGACAAACAGTTAAATCTCTTCTTATTGGCTAAAAAGCCGAGCAACCTTACTATCTAGCTTCTTGGAGTTTCTTTCCCGAGCATCTTGCCTCTGTAGCATCTTCTTCGGTGCAAATGGCGCCACCAGCCCCGTGTCCCGGTCGAACAATTGTGCCTTTTGACCGGCCTGAAAGTATTCTATCGTCTTCTAGAGTTCTTTGAAGTCCGTAGGGGTCCAAAAATGACGAAATGTACAAAATTTGGGTGTTCCACCACTGACTTGAAGGAGGACCGAATGTAACCGAGTCATTTAAGCTCAATATCTCTTAATAAGCGTCGTTATTTGCCAGAGACCCTCCAATGTCTCTCACGTCAACTCTCGCAGTCACAACATCGCAAATCTCTTCCTCCGGGTTCACTTTTTCCGTGCATTCCACGAGTAGCTTCTTCTTAAAGACATCTTAATCCTTGACTTCCTCCATCAAGGGTCCATCGCGTGCAAGTGACTCGTAGTAGAAGTCGAAAGCAACCCTCTCCAGATGACATAGGATTTGGACAGCCTTTTTGGTGTCACACTTGCCTCGCGCCACCATTTCCTCTAACGAGCAGCTAGGTCAGAGGATGGGTATTCTTCATAGGAGAGGTGAGGAGTGCTATGTTCCGTTATTCTTTTCGATCCTAGATGCGGTACCATGTAATGCTTGATACAGTTCCTTTACGGTCCTTGGGGCCAAGCGTAACCTAACTTCACGTCCAAGCATGCTTGATAGCGGATTCTTCGCCAAATATTAGCTTCCGAGTACGCTGCGTGGTTGGGAGACCTCGGCAATTCATCATCCTCCTGGAAGGACTGTGCGGCTGATTCGCACCAGGGTCGATGTAGAAATTTGTGTGAATTATCGGGGTTGGCAGCAAGGCCGGTCGCTATCAATGTTTCTGAAGGACCGCCGTTTCGTTAGCAAAGAAGGATGGAGCCGTTGGACAACTCCTGGGAGTGCTCATCCGCTTCCGTATAACTATACGGACGGTGCTCAGACGCGCCAGGCTCGTCGCAGCATCGCAGTTGCTCGGCATCAATTATGCTCGCCCCATACCCTGTGAAACTGAGTGTTGACACAGGTGTTAATGACCACCGTAGCGCCAAGGTAGGCTCATCTGCAGTCGAGCTGCACCCATCATCGATACATTAATGGAGCGCTCGTAAAATGTCGACTGCTCATTGTTAAATCTCAGTGTAATCGCTGCGGTCAAATCCGGCGAAGTTAGCTTTACCACATGCTGAAGCTTACATGCCGGGGCACACATCCGGTGAAGATAGAACCAAATGCGAGCGTCTCTGATACCGCCGATTAGCGACAAAGTGTGCTCGCAGCAGCTGATTTCTCATAGAGAAAGTTCTCCATGAACTGGGGTGATCCAATTGGGGCGCCGAGGAGGTCAATGCCTCCGGAGGAAAGTTTTCTCTTGGGAATCAGTGTAGTAGTGGTGACGTCCACTTGCCAGTCTGGTGCGGCCAGAAGAGAAGTGCTTTTGCTCAGTTCAGGTACAAGCCATGATCGGGTCTAATGGAGCAAAGAATCTTGACTGGTTTTTCGAGCTCCAAATGAGTGGCTAGAAGGGTGAAGTCATCCGCTTACCATCTGTGTAGACCGAGCTGTGTTCACCTGGCAATCTCTGTTGGTAATGGATGCACATGGAAAAACAACAATATGCGTGCCGGGTCCCTTGCTGGATCCCTTCTTGGCTAGGGCTGTCTTGTGCAGACGCTACAGGCAAATACTAGCGACGTCTTGTTGCGAGCGTGAACCAAAAAAGACAATGCAACGGTACCTTGGTCGGCTGCAAGTTTATCACGTGATGTCTCGGGAACTGATCGAGGGCGTTATTTGCATCCATGTACATACTCTTCCTCTTCGCCTTGGCGCTCGACCAGTCTCAGCACTTCGTGGAATCTAGTCCATAGGGCACGCCATTGGCCACTTTCAGGGGTGCGAGGTATCCCCTCCGTGTTTTCCAGTGCTTGAGGTAGAAGCCCCTTCGTTAGAAGTCGCCGCAGGGCCGTCCCAACAGTAATGAGGCGGATCTTATTTGACCGACGTTAGGTGGGCAGCAGCGTCGCAGAGGAGATCAATGGGATTGTGTGGTCCTGAAGGTCCCACTGGTCTAGCATCATCGCAACAGCAGTCAGCACCGAGATGCCTGTCGCCCCTGCCTCAGGACGCACTGTTGTGTTGGCAAGCAGGCGAAGGAGCCACGGGAACAATCTTTCCGGACCCGGCGCGGAGTTTGGGTTCAGGCGACGGACTGCGCGTAGAACTGGCTCCTCAGTGATGTCCATCGGGAGCGGAAAGTCCCTTGCTTCAATGGCTGTGACTGGAGACCGCGGTGCTCGGGGCAACTCTAGCAGACGTTCTATAACATGCGGGTCACGGAAGTCAGCGATCAGCGACTGATATAAGGTGCGCATCGGACGCCAGTACTACACGTCTGCAGCTAAGTGGGATGTACGGCCGAATTTTGGTTCGTGCCGATTGTCGGTCTGATGGAGGCAACGCCGCACGATTCGCCCCTCTCTGGTCTGTTGGGCTTGAATTGTTTCTGTCCAAAGCTCACTCCATTCGCCTGCGTTGTCGCGACGGATGTGTTCGCGGAGTCCTTGGCCTAGGCTTGTCTGAAACCGGCACTCGGCTTCCCCACGCATTAATCGTCGCAAGACTGCAGTGGGAAGCAGGTGTATCCGGAGGAAGCCAGTGTTGACTGCTTCTGCATTCTGTGCGTTCGCTGCAGTGCCAGAAGAGCCGTACCAGTAATGTGGCGAGACTGTGCATGCAATTCCCAGGTACTTGGTAGAAGATGTCCGAAGGCCTTAGCGGACTGTGCAATACGTAATAGACCGAAGGAAGGGGGGTGTAAGGTGGACTTTTCGTGGGTTTCTGAGGAGGTCATCGGGGGCATGGTTACGGGCAAGAGAGAAAGAAGGTAGGAATTACTAGCGAGATGCCTTGCTCGCCTGTTGTCCCAGTGGGGGGGCAGGATGGAGTTGTGCTTCGCCATCCGCATCTCCATGCGCTGCGACAGGGCGCGGGTGCGGTTGGTGCTCGGTCTTCGCCGCTATCATGGAGGGGGCTCCAGGGACTGAGCCGCTGGGAGGCGCCAGTTTCCTTCGGTTTAGCAACCCGAAGGTTGGCAGGCGAGGGGTCCGATTTTTGGAGGCGTGAGTGCTGTGCATGTCGATGGTGGCGTTTTGCTTTCGGGGTCCTCCGGAGTGTAGCGGGTTCCGGTATTTCTACTCCATCTTCTGGGATATCTGTGGTGTTGCCGTGGGCCGATACCGAGGTGCCTGGCTCCGATGCTGCACTGTGCATTCGACACAACCTGTTGGTTGTCCTTGGTATGCGGTTCGTCAGCTCAGGGTCCCTCCTTTTGTTCCTTTGCGAGTGCCAAGTGTGGTCACCCCTTGTTGAACATTGTAATAAAGCTCTCCACGAAGCCATTTTCTCGTTGTAAGTGGGCTGCTGCTTTGTTAATGAGGCGGGTGAATGCCCTTGCAAGGTCCTTTCGAGATTCCATACTTATATCGGAGGCTGTGGTCTTCAGGTTTCCGACATCACAGGCGGCTGCAATGCAAGCGCCAACTTGCCACTCGACCGTGGGGAGCTCGGCAATGAGTTCGGACAGTGTATGCGTACAGAGACGGACGCCAGGGAGGTCACTGCGGAGCATTTCGAGGATTCCTGGTAGAGTTCGAGAATCGACGGGGTAGTGTACCACGATCGTCCAATCGCCCACCTTGGGGAGAGCTTGCTTCGGTAGTGTGTCTCCGGTGCACTCTGCCGCTATCAGCAGGCATGCCTGTGCGTCTGCATAAGATGACAGGGCTCCCTTGCCCTGCGGCCCTGCGGAGAACGCAAGAGTGGACACCATCGAGGGCATTTTATACTCAAGCCCTGTCGTTCCATTTACGGGAGTGGGCGCGAAACTGATTAGGTATCGGCTGTGGCGTTGTAGGGCCTCGGGTGGTAGTAGTGGCGGTGTTTGCGGGAGCAATCTAGGCTGTAAGCAGCAGAAATCGCGTTCGGTGAAAGGTACTGTTGCAATTCGGGGTTGCATTAGCTATGTCCGCCCGTGAGGGCGAGCGTGCCTAGGCTTTGATATACAGGGTTATGAGTGGTTCATGTCAAAGGAAGACGCTCGCCGTGGGATGGCATGCAAGCTAGGAGGGCAGTGGCGACACTGCACCAGATAGCAAAACTTATCCGTTGCGACAGTTGGACATTGACGACGAGGTACAGACGGGCAGAGCGGAAAGAAATCCGTTTAGCGTGGTCGCCGAGAATACATCGAAAGTGCGCAGAGAGCGTGTTCAGAGCGTCAAATACAAGCAGGACAAAGTGCAGTTCGACGTGGACGGACTCGCACTCCTCCTTGAGACGGAATGGGTCGCGCACCCTGCGCTGAAACGCCTTAACTTTTTGAGGGACCAACGAGCTCGGCGGCCCCAGCAACCTTTTCGGCAGCACGTAAGATAGACGCATGGCCAACGTAGAGCGAACCGTTATGTCGTAAGCCATGGGCTTGGCAGCTTGGAGGTGAACCGTGGACTGGCGGGCTAGGTTGGACGAGGATGTTAGCAGCATGATCGGCGGTGCCAGCCAGAAGGAAGGAAACATTTCTTGTTCACATGCGAGCCCTGCGGGCTTGAAAACACGTCCGGTGAATAGATTGGAACAGATGCTGTACCGGTGCGCAACGCCAAAGCCAGACTTGCAGAAGGCGTGATCACCTTGGGGGTGCGTCTGGGCATGGCAGTGGTGGCGATGGATCGGGGCTATGGAGTCTCCGTAAAAGGGAAGGTCAACACATCGGGGCAGCATAGCTAACCAGACATCATTGCGGACCTTGACGGTGGCGGAGGGATGGGCAGTAAGAAAGGCGGGGGCGCCACGGACGAGAAAGGAGTTGCGCCGAGCGCGGCGGATAGACGCGGCGCTGTGGTCGCGGGTGTTAAGATGGGCGTCCCAAAGGTCACTCTCCCACAATCGGCGCGCCTCGGTGGCTTGCAGTATTTGCGCCAGGAGGCTGAGGGGACGGTCGGCACGTCCGGGGAGTGTCTACGGCTCGGGGCTAAGGTCGAGAGCGTGGAACTCAAAGCCAGGGGGCCGGAGGTGGTCGGGGAGGAGCGCGACATACACACGGAACAGAAGGCGGGGAATGCAGCGGTACATGGAGGAGTGAGGAAAGTCAAGGCTAGTGATTCGAATGCTTTGTAGCGGCCATCAGGCTTGCGGCATAGGAAGCATGCGTATTACTGGTAAGTGGTTGGGACCGGTGTCAACCGAACCGGATGGGAAGTGTGACCTGAGAGCAAGCGAACGGTGTAAGGGTGACGTCATTGAGACGAACGTATGTCTCCATCTGGGAGTTATCAAACCGCATGGCGAGCGGAAGAGAAATATCCGTGGGAACCAAGCGAAGAATGTGTTGAACGCGGCAGACCGAAGAGGTGACATGATGGAGGTGGAAGCGGGTGTGCGAATCGGTAATTGTTCCGGACAGGGCCATGGGGATTTGCAGCTGTCTACGGAAGCCTTAGGTTGTCGACGAATGATGTCGTCGGAGCCCAGAAGGCCATCTTCAGAAACCAGGGAGACCGGGACAGCATCGGTCAGGGTACGGAGGCGGATCGAAAACACGGCGGGCCAAAACATGCGAGACTTGGAGGAGTAGATTCCGAAGTTGATTCGCCCCTCGAAAGGTGAAGAATAGCTGGGCTGATCTTTGTGACCCAGACCCATGGACTTTTTAGGAGACCATGCCACAGACCTTTGTATCAAAGATCTCGGATGGGCCAACCGGCACAAGAAGGTGAATGTATTTGACCTAGATCTATTCAAAGTAGCAGGAGGGCGTCCAGTTCGAGGTGAAGTACCTGCTTCCTGGACTGAACGCGCCACCCGCCGACATTCTGGTGCACCCGCGGTCTGATGCAGCGAACACCCCGCCCGCTCTCCCGGTGGGGTATGACGTCACCGTATCATCGCCAATCCAGAAGAGCTATATGTCGATGGCAGCACGGAAAGCGGGAGCCGTTGCCAGTGCAGCAGAAAAGCGGAAGAAGGGGGACCTGGACATGAGAGTGGCATTCATTCCTGGTGAGTCACAGACCGGAAGATTGAGGCTAGGATGGAATTTTGTGCCGCCAGATTTCGGCTCGTTAGGATCACCTTCAGTGACAAAATCCAAGGTAATGGAGAGATACACGGCAGATGTTGCATCTCGCATCGGAGTTCGAGAGGAAGAGTGAGGACTGCTGCATACGATGCTTCGCGACGCAGTCTAGGCAACGTGCGCCATGTCCGTAATTTCTCGTGCCCCGAAACACACAGTACTGTACTGTAGTCACCCGATTCAAACTTCTTTTTTTTGTTACTCTGCGGCGTTGCACGTTTGAGAGTCAGTGCAACGCCTCTATCCAAGAGAACTGAGTAACTTTAAGGCATCAGTAAAACGGGACTCGCACATGAGTACAGCGAGGGCACAGTGGTGCTGAACGCTCCCGTCGGCACAAATGGCTTCACCCAGCAGCACTTCACAGGCAATGTGAAGCCCCTGAAGCCGTTCCTCGACACCATCATCGCCTTGGAGAACACACATATCGCGTTCCAGCTCCTGCGCAACTGTTTCGGGGTCTGTAAGCTCGATACCTGTTACGAGTGGCACCATCAGCTTGCACTGCGGAAGGCGCTGCTATATTTGATGGAATGATGGAGAACTGCGTGCGCACACTGGCTAGGGGCGTCCTCGACCCCGAAATATTTCGAGAACTGTAGTTGCCTGTGAAACCGATCACCCCCAAGAAGCCATCACTGGGAATTGGACTCACTTCGGCGAAGTCAATTGCAGCTGCAGCCTTCCTCGCCTCTAGCGCAGCGTCCAACAGGCTGTGTGCAGCCCTCCTTCCAGCGGCAATTACGGATCTCGCCACGTACCGAGACATCGTGGAGGCGCATCAGATTTGGTCCCTCTCTTGCTCCCAGCCAGGATTCTCCCCTTTAGTGCCATCTGCTCAAACAAAACACCATCACGGAAGACACTATCGGACGCCATCCACGAGCGGCTGCAGAAGAGATCGATGTGGGCGACAACAGACGGCAGGCCTTCCGTGCCTCCATGGGGCTCCCCGGCGCGAAAGATTGGGTGTACTGCACCCCATCTCCGGGCCTTAAGACTAGCATTGAACCAAGAGAATTCTCAATATGGTTCCAATACTATTGCCAAGTCCCGCTTTTCCCTCCGGAAACACCATGCCCCAAGCGGAACTGCCCCGAAACCCTCGACTGTTTCGGCGACCATCTGTTGCACTGCTTGCACGGGGGCGAAAGGACGCGAAGACACGACCGTCAGGTTCGTTTATTGGCGAGCGATCTCTGGAAAGCTGCGCGACATCCAGTCATCGAGCCGCGAGAAGGGGTCCACCGCACAAGACCTGATATTCGCGCAATGGGACGAACTGGCGGAACAGACTTCTTCGATGTCACCTTCGTCAACCCCCTAGCGCCCTCGAACAGGAGAGTAATGACTTTCAACCCGCTCACCTCGCTCAACGCAGCAAGAACGGCGAAACATAGAAGATACGAGCCCTTTATCGCGTCTTCCGCCAGAAGTAGGCTGGTGCCCGTCCCTATCTCTACCCTCGGAGGATGGCACCCGGACGCTCACGCGTTGTTAACCGACGTCGCACGCAACCGACGTCGCACGCAACGTCGCTACGAGGGCAGGGGAGACCTACGCAAAGGTCAAAGAAGTCTTAACACAGCGTCATGCCGCAGCGGCAGCGATGTCCAATGCGGCTTGCCTGTTGGCCGGCCTCCAGCCAGTGTTCTAGTGTTTTGACGGCTTCCCGCCAATCCTTTACATTGTAAGCCTTTACCCACATAACTGCATCCCTCAGGGAACAGCTGACCATATTTTTCATGGACTAAAAAACACCCCAAATTTCCCCGTTAGAGAGTCGGTACGAATCATCTTGATTTGAAGACGGCGATTGTGCTAGATCCGAGGCGCCTTGGTCACTTCCGGGATGCGGCCAGTAATACTGCCGTTGTTTGCCTTGCAGTGATTATGGAGAAGGTCACATCGCGCGGATACGGGTTTAACAAGGGGCTGGAGAACAAGGGAGGGAAGGAGCATACCGGTGGGATCATCTTGTTGAGATCCCTCGCGACTGGATAGAAACGAGGGGCATTGGGATCGTAGGACAAGAGGGGGGAGGCACGGTCATAGACCATATTGATAAAACGGCAAAGGGTTGGGTCGTGCGACGGGAGGGCTTGCAACATATGCTGACGCGAGAAGGCAGTAAATGCATTTCTGGCATCAACAGAGACCACAAGAAGTCTGAATCCCTAACTCTGTGCTTCATAATCATGCGAGCATCGTGAATGATAGCGTCGAGGCCGAAGGGGAGGCCGTTCTCGCGCCAGGAGGACGCGAGGAAATCTCTAGAGTTCAACAGGGCTTAAGGCTGAAGCACCTTAGTGACCAAGCGTCGAAGTCCCTAACCTATTGCAATTGGCCTGATCTTGCCCGGTCAAGGCTGGAGCGGCAGGCGCGTGGCAGTAGCGACACGGAGTGTGGTAGACGGCAGGAGATGACTACGGACAAGGACCGGACGAGGTTGATCAGGCCCGAGACACTCGTGACGCCGGCTTTAGGGGACAACGCGGTGGTGTCCAGCAGGCGAAGCAGGCCAGGGGAAATGCGGTCGAGGCCAGCGGCGGACGTTGGGTTCATACAGCGGGCAGCTCGTAGGACGGCTCCCTCGACGATTTCCGGAGAAGAGGGTAGGTCCGAATCATCAAAGGGGATGACTGTGGTGCGTGGGGAAGGTTGGTGGGAAGCGAGGGCAGTCCGCATGGGGAGATTGTGTGGATGGGCAATGGGGGGAACTCGTGAGGGCGCATATAGCACGAGAGTATTGCGCCTCTTCAGCGAGGCGCGTTGCACGACCAACACGTTGGTCTTGAGTAGCCGTGTGGTGGGTACGACCGTGAGAGGTCCGTTCGCACCTTGATCGGTGGGCTTCGATTGCCCTATGCCAGAGGGCGGCCCATTCGGTGCCAGTGGCCGCTCGACGAATCTGTGCACGACGGGCACTGATTCGGGCTGCCGGGGAGCGCTCCCGGGATTCACCGCGGAAGGCGCGCCAAAGAACTGCTGTCGGAAACATATGGAGTTCGTGGCGGGGTCTGTTACGGTACTAGCCGCCCGCAGAAGGCGAATGAGCAGGAGGACAGCTCTGTGAAGGCAAAGGCCGCGAATAGAGTGGAAGAGATCAGAAGGGTGAAGAGCCATGGCCAGGACATCCTAGACAGAAGCTAGAGCCGTGAGCGTAGCAGGGGGGCGTCGTGACGATGATGGCGGTGTGGGTGGAGGGGGGTTGGCAGCCGGGCTTTCCGCAATTGGGGCGGAGCGATCAGGCCGAGCCAGGGGCATGTGGGCGTCTTGAGTGGGAGGCAGCGACCGTGGAGAAGCCGTCGCTGAAGGGGTCATCCACGTGGGATTGCCCCGCAGGACTGACGCGTTGCGAACATTGCCGCTTGTGCGTTGATCGTGGGGATGAAGGGTAGGGGAGGAGGAGGCTCAGGGGAAGGCCATTGGGCACCTCATAGAGCGGAGGAGGGCGCGGAGGGCACATGCCGCTCTGCGTGGGATGAGTTTGCAGTCAGGCGGGAGGCGGAGTCGGGGCAGGGAAAATAACAGATGCATGGACAGCTGCGGGTGGGACAGTATCAGGAGCAGCAGACACAAGGGCGGCCTGTGGCGGGGGTCAGGTTTAGGACTTGCAGGGACAGACAGAGCGCTGGGCTTCAGCGATATGGCGGGCGTGGTGCGGGAGGGCCGTGGCGAATGCGGATCGCACATGGGGAACAACCTATGGGCGAAGTGCCCTGTCAAAGAGGCGGTTGGCATCTCGATTTAGGCGGGTAACAATGCCTTGGGCAGCAAAGTCATTCAGGGATGCGGCGGTGTCTGAGATCTCCGTTGCGGTTGTCTGGAGATCAGGGAAGACGAGACAGAGGTGAGCGGCGATGAAGAAAATATACTTGCGTACAGCATCCGGGAAGTGAAGGAGGTCCATTTCCCAACGTGGGGGAGGAGGACGTGCAGGGGAGGAGGGTCTTGGTGAGGATCGCAGCCTCTCGAAGAAAGTGTTGAGTCAAAGGACGAGAACGCATGGTGAAGGTTTGGGGACGAGCCCACGTGGGCGAGCTGCGGCAGGGAGGCGTAGGTTCGAGTATTCTCATGCGCGGATTGATTCGATAGGAGTTAGGGAAGCCGAAAGCGACGAGCTCCCGGGCACTAGCGAGGGCAGCGGGGGAGGGTTTGGCCGGTTGGCCAATCAACGGCTGTGCTTGCGGAAGGCCCATGAATTGTGTGCCATTAGCAGGGTCGATGCGTGGAAGCTCAACCTTGGCAACGGGCAAAGGAGTTGATGCGGTTTGGGGGTAAGGAAGAAGTCGCGACGCTTTACCGGTCGAATGCGTCAGGCAAAGCAACCTGCGGCAATGGGTAACAAACGCGTCCGTTGCTGGACAATGGAGAATGAGGTCAATAACATGATTTGGCGTGCGGTAATGGGAGTACTTTCCTCCCATGAGGCGATGTATTCTTAGATTCGTTGAAGGCATGCCTCTGGGGCAGAGCAGATTCCCAAGTGGACAGTTGAGAGGTCAGCAATGGAATTGACGGCAGATGGGGAGGAAACGGAGGTTAGACGTTTCATGTTGTGATGGATGAGGGTCAGAGATGGGTAGGGAGGGAGGAGGGACTAGTAGTGGTGGTTCATTAGGTAGGGAGGGAGGAGGGTCTAATAGTGGTGGTCCATTATGGCTTCGGTGCGAGCGTGTTGATAGTCATTGCGTGAGGCGGTGTAAACGTTTTTTCGGCACGTGCAGTCAAGAAAGACAGAAACTGCAAGTGCCGAGGGAGGGCTTTGTGAAGTTTAGATTTGATAACAAGATTGCAAGGCTATGGGCAATGAAGAACTGCAAAGAAAGAAGACCTTTAATAACCTGGGAACTGGACAGAATGCACCCAGCGTTGTACACTCTAGCCATTACGGACGTAGATGTGAAGCGAGGTCACCCTTGGCTGTCTGTAACTCGGCAAGAGCCGGGCTTGGGAGGGTAGCATCCTGTGCATCTCTTAATGAGCCTACACAGGATTTACTATTGCACTGCACGGTACTGGCAGTTTCCGCTGGCGGCGTTGCTGATGCAGCCCACTGAGACAAAGTCAAAAACTTGGAACGCACGCTCCCACGCTGCCTTCAGCCCCCTCTGACAACCAGACTCCTACAATGGATTTCAAGTTCCAACCTTTTGCGTTTGACTACCTTGGTGGGCCATCCCACGCCACTATTCTTTTCATTGAAGAGCATATAAACGCTAGCAGCGCATAAATATAACACTACTGAAAGAATGTTTCGAATGCGTAATAGTTGCATTTTGCAGTCGTCTATTGCAATGGATGTTCTTTCTCGCGCCACACGGCACGTGGCCGACTTCATACACCCGGTTATTTTTCTACTTTATCGTCGGATCTTTCAGGGGAGACCGTAGAAACGGAATGACGTGACTTCATTTCGGGTGTCCTATGTGCAGGACTTTACCTAGAATCGCAAGAATGCAAACAAAGATAGGGTAGCTGATGTACATCAGATGACACGACGGAAGTGAGGTTGTGGCAGACGTGGACGCATGAAGGATAGCAGCCGGGGTGCGCGAGAGAAGCATGGCATTTTAATTCTACATCCTCGGAATGTTTGGGAAGGGGCGTCCAAAGGGTTACGAGCGCGGGAGTGGCAAGAGTTTTGCCTAAGGTGGGACCGACATCAGAAGCAAAAACATCGCGGCCTCGACAGAGTCGGCGGGCAGAATACTCAACCTAGCGTAACTTGCGCAACTTGCGTAATTTGCTCTCTGCAAGCTACGGTATCGGCAAGTTGCAGTAAGATATAGGCGAGATCAGCGGTGCCGCGGTAAAGGGTAGGTACTGTAGGTAACCTGGCCGATGACAAATTAACCTGCTCCGTTTGTGGTCTTCTCTTCAATGCGAATGAACTCGGGGGATTTTTTGATATATTCACAAAGCTGAACCATGCCGGAGGTGGGCTACATTAGAAATCTCCAGGCGACGGCTGGACCGTGCACCCACTCCCCAACGAAAAAAAGCTCATCCGGCGAATCGCTGGAGAAACAGGTACTATCCTGAACCAGTGGTATGCTTACGACGGCACCCTCATGGGGTTCCTCCTCGACCTTCGACGTGCCCTTCGCATCCTTCGGAATAGTGGACCTTCCTATGCCCTGCATATCAACCCGGACAATACCCGCAGCTTCTGGCCAGCAGTCCCGCGACCAGAGCGCGAAGCCTTTCTCCGAGAGTGCCGCCTCGAGGAATGCTCTTCGGACGAGGTTGAATTGTTGGGGGCTCCGCTCGGCAATCAGGAGTTCACCGATTCCTGCCTCCGCGCAAAAATCGAAAGTTGCCGCCGCACCCTCCAGCTGCTCCACAAAGTCGCTAACCCCCGCGCACGCTATCACATGCACCGCCTCTGCGCGTGGGCGTGTCTAGTTGATCACGCCTTCAAATTCGTCGACCCGACAACACCTGTTCCGCTGCGAATCTTTTGACCGCCTGCAACGGACGTCCTTTGCGGAGGTTCATGGTGTCACGCTGTCGGACGAAGCATGGTCGCAGGCCACCCTGCCCTTGCGACATGGTGGTTTCGGCTTCACACTCATCGAACCGTTCCTTTAGGGTGCTGTTGCCGTAAGTATCATCGACGCAGCACCGGGCCGTGTCAAGACCGGGCACGTTCGGACTCCGCTCCACTGCCCTCACCGGCTCCCGATGCCGCCAAGATAGGTCTTTCTTCCTCCACTAAGCTGCCATCCCTATGCGCGAGTTTGTGGTCCGCATCCCCGCCCACCCCTACTCCATCCGACCTGGGCTCCTGCGACCCGCTTCCCCTCTCTGCCGCGCATACCCACGTCCAAACATACCTAAAAGGTTTGCACCAGGAGGCGCTGACTAAGGCACACTGGGACGACAAAGTCTGGGTTCGATCCCCGAATCCCGACGATCACACCGCCGCCGAAGTTAGGCACCAGATACGCCGACTCGCGTTGGGCAAAGGCCCCGGTGCCGCATTCCCCCTTGCGCATCCCACCACCGACACGGAAGTGGCTGCGGTGCGCTGGAGGACGATGTTACGTCACTACCTCGGACTGCCCGTTTACGATGACTCGCTTCCTCGGAACTGCGAGCATTGTAAAAGACCTATGGACAGGTTTGGAGAACACGCAGTGGACCGGTGCCCTTCAGGGTTCGGTCGCAAACAATGGCAAGAATCGCTCCGCAACGTCATCGCCGGCCGTATCGCCAGTGCAGCCAGCCTGGGCTGCCAGATAGAGGTCCCGCTCCTGGTGCCAGGCACTGAGCTACGACTCTCTGATATCCTCGTCCATCCACCTGCAGCTCCCAACGGCACCGTGAACCGCCCTATCGCCTGCGACGGCACCGTCGTCTTACCGTTTAAGGACGATGTGCGATCAAAGGCAACTCGGGAAGTGGGATGTGCTGCTTCAGTTGTGCAACGTAACGTAACAAGGTCACTGACCTGGAACACAAACTGTCGCGTCAACTCCCGCCCCCTTCCGACACCCCACGCAGGCCCCCAACTTCGAGTTCCAACCGCTGGCTTTCGATTCCCTGGGTTCGCCTTCCCCCGCTACTATCCTGGTCATAGAGGATCTCCTCCTGCACATCGCAGAGAAGCTTGACACAACAGTCGTTGTTATTCGAACTCAGATATACCGGCCCATTAGATACACGATCTGGTCGCCTTTGGCGGACGGTATCGTGTGGCGCACACCATTGCAAGTGGCCGACGTGGACCACCCGGTTAGCACTCAGCTAGCTAAATAGTCGGTTCCTGCGCTGGACCCTCCTGCGGACACCCGTTATACTGATGGCATAAAGTTCTCCAGCTGTTAATGCCATGAAGTTATTACGTATTTCCAGTGGAGGCATGACCGCTCACAGACGACAATTACAACAAAGAAAACTGCGGACGAACCTGGCGACGGAATGATAGCGCTGCGCAGTCCACGTTCCTTCGAGGACTGTAACAAAAAAAGTATGTTGAAAAGGGAAACAGCGAACTTTGTAAACCTGTTCGAGTGGAAGAGCCTTCCTTACACGCGTTTCCCAGGTCGTCCCACGTGCGCTGAGGCGCGGGACGACAATACACTCCAAATAGCCATCGACAAGAACGGTGCAGCGAGAGATCTCGAGTCACGGTTGTACTATCGCAAGGACACGCGAACGGACACAGGTCCGGCGCCCGCGCTGCCGGGAGAGCGAAACCAAAATTTGAGGAGGTCAGCAGAGTAGGACGGATGAAAGAAACCGCTAGCGGCCTCATGTCGTCCGGGTTTAGACCCTTTTTGGGCTTCTGTCAGCTGGATCCCCCTGAAAAGCACGGCAAGTTGGCGTTTCCTGCTTGGGCACGAGAGACCGGTAGAGTAGAAAAGACCAACTCGCCATGCTTTTCAGAGACATTCTGCGTTCAAAAACACGTGCTCATTGGACTGCACCGGGGCCGGAAACCATTTTCCCCTCATATTACTTGTAATGAGGGTCACTACGACAGAGGACCCGCGCCGCCCTCTAATCCAAGCCTCAACTGTTGTCCATGGTGGACAAAGGTGCTCCAGTATATGCATCGTGCGAAACGCTCCACTCACACATTTCAGAGACCCGCTCACTTGCCGCTTGCCACGACTACTACCTTGACCCCACACCCTGTTTCCTCGGCAATGGTCTCAGGCTCGGGTACATCCTCATTGATTTCTATGACAACCCTATCGGTCCAGAGGCCTCTCGCCCGTGATATCACGATCTTCTCGACTTGCAAAGTCATTACTTGCACAACTGCTACCCAGTTCGCTGGGAACGCAATCTTGGCCGCCCACAAAGCCAAAATGCAAGATCCGGAGCGCGGGACAACCTCATGACGAGAAGCTCGCCAACGGTACAGCAGGCGATCCGGTTTTTAAGAATCAGCCCATCGCACTCGACCGACGATTCGCTGAATTCACTCAACGCATGGCGTGCAGATCCTACGTGGAGTGTACGTCAGAAAGATACAATGGCGGATACAAAAGCCCCCTTGCACCATTGTCTGGATCTCAGATCTAGTTCTCGAAACTGACACGAAGCTAGCGTTGAACTGAACGATATCGTTCATGAGGCCGTTATGCTGGCATACACCATCCCAAATTTTCTTGTGTGCACCCAATTAAATTTAGCCGTGTACACAAGCTATTGATCCTCATTCCTGAAGTTGCTCAGAACGGCCGGTCGAACATCATCTGCCCTCAATAACCTGTTCCGACCACTTGTATTTCCAATGGAGTCACCAGCCATACAGCCGAACGGTCCCGCAGTATGCGTAACGGGTGCAACGGGCTATGTCGCGTCCTTCATTATCCGTGAGTTGTTATCGAAGGATTACACAGTGAGGGGCACCGTGCGCAGTCTGTCCGCTTCTTTCAAGCTAGCACCAATTCGTGCCCTTGACCCATCGGGAACTAAACTGCAACTCGTTGAACTGGATATGACCAATCCGTCGTCATTTCGAGCAGTTCTATCAGACTGCCAAGCCCTTATTCACACGGCAACACCAATTGCGCATTTCACTGGAAAATGGTCAACGTTTGCATCTGAGGGTGAAGCGGAGGAGAAGCAACTGAAGCCCGCTGTTGAGGGTACAACCGCGTTACTGAGAATGGCCGCGGAAGTTGGAATCCGCAGAGTAGTCTTAACATCCTCAACGTCGGCGATGGCCTTCCCCGCTGAGGCGATAACTGTTCTAGATGAGTCTTGTTGGACTGATGTTGAGACAGAGCGCCGGAGGATCGTTTCGGAGCGATCAGCGGCGTACCGAGTTGCGAAAGTTTTGCAGGAGCGCACGGCATGGACTCTATCGAGTGAGCTCGGTCTCAAGCTCGTAGTTATAAATCCTACATATGTGGCGGGCCCATCGCTGACACCACACATCAATATTGCGCAACGTATTTTTCTAGATTTATCTTTGGGCCAAATGAGGGCCCTTTCCAGCAAACCAGAGCCTGTGCCGGACGGCTTCATGGGTTTGGTAGACGTCAGGGAGGTGGCAAAGGCTCACGTTTTGGGGCTCACAGTACAAGAAGGCAGATATATGCTCAAGACCGCCGAGGTGCACTACGATGACTTGCTAAGGGTTTTGGGTGATACCGATGACAAATTTAGACGTCCTCGTCCTCACGTAGAAGCGAAACTAGAGCGCAAAGCGCAGCCGCAGGAGTTTGACAACACAAAAGCTCGGAAGCTCGGCCTGTGCCGAATTCCTTGGGAGGACACAGTAAGGGAAACTGCACTCTCAATCATCCAGTATGACCATTTAAGTTAGAAGTTGGTCCTAGCCCATGCAAATTGGAAGCTCTTGCAACAATCAAAGCGGCGTTGAGGCGTGTCGCTGCCTTTATACGGGGTGTATTATGCAAGCTTGCTAGAAAAATCAAAGGACGGCAACATCGACAGAACAGCAAGATGAATGAGGAAGGATGGAAGCAATGGAATAAAAGAACTCGACCATCCCAAGCTAATCGTTTGACAGTTTACTTGCAGTAGAAACTGTTGTCAAAGAGAAAACCTCTATGGCAAGGCATTGCAGAATGTTGACAGTCAAGGTTATCCTCGATCGTAAAAGTGTAAATCAGCAAAAGTGGCCGGCCCGTCGTACAGGCCGCACAGCAACGCACTGTACCTGGTTTGAAGGGAGCTATGCTGCAGCACATCACTGTCCAACGCAATGAATAAGCGAATGATCGCAAGTCTTTGCCTTATTATACTAGATGGGAGTAGGTCGGCGCGATTTGGGAAAGCTACACGAGTTTACTATCAGTGAGGCAGACGGAAGATTGTGCTAACTCGCACAACGTATATGCCGAATGTGTAGCAAGAGTGGATAGAAGATTTTGACTCAAGGAGACGACGGCGGAGAAAATTTGTTTACTATGGCGGACATAATTATGTCACGAGGATCGTCCTCTAGAGTCGTTTCAATAGTGCGAGTACAGGTAAGCTTAGGGGCTTAGCTTCAACGCCTGGAGCGTTTCGATCCAAAGGTCTACAAGCTGTCCCCAATTCCAGCAGGAGCTGGGGAATACTTCAGGATACCTGATTTGGTGTTGTGCCGTTCGTGGGAAAATTTCAGGAGGAGAGATCGCATCTCTCGCGTGTTATGGATGCTATACGTCTGTTCTCGACACCTTGGTCCATCCCGATTCAAACGAAAGTCAAGAGTTACCGCAGGGCAACGACTATTGCATGGCTGATACAATTTTCCGAGTATGTCACGTTTGCCCTGATGTTCTTGGCTCATGGCTTGACGGTTGTAAGTGTGCTTTTGCATACTGCTATTGCTTCCTCAACGCAAACCGCGCAAAACTAAGAGAAATACATTTCACAAAGAGATTCGTTATTGAACGTTTCACCGTATATGGGGGCGGGTCTTTGCCGTTGACCTCCACCAGGGCCCAGCCGAGCAGCGCGCACTGGACCTCTTCATCGGCGACCCTCTATTCGCGCCAGCCGCATAGGGACTAGATGTGACCATTTTCAGCCCTCACTCCTCGCCATATCGCAACCAGGCAGATGGAGGCCTCTCAGCACTAACCCGGCCCGAACAGCGGAAAAGAGAACACTTTACGATACCGTATTGACCTTCTATCGCCATAGATATCAACGGAAAAATTGACTCAACCGGACTTCAGGCTCTTCATGACCTTTGCAGCTTTCCGGCTCACGTCCCGGGAAGCGCCCCCTCTCTGAATTCCGGAAAATCAAGGCACGTGTCCCGGCGTTCGCTCTACAACACACCACAGTCTTGCTGAATCACCGAAAACTGCGCACATACCCCAACGGCGAGCAGGGGCAAGACCGAGCCCGGAAGGTCCCCACGCGCATTCCGAGCCACCAGCTTCGTCAGCACGCTTTTGCCTGAGACCAGACGTTTTAAGGAGCAAGTGGAACCAGCGTGCCGGCGCGCGGTCCAGCCCCGCGGTCGTGTCACGAGAGATACCTCGTGCAGCCAGCTCCTGGAATGCGCTGTGGATTGAAGCACTTCGCGCCCACGAAGTCCGCTCCGAGTGGATCCAACGGCACCGTCCTGCTCACGGCTCCAGCTACAGCGACGCACGGCACGCCAGTCTCGCTGATGCCCTCTGCGCAGACGCCGTAACGGCAAGGCCATGTGGTCCCTGCAGAACGCTCCGCTTGCTGATGTGAATGACCCGCAAACTATCCAAGCGCTGCGTGACCTTCAACCCCTGGCCCCGCCCCCGATCAAGCCTATTCGCAAAGAGAGCCCCCCTCCCGCACCAACAACCACGGCGGATGCAGTGTGGGCACGCCGGATTCGGGAGCCAAGCGCGGCTGACCTTTGCTATGCTGCCAGCCATCCTCCCCACGAAGGCTACGGCGGAGGACAGCAGTAGGAAGCATGAGGAGGTGCAGGAAGGCCCGGTAGATGGCTTCGTCACCCCGCGCATTGGCGGCGGCCTGGACCACCTTGATAAAGAGCAGCGTGAAAGGCTTTAGGCTTGGGAAGGGGATGTCCTGGAAGATGTTAATATCCCTGTATGGGGTCCGGAGGATGTCGTGGGGGCTTGGTAAAGAAGCAGCAAAGGGGGGATCAGGGGGTAGGGTGGATATTTCCATGATGAGAATGATAAGGCGGAGGAGCCCCGGCCAGATTTCACTCCTTCCATTGTGGACGCGCCGACAGATAGAGGGAGGGGACAGAGGGGGTCTTGTAAGTTCCTTGGGCCCGTGGCGGGAGCGGTGTCGGCATCCGGGTATCAGGGAGGTCATTCGGGACGTCCTGATGCCTTACGTCAATGTGCCGCCGAGGGAGAGGAGTGTATCGTCGTAGGGGACGAGGTCGAGGAGGCGGGACGACCACTGCCGCCTGGCGAGGACGGGGGCTGGGGCGGGGTAGCGGTGCCGCGCGTATTGCCTTGGGAAGGGGAGGGCGCGTTCGGGGCGGGGTTCTGGGCCGAGGCCTCGGTCACCTGCTGAGCCTCAGCAGGTGTGGGCTCCGTCATTGTGGCATCCTGCGGGGCCGTAGCCGCCTGCTGTGCTTCAGCAAGTGCGGGATCGTGGCCGTGGGGCGTCTTGGGGGGCAGGTGCGGGGGCGGTCTTGGGGTGCGTGGTCGAGGGCTGCTTGGCTTTCCTGTGCAATGCTGCTATGTCCCTCATGTGGGCGCGGAGGGTCTATGCGAAGGCCTGCAGGGTGTACGGGTTGGTGGAGCGGCAGTCGGCGCGGCGGCTGGCGTATTGGATATGCCGACGTTCGTTCCGTGTCCAGTCGAGACGCCACCAGCGGCGAAGGCATGCAGGGTTTCACAGCGACGGGGAGTGGTTGCACCGACGTTCTGAGGTCGAGAGAGACCTCCTTCAGGTGGCTAAGGGTTGCCTTCATCTCGTCGGCCCCGGTGGCCGGAAAGTAGACGTACGTCCACTTGCCGACGGAGGGCCAAATGACGTGGATGGGGAACGGGACTTTGGCCCGGCCCGAGGCGTCCAGAAGAAGCGCCTGTGTAGCCTGCGCATCTGTGAAGGAGAACCCAGGCACGGGGACGACCGCCAGTTATAGGATCGGGGGCGATGGGGGAGGCTTCCTCTGTGACTCACCCGTACGAGGATCCAGGCGGAGGGGGTAACGAAATACGCAGGCACGCAAGGCGGCAGTGACGGTGCGGGGTCGGAAGAATCTGCCTGGTGGCCAATGATCTTGCAGGCCGCAGATAATGTCAAACGCGGCTGGCCAATGGCAGGGGCAGAGACTGGAACGTCGAGACGTTCCAGACGGAGCCGGCAAGAAGAGCTAGGCGCGGACTGAGTGCCAAAGGCGACCACAGCGACCCATGAGGAGTACGCGGCAGCGGCTTGGACGGAAGGGGCCGGGGAATGCGAGCGCGGTTGAGCGCCGAGTGGGCGGGGGGGCCGTTTGTCGAGGGGAAGATGGCATAAATAGTAAGAGAAAGGGAATGTCCACAATACCGCCGCAACATTACTCATCGGCCAGCCCATAACCTCTACGGTGGTGTCCACGGCCCACTGACAGACCATGCTCCGCCGGCATCTCGGCCTCCCTGCCTACGATGATTCCCCCCGCTCACCTGTTCCCACTGCAACCAAACCTTAGACGCACTCGGGGACTACTTGGCGGACCTCTGCCCTGCCGGGGATTCGGTTGCCCGCGTCGCCGCAACTCGCTCCGCACCATCTTCGCCTACCACGTCGCTCACGCAGCGCGTGTGGACTGCCAATACGAGGTCCTGCTCCTTGTCCCGGGAACGAATATCCACCCTGCGGACATTCTCGTCCAACCCCCGCACCTGCCCAATGGCCATCAGGTCCGACGCATAGCCTGGTACATTACCGTTGTCTCCGCGTTCAAACAAGGAGTGCGCACAAGGGCCGCACAAATGGCTGGCGGCGCCGCCGATATCGCTCACCGAGACAAAAGTCAAAGACGTGGAGCGCAAACTGTCGCGCCGCCTCCCGCCCCTCCGGACGACCCTCTCCAGGCACCAAACTTCAAGGTTCAGCCCCTGGCTTTCGATTCCTTTGGTGCCCCATCCCCCGCCTCCATTCTGATCCTCGAGGAATACATCCTGCGTATCCGATACTGCAGAGAAGTTTAACACAACCACAGGAGTGATCCGCGGGCGTCTTTACCAGCGTGTAAATTGCACACTGTGGTCGTCTATTGCAATATCGATTCGGACGAGAGCCCCTATGCATGTCACCGACGTGACTGGCGTGGGAACAACTGGTTAGCCGTATTGTTGGACATGCAGTGATCACGAGAGATACCGTGTTCATAGTGGTCGTCCACTGCAATGTCGACTCTGTCGCGAGCCCCAATACACGTGACCAACGTGGAACATCTGGTTCCTAGCCGTATTTGGAACTGCAATGAACAAGATACAGTACTGTACAGCAGAAACTCACTGGAGTCAAGTTTCTTTAGTAGGAGCATTTAGCTTTCGCCTGGGGAAGGTTGCAGTCTTATTTGGCCCACTTCCTGCGTGGTACAGGTTTGCGAACACATTAAAAGATATCCCCCCGTCTCTCTCTTTGACAAACTTGTGTTGCCAGGCCATTATTGCCAATCAACCAACATCTAGCTTCAAATCTCCATCTCATAGGAGATGATGTCACCTCGCTTAGATCTAGCGAGGGCTGATCAAAGTTTACATCAAATAGTTTCTACGGTGTCCACTGCAGGATGAAGCCACCGGCAACGGTGGCATTTGAACGTGAGTATGTAACTTGCGGACCACTGGGTATTGGTGCATCGGCTGCAAGTCGACAGGTCAGTTCTCCGATTCCGCTGACTAGATTATGTATTTCTGGATCAACTCCGCTGAGTGTCCATCTGGTTGCAGCTCTGAGACTCTCGGCGAAAAGTTGTAAAGGTTTCAAGTAGACTACATCGCAAGATAAACGTATATATCGCAAGTTGAAACCTTGTGACAGGAAAGGCATGTGCGGGTGCGGGCGCCATGCCACTCGACTCGGCATTGTGATTATCCACACATCTTGTGAGGGTTTTTCAGGATACAGATACTTTGACGCAGACGATACATTCCTGACGACAAGTGATACCATAAAAGCGGGTTGAGTGTATGTTACAACAAAGAGTGGCAAGAGAGCCGCCTTCCGATCCGAAGCCTGGTCTCCTTTCTGCAATCTTTATCCCGGCCCATATGGCTTGAAATCCTCTCTCCCAACACCTAGTCCATGAAGTAAAGTTTCATTCAACACCTAGTCCAAGTGCGAAAAGTGAGATCAACAGCATATGTACTGTACACTCGGTTCGCGCATGCGATGCGCCTATCCTGTCCAAAAGCGGAGCAACAGATACACTGCAGCCGTCACAAATCCGGATGCGTTGCATGAGCTGCACCGGCCAGTTGAATGGTTTCATGACATGAGCAAGGTGGATCAGGTCGTCATACGGGGAAGCCCGACCGAACCGTTTCGTTAGCGGAGAAGCAAGCGCAGTTTGCGCTTAGTTTTCACTCTGTGACCTATGCTGGAAGATGTCGAGAATAGGAAAGCTGGATAGTCGTGCAAACAACATCGCGACTGGACTTTGTGACCGGTGGGACGTTGCAAATTGGCGCCTGTCGTATTGAGTGGCGAGTTGCAGAAGACAAGAGTCTCACGCGGTTGCCACGATTACACAGCAACAGAGTGGGGTGAGACCAGCGTTGCAATTCACACCCAGCCCTAGCCGAGACAATTCCCTGCTGTATTTCCCGTTCTCTGCGACCCCGTCACAACGCCTGTGACTGCTCGTAGTGCCGTTTGCAGACAGAATTATGAATTAGGTGATTGGTGACGTCTGACCTCCAGATCTGCCGGCGTTCATCCTCACCTCACAAAGCACTCGATCACAGCCGTTGAATTGTAGCTAGAAATACTGTCCGTATGCTCAAGTGTTCGTTTAGGATTTAATGAACCTGTAGGGTACAGTACCGCACTGGCTGGGTTCAAGAAAATGGGGTTGCTGGCAATGGTTAGCATCACCATCATGCGACTCGCCGAAACCCGATTCGTCACCACCGCCATTGCTATTAACGTACTCCCATCGAATGATGTCATGTCACTCGCTATTCATACTTCTCATTAATCGCCCCTCCCCTCTCCTCCGCCTCCTCTGGCCGCCCTGCGCGTTCCCCCACCACGCACCATGCCTCCTTACCCGCCCTAACACCCACCCTCCTCAACTAACCCCACCGTTCCCCACGCCACCAAACCAAACACCATTCCCTTTTCTTCATTCCATTCCATCTCCGCCCTCTCCTCGGATGCTAGAATAAACGGAGTTCGATGTAAAGTAATAAATACCTACCGCCACACGGCCCGCCAAACATGCCCAAGCCAGGTCCTTCCGTCCCTCTTGTCGCCGCCATTTGCCCATCTCCAGCCAAAATCTGCCTTGGCCCGCATTTCCGGCCTCATAAGTCATGATGGGGGCCTGCTGCGTGTCATGAGTCATGACACGCAGCAGGCCACGTGTAACTCTATGCAACATGTCTTTAAAGAACAAGACAACGACCTCGTTTCATGCCTCACCGTTCCTCCAACGCTTGCTGAGACACGAGTGAGCCGATATGTGCGGCGGACTGATGCGGCGGCCATTGTGAGCTGCAAGGAAGGTATGGAGGTGGGTACACGGCGCAGGTGTTGAATGCGCTCCTTTTTCTCAGTTGGGGAGGGCTCGGTGGTCAGATTGGGGTATTCTGTACCCGATGACGTTGACATTGGGCCAGAATTGAATTTGTTGATTCTAGTCGCGATGTAGATACAGATGTGGACGGCTTTGAGGTGCTTGTGGTCGCAGTGGCGAAGAAAGAAATAATGGGGAAACAGATGTGTGGCGTCAGGACAGCAAAGGTTGGGGCGGACAAGGGCGGACAAGAAGACGGTGTCTCTGTGAAGTGCACGATGAGAAGCGCGAGGGTTCCATCGCTCATGGATGGTGGCTGGAGCTAGGGAGAAACACAGAGTGCGCTTAGCGGTCTGCAAGGGAGTCGGAGTGCATGGCGCAATGGCAGAAGCTACGCGGCAAGAGGACAGGGTATGGTCGACGCGGCACCGCAGACAGATTCGATCATGATGTTATTCGAGATGCAAACGACAAGTTTGACATTCTCAGGACTCGAGTCGAAATTGGGGTGTTCCGATTGCATGGTCCAAAAGCGTATGAGGAACTTGCAGAAAAGGGAGCCACAGAAGAGACAGAACGGGATGGGTATAGAGAGGAACGGAGGGCGCGGGTGGCAACAGCGCGCCGAAAAAAAGTCAGAAGATGCAACTGGGAGCGGTGCGGGGACCTTTAGTGTGTACAAAACTGAATTGGGTCATCTCTCCGGGTGATTCCCAGGTTGATCAGGTCGTCGGATCTTTGGCCTCTGCCTGGTTGCTGTGGGCACAGGAGCGGCGCGGTGTGCAACTCGATCATTACGAGCAGTGATCCAACGGTGATCAACAAGAGCGCTCCAAACCAGACACGGCGTGGGTGGGGGTTTGGATGGTGTGGTTGGAGAGAGGTTGGCGGGCCTCTTTGTTGACCACAAGGGAGATAAGGCGCAGATGGAACATACGGTGACGGCGAAAGTTTCACAAAAGATGGGAAGGATGCCATCGATTTGGACGGCACAGCCTGCGATGAGGGTTAGCGGAACGAGAGCGAGGGCACAGGAATTGGCGAGGGGGTAGAAGAGATCGGGACGGGGGGAGGAAAAGGAGGGCGGGAGCAGATGAAAGAGGGGGACGGAATGAAAGAGAGGGGGAAGGGTGAGAAGAAAGTGGGAGAGAAGGGCTGCGGGGGGAGGGCGATGAGAAAGGAGAGGAGGGAAGGGAGCGGGGTGGGAGAGTTGATAAGGTCTGAGAAAAGGTCGAGGACGATGAGGTCGGCGAGGTAGTCGGCCAGGATGACTATGGAACGGGAGAGGGTGATGTGGGATCGGAGGGGAGGCGGGTGGAGTGTGGGGGGAGAGGGGTGCGGAGAGAGGGGTGCGGGGAGGTTGGGGTAAATGGAGGACGGGAGAGGTATGGATGGAGGGGATGGGAGGGCGGGGGTTTCGGTGGCGGAAGGAGAGGGAGGGAGACGGGCGGGGCGAGAAAGAGCATGACCATGCTCTTGTTTTGTGGTGATTACCGGGCTGTTGTTGTTGTGGGTGGCAGGAGGAAGAAAAAGAGTTGATGGAGACAGTCGGGCAGAGCGGGATAGGAGCGCTGCCAAGGTTAGCCGGAGATGAGCAAGGGTGCCAATGCTCGCTCGATGAAACGGTAGATACTGTACAGCACTGTAGATGAGAGGTAGGATTGGGAGGCTTACCATGTACTGTACTGTGGTTTACTGTAAATTAAGTGTTGAGGAGGGTGGGATTTTTTGTTGAGATTTAGAGCAAGATGTGGGCAGAATCATATCCGATGGTAGCTGTGTATCGCTTGATTTGTTATGGGTGGATAGCAAGGCGTGTTCCGAGGCCACCAATACTGTACTGCAACAGCAGCAGCCCCTCCGTAACTCTACTACAGACACGTGTACAAATTGAGGGGAAGGATTTTCGTAATTGGGATTTCGACATTGCAATTATAAAGGGAGCGTCGTGGTGCGGGCGTAATTACACCCTTGATTACAGTAATGCATTACAGCACAGTACTGTACAGTATTGGAGAGCAAAACCCATGTAACATGATGACTGGAACGACACAGCTTGTGTACTGTAAAGTACTGCGATTGCCGCAATTGAATGGCCATTGATGATGCCCGTACTTTGCGAGTAAGGTGCCGCGACAGGAAACATGATCGGTGTGCAGTGTGCACATGCCTGAGCACTTTATCTACACATGTGCAAATCAAGTGCTGTTGTACATATTATCTGGCACACCCGCCTCTTCACGCCCGTCTGCGTGACTCTCTGCAATGACAGATGCTACTTGCACCGTCACTTGTGGGCAAAGGGCATGACCCATGAGAGTGGCCGATGGATTGCAAAGTCAAAAGGTCATATGGGAAGCGACTTGGATAAAACGAGACGCAAGGGTGTGACGAAAGTTTGGTGGTCTGTTTTGAGTGGCTGGTATTGAAGAGGTGCTTGGGGCATGAGATCATGCTTTGGGATGCCTGGGGACTGGTAGTTGGGGTGAGGGAGGATATGAGAGAGGGAAAGATGAGGTGGATGGGTGGATTCGAGAGGGTTGGGGCGCATGTGGGAGAGTGGAGAAATGGGCAGGGTGTGGGTGGGTATAGGCAACATACAGTAGTAGGTTGAGTGTTGAGTTGGGGACGGGGGTGGTTGATCTCCGTGCGGATGATGGGGTTTGTGGGATGAAATGGCGACTGGCAAATGGAAGGGATGAGTGGTGGATTGGGGCGGACGAGTGGGGCGGGGGACCGGTTGGCGGTTATTGGGCTAGGAATGTTGAAGATTTGATTCGAGCAAGAGTGCTGTACGGAGTAGTACAGTATGTACAGTATGTAAGAGGGTTTTGGGTTTTGGGTTTTGGTCTATTGTAATTTTGTGTAAATTGAAAATATATATTTTTGGGGAAATCATGCTAGCAAGAGGAGACGCGTGGCACACGTTGGTTTGTGTCAAATATATAATTCCAATTTTAACAAACACCATAATTAATGTTATGAGCCAGCACATTTCCATTCCATGCCAATAAATCCACAAATGTTTTCCGACAAATTTGCATAGAAAGAAAAACCAAAAACCAATCAACACGCAACAATCATGCTCAACAAAAGCGCCCATCCACCGTGCCAATCAACCACACTACCACTCTCAACAAAAACAACCCAAAAACACCATTCCACCGCCCCCTCCTCTCTCGCGACAACCATCGCCACGTCTACCCCTCCGCCACCGTCCAACACATAAACGCCTTTCCCTTGCCCCAACCGCACCCACTTCCCTCCCCTCACCATATACCCCCCCCACCCCCACCCCCACCCCCCCACCTCTCCTCCACCCACCTCCACAAACCAAACACCATGACCACCCTAGGTCTCACCTCCCTCATGCATCTCAACGCCCTCGGCGTCGATGTCGCCGCCACCTACACCACCCATTCCACCCCAGCCTTTCCCCGCTATGCCGACGCCCTACGCGTCACAAAGCCCCCTCCCCGTCGCACCTCGTCATTCAAACAACTGCCACCCCCTCATGTTCCTACCGGTCGTCTCGCACGTCAACAGGCGTTACAACGCGCCAGATGGACACGTCAAATGTCACACGGCATGTTTACAAGCTCTAGCGAAACGGATACTTCAACGAGTTGGGAGACGGGGAGTGCGAGTGGGGGGGGGACGGCGGTCGTGGGAGGGAAGAGGAGGAGGGAGTGTTGTGGGTTGGTAGGGGGGATGAAAAGGAGGGAATGGTTGGGGTGTTGAGGATGAGGGGAAGGAGGACGGGTGTTTTGGTTCGGAGGAGGTTTTTATTGCGTGGTGGTGTGTTGTACAAGTTTGGGAGGAGGGGAAAAGTGAGTTGGAAGTTAAGTTTACCGGGAGCGGAGGTCGGTTGGGAGGGGGGGAGGATTGTGATTATGGTTGGGGAGGGTAGGAGTGTAGTGTTGTATGCTAGCGGGGAGAGGGAGGGGAAAATGTGGGTGCAAGGCCTTGGAAAGCGGCGGAGGGTGGTGATGGGAGGGTTGCAAGTTGCGGAGGGGTTGTTGTGGATGGGGAGAGTTGGGATGGGGGGATTACGGGCTGTGCGCATGGAGTTGATCGGAAGGGTAGGCTGTGGGGGGGACGTGGAAACCAAGGTTTGGATCTGAGGGATGTGGGCGGGCGGGATGACAGGTGGGACTCGTTCCGGAGTTTTTCGAAACTGGAAATTTGGGGCAAGGAGACAAAGCAGTGAGTGGGTGCGGCTTTGGTGCGGTTGTTTGAGTCATGTGGTTTTGTTTTTTTTGAGTTTTTTTTTTTTTCTTGTTTTCATTTATTTGCGGTTGGAAGCTCTGCAGAAATGTGCAGCGTATACAGTATTAAATCATTCTGTAATGGACTCTTTCGGGGTGCGTGTACAACAAGAGTGTTTATGCCTGTCTACACTTGCTGGTCGTAGGTCAAGCGTGCATTGGTCATGGTCGCCTGGCGCACCCGCACCCGCAGCCTCGACCGCCCACCTGCTCCGCCCATTCGCCATTCTCCAATCTCCTGGCAACTCACAGTCGTGGTAAACTTGAACTCGTGCACTTTGCATCGTCCTCCACTACTGTGTACTGTACTACACTTCACACATACCGTACTGTACATAACATTTCTACTCCTACTGTACCTCTCGTTTACAGTAACGTGATTTTGTACTGTACGGTACAGGATTACAGCTCCTCCAACTTGCACCCGCAATCTATTTTTCCATTATACTGTACTGTACCGTACTGTACTGTACTGCACCGCATCCTCTACGCTACTGTCTTCCGTAGTGAAGGGCTGCGCACAGCGCTGTTACAGTACTGTACTGTACAGTGTACTGTACTGTACGCCAATGCATGAGATTGTACCAAACGCACCACTTGGCATAATTGTAAGCTTTTGCAAGCGCCCCGGCGATGCTGCACCACCCGCCTTCCCCGCATGTGCAGTCCGTTTTCCTCTTGTGAAACCTAACATGTGTATGTCTGTAATTGAGTCACGACGGGGATCTTTCTCAACCAGAGTAACCCGTAATCCCTCGTGCGACATGGTTTGACGACCACCCCTCAAAGAAATAATTCCGTTTTCCTGACCAGTCGCGGGACAATTGAAACTAGGATGAACAATCGTTTTACAGCAATTAGTTTCTATGCTGCACACTACAGGATCCGACTATACAACTACTGTACGATCTAATCGGATGGACCACATCGGTCACGTGCAGTAGATGCAAGTTGATGCCACTAGCTTTCGACTCGCTAGGTTTGCCGTGTACGACAATGGCAAAGGTAATCCACGAATGCGCGGCCGCAGTGAGTGTTCAAATGTTGGCCATTTTGGTCCACGTGCGTCGCGTCTATGATATGTTGCGCCCAGAAATATGCACAGATTAAGCACTATAGCCAAATTTAATCGTTTACGTTTGTTTCAGTAAGATCCCACGTAGATTTCCGGTAGTGAAAAATTATTTCATTTTCCAAAGGTACCGGCGCTTAAAAAGGGCTTCCGAAGGCACTCAAGTTTTACCGTTTGACGACAAAAAAAATTTACCCGGATGCTACTACAAAAGACGAACGGAATTTGTAGCTGGCCTCCCTTCCACCTTCTGGTAGATTGGAGTGCTATCTACAGTTTTCGACGCATTGTACGGTTTCACAATTGGCTTGGCCATTATACGGTATCTACGCTCCAGTACAAATTTACTGGGTACCAACCCACATATCTACCACAGTAAATTAACCCCCATTTTCCCCCGAATTTGTAGTAGTTGAAATATCACACTGAGCAAGGTTCCAATTGCTCGCAAACTTGAGCTTGACGATTGCACTGCAAATTGCGAACCAGTATGAATAATTCCCTCGTCCGATGATGATGTTGTAAAAAGAGAGCATGGATACACCCCGCTTCAATCATCAACCCATCCTACTCACTCAGGGGGAGTTTAGTGGAGATGGCACAGAGAAAGGACGGCGATTTGGTTTTCTATGTTTGATACAGGCCACGGATTCAAAAGATGGACAAGCGGACCCCGTCAATTAGTGAAATTAGTGAGGAATGCATCGGCTAGATACAAAGTCTTAACACAACGTCATGCCGCAGCGGCAGCGATGTCCAATGCGGGGCGCTTGTTGGCTGGCCTCCAGGCAGTTTTCTAGCGTATTGACGGCCCCCCGCCAATCCTTTACATTGTAAGCTTTTACCCATATCACGACATCCCTCAGGGAACAGCTGACCTCATTAGACCTTTGTCGCAGTTACCGAGTTCGAAATGAATTACAAAGCTTGTACAGTATGATGTTAGTCAAACAGTGGAAGGGTATGTATACAAGTATTTACCCGCCACATGAGAAAAAGAGAAATAATTAAAAAATAGACATAGTTTTATTGCAGAATTTCAGTCATCAACTGTGCAAGTTGTATATGCACAGAATTGGCGCGAATTCATTGAAGACAGAGTAAATACTGAAAAGACAGACATACTGCGCAATTGACCAGTCACCACCCAGTCCCCGCCGTCCACATCCCCTTCAACACCCATCTCTCGATCCCCAACGTCGCTATCGAGATCTCCAGGCTGTCATAACCTACAAACTTGCCAACAGGCGTGTTACTATGGGTGTCTCAGCCAACCATACCGCCAATTTCCTCAAACTACTTGCCGGTGCCACTGCCATGAGGCAGCGTGAATATGAGAATTTTTCTTCGGAACCCTTAGGATCCAAGTCCGACGATGAAGATAATTCTGATACCCTCGTTATCGAAAGTTTCGTATCCCAAGGTGGAAACGCCGCTATACTAAGCATGACAAACTTCACTCGTGGGGAGTTCGCTGCTCTTTGGAGCCGTATTTCGGATTAATACATTGATTGGAACACTGGGAGGGGCAAACTCACTGATTACAGCGTACAGGACTGCTTGTTTATGCTACTGGTTGTTTGCCAGCATGGAGGGCAATGGGATTTTCTCGCTTGAATGTTTTACAATCAAGGGTTCTACGTTCGAAAGGCCTATGATACGGTTTTTGAAAGCCGTCGTCCCGGTATCCTATCGCATTTTCGTTCAGGATGCATCCGAGAAGTACGCGGTATCGAAGTTGATCGAGTATAAAACAACTTTCGCGACATACAAGCTGGCATGATACGCAACGGATGTCACATTTCAGGAGTCCAACCGGCCGACTGGGAACAATCAGGAGTCCAAGCGCTATTTTAGCGCCAAACACAAGTTGTCTGGCTACAAGACCTAGGTATCTGTACTACCCAACGTAATCGCTATAGACGTAACGAAACACCAACCCGGGTCTGTTTCTGACATTGACTTATTGTACAAGGCTCGCCAATGGAATAAGAAGAGCCTGAGGAAGCATCCAAATGAGAGAGAAATATTGGATGTTCTTCCTCATAGCACTAAGTATCTAGATCAGTGGCCATTTTTGCTCGACAAGGGCTACCAGGGTGTGCTCGAAATTTTACGTGGAATAACCCCAAAGAAAAAACCGCGTAATGGGGAGCTGTCCAGAGAGAACGAGGAGGAAAACAAACTCATTGCATCTGAAAGAATCATTGCTGAGAACTGCTTTGGCAGGCAGTGTAATCTCTAGCAACTCATTGCCAATAAGTAGAGGTGGGGAGAGGACATATACGATGAATTTTTCATGTTCACCACAGCCATGACTAATGTCCATATACAGTTCCACCCAATCCGACAGTCAGAATTTTCATTCTATCAAAAGGTGAAGAGGAGGAGAATGTCTATTGGTCCGGATCGACTTGAAAAACGTCGCCGTTCTCAGGCTGAATACAGAGCGAAACGGGCTCGACGCATTAGCATCGATTTTCAGTCTGATTTGTATGAGTTTGAGGAAGGTGCTGGTAATATGACCCAATAGGACACCTGTTGTGACCCGGCGTGTGTCCTAGTCTCTCACAAAAATGCCATGGGTACCCTTGTAATTGGGTTCTTGTTTGTAAATGAGCAGTTGGAGTGATAGTGCGTAGTACCCTCTCGTTATTTGCATTCGTCAAGTAAATGTGCATTTACGGGGATTGGTATGATGAGACTGAGATAATACAGAAAAACTGTTCATTCTACACAAAATAGAGTAAATACATAATTACAGAGCAACTGACGATAAGATCTATTTTTCATGGATTAAAAACACCCCAATTTTCCCCCGCTAGATACAAGAGCTAAATTATGCACGCCAAACTGGTTCCTGCGTACAGCATGCTTCAAAAAATAAATTAATGCACATCAGGAGCTAACAGTTTTTCCGCTGAAAACACGGAGCATTCTTCTTTTCTTGTTAAAGGGACAGCAGGATTCAAGAATATGTTAGAACAGTATTTAGGAACTGCTTTGGTTTGAGTCTGATGATGATACTATGATAGTTGTTAATGTTGGAATTAACATCGATACGACTATCAGTTGTTGTTGAATGTGCAAGTGGGAATGAGTACACTTGGGACGTAGGGAAATAGACCCATTGACTTGGGCCATCGGAGTTGTTTCCCTACGGTGGCCTTGCAGATATTCGAATTCTGGCAATATTATCAAGCAATGAAACTGAGTGGAATCACTCAGGGCTGGGATGAGTACCTTTGTAATTCAGGTCGAGATGCTCTGTCGTCTATTACAAACCCTCTTAGTGTTAGAGGAATGTTCTGTACGGCTTGAAGACTTCAGCCCGGTTTTATTACGAGTCATGAGTACATAGTATGTTCATGAATAAAGGAAAATAATGTGGAAGCACCAAGAAAAGTGTGGTATAAAGCCAGATGGGCGCGTCGGCAGTCCGGAAAACTCTGCCCCCAACCTGGACCTGTTATATTCGTAGGTGGAAGTCACCTATTTGGCCAAGTTTCGACTTTACTTATCTCTAACTTGGATCCCCGGTATTTGGCTGACATTGACTTTCCTTACCCCGCCGTCGTAGATAAACCTAACCTAACTAACTATTTTTTATACCTACCTGGCCACTGGGTCCACAGAATAAACAGCCACCCCAGTGTTGGCTCTGAACTTGACTCCCAACTTCCGCTTTTGCAGCAAACTTGCCAACGGAAACTTTGGCTATAGCCACGTTTATCCGCCCGGGCTTCCCACTTATTTCCCCCTCTCTATCCAATATTATACTACCCCTTTCGTTATTTGTCTGTGATGTTTAGTCAAATTTGGCGCCCCGAACTCCGACGTCTATATACAAATAGGAACCTCGAGGTTGTTGTTGTGACAACATGCCTATCTCCAAAGGAGATATTCAGCACGGCTGGCCAACTAATATATCTTCTTTGTCTAATACTACACCCCTGGTGTCTGCGGTTCTTTGGAATCGATTCTTATCAAGGTTCTAGCATTCCGCGGATCACTGTCCGCCCTCAAACCCGGAGGAAAAGTATACCGTTCAACCGTTCAAGGGATCAACCCCGCTCTACCACCCCAACTTCTACTAGCCACAGGTTAGCTGTGATACTGCATCGCAGCGTGCTTAAAGAGAAAGAGGGACAGCGAACACCCTGTGAGTCTTGGTGTGTGTGTGTTGGTTTTCTCATTATCTGAAGAGATTCCGTAACTAGACAAGAACAACTGCCCACCGGGCATTGCACTACGATGTCCTCAAAAATGAGTTCATTTAGCATGGATGAATCTATTGGGATACTAATAGCTTCGGAAATGGGCACACTAAACTTCCTTACAATCTTTCTCGTATATCCAGAGGGAATACTTGGTCAAGGGAGGTGGGCATCTGATGGTTGTGGTTAGGTTGCTTGCATGCAAAGGGGTTCATATGGTTGAGTAATAAACGGTTGAAGAAGGCATGGCGGGATGCAACACTCGAAAGATTCATGGTTGGGCTGTGCGGAAGAAGCGGTGCCAGCAACGAAATTGGCTGCGGTAGTCGCCATAAGAGCGGATTCCTGAGTTGGGTCCCAGATTTCTGGAGTTGCTTTTGCGGTAAGCCAGTCGCAATGAGAGGGATTTTTTGGAAGTTTTGCTCTTGGAATATATACCACAATTATTTATGTAGGCATTGTTTGTAATTATCAATATCATGTCTTACTGGCTCTTCTTTAGGATATCCAGGAAAGTAATTTTCATTAACAGTGCGCCGCCTGATTGTAAAACTTTGCTTGCTTTTTTGTTACAGTACAGCTATAGATTTTTATTTACAATGATTCTTGTCGAGATAACATTTCGGGCCTTTTTCCAATTTTTTTGTTTGGAATGTAGTTAACAACGTATAATTTGTCTAAAATGGTTTGGTATTGCTTAGTCTGCCATATTTGCAGGGAGTACTTCATGCGGCTCCTTGACTATGAGAATACCCTTCAGAACGACATCATGTATATAAACAGTTTTTAGGGATTCTGGACAGAATTCGGCCGTCAGTTTTGCTTGAGAAAGCATAGGTCAAACGCTTTCTATAAGTGCTCCATTGAGAAGTTTGAACATTCCATTGGATTTTGGATTATACGGGGCGGTAAATTTCCATATTATTCCATAGTCATCAAGGAAATTGGATGACTTCTTTTATGTACTCTCTGCGGGTATCAGTATTGATATTCTGGGTAACGGGAAAATATTTGGTTGTTTTACCCTTGGAATATATGTTCGATTTATCCTGAAGATTTGTAGACAACAGCAATCGAATCAACAAGTTACTCCGACACAGTAATGGAGAAGGAGCTAAGCTCATTAAAATGAAAACTTCAAGATAAGTAGCTTGTGTTGAGTTTCAAGTTGTTTATAATATTCATAAAGGTGTTAAAGTCTTCTTTCTTTTTCCTCAGATTGTACCCTCAGATACAATTAGGTACATAGTCGATGCCGATGATAGAATGTATGCAGCTAACACACTGTGGATTATGGAGATGTCGAAAAGTATCATAGAGGGTTATATCTTTAGCCAAATCAGAATCACTTCGAAGTTTCTTTTTGTGAATGATTCTGATTTGTTTCAATAAAGTAGTACTTTAGCGCCAAAATTATACACATGCCAAGTTACGCAGTTACTTGCAGTAATGGATGCCTGCATTGTTATTATAGAAAAATACTTCGAACCTATACAGTTGTCTTCAACAGAATTATCTGTCCAAGACAACTGTAACTCAATACCACTCAGCCATTTAATTTCCTCTTTCCAAATTAATCAACCCTAATTATGGCCACCGCAACCTCCAATCAAGCTGCAAGAGCTCTTCTTCTAATTTCCGATGCTACAGTTGAAAGGAAATCTGAACTTCAGGATTATCCTTCCTCTTCTGAGGACGAGGATTTGTGTTATGAAGACTCGGGTAGTGACGCCCCCATATGTTCCAATTCTACAAAAACGGTGGCTATCAGTCAATTGTTCAAATGAACAAATTCGACCAAGCTCAGTACATGACTATTTGACAAAGTTTCCAGAAGGACATAAAGGAACACTACAACAGCGGTCGGGGTTACAAGTGTGCTCAAACGCCTGAAGGTGTTTTATTCATGACACTAGCTGCTCCAAAGCATGGTAGGCAGTGTGTAATGTCCGACTACTTACTGCAAGCACATTCCTTTTGTTGTTTAATCTTATATATATACTCATGTGAGGACAATGAGGAGTCCTAGGATGAAAATCAAGATGGCAGAATGTCATTTTCTTTGGATGAGACGAGTGTACATGGTAACGCCACAGGAACCAATCATGATCTTAATATTTCCCATTCGCCTGCTCAAATTACAAACTTGTCGCCTGGTGTAGGCTTTATATCAGAGTAAAACCTAATATTCACAGAGAAACGGCTAAAATTGACTTTCGCAGTTGTTTTTTATCGATGAAAACCTGAAACTAGTTTCAGCGGTCGTTGTTACGACTAAGTCATTAAAATATCAGAGCACAGCTGTTTTTCAACGACTCAGCACTATTACCGGGACTCAGGAACACGGAAAGTTGTAGTATTCGAAAGTTCCGAGGTTCATGTATTCCGTGGCGCTAATCTTCGTAGCCGAAGTGAACACGAAGATCTCAGTGCCCAAATTATCCTGCCCTACTACGATGATGCTTTTCGTTAGGCAAAAAGATGCCATCAACTGAACGATTGAGTCGGCTTTAGAGTATCGATGCACATCGTTCACACTCAGGAAGAGATCTGGAGATGGGTTTTACTCCGGATTTTCCTGTCGTAGACACTAATGCTGGTATTTTCTGTACAAAGACGTCTAATAACGTCTCAGATGAATTGGCCGCCTTTTGGACTGAGTATAGAGAATATACTATCATATTGGATTATGATACTCACCGCAATCTTGTTTATCGAGATTTTCTCGTGATATATCATGAATTGAGGGTCTCCAAACGAGTTCACGGTCCTCCATTACATACGAAACATATCCTTTGTGCGAAATATCCTCAAGAAATGGATGGTGGCATTGTCTCAGCATCCAAACACTGCCTGCTTGCCCGGTGGTGTTGCTTTTGATTCTTTATTTTAATATATAAGTACTTTTTCTCTGTGAATACGGCGAAGTTTTTGTTTCAGGAAAGAGATATTGGCTGGCCATCGTCGAGATTAAGACGATGGTTGCCGCCAACACACTTGGAACTGCTCTAAATCCATGACCGTCTAACGCAGTCTTTCGAGAGCGTAAGATTGACACCTGCTGTTAAAATATCTTATCAAGCACCATTCTCATGTGATATCCTAACCGGAAGTCCCGGGTGCCTCTTTGGTAATGCAAATAATTGCTTTGGAGACGGCCTGACTCTCTACCGCCCTTAATTAGCCTATTTATTCACAAGGGCAACTTGATACTGAAGTAATTCAAAACATTACCTCTGCAGTCGTTTTATAGCACACAACCCTGTCCTCTCCACTCTTAAACTCTCCAAACACTAGTATCGAGTGTTCATAAAGTCCTAGTGGACTTTTTGGAGCAAATTAAACAAAAAAGTCATCAGCACTGCTCCACTCCGCCCATCGAAGTTCTTTAAATATGCCACAGAGTAACTTTTACTCAATCATAAAATGTAGAGTATATTTTGCGACGCAGTAGCTTACCGTTTTTTGCAGCTCAAGTTCCCACCTCAGAGAGGAATAAAAGGTGTTGTCTCAGGTCTTCAAGAGCATTGTAAGTAAATTGTTCTTTACTTAGGGAATCCATAGAAGGAGAGATTTCCTAGAGTCGGGGCAAAGAGTAAAGTCTCTAGACACATACCAGCATGCTCCAAATAAATTAAATTCCTCAGCGAAATTCTTATTGGACATATCTTTTGAGCATTTTCCATACGCCGATAATATTCTTCATGACAATTGGGATCAAAGGGGGAAAGAGTCTGTTGTTGCCGGCGATAAAGTCAGGAAGCTCGTTGCGACCATAGCGATACCCTCCTCTCCCTCGTCTTTATTTATATCTAAGGCGCCTTGAGAGATAAGAGCCAGAGTTTCTTTCGACGCTTCACTTCAATCGCTGATTCCCGTCATATTTCCTCCCGTCAGCAGGAACTTCGCGACCTCGTTACCCGCTTTGCGTTTAGTGTTCACGTGATGCAGGGGCGACAGGTTGCCACCAGCCGCCAGCCTACTTAGCTTATCTTTGAAAAATCTTCGCACAATTTTGTTCCTTAGAACTCGTAAAGATTTACCACCACCAATGAATTAATTGATCTCATGCATTGATGACCAGAAATGGCTATTAGGGATAAGCACGGTATATTTATTATTACCATACCAGTTCTTTTCGCAATTTCCTGTTTCTTCCATCTCGAAATCTATCCTCGACCTCTCCATCTTCAAACCAATCGTCCTACCTTTTCATTTCAAAAAAAGAAATCCTACAGTCCATTTACTTTTGAATCTAAATTCACTGTGCGACTCTATTTTCTCTTCTAGTTTTAAATTATTGATACTCTTTTTTCGAAAATAATTCTTTAGACTCTTGATCTGCTTCGTCCTCCAAAATCAGTTCCGATATTTCAGCGATAATGTTTTTTGTTATTTCCATGTATACATTCAAGTTCAAACCCTTGACATTGTCTCGCGTTTTTTATTTTTCGTAAGGGCGTGAATGTTTTCGAAGACATTACCCAATTTAGAGTTCAATGGAAACGCAGTTGAAGCAACACCCCTCCCACCAACCAACTACTACATCGGCTCACCCACTTTGTCCTAAACATGAACAACCTCAGCCCGTCCCTCACCATCGCTAAGTGAGCCAGAGCCCACCGTACCATCAACGGAATAGCTTTGATGGCAAATGCTTTAACTGAATACGAGGACCTCTGCAGAAATATAGATCGAAAACGCTTTCGGGAGTGGGTCCGCCTCAATTTTTCGAGAAGACAGAGAAGGAAGAAAGGGAAGAAGAGTAAGTGAGGCCGAGGAGGCTGAAGCGGACGTGGAGGTATCGAAAGACGAGGGGGATTGGGTCGATCCTTGGGTGCCAATGTTGTTCAACTGTGGGAGAGTTACTGTAGAAAAAGAAGGAGATAAAAAGGGTGCAATCGTAATCTTGGACCCCTCTGTGGCAGATTGAGCGGAGTTTGAGGGTCTTCAGGAGGAATTGAGGGACCTCGATATGTTTGAAGAGGGCATCCATCACTCTGGGCCATTCAGTAGAATTCATAGGGATTGCATTGGGGATATGGATACTTTAGAGGAATTTTGGCTCCGATCTCGAGGATGAAGATCTCGAGGAGGAGATCTAGATATTTATCCCGATAGTATCTACTGTTAGTCTTTCTTGTCTACGAGATTCCCTTTCATACATTGTATAGTATTTAGTTTGTTTGTTTGAAATTATAGAGTTACCCAAAAAAGTCTATATGAGCTGAATAAAGTTCTTCCTCTAGGAGAGCGCAAGCAATTTGGAAGAGAACCTCAAGTCCACAACCACACTTCGGTAGCACTCTTCTAGTTTGCAATACCTTCGTCTTTGGATAATTGATTCTGAGAAAATCATGCTCTGGTAATTCATCCGAATGAATATTGAAGCTCTTTTGAACATAGTTCATACTTTCTGTATTCCCTAGAGAGAAGGAGGAGAGACGTTGGACTACTTGAAAGCATGTGAGGAATTTAATATGAAGAAAATTCACCATGCAACTTGGGGTGATTGATAGCAATCGCGGTCCTTTGTTGCGCCAGCGAGCTGAGAACAAGGAATCGGTGGCGTTTGGAACCCAGAGTAGTACTTTTCCGGAGGCAATGTATTCAGAAATTCGATTTAGCCCGGCCTCCGTCTCTGGGCCAACTGAGCCGTAGATATCGAAGAAGATTAGATGGAAATCCATACGGAGCTCGTTACACAAACTGTTGTAGCGGCCTTCTTTGCCGGCCTTACCTTGGGAAAGAATGGCGGTGGGGCCATTGGCGGCGGAGCGGTGGTAGGGGTTGGAGTGAGGACTGTTGACCGTCGCGGCGAAACCCTGGGAGCATGGAGCGAATAAGGGGTCATTAATGACGAGGTCTCGGCAGGGACGGATCGACAGAGAGAGATGGGCGTCCACCAGGAATTCCTATTCCTGGACAGGACGGAGAGCAATCGCGAGCGTAGTGAGCTCGAGGAAAAGGCGATCACGAAGTATGTCGTAACAGCGAACAGAGCCGTCCGCACAGGGACAGACGGTGGCATGGTGGTCAAGTACGTCAAGGATGAGGAGCACCCGACGGTGGGACGTGAGGCAGAAACAGCATTGTTCGGCGCCAGAGAATATTGGGCAGCTGAGGTGAAAGTAAGCAGTAGTGCGCCCGGTCTCGGGTAGCTGCGGGTTCCTAAGTAACTCTCAGGGTGGGCGGAGATTGGGCCGGTGAGGCTTGGGGATGAAATGGACGTCAGGCGCTTCAGAAGTTGACGGCGGTCAAAAGGAACATTCGTGGGAGGTATCAACGATGCTTCGATGATGCCCATTACGGCGTTAGAGGCCAGGTTTTGATAATCATGATGGACCAGGTGGCGACAGGAAGGCGGGAGGCCAAGTGGAGCAGGAATCTAAAGGCGATGTGGGAGACCGTTGGAGTCGGAAGCATGCTGCAATTGGTCACGGATGAGGTCCTCTGTGGGAAAGCGCGTGGAAGGGAGGAGACCTTGAATCAGTGGAAGGCTAGAGAGAACAGAAGAGACGTAGCAAACGTCGCTAAGAAGCGATGTGGAAGTGAGCCCAAGGCCGCCCATGCAGAGAGATAATTGGGCGAGCTTCCAGCAACGGGATGTAATGGCATCATGCAAATCCTCAAAGAACCTTCGCAGTACGGAGTCAAACGAGTCGGCTCTAGAAAGAGTAATATGCGGCAGGGTACATCGGAGTACGTAGAGCAGGCGGCAGGCTCCGGTATAGTACCGAAAGATGTGGTAAGCAAGTTAGGGGTCGCGGAAGGCGGAGAGCCGTTCCCAGAGAATATATACGGAGGAGTTGCGGGACTGAACAGCAGCTTGGCAACTAGCAATATCACCAATTGGCGCGCCGACCACAGTAGTAGAAGGGTGAGTGTGTACAGGAAAGGGGAGGGACGAGGCGAAAGACTGGTGCAGGGGGCGAGAGAGATGCCACCACACTGAGGTCTTGGTAAAATTCACTGGAAAACCGAGAGGAAGACCCCGATCGTAAATGAACATGAGGACAGTATAGAAAAAGCACTTCGACCATTACGCCACATGCGCTGGCATGTCAAGTGGTGCACTGAGTGAACACACAGCCCATTTCAACAGACAGCAGGGGCCGCAGAGCTCGACACGACGAGGTTGCCATCGTCAGCGTAGTAGGCATTGAGATGGTTGTTCGGAAAACGCCGATGGAGGTCCGGGATAAGCGGGTGCGGGACGCGGCAAAAAGGCAACATTGACCAGGTTGTCTGGAAAACTTTAGGATAGATCGAATATGTCTTCCAAGAGTAAAAACACCCAAACCTTTCCCCCACATTGACAAGGGGTCTCCTTGTTGTATACCCGTGTCACTGCGCATGAAAAAGTCTCTGAAGAGGAGGGGCAGAGGGACCCCATAGACGAAATTGATGAAGCGAGCAATCTCCGGGACTTAGGTGACGATGTGTTCCGAAGTTAGTGGCGTCCAACGCTGCTGGATGCGTTAGTGGCCTCGATCCCTATGCCGACTACCGATTATTTAATGCACGTTGGAACGCTGGTGAAACTACAGTATCTTTCAATCATTAAAACACCCTAAGGTTTCCCCTGTAATTAGCATATTGGCTAAAACCCACAGGGTGGCTGGCTGTCAAGGTGGAAAATGTGGGTGATTTAATAATTGAAAGATATGGTCGGTTGTCAAGGCAATCTAAAATTTTACTTTTTGCTCTTGCAGTTTTTTTGCAATTGCGCAGTTAAACTTTTGCAAAAGCAGCAATGAAAATACTGCTCTTGACCTTTTGCTGATCTTCACACCAAAACCTTTCCAATAAAGCTAACCAACGGGACGTTTCCAGTGACAGTTGTACTAGTCCACCAGGTCAGTTCGTCGTACCCCGTTGACGTGAATATATTACTCCTTTCTCTTTTCTTGATTCAGTTTGGTTCTAAAGTTTACTTTTTCTCCAATCACGCTCCAGTCGAGAAAATGAGAGCATGGCCACAGTGCATATATCTTGACTACCTGTCAATTCATGCCACGACTTTCTACAATCTACGTACCGTACACGATAGACCATAACATCCAGCGAAGCAATAACTTGAATAAGTCGAGCGGTTGACTCTCGACAACAACAAATGCTATGCAGTTAAATTCACATTTACAATTCACCGATATCTATCATTAAAATTCAGACGAATATGTTGAAAGCAAATCGCACTTCAAAGGCCAGAATACGTGCCAGATAGCAGATAGCGGCACAATTTTATCTAAATGTTACTAGGAAATCAATTCAAAAGTCTGGCAAGGGAGAGGGGGAAAATCAGACTCGTAACGATGTGGGGAGCTGCTAACCGTACAGCCTAAGCTTGCGGTTCACCCATGATGATGTCATCAATAACGCAAACGTCACCCATTGGCCTACCCGGGCGGTAAGTATTCCTAAACCGTGTCACGGAGACTGTTCCGAGCCTTATGACGACCCTCCAGATCACCGGCAACTTTGTGCGGAACATGTTACGCTTACGCACTATAATGCCAGCGAAGCTGAGCCCACGGGAGCTTGGCGGTACAACAAGTCTCCAAATTCGGCATCCACTTCTGTCGAAAAAGTCCATGTAAGTCTCACCCGGTAGATCCACATCAGTGAATATGGCTCCCAATCCGACGGTGTTCGCCCTTCTGCGGGTGGCAGGGATCCTAAAAACAATGGACACTCGATTGTTATTCACAGGAGTGAAAAGACGCGGGGCACTAAATGTTCGGAATCGCCTGCTCTGAGAACGTGGGAGAATCGAACTGAACCGGTCATCCATGGGTGGTTCTGGGTCTGGATTGCTTACTGCGAAACGCCTTCCCCCAGCCTGAAACGTGAATCCTCGGGCACAGTCCTGTCAAAAAAGTCGAAGGGCATATCAAAAGGCAAAATATTTCCGGGCGCATCCCAATTGATCTGCAAAGGGTAAAGGAGCACCTCGCGGTTAGATCCCGACTGCGATATTGAAAGGAAAGATTAAATTCGAATAAGGAATGAACAAATCAAGCACTTACCGAGCGTTGGCCATCTGGAAGAGGTCCCATGGAGTTGCCGTTATCTACCCCCCCAAGAGCTGTACGATACCTGTTCACAATCCGAGTAAGGCCTTGAGCTCCACGGGATGTACCCGTGAAAACCTGGACCCTGTAATCCGGGTTGCATTGGGCGTAGGCAAGAGCGAAGCTGGCCAGAAACACGAACAAGGCGCGGAAGTTCATCTTGTTGCTTTGATTCTTTCTCACTGGAAGTACTTTGGATCTTTCGCACTGGAGGGCTGGACTGTAGAATGAGAGTGTGGTTGGGGAGGAAATGGGAATCGCAACAGAAGTTTTGGGTTAAATACTGTTGCTTGATCCAGCAGGAAGAGTGCGGTGCGGGTTTAGTGGGCGGTAGGACGTATGGGAGAATTTGAAATTTACCTAGGATATCTGGTGGCGAATATGGGTACAGCGGCATCGCTCATCGATTTGCAGCGTATGGTTAGCAAGAGATTCAGTTCAAACCAGAGCATAATTGATTGGTATGGATGAGATGCATCCTGTGTCAGCACTTCCTAGATTGTCTCTGATGGGCTCCAGCGACTCATATCGATCTCAGAGTGTTCTAGGATCCATGAATCTTGCGTGTAAAAAATATCACTAATGACATGTCTATTATGGCGTAAACTACCTCGGGGGATGTAGCAGACTACATACATAGTACTCCTAAAGTTTGAAGGGCGGGCCTTCAGAATTTTTTTACTCGCACAGCAAATGACAGTAATGCACAGCAGATGTCATTCAGTAATACGAACTAGGATACAACACATAGCTCCCAATTCTCTCTGTCATAGAGTTTAATGTTAGACGACACCTTTTTGCAGTCCGTAATACATGGGTTCATCATAAGGTAGTATACAACTATTCGGGCAAAAGAAACAGACCATTTTTGAAAACAGTGAACTACTGTATCTAGCTGCCTCCTCCGCTTAACCTGGAGATGGCGATCACGTGATTCAATAAGTGAAATTGTAGGCATCTATTGTCAAGTTGTTCCACAACATTGAGGTTTTTGGCGTGTTTGAATAGTAATCCCGAAAATTAAGAGCGAATGTGAATCTATTTGACGAGGGCTGTTTCTGTGCAGATTCGGCAACTGTGCGAAATCTGTCCCTGAATGAATAGCGTTGTTCGTAGAGGACTCCATAATTATTCTGAATTGTACAGCGATGCAAATATTTTCAAACTGCCACTCAAACACAAATTCTATTGAGGTGGATATACTGTACTGTAAAAATGGCACCGAGTAATTGAAATGAAACCCTAGGAATTTGCTATCTTGAGCTAAAAATGTTGACTGCAACGACCAATCTGAATCTTATCGTTCTTTCATCACTCAACCGTGGAGTTATTATTTCATTCTGAGCACGTGGGCTTCAGCTTCCATTTTGAGACAAGAAGTAGTTAACCCTAAGTTTTGAGTCTTCATACGCTGGAACAAAGGGCAGCCAGATTTCTGTTGCAATAAATGAACCCCCTGTGTTCCCCCTCAAGTGGACGACAGATTCGAATGAACCATTCTTTTCGAATTGGCAGCGAAATACAGGTGTTTTATGGTAACTTTGCAACAAGAGACATCAGCTGTAAGAATTAAATGCTAACTAGACGTATAGTGATCTAGTAGAACCTAAAGAAATATTCCCCATTAGAACCCCAAAATTGGATGCAACTCATGTTAATGGCTGTAAATAATTTTGCACATCACCGTCTCCATTAAAATTTGCATGCTGTCTAGGACCATTGCTTTGCGAAAAGGAGACGCTCTGAGAGTCAGAAGTGAGGACATGTCTATGTGCTTCATTTTACTGGAGTTTTCGAGCACCAGGTTCTAAACTTTTCCCTGTCAACGCTAGACTGCTTCACAGTCCACATAACAGCCCCGTGGTTACCACTTTGGCCCGCAGAGATGCACTTGAGGAAGATTTTTGTGCTCGTATTCTTGGCTCTTTATTTAGATGTATGAAGTCTGTAAGCCACGATAAATCACTATTTGAACTCCCAATGACAGTTTTGGATCTCGAAATATAGATTTCTTTCAACACGTCTCTCATCAAAATAACTAAATGGTCCTCTTGAACGAATTGATAGAATTTATCCAGTTCCACTTAAAGTACAGTACTGTACAGTATGTCCAGTCGTAGATTATTTGGTCTGAAACCATAGATGACGTCAGACGAGCATGTGCAATTGCCTTTTTCGTGACCGCTTTGGAGACCAGCACCAGATCAAACAAGAATTCTCGACGTGTTAAACAGCGCGAAAGGGTTCTGTCCCGTGCGATTAGATGACGGCCATACTCTATATGGGACACAGTTAAGGAGGCCCGTTTGGATTCCTTGGATGAGCCCTCCTTTAATCTGCCGAGGTTATTTTAACTTCAACGAATTTCAGAAACGAGGGGTTCTGCATACGGCCATTTTTCCAGTTCGCAAGCTCCTGTAGAACTCTCACGAGGAATGTTGTAAGGACACGATTGGTGGATCTTTATGGCTGCACAGTGCAATGCCGCAAATCATTTCCCGGAGCTAGAGAGTTGGTGTTGTGATGAATTGAGTACTGGAACGGTAAAGCCCCTAGCACGATACTTTGCGGGAAGAGGGCGCGCTCAAGACTGCTCATATTCAAAAAAGGCTGTTTCGAAAAGATTGAGTTACAACTTTTCGAGCTATTCGCTGAGGTTCAAATGACACTTTTTCTCCTATAGCTTTGTATGGTAAATGGGCGGAGCTTGGGGTCCTTTGAACTTTGCATTCAAACCGTGTTTTGAGATCTACAGTACGAATAACGGAGCATTTCCACTAAGAAAAAAATAAACTGGTAGACAGTTACCGTGATGTCATGAATGAAAACGTTTTATTCTAAGAGGGTACAGGGAACGTTCATTTGCTCTAACTTTCCATCTTCTTCGACAAGAGCATCACCATATGCAAAACTGCTCACCTTTTAGGATATTCCGTGCCACATCCGACCATATCTTTCAAAACTCCACATTGCCCCCATCTACAAAAGGTCCGTCAGTACACGAAAAAATTTCTCTAGCATCGGTGCTCGGAATGCAAAAGTTGAACAAGTTAAGACAGGTGTAAGCATTTTCTTGTAGTATTACGCTATGGAAAGACCGAAGCAGCTTCCATTGCCTCTTCTTTTCACCCAAGTCTAGCTAAGATGTTCCGCGTGTTGCAACTGGAGCCGTTTTGTGGCACGTTAGAACCACGCTTGTAATGCCTGGCTTCTCCTATATCACTGCGATGTAGTTGGGGCTTGGGACTCGTAATAGTACCAGTATTTTTCCCGATAGTAACCAACAGTACAAAAGGCAAGTGCTTCTGGACCGGAATTTGAGGTCATTGGCGAATTGTAAGTAACTTGGTTCCGTTACAAACAATTGTAAGGTACCGTGCGGACGTGATGGTTTCTTGTGCTTAAAATCTAAAATGTGGGTTAAGTCTTAGGGGATTTATTTATTGAACAGAACGTATGGAACGGGTACTGTTATTCTCTGGGTTGTTATGCTTATCACATCGCGCTTATATTGGTACAGAGTGAGTGAAGGGATACCATTATCAGATATACGCGGTTGGAAGAGGCTGGATATTCAGTGCACAAGTGATGTATAGCGAGATATGTATAAGTCTTAAGATGGACACTTTCCATCACCAGTAACCCCCTAAGATATTCCGGGCCCAACCGACCACATGTTTCAAACATTAAAGCACCCAAACATTCTGATAGGGTAAATCATCGGGAGAAGAGATATTCAGAACCAACTACCCAAAAAGGAGGTGTTGCAAGCGACAAAAGTGCTACCGTGGTATAGTTGAACGAACAAGGAGTGTATATAGAAGAGAGTTGAGAGGGCTACAAGCAAGTATGAAAGGGGCAGGGTCTACCGCTGATGCTCTGTGAGCAGCGTAGGAAAAAGGTTTCTTGGGTCTGAAGTTGACTCTAAACTTCCTACTACTCGGGACTTGACTTGAAGTTGTCTGCCAACTTGCTTGACCTCCACAAGAGGAAGCAGTTTACTCAGCTTATATAGACTTTTTGGGTATCCCTAAAGTCTGCAAGAAACATACTAAGAACCATAAAATGCATCAAATGGAATCGTGTGAACGAGAATGACTAACAGCAGAAACTATTAGGATAAATATCTAGATTCTTTCCTTAATATCTTAGTCATCTATATCAGAGCCGAACAGTTCCCCAAAATATCCATTCCGCCCAGGCAGTCCACATAAATATCCGCGAACGGCTTAGAATTCTCCATTGCCTCCTGCGAAATATTTAAACCACTGAGGACGCCCCCATCCAGTTCCAAAATCGGGAACACCTGGTCCATATTTTCCTGCCCCTTATATAGAGTTTTCAACCCTCACAATCCATAGCACCAATACAGTACCTATATAACCTATTGGCACCGCTACAGTACGGCGCAAAGACCCCCTCTAAAGTTAATTGAGAATAAAACTGTAACTACAGTGACAGCGCAGCCAGCGCAGCATACCAGCGCAGCCAGCGCAGCATACCAGCGCAGCCAGCGCAGCATACCAGCGCAGCCAGCGCAGAGTGCCAGCGCAGCTAGCACAGAATGCCAAATAATATCTACAATTTTCATTATATCACATTCCCCCATTTACGCAGAGCAAATGTCCTGGCTGCAATGATTGGGAGCCCTTTGCGTGGATGTTTCGACTTAGTAGTTGGCACTGGGGATGATTGAACATTAAGAGAGGTAACGCTTAATATTGACCAAGCAGAAGATCATCATGGTTTGTAGGTCTGAGTAGAGATGAGCATGTGTAAAGAATTCAGATACAATAGAGTTGTCCGCAAAGTAAAACGAGATTTCATTCAAAACTCGTTCTAAATTTTCTGTCCGCAAAGTCAGTCACATTTGGACAAAACTCGAAAAATTTTCAGTCGCCTCTTCACTTGGTCATCCACATCTACTTTCTCCATCTCCCAAACGTCTAACATCGCATACTGTGAGATGGATGAGGAAGATTCTGAGCCGCATTCCTCTCTCGCGCTCATAGTAGTGAGCCAAACACTTACATTTTATTCTGCTGCCTCGTCCGCTTGTAACTTCTTCGCATTATTTGTGAGGAGGCTGGCTTAGATGCTGATGATGACTTTTCTGTTAACACCGAATATCCGAAGACGGAGCGACTACAGAGCCTTCTGACCTCCCATGTATCCCTATTTAAGACCATAACTGGCTTTTACCCTGGCGAGTTTGAGTCTCTTGCATCCGTTGTTTGCCCTGCGCTACTCTTAAGAGCACGCTCGACACGAAACGCACGGGTCATGGTTGGACGTCCATCCAAGCTCACACCACAGGATCGTCTGCTATCTACAGTTTTATACCTACGACATAATGACACCATAAGGTATGAATCCTCTTCGTGGAACTGCTCTCGCACATCTCTGCACAATGATACCGCATTTGTTTCTGAAACCATATGCGAGATCTTAGTTTCGGAAATTTCATGGCCTTCCCCGCAACGCCGTGCGGAGCTGCGAAATCGTATTCCGGCTCTCCCAGGGTGTATTGGGCATGTGGATGGGACGCTTTGTAAAATTAAACGCCCGACATGTTCTGATCATCGTTTGTATTTTAATGGGCGGAAGAAGATCTACTGTTTCAACAATGTAGTCATCATTGACCATGACGGCTTTTTTATCTACGTTTCTGGAGGCTACGCCGGCTCCTTCCACGATGCGCATGTTCTGAGAGAGACAGAGCTAGCCTCTAATTGGAAAGAATATTTCGAGGTGAATGCTGAAAGTCCACATCCTCTCGAGTACCATTAGGTGACCTGGATACATGGGTCTGGATCATTTCATAATGAGGAGACTAGATTCTCGTGAGGTCAGTGATATTAACGACCCAATCATTCGGGCCTTTAATAAGATGCACGCTGGTTACCGTGTATCTGTTGAGTAGGGTATAGGGGACTCAAGATGAAGTTCAAAAAGTTTCTGGACACATGTCCTAACCGCCGCTCCACATTTGATCTCCTCTTTCGTACAGCAGCCATTCTAACTAACTTCCTTCATAGACGCCGGCAGAATTTTAGTTCTTCTATTGAGGAGAGTGCCAGCGAGGGAGGATCATGGGGTTTTATCGATTCGTGATGAGATGATGAGGTCAGCTATAGTTTTATAAGAACAAACACCTATTGATAAGTTCTACAGATTTGTGAAAGCAGACATCCGTTCTTTAAACTGTTCTTCTGTTATGACCATGTTATCCCGGAGCTTTATCAGCCTGTTTATCTTGCGATCTATCTCTGCGCTGTTGTGTGCTTCCAGCTGAGCATTAAGGTTCGCTCGCTGTCTATCTCGCAGGGCTTTTTTGTCCTCCAAGTCATTCTTGATAACAGTATTTTGTTGCTCAAGAGCCGCTACTAGGTCCGTAGTACCGCTGGAAATGGTTTTCGTCATGTCCGAAATGGCGGTCACCGCACCCTCTAACAACTCCTTCTTGGTCTTGAACTTCACCTCTACCCCACTTTCTTCTGATCCAACGTTATTGCTGCCAGTGTTACTGCTCGAACCGGATACTAAATGCTCCCGGAAGCTGCTCATTTTCTTCTTGTTATAGGTATCCGATTCTTTGAGGCGCCGCAACATGTCGACATCCTGCACTGTGGCCTTATTTAAACCACACTCTGCCAAGTCAGAGACCCCAGTTCCTATCTCTCTGAGCGCTGATCGAAGGGAATCCTGAAGAACTCGCTCTGCTGGCAGCTTAGCCTTCTCCCCGCTATTACCCGTAGCCTTGCACTTTGCATCATGATCCTTTAAATAGTCTTGATAAACGAGTTTCCAGACCAGCCCTGGCACCTTTTGAACTACCCGCTTCCGCCCACGGCAGTATTCCGCAAAGTGTCGATTGTAACTTGCGGTCAAAACCACAAGAGCGTCGGCACTAACAGCACTCAGTCGCGATTTTTTCGCATAAGGCCCTTCTAGGCCCTCATTCGCGGCACGCCTCCTAACATGAGGTGCAGATGGGCACGGAGATACCAGTTCGGTTTCGGGGGGCACATTGCTGTCGTTCAGGGGTACATCGTCAAGAGGCACAGGGACAGTGGTAGTTTCCAGCACGGCTGCAATACCGTCTTGGTATCTATCGGTGGCATCCATTTGACGGACTGCTCGGTCACCTCGCTCAGGGTTCATCGTAAGGAAAGCTTGACTGTAGGCAGTGACGGATAAAAGAGGACCGAAAGGCGGGTTTTGGGAAGGTTTCAGAGTGGGAGTGTTGTTGGGAAGATTAAAGTGCTTTCGGAAGCTCTTTGTGATCGATAGAGGAGGATGGTTGGGGTCGGTTGGGGGGTTTGAGAGCAGGGGTGTTTTTGAGTGTGATTTAGGGCTGCTTTTTGTGTAAGTCATCGGAGCCCAATGTGAGTCGAGAAAACTCGGAAATTTTTTTTCGAGTTTTGGAGGCCTGTGAGTTTGCCCAAACTCTTTCGAAATTCAGTCAAGATTAAAATCCCGTTTTGATTATTTTCGGGAAAAACTCGCAATTTACGTACTTTGCGGACAACTCTAATATTTAGAGATTTATTTACCAAGGAAGGAATTCGGGCTGGAATCCAATGTTACACAACGGCTTTCTCACAAATTTCCTTAGTTCTCAGTCTTCCGAGCCCCCAAAGTAAACACAGCAACTATTTCCACAATTTCCAGTAGGAGTAGAGGTGAAGGTGGATTTGGTGATTTCGAGATGGGTGCCAAAATGTGGGCTCTCCCGAAGAGTTCCCACTATCACAGAAACTGTCACTAGAAAAGCCGACATGCAGTAAGGCCTTGGATTGAGGACGCACATCAAGACCAAAGACTTCTCCGTGTGGTTCCAGTACTTTTGCCAAACCTCTTTATTCACCCCAGGTACCCCTTGCCCAAAAGCAGGGTGTCCTGAAATGCTGGATATATACGGGGACCACTTGCTACATTGTAGCTTTGGCTGCGAGCGGAATACTCGCCACAACAACCAGTTGAATTTACTGGGGAACGATCTCGCAAGGGCCGCCCGACGTCCTTCCACTGAACCTCGTTTACACTACCAAAACAGGACAAGACCGGATATCAGAGCGATGGGAGCCGTCGGTGGCACGGATTGTTTCGACGTAACCTTTTTCGACCCGCTCGCTCCGTCCCACGCAAGAGCCAGGGCTTTCAACCCAGTCACAAGCCTCAACGCAGCCCACATAGAGAAGCAGCGGAAATACCAAGGATTCCTTGCTGAACTGCCTGGGCGAAACAGGCTGGTTCCTCTTCCCATCTCAACGCTTGGAGGATGGCATCCGGCGGCGTTCTTCGTCGCCAAGGAACTCGCGAGAACCGTTGCAACTCGCGCAATGGAACGGTTTTCGAAGGTTAGATGCATTCTTTTACAGCGGCACTCCGCATTGACAGTAACCTCCAATGCCGCTTGTTTGCTGGCTGGCCTCCCTTTTACCTGTTGTAGACGCGAGCTAAATACACAGTTAAAGAACAGCGGTAGCCGCGCCTGATCACACGCAGAGAGGGGTAGTCAGGAAGGAAGGCAAGGTCAATGGGAACAAGTCCCCGAGATGGTTATTTTCGTTATCCCACACTCGGTAGCGTAGAGTTTAATGGATCCGCATTAAATACCCCAGAAATCACCCGCGTCAGTACCCGGCAAATGCCAGCGGACGCCGGTGACCAACATTAAAATTCTGGATAAAATGGGCGCACTGAGCGGCAACCCATCACACCCAACACATGAACCATTCACACACCCCCATTGCCGCCATCATAAATGGGCCAAATTTAAAATCAACACCGTTTGAATTCAACAGGAAGTCCAACGTCGCACCCGGGCATTCATAGCTCGGCACTCTCTCGCGCAGCGAAAATATTCTAGAGACCCCATACCTCTATATGAACAGCAGATGAATGTCTAGGGACGATGAAAATCACCATCTTGCCAGTGACGTCCGTCAGAGCTTAGTACACTGTCAACTCGCCTCTGTGGAGCCAAAACAAGATGCCTTCGGGCCTGGTACCCCTTGCGATGGACATAAAACGCTCGAAAAGACCAACGACACGGCGCATATACGTGAAGGTAGGGAAGCAATGAGACAATGCATTCGGCAACTCATTACGGTAAAGACATATTGGTGGAGCATTCTCGCGGCAGAGAGATGATGGCTACGACAAGTTCTCGCAGAACGTTGGATTGAAGAGGGGAGTGGCCGAGTCACTCATCAAGTGGCTCGAAGACCGCACTGGAAAGACGTTAACGAACGAAGATATTGTCCGTCTTGGCTTCCTTGATGACCAAGATGCTGTCCAACAACACTGTGAGATTGACGAGAAGCAGTATCAAATTAAGCGCATTGTATATGCATCCGGCGAACGACATGGCTGGGAGCGTGGAAGATTCTACGCATCCGAAAGAGAGAAAGGTGTCGCGAGTTCGTTCTGGATGATGCAGTTTCACTCGATGGACCTGTCGAGGTTGCGAATCACTGAGTTGAATGAGAGGTGTCCCGGTAGTCCCATTAACTCGGACATAGAAGACAATGCAGGTGGCTCGACGGTGGCACTACACATCGACAAAGAGACGAGAGTGAACATTCTCGATAAACTCGAAGCATGGCTGATAAACCACCCTGATACTTTCTGTCACATGACTGGACCTGGAAATCGCGGTCCGTCGAGGAAGACTAAGAGTCTGGTGTAGCCAATGAGCCGGTGTACTGCCGAAGTGAAAGCGGCGAGTGCGTGCGTGCGACAATCATCAACCTCATTAACATCAAGGAGGGTACAGCGACGGCAAAGGGGCTTCTCGGAAAGGTCCTGTCGACGACAGATGTCTTGGGACATCCGCCAGATGGCTTGAACATAACCTGGGAACTTATCGCTTGCAGAAAATCGAACTTCACTACGAACCGTCAGCGTGGTTCAAGAACAGAGCGTGGGGACTATTCATAGTGCAACTGGTTGGAATCGACAAACACGATGAAGACATAGAGCACGCTGTCGGAATCGATTGTTCCCGAAACTTGGTGCTCGACCCTGTGGAATCTCACGCCTTGAAACTTGAGGCTAAAACGCTTAAGGCCTGCGTTGGAGATGGGTTCCGCTTTACGAAAGTGAAGGAGATTCGCGAACTTGTGGAACAACCACACGGCAGACGATCTAGAAAGCGAGACAGAAAGCGTAATCAGAGCAGTCGTAGTGTGCAAAGTGAGCGAAGGAGTTTAGTAAACTCGACGCGGAGCGGATTGCCTCGAAGTAAACGTGCTTGAATAAGTACTCAGTTATCCGACGAGCACCTCTTCGTTCCTTCAAACATTTCGTGATCAATCATTCCGACTTCATAATATCATTGAGCATCTTGTACATAGCGAGATTTCGCTTCGTCAAAGCGTCTGCGGGATTGAGCTTGCCAGAAATCCACTGCAAAGCCGCGATCTCTTTGCTCTCGAAGGAGTCCCGGATTCTCGCGACTGTTGGACGAAGGCGATAATCTGCACCCTCGTGCAAGGTAGTCGGAGTAGAGTACAGCCCGAATGAATCCACTGTTAAAACGAACGGAAGTTTGATGGGAGATCCATAAACAGATTGAAGACGATCAGCGAAGAGTGATCCTCGATCTGAAGCGGTAGCAGCGGCGAGGATTTCAGCGCCGATTGATGAAAATGAAACGCGGGGCTGTTTCTTACTCACCCAATCAATCACATGATACAGCATGGGCACTCCACCCCCCCAGGCATGAGTATCCCCGAAAGAATGCCGGTTTGGCCATAAGCGCATGATCCTTGACTTGCATCTGAAAATCCAAGGTAAACTGGAGATTGTAGGGTAGAATTAGGGCATGGTAACAAAGAACAGGGTCCAAAGCCTTAACTTCGCGAAGGACGTTGTTAGCCTTGACAAGGTCGGAGACTTTCATATTCCCGACGGACTGCTGAAGGTACTCGCGGCGAAAGCTGCCTGCGGTAATACTCCATGTCCAAGGAAGTTCAAAGAACCGCCAAGCTAAGAAAGACTGTGACTTCTTGACGGGTGCAGTCGCTATTAAACTGCTTTCGTCGGGCGCGGTCCAAGTCTAGAGGCATGACCTTATCCAGATATTCTTTCATGTTGATAATAACAGAGAAGTCCTCGACCTGGTGGATACACATCCTGTTGAAGATATGATCGCGTCCCGTGACGAATCGCCCAACTTTAAAGCGGTTGGAGATATTCTTGAAGAATTCCGTGATGTTCTCGTCGTTACCAACGATGAGCAAGTCATCCACAACCTTAGCAATGGCAAGCAGTATGCGTCCATCATCGCGACGCTTACTGAATAACTGCGGGAGTCAGGAATCTCATGAATTCCAATATCTTTAAACCACTCTCGATGACAAACTGCCACAAACGACCAGATTCAAGAAGGCCGTAGGCGGGCTTGAGTAGTTTCCAAACGACTCTGGTACTTGATGCCCATACTTTCGGTGGTCGCATGAACACATCCCTCTGAAGAAGACCGGACTGAAGGTATGCCTTCTTGACGTCTAGGGTGGCGATGTTCATGCTTAGCATGGCAGCAATTGATAAAACGATGCGAATGATTACCATTTGTGCAGTGGCAGAGTCCTTGCGTACGGTATGTCGGTCTTTATCGCGGTTTCCATGAGGCACGAGACGGCACTTCAACCTCAGTTTATCTTCCACACCGTCATGCTTGATTTGGAAGAAATGGTGTGACGATATGAGGTTCGCGTTCGACAACAACGCGCGGGTGTCGATTTCGTCGTAAGCGTCTTTTTAATTGTCCTTTTCGGAGTTGATGGCCTTCTCATTCACCCAACGTGGAGCGAACTGGAGTTGGAACTCTGAAACAGGCTCTTCACCGACAACATTTCTCATCGCTCGCAGTAACTGTTGCTCTTCGGACTGTAAATTAACTGGGAGAGATGCGGTAAAACGAACTTGAACGTTTCCAATATCCTTGACAACTTGAGGAGGATCGTATGACTTCGAGAGGTCTAAACATGACTTTGCAGTCATGAGGGAGGTCGACTTTTCAAGGATGGCTTCGCTAACGTCCATGAGTGGCATCTAATTAGGACTCATACGCCTGGGAGACTGGGTGCTGTGAAAAGAATTTTGACGGCGGTGCTCAGACCAGAGAGTAAATTCGTCAAACATGTCCGATACTTCTTTCGGATCAGAGAAAGAATCTGGAGCTAGTCGAGATGGAGCGAGATCACCGCTTCCCTCCATGTGGAGCTCAGAGTTATCAGTGTTCACAGCATCATCATCCTCATTCCTCGAAACATCGAAGTTCATCTGTGGGACATCCTCCGTTTCTCGATCCAAGTCTAGAATGGAGTATGAACGAGGGAAAAGAAAGCCAATCTCATCCATTTCTTTGAGTAGACATGAGTTGGGGGCTTTGCGCACATCTTCATAAGCGGCGCGGATCGGTGTTCCACGATGTTCAGGAGACGAGGAAATCAACACCATGTGCGGCTCGGCTCTTCTGACAAAACCTCTGTGCCAAGTACCGAACTTATTGCCACGCTTGAAGTAGTACACTGCTGTGTTGCGAGGGAGATCTGATGCATTCAACACGTATGATTTCGGTGAATCCTTCATCCGAATAAGTGCCCTCTTTGCAACTTGTTCTTGATGTGCGGCATACATCTCCTGGGAGACGGGCCTCTGTGGAAGTCCAACTAAGGCAGGTGCATAGCCCTTAACGAGTTCGAAGCTGCTCAACTTCCTACTTCCAAACAGAATGTTGCTGAGGTAAGTTGTTCTTGACAACACTTCTTCATAACCAACAACAGCATTGTTCTCCGAAACAGCATGTTCAACATCCATGAGCAAACGATCGATGAATGTGCGTAAGACGGCGTTCTTGCTTTCTACTGATCCAATTTTGTTGTGTCGTCGCGCTGGAAGAGCTAGATATTTTGACCCCAAGGTAGTTCAGTGCATCGACAAAGACCTTGTTACCAAACTCCGGATCACCTGAAACTTGATGAGGTGGTCCATGAACATTGCACCAAGCAACTTCAAACGATTTGGCGACGACACTCATTTCCCTTGAATCGGTGAGGACAGTGACAGAGAAAGCGGAGGCGACGTCAACCATATAAGTATCGGCTTGTTGCTCATCCTTGCGACGAATAAAAAGTCAACCTGGACGTGATCGTTGAAAGTAGAGAGGGTGCGACTTAAATGATACTTTCTTCATGCGCGACGGGCGACCGGTTCTTTTGCACACCGTACACTCTGGAACACCGACTTAAGGGCTTGCTTCAAAACGGCAGTGAGTACCCCTGCTCGACGGCAAATCTCGACCATGTCGTCGGCGTGCAAATGGAAATACCCATGCAACTTCAATGCAAACCGTTTCGCGATCTTTCCGTCCGACATACGTTCCTTCGAGATCAGCTTTGTCGAAGAGTAAAGAGATCGGTACGCGGAAAAATGTGTTGGAAAAAAGTCAGACTTAGACGGAATCACGAGGAGGTACGTACGCACTGCGTCCGGTTCGGAACTAGAAATTGCCTCATTATATGTCTGCAACACGATTTGCGACTTTGACAAATTCCTCACATCAGACGGGATAATGAGCAGGTTTCCGGGGCCATCTTGTGTCGATTGATGTAGGATTTCGTTCCCAAGGAGCAGAAACCCGTCTCCATCCGTAATGTAGAACGGAATATTGACTTCATTACCATTCATATCGACGATAGGCAGGTCCCAAATACCAATTGTGATCTCTGCTTCACTACATTGTCTTCCCTAGCCATGATAAAACGGATCACAATCCAAATGACGGAGCACAAACTGAATTCCAAGCGCCAAACACAATGCAGCAGCTGACATAATTCCGCCAACAATACGAGGGCATCCTCCATCGAGAATTGGATTCGGGTCTGACCGCCCTGGAAATATGTCTGAACCGGCTCCTCGACCAGCAATTAGGCTTGTTTGCCTTCGCGCTGGTTGGAGCCTGTCTGAAAAAACCGAGCTTCCCGATCCTTCTTCTTCTCATCATCGGAACTCTTCCTCTCGCGTTCAAGCCGACGCTTTTTCGTCTGCTAACTTGGACTCTTGCAATCTGGATGTCCGCGAAGGTGTTCGGTAGAGCCACAGTCATAACACTCCCTTTGATTCTTCGGATTGGATTCATCACGAGACTCGTAGTTCCTGCGCTTCTTGCCTTTATTCCCATCAACAGATTTGGATCCAGATTTGTGATTCTTCTGAGTGTCCATCTGGTTCTTGAAAGCAAGGAGAGCCTTCTGGACGTTTTTCGTTACGATCCGATCAACTTGCTTCTTGTCAATGCCAGTTGACGGACCTGATGCGGTCGTAAGATTCCCCAACACTTCCACAGCATCGCGTAAGCCCAACTTGCAAGGGTTCTTGTTTGCGTTCTTAATCGCTTCTACAGGGTCTTTGATGTCCACTTCATTTTCCAAGTTCTTCGACAAGTCGGAGAACGCGGCGGAAAACTCCCCAGTAGATTTGCAAACATTCCTATGAAGAGCATGAAAGGCTGCGCGGTACTTATTGACCTCAGAAGAAGCCCGGCGGATCGAAACACCCTTTTCCATGTCTTGAAATGAAATCAACGCGTTCTCAATGCTTGACAACGCTTCGGCGTTAACTAACTTGGTGGCGTTCTCAGCCTCGCTTCTTGCTCTAACTTCTCCCCTTGATATCAATTCCAGCTTGGCGTTCGTCAATGTGGAATCCGGAAGACGTGCATTATTGAGCAGTGTTATCGCAAGCACTTCTCCAACTTGAGAGGAAGCGGTTGCATTGGAGATCATCAAGTGCTCCGATGCGAGTCCATGGAATCTTGAAACAAACGACGACAACGATTCACCCCTTCCAATGTCTCGAGTGCATTTCGTTACTCGATTAAACGAACAGATCAAACGGGAAACGACGGCGATCGGAGGGTCACTTGCCACGAGGTCGACGATGTCTTTGACTGCCTGAATTGGGTCGTCTTGTTTGTAATCAATCTTTCCTCAAGCTTGAGCCTCATCGACGATTGACTGCTGCGAGCTCGGCAGGCCTGTGTCGTAGAGGTGACGGCCAAGTGTCGCAAAGACGGTCTTGTACAAACGATCTGATCCCTTCTCGGCTGAAGCTTTGATCTTATCCACCCAACGCGCGACTTCTTTACGCCAAATCTGGAGGTCTGCTTGCGGTGAAAAGTACGGCGGATCTAAATGACCGCGATCCTTCGAAGACGGAGCCCCTGGGCCAATAACTGTTGTAGACGCGAGCTAAATACACAGTTAAAGAACAGCGGTAGCCGCGCCTGATCACACGCAGAGAGGGGTAGTCAGGAAGGAAGGCAAGGTCAATGGGAACAAGTCCCCCGAGATGGTTATTTTCGTTATCCCACACTCGGTAGCGTAGAGTTTAATGGATCCGCCTTAAATACCCCAGAAATCACCCGCGTCAGTACCCGGCAAATGCCAGCGGACGCCGGTGACCAAAATTAAAATTCTGGATAAAATGGGGCGCACTGAGCGGCAACCCATCACACCCAACACATGAACCATTCACACCACCTTCTGGTAGATTGGAGTGCTATCTACAGTTTTCGATGCATTGTACGGTTTCGCAAATGGCTTGGCCAATACACGGTATCTACGCTCCGGTACAAATTTACTGGGTACCAACCCACATATCTACCACAGTAAATTAACCCCCCATTTCAAAAAAAAAGTGAGCCCTTACAATTAAGAAAAAACGCAATGAATTCTACTGCACCTTCGAGTATACACAGAGAAGCATGAGGAAAGGCGGGAACAAAACTCAAAGAAAACCTTTGGCCTGGGAGCAGAACCAAAGAGATAGCAAGAATAGTGTCGAAATATTCAGGTGTCGACAAAAGAGTCAAAAGGGGGGAATGATGGGGTAGTTTAATTCGTCGTCTTGCACTTCTAGCGGGGGGAATCTAAAAGAGTCAAAACACTTGAGGTGTGAATGATGGTGGAAATCAGCGCAGAAGTGTCCCAATAAGAAAACGGGGATGTAGACAGGTACCTTAAGAGGTCACGGCCACCCCAAGGGAGAAGCAATCTTGATGCGGAAAAAGTAGCCGGAGCAAGGCCAAGGAAGTAAGGTAAGTAGTTATAAGGGGTTCTCAGAAAGATAGAAAAGAGCGGTTGCTAATTTGTAGCTGGATTTCTCGCTAGTATCCAGGACATCCTCTCCTTTTCTAGCCAGAACTCGTAACCATACGTACAGTAGCAGTTGCAGAATCTCGTTTATGCGTAAACTGCTTATTACGGAATGACTATTGTATGGCGATTCACGACAGCCTCTTTTTTGAAATACTGCTAATTCCTTTTACTCTGGATCTGTAACTCGAAGTGTAATGTGATCAATAAATAGAGGCATTTTGAATGCCTCTAAGAACTTGAAATGAAAGAACACATTTTATATAAATACTGTAATAGGCAATGAGTTCATTGTCGGTATGCAAAGTTTTCCATAAATTCCATTGAAACTGAGCTCAGGGTAATGCCTGATTACCGTTTAAGTTTGTTTTACTTTTAGCTTTCTTTAATTATTCCAAGATTGAGTTGGAAAGGATGCTTCTATAAGTGAGTACACATCACCGCTTCCTTCAGTCGTTTGATGCGCATAACTAAAATTTGAGAAAGAGTCCCGGACCTAACTCTTCTTCCTTTCCGAATGGGAAAATTTTGGGTGTTTTCACTGTTGGAAGATATATTCAATCTATCCTAAAGTTTTCCAGACAATAACAATCGACTCAAAAATGTGTACCGACACAGTAATGGCGAAGGAACTGGTAAATAAACCATACACGAAAAGGAAGACCAAGCGAAAAAATAAGGAAATATGCAGAGCAATTCTTTCCTGAAAAACTAACAGCTTTAATTAATATATTGATCGTGTTCAAACTTTTATCTCAAACTCGGTGTCCATGGTGGAAATACGGAAGCGATATTGATAAGACTAGCTTTCATGTCATGAAAGGGCTAACAGATCCCTAAGGAGGAACAAATGCGCAATTGAGGTCCTGATGTCTCCTGTCAGTTTCTCTTTGAATCTCGTCATGCGGAATTTGACACCCAAAATGCTGCTCAGACGCACGCCTGACTTCCCTGCAGTAACTTAATACTTACTAGCCAGTATAGTGGTGTCCCAGTAGATGCTCGTAGTTTGCCTAAAAAGTAGTTAGGGAAGGTTTGCGGCTTGTTTGTACCACTTTAATAGTTAGTTAAACACCTAGGGGAGAGTAAGTTATTTAAGAAAATGAAAAGTTGCATAAAAACAAAAAAATTCTCGGCATTCTTCTGGACGGGAGGGAGATTTGGGTGCATTTCCACAGATAAAATCTGGCACTGAATCAGAGAAAAATTTCGAGGAAGTTCTCCGGTACATATTTTTTGGTACGGTACCCGCAGATATTTGATACTACAGAAGGTTGAAATGTCATTGATGAGGTATTAGACACCGCAAATAATGATATGAAAAGGATAGATGAAAATTCCCATGTTTTATTTGGAATCGATTGGACACTAATGTGTCAAATAAATTTCAATATTTAACTACTCTCGTTCTCTATAATATGGTTGTTTTAGAGGGAAGTGAGGATAGTCTATGAAGTTGTTATAAACTTATTTGTTATGTTGATGTGTGTGTGAAAGTACTACACCACGTGATGGAAAATTTCTTGGCAATTTCTTCCAACTATCTCTTTCTTTTACAGTGAAAAAATTTCAAATCTGTTTCGCTTTTCTGTTCCCTCTATCACAAATTTACCTTTTTTCTTCTTTCTCAAATATTTATCCAATATCTTCCCAAAAAATTACAGTACTGTATATATACCTTCTTAATTCTCATTTAACTAACTTATTCCTCTTTATTTGTCATTTTGCTCTCCAAATCTACTCCTAATGCGACAAGTATGCAAATTTAATACCCTGAAAACGATTTCGGATAATCTCAAAGTGTTGAAGTTCTTAGTACCCGGCCGTTTGGATCTATATTGACCAATCTTAATCCCATTTTCTCCTTCACATTTTTCACAAATGCTACTCATATCCCTTCTCATTACTTTCGAGAATCCCATTTCACCAGTTTCCTCGTTACTAATACTTTCAGGAACTCTTCTCTAACATATTTATGGTCATAGTATGGCGTGTAGAAGCCAGTAGTCTTCGAAGAGAGGTCATTTATAATGAATTGGAATTGTTCAAGAGGCTTTTTTGAGAATGAGGTTGAAAATTGAGTGATTAAGGTCATATAAATTTCTGGTGTGCAAAGAATAATCACATATTTTGAAACGATTTTCACAAGCCATATCGTCAATGCTGAGTCTATATACTTCAGGTATTTAAAGGCCCGATGACATTTGTCGGTTGCAAATATCGAGGAAAACTTAGCCAGTTTGATTACAGTAGTGTGAATTTTTGCTTTATTTTTGAAGGTTATAGAAAGTATTTTAGGATAATGTTCAAGCAGCCGACAGCGAGCGGTTTGGTGCAATATTGAAATTATTGAAGCTAGTATTCAATAGCTCTACAGAGGACCGGTGGTAGGAAGTAATTTTTCTAATAAACATAACGCAATCTGTATCTTTAACTTTAACAGGAAGACAGAGGGAGCCTATGGGAGATGTTAAGAAGCTTTTAACAAGTTTCTGTAAAAAAATTGAAATCAAGCTTAGATATTTTCGAAAATACCTCTCAGATGAGTTATTGGATGAATATTTTGAAACGTACAATTACAGCCGTTCTTCAAATTATTTCAGTTCAGAGCTTACCATCTCCGATATTTTTCACCCCGTTTCGATATCTGATGGGATCCGTGGAACCTTTTTCGCAGCTTTAATGTTCGTTTTTGATTCATCCAATTGCTCTCTGCAAATATTAGAATTCTGGACGTCCAAGTACAGAGATAGGCTTCACTGAATATTAAAATCCGAAAGATCAATGACGTGACTCAATCAAATTCCAATTTGTATATATATATTTCAGGACAACTCCATGTTTTCTAATGTGTACATTACTCAGCGTTTACAGTTATGCTTCTTGGATATTGTGCTGGTCAGATTTACAGATTTTTTTGTTCCTTTACCGTTTTGAGGTTATGAAATCAACGGCACCTGCCCTCTATATTATAAATTTTTGAGCACGTAGCACCCTTTTGGAACTCTGTATAAGATTTATCGAGGAAAAGGCAGCTTCAATGCCTTATTAGATATTTAATTTTAATTTTTAAAAATTCGCGTCTCTTTATGTAAACTCAGATCCTTTCACCCTCGTAGGTACAATTTACACGACTGTAATGCATCAACACGTGATTTATTTAATATCCGTGATTAATTATATTCCCTTTAATTCATGAATATCCACTAAGCGCTGTCAAAATCTTACTATATTGAGAAGCATTACATTCTGATATCTTCGAAATTTACTAAATCCATGTTCATCACCTTGTATCGGTACTGGAATTGGTCATGATAATGAAAATTTGAACAATTCGGTGGTAAGCGAAGCTTTCAATACTACACCGAGAAAATAATTCTTACTCTATTTGCCGGATCACTTTTTTTTCTCTCACCAGCTTTCAGAACATTAACAAGTTTGCTTTTTTGAGATATTGATGGATTTTCGTGCTCTCTGACATTACGATAGTCCCCATTATCAGTATTTGTAGCCATCTATGTTGTATTTTTAGCATCTTTGTGTGCAAATATGTACATTTGGAATATCTGATGCTATATTATTTGCAAAAACTCGGGATCTAGTTTCACATAAACTTCGTTTGTAGAACCAAGTGTGAATTTACGTAAAATTTTCTCGAAAATAGAATGTAACAATGAAAATTTGGACGTGGAAAAAAACACACACAGAAATAAAAGAAGAAAGAAAGATTAGTAGACAGTAGAAACGGATATCGTTAGTAGTAATATTACGGGACTAGTCGGAGAGATTGTTTTCCAGTAATAAAAATATTTTTTTTGTATCATAAGTTACTAAAACCTAACTTTTCACAAACTTAAAAGGTAATAGTCGAATGAAAAGACAAAAGAAAACTTTTTCGTGACCAAATACCTTCCGTATAGGTAATTTGTCATTTTTAACAGTTTTACACTCCTTATTGTCTGAAATGAGTTGCTTCTATAGATATATTCTTTTAATGAGGATCTGCAAGCTTTAAATGTTATTAAATATTTAATTTAGTTTATATTTAAAATCCTTTAAATATTTCCTTAATCTAATTCTGTAAAAAAAGTTTTTTCTTGGTCTTCAGATTGAATCAAGGGTTCAGATAACGATAATAAAGATTGGAGAGGGATGAACTTGGCCTAAGGGACACGGTCCCAAGGCTTTTATTCATTTTTAAACAGCCACGTTAAAGTAGGTTTCTAAAACTGTTTTCCTGAACAAGAATACTATTTCGATCTTCGTATTTGATTTGAGAGAAAATTGGCAACGGACTGATAAGTAATCATGGGTCAGGTACGCGTAAAAAAGCTCATCATATACTACCAATGAAGTAGTCTAATCCACCTTTCTGGACAAAATATCCTGCCGGATTTAATACTCAACTATTTCAAGAGAAATTTCAGTTTGTTTTAATCATAAAATTCCGTTTTCTAACTTTAAGAATCCTTTTGCTACAGACTTGGAGATTAAATGATAGTCTGATTCTTAATGGTTTCATTAACTCTAAAATTACTTTCAGTTTGTTCAAATAGGTTAAACGAATAAATAAAAATCTCAAAATATTATCGAATACACAAAGTTAAAATGACTAAAAAGAAAGAACTATTTTATTAATAAAATAAATAACAATAAATCATTTGAATTTATGCACAATTCTTTCTTCTACTTTACGAATGCGTTGTTCCATACAAGTGAAAATGCGACAATAATCTACCTATGGTGGGTTTTCTCTGGAGGAAATTTTGAAGGGGCTTTAAATATGTTAATGGGTCTTGAAATTTAAAACAAGTTAACCTCTTCAACATTTAGGGGTTTTGAATCTAGCAATTAGTAGCTACGGAATAATTGTGTCTCAAAAGCAGAGGAGTGAAATTTTTTGATTTTTGTTCAACTGTTCCATATACGAGATTGTTAAACTGTTAGGATGGTATTCTTAATTTTCCGAGGGGAACAAATATACTACGAACTTTTTCTTAAAATATGCGCCATCATATTATGCTGAGAGCTGATTATATATATAATAATGTGGTTGATACAAGCGATGGGGAATATGAATATATTTTATGCTTTAAGACGGTTGAATTCTCCTGATACGTTTGAATAGTGATAAGATGGGATTTTGGAGGTTTTGAAAGTGCTTTTAAGTCATTTTCAGGCAAATTACTTCCAAATTTATCAAGAATGGGTAGTAACACTATAGACACCTGTTTATTGCGCAGAGTTGTTAAAAAGAACATCAGCTCCAAATTACTTATTCGAAATAATATTTTTCAGACAGAGTTCTGTTTTATTTGCTCGGATTTTACAATGAAATCATGTCAACTTTAACATGATCAAAGCTTCAAAAAAGTACTAAAATGATTCATTTGCAGATCTGGGAAGTCTCCTGGGTCTTATAAAGCTCTTTTTCTAGCTTAATAGCAATATTTTCCGATATCGCTGCTTCCCTAACTGATTTGAACAAAATGGGTAGCGCTATTACTTAATGAGATAGATATGACGAAAAGATCTGATAAAATGTGAAGCCCGCTGTAAAGTTGGGACGATTACTATTTTTCTCCAGATTGGATGAATATTTCTTTCATTTTTATAAAATAATATTCATTGTTGGTAGAGTTCCAACTCAGTTCGAATTGAGTGTAATTATCACTTAATTGTTTTCTACGTAAAAGACTTCACAAATTAGAGCTGCTTGTATTCCAAATGAAAAACTAGCTAATCAATTGGCTTTTGTTGAAATGTTCCTGGAGGTAGCTATATGCTTCCATAAAAAATGTAAGTTTTCCATTTTGACTGGAAGTAAAGTTTTAAAAATAATTTCGGAGTCAGAAAAAATCTAGTCCGACTAGATCATGTTGGCCGAAAACTATCCATAACCTCAGAATATATGTTACCTCATACTAGAGCCATAAAAAATACTCATTTCGAAAATAAATCACATAGAAACTTCGGTTTACTGAAAGGATTTTGTGTTGGTTCCCTGAGTAGAGCTGAATTTCTTGCCACCGTTTTTTGAAGTGTAATTACTCCATGTAAAGATAAGATGTTCTTTTTTTAAGCGATCAAAAGCTCGAATATGGAACCCATACTAGCCGACGGCAGGGACCCAGAAACAGTCACTCGAAAATATGCTGCTTACTTTTTGTAAAAAAAGATCAAATGGCTCAATTAGTATGAAAAATTGTGCAATCAAGTAGTTGAGTGTCAGATTCTTTCCAATTTCATTGAAAAGAAATGTTATTAGTCGCTTTAAGCTCACAAGGAATCTTTCAAGCTTGGGTAACTTTCACTTCAAACAAAATTGTTGAATGTCACAAAATATCGCAACTTTTGTCTTCCGTTTCAGCAATGCAAGGTTCTCATCGATTAAATATTAACAGAGTCAATTTATTTTGAAATAAATGAACACACTTTGGAATAAGCGTACTTTGGATTGATTGGTAGCATTTATATGGAGAAGAGCATTGAAATTCCAATGACTGGTTAGCCTGATAGGCTGAATAGGTTTCTACGCTCCATGAAATCCAAAATTAAGAATATATTCGTGGGCAAACCAAAAGAATTAATTATTAGCACCTTGAAGAAGAATAACCTTAATGATAATGTGAGCAGATATTGCTGCTTAGTTCTTTTCAAACTTTTTGGAAAGTAATGAATATTTATGAAGTGGCTTTGTCCCCAAAATTTATCGTAAAGCTGTTGTTTACCATGGATTTGGAATAGAGAGATCGATAAATACCTATTCATTTTTGCTTTAATCCGCAAGAAATTTTATATTGTATACCTTCTTCTACACTTTTTTTTACCTAAATGGGCTGGTATTGATAACTTTTGGATCACTATGTTTGGATTTTTCTTGGTTTGGATAAGTAAATATTTTTTATAATTTCCAGCAGATAATACCGTGCTTCCCTAAATTTTAGAAGACATATTTTCTCTGGTCAAATATGTCTCAATGGTTCAAACACTGTGTGCAGAGTACCGTATAAAATATATATATGTAGAGAGAGTATAATATCGCAGTGTCATTAGTTTGGATCCTACTTCTTGAGCTAACTTTTTACACTAGGAACGAAGGGCGTAAAGCTATTGAGGCCGTCCGAGAACTTTAATCGGTTTGGGATCACAAATAAAAATTACTGGCGGATAAGATCTCTCAATTTACGCTTTTTCAATTTACGTGGAATAAAAGCATTAACTTTAACCATCTGAAAGAAAGTTGGAATTTTGTTTTCGAGCAAAACTTTAATATGAATATTCTAGTTAAATATAAAGTACGAAACATATTTCTCCTTTATTGTTGATGAAAATGAGATAAATTGAATGTAAAAACATTGCTTGATTTTCCTACCGAAATAATGCAGTGCTTTTATAGCATAGGGAACTATTTGACATGGGTAGTATTTTTTATAAAATCTAGCTTCGTCAAAAAACCGTAAATGACTTTTCTAATCGTACGGTGTTTTGCGAGCATGATTAAAACAGAATGAAAAACTAAAAAATCTAAAAATATTCGAACAGGGCTCAAAAAACAACGAATTTAAATGCATGAAAATATTAATAACTTTTTCTTGAATTGTAATAGGGTTATTTTAAGGTTGTTGTACGAAGATAAAGCTTAAGCGGCGCCAGAAGTGTTCAAATAGCGCCAAACGGTTTAGATTGACAGGCCCGCTGAATCAAAAAAGTAGGCGAAAATTGGTCGTGTAGTAGGATTTAGAGAAAATCGCCTTCAAAAGGGGTGTTTTATGGCGAAAATTATGTGTAGAAATATTGATTAAGGAAAAAGATACTTAGGGGCGATGAAGATCAAATAAACGGAGAATACTAAAAGAATTACCATCAATGGGGAAGGTAATCGCTCATAAAAAGAGAAGCGAGCAAAAAGGAAAGAGCATAAAGAAATGTAAAATTGGTGACGCAAACGAAAAATAAGGTAAAAGTAGAAAAAAACGGAAAAGGAATGAGGAGAGAAATGTAAAAGGGAGTGACTTTCCGCGCGTAAGGATAATAACCCCAGTTTCTCTCTTAACAATGACAATGGCCCGATGGATACTAGAGATCAATTTTTAAATAGGGGCCCTCATTGATCACCTTTCTATCATTTCTCGCTGTAATATAGAACTTTTGGAAAATTCATCGTACTTGACTCCTTTGTTTCGCACATTTTTCTTTCAATAATATTAACGCGAGATAATTTAAATGTTCAAATCCATTATATTGAAAATAGCTATAAAATACTAAGTGCGAAAGAGGTATTTCAATACAACTTGAGGTGCACGTTGAGGTGCACGAAACACCCTTATTCAGATTTTAGGCCCTTTTAACCCCTCAAAAGTTCAACTGGTGTTCCTTTAACAACATATTTTCTTCTATGTATTTCCATCTCATGAAAATCAATTATACATTTTCATATTACTTTGTTTGAGTGTATATCACTCGTTCTAAATGCTCTATTTTACGAATATAGTGGTATTATGTTGGTGAAGGGTCATTGGGCCCATCACCGGAAATGATCGTGCATGACTCTCGACCGTTCGGAATTGTATTTGAATGTGGACATTTACTGCAGCGCGGACTTCTCAATGTGTCCGTTGCCTAATGCAATTCATATGTGTCAAGCAATGAAACGCTGACTGTCAGTGCAACTACTTTGAATACATTAGAATGTACATGGGCGATTTGTGGTACATGCTGTAGTTAAATAGGACTAGCTATGAAGGAAAAGACCGAATCCAGGTGGTAGAACATCAGTCACACTAACCGAACCAGTAAATTACTGCTGGCTCAGGTGAGGGTGTGCAGCTAGTGATCACGCAGTCTGTAAGTTGTTGTTAAACACAAATAATTCATCTTTTCTCCACTTGATTGGCCTCGAATCACTCAACAACCTTCCTAGTTTCATTCTGATATCAGTCCGACATCATATTTAGTATGTTTTTATCAATATTGGAAGAATTATTCAATTTCTATACAGATCAAGTGTTTCTTTTACTCACAGAAGGTTGACGTGGTTTACCACGCGTGAGTCACAGGGTAGCTCAACAGCTATGTAGTCTGCGTCAGAGCAGGGCCAATTTTAGTGAGCCGGATCAATCCAAGCAAATAAGACAGTCTTGGCCCCGTTCAACTGATTTAAATAAGTTTTGCCCTCTGTATTCTTCTTTCTTTCCTTTAACCTGAATTAAATTCGCACTTCTTTCCATTTTAATGAATTTTTACAAGGACAGTTGGATTTGGTTCTTCAACTGTTGCAATTTCTATCGCGCCACATTTCATGGCCCCAATACTGAACTAGCTACTGCGTCTCTTATCTACGCACGATTCTTCTTCCCCCACACCTCAACTTAAAATTTCCCTGTTTAAGTTGATTTGTACATTCCACATTTAAAAGCCTTCAAAAATCGAGAACTCGCTTTAATTTTTACGGTTTACCCATACCCGTGTTCTTCTTCCCTTTTCACACTGTACTTCTCCAGTAATTGTTACTACCCTTTATGGATGGCATCGACACACGCAGTATGCATCACTCTCCAATATGCACGACACATTAACGATGATGGCTTACAATGACTCTTCGAGGTCTCATTTACTGTCGGACTAAGCATGTAATCAGTAGCCATTTAACGCCAGGTATTTGCGTCTCGAAAAGCAGAATAATACCCCAAAATTAAACTGCCGGGAGGATAATTTTCGCAGCGATGAGTGGTCGGCAGAGTTTCGACGCATACTACAAACCTTAATATTATTTTGCGTGGTGCAACCGATAGGTTGTGTAAATGAAATCGGCCGTTATTGATACAGATGGTCACCGCGATTAGTTGCCTTTCTGCTGTGTTGCCAATACTGTAGAGTTTTCTGACCAATGTCGCCAAAATATTTGTCCGCAAATTTGAGTCTCTGGAGACATTTGTAATTTGCTACGGCCCAAAAGAGGCGGGGGAGGAACAGGTACAAAGAGAAAACACAGTTGTACTGTCAGATTTCCCAATTCAAGTTCTTCAGTCAGGGTCAGTATAATCATTTACAGCAAATAGCACACAAGCAAGGCACAAGCCAGCAGAGCTGTGAGTACGAAATTTTAATCCCCTACACACGGTACCGCGATGTAAGATTCCCCAAACAGGTAGACATTGATTTTCATCTCCCAAGTAGTAAAACCGTGGGAAGATTGCATTCCTTGAGACTGGACGCCAGGGTTAGCTTGTTGAACTGGTGTAGTCGGGAAGTAGAAAGAAAAATGGAAAAAGAAAAAGAGGAAAAATGGGAGGTTTCTTTATTGAGATGTATGGATTGTTTGGAACCCATTTGGATTTGTAAATCTGAATGTCATATTGAATACATGTACCGATGGTCGAAGCAATGTACAAATTATTCCTGTCGAATGCTAACACCAGCAACAGTCTTGAAGAAAGAAAAGAAAGGAAAAAGAAGAAAAAGCAAAAGCAAATAAATAAGATCCCTTACCAGTCACACAAGACTACGCTCTTAATGCCCGATGCAAGCGTCATCGGTGCGCTATGGAAATTCTCGCCACCGTTTGTGATGCAAACACACCTCGGCGGTCATACAAACTTATTCTACTGGATGAGCCTTACTTGAGGGTGCTTTGTATACCAACATTATTCCTACATTCATTGATGTCTTTTTTGCTCTTACTGTTTAGATCTACACCTTCCTCCACTTTTCTGCTTTCATGTTTGTTGGTAGCAGATAAACTCCGAGCCAGGACTTATTGCCCACCCTTTGCTTCTTACTGTTCTTACATAGGATGCAACCCTATCTGCATCTCGCGTGTCCCCTTTCTAATTGGTGCCTTTTTAACCTCTCGCACGTGCCCTATCATTCTATGCCTCCTCTTTGTAATGGCTCCACTACCCACACAGAAAGACTTTGTTCTGTGTCTTTGAGCTATGTGGCATTTTGTTTAAATACATCATGATGGAAGGCTGCTTCTATCACAAAGAGCATTCTCCACATGCTCGTACAGGGAGATGGGTAGAAATTCGAACACCCAATGCTCGCTCCGTGCTGTCGATGGGAGCCTCTTTAACGTACTCGTATGTCGTTATACTAACGAGCGCACTCGGACGTAGACTAGATTTATCCACAGGCTTTTTCAACTTAGTTGGTGACTTTCCAGAATTCCAGAAACAATTTTGCTTTCATGTTGACTAAGGTTGCAACTCAGATCCCACAAAGTGAACGATTTCCGTTAGTGCAGGGAAAACTACAGAAACAGAACGAAGCAAATAAAGTGGCTACCTTCCAATTCAACATCTGTTTGTAATACATGTTTGACCACTTTGTCAAGATTACTTCGCGACGCAAACGTTTCCTGTGGGATAAAGAGAACAACGGAGACCTCGTCGTGTAGGGTACAGTACTGTAGAACAGTAATCTAGTCCAAAAGGAACTAGCATTTGATTGGATATTTACTACAGAAACTGATGCTCTTCAGTACCGAAGAAGACCCTTTTAGTATCCTCAATCTGCAGTGAACTGAACAAACAATCTGCTTCCAAACGAGGAAGTATCTCAAAATACGTCAGCGTGGCAGTTTCATTTTGCTCAGTAGTTAACGATGCAGACATATCGCGCCCTTGAGAGGAGCAAGTTTGAACTCCTCCAGCACATATCCTAGGGGAGGTAAGCATACAATAAAATCGAAATACAGTGACCAGCTGTAGTACTGTGACAGTTTTCTCGCTTTCAAGCACACAGGGAGCAGATCATCAAGTTGCGCCCTCCCGATTTCACTTTTATTAGTCGTTTAGTTGCAAACTTTCCGCCAAAGCTTCAGTTACATCTGTAACATCTACCTCTTCCTTGCTCATATTTTGACTCTTGTGGCGGGCTTTGCATTTAGCATCGTTTTCTCTGACTTGCTGCTTTTTGCTGGAGCCAGTGTGTTTGATTTCGCTGCTTTTTTCGCTATTATCTTTGGGGACACACAGGCGAGAACTGCTTCCTGTCGAATTGCCAGACTGACCATCCGCAAGGAAAGGGTTTTGGGCTATGTAAGTCGGGATATTGGTGGGGTTTGCACTTGAAAGGTCCAAAAGATACTCCCTCAATCGATTCAAAGTATTGCACTGATTTTCTCGGATTTGAGCAGGGGTCATTTGGTCGACGACAATACCATTCTCTGCATTATCTCTGAATTTTTTTCGCTCATTGTCCAGAATGACTGTGTTGTGCGGGCCATATTTAGGTAGTGTTGACCAAATGGTATCCATATCACGCATTGTGTCCCAATCGTTTTCGCCGTCAGGATCGGGCTTGTTGAATGTTCGATCGAATATTTTCTGTGTCAATTGCGGGAAATTAGGGAGGACGGCACGAATGGTAGGAATCGCGTCTCTTTTCGTCATGGAAGTGTAAATGTAGATGTCGAATCTAGCATTTGAGAGAGCAGTCAAGAAACCTTCAACACCAGGCCTGGCATATACAAACCGTTTGCGAAGCTTCAAGGTGGGTCGGGCACCCTGAACTCGTTTTTCCGATCGGTAACACAGAGCCCCATTGATATCAACAAGTAGAAGATATGTCTTTGGCATTTTTTCTCAAGAAGATAGACGAGTATGCAGGAATGCAAAGAGAACGAGTGCCAAATCCCGAGACAAGGATGACGTTGTATTCCCGAGTGCGAGACGAATCATGTCATTTATACTCGCACAGATGAGTAGGGCTAGGGGATCAAAGGTTGTGTGGTTCAAAGGTCTGATTTCTGTACTGGGAAATTGATGTATAGTCATTACAGTAGGTGGTTTGGATCCCTCTGGATGAATATGTATTGCAGTGCCTTTCATGCCTGATAAAAGTGTTGAACAGTTGGCGATACTTCACCTTGGGACTCTTCGGTGAGGATGAGGAATGGAATCATAATGATACGTACATATTTCAAGTGCCCGCTCATCTACTCTGTTGAGTAATGGGCGATCACATCTTTAGCAGTACATAACGTATTGTACATATCTCTTTGCAAAACCGAGTTTCTATAATTTTCCTTGGCGTCATTCGGGAGTTTGAACCGTCAGTTTAGTCGTGTGCTGAGTAGAAGAAAGATTCCAAGGGGCGCGTGATAGAGAGAGAGCTCCATTTGGGATGGGAGTCAAGGAAGGGATTTCGCCGAAGTTGAGTAACCTTACAGTAACTTAATGTAATGCTGATTATGGGTAACAAGACTACGAAATAATAAATCATCAGACAGCTTGTCCTACTGCACATGTTTTTACAGTGATCTTTTGTACAGTGCAGTACAGTAAATATTGTACATCCCAGACAAAACCGCCATTGGCACCGCTTCCGACTTTCTCCCTCTTCCCGCCTCCTCCCTCTCCATCATTCCCATATTCCTCCAGCCTGCGCCCTGCCCCCCTTCTCATCATGCCGATGCTCCCCACACCGTGCATCCATCCTCCTCCCAATGTCCCCCTATCCGCACCACCACCGCCGCCCATCTACCCATCGCCCCTTTCTCATTCTCTCCCTTTTCCTCCTCACTTCCCTGACCATTCTCCTCCACTTCTCACTCCCAACTTCTCCACAACCCAACCCGCCCCTATGTCCCAATCCCTTCCATGTATCCATCCCCAACACTACTAACACCCTCCCAATCGCACACATGCTTCGTACGATCGCCTCCAGATTACAAACCACCCCTATCCGACCCCCTCTGGCAAATCCCGCGTTCCGCACTAGGCACACTTAACACATCCGACCCCTTTACCATCTCCATGTCGTTCGTCAACGCTGGGCCTACATGGATCACCACATGGTCCATATCCGCGAGGCTGGTGGCACTGCCGGACGTGCCTTTCCTGATAACTTTGTTTACGCCAAACTCATAGTACAATTGGTTCAACCTCCACCTCGCTGCGCCGGATCGCGTCCGGTCATGTTGGACTCGGGTGCTGGTATCGGTTCTGTTGCCGCTGCAATCAAGGATCATAGGGGGGGAATGATCGTGTGCAGACACTCAGTTATGTCCTACCTGATGACTACTTGAGGCTGCAAACGATAATTAATCATCGTGGCTTGAATGCTTACTTGGCCAATTTTACAGGCGTTCTGCCATTTCCGGATCAAAGTTTGGATATCGTTCATTGCAAGTGGTGTTGGCATCATGAGGTCGGTTATTCTGTTTGGGTGGATGAAGTCGCTAGGGTTTTGGTCCCCGGAGGATTTTTCGTCTTCACTTTTACAGGCGTGGATGGAGGAATCTTGGAGGAGGATTTGTGGGCCAGGACCTTGCGAGGAGGGGGATTTGAATGTCAAAGGGTCAAGCGTATTGTGCAGGTGTGCAAGAAGAAAGGAGGCGGTGGCGCGCAGTTTTGTCCCACTAGCGTTCGAGCAGAGAAAAAGGTTGGGACGAGGGTAGAGACGCAGGCAAAAGTGGTCCGGAGAGTGTTGGAAGAAGTAGACAAGTTGGGAGGAGGGGTGTTGGGGGTCGGGTGTAGGAAGGCGGGCGCATGTATGAAAGTGGAGGAGGTGTTGGGAGTAGAGATGTTGCATATGGCAGCAGACAAGGCGGTAGTGGCAGGGTTACTAGGGAGGAGGAGGGTGGCTATGTTACACGATTTTGGCAGAGATGTGCCTGCGTATCCGAGGAGTTTTGACGCTGTTATTGTGGGATGCGGAAAGGGTGTGGGCGGCTACAAATTTTGGGTGGATTTGCATAGGATTCTGAGGCCGCGGGGAGTTGTGGTGGTGATGAGAGCACTGTGTGGAAGGAGGGGGGTAGCGAGGGAGATGAGGAAGGCGTTGTTTGACTTGAATAGGGTGAACGGAGACGTGCTTGTTGGTACAAGGATGGATGTGCGTTGAGAACGCTGCTGATTGGCCCTGGCCAACTAGTGGAGATTACCTCTTGTATGATGATGAGCACTGGGACATTACACGGGATATGAATGAATGGGTTTGCGGTAGTGTGCACAATCTGATCTACTCTCCACAAAAACGAGCTGTAAAACAGGGGCTGTTACACACGACGCGACCTCGTACAGGTTAGTAGTACCGGGGTGCAGGTGAGTGAGCGGTGCGTAACAGATTCAAACGGTGTTCCCAGCAATGACAAACCGCTTACTACTTGCGTAGAGGTTTCAATCTATCCAAGGTCGTGAAAGTGCGTATTCGATGAGGGTGGAATGAATCTCTGCGAGGAATCTACGCTTAAGGAGTGGGCAGCGCTGAGAAAAGGCCCGGCGACGGTTTGTCCTTGGAACAAGGTCTATGGAGATATGTATGAATATGCTCGAGTGGATACGAGAGGGAAGATTTCATTGGGATTGGTTGTGTTGAAATCGAATCATGGATGCCGACATGGAAAACCGTGATTTGCTGTTTATGATGCTGGTTTGCTCTGTGAAACAGCTGTCGCGAGCACCGAATCCCTCTGTGCAAGTTTGTGCGCAGAGGGTTTGTTGATAATGTACTTTTACCCCGTTGGACAGGTTTGCACTGAGGTGGGGGGTCGGATGGGCTCTGTCATCAAAGGTAACGCTCTGTTGCCGCCGCGGCATATCGTCGACTGACACACAGTGGGTTGGTCATTTATGAAGAAAAAGCTAGAATAGGAGCCCCATGGCGGATTGCAATGCGGCGGTTGCACATTTGTTGCTATGGAACAGCAACTGGAGCAAATGGATTTGGTATGAAACGGGTATCTCGAGTTTTGGTGGAAACAATGCTTGGGTGAACGAGACTGCATTGAATGCAAGCAGATGTGGGCATTGAGTGAAACAGGCCAATTGGAGAAGGATACGATGTGTGGACCGGTTTGCCGTTAGGGGCGAGTTTGTGCGGACGACAAATGCCGTCAACCCCAAAGTGAGTGGAAGTGTGTTGTGCGAATGCATTTCTTACACATTCAGGACAGTTGATGTTGAATTGTTCTAGTCTGTTGGTGCTGTCCAAGCTTTAGCTTTGAACAAATAGCCGAGTGCCTCATCAGCATACTGCACTTTGTTGTAATGTGTGTGCTGCGGATCAAAGATTGTGGGTTGTTGCAGCCTTCGGCCCTGATTCGGAATGATAACGGCGATTTCTCGAGTCCATCACACAACAAAACGGAAAATATAAAAAAATACGCTTTCTTGTTTACCAAAAGTTGCCCGTCCGAGTCACCGAAATCCATCATGGCAAGAGTCCTTCAGTTTCAGTACTCCCCTCTTTATGCCACCCTTTACGGAGTCATACCATACAACTTGTGGACTCACTACAATGACAAAAACAATCATGCAGACCCAAGTTAGCTATGAAAATACGTGACTCGGGGTCAATACGCTCTGCAGCTAGCAGAAACGCAGATCCTCGCGCCTCGTCATCCTACGTACCACCTATCCAACAATATCATCATCATCATCATCATCATCATCATCATCATCATAATAAACAAACCAGGCCTCCAACACTCTCTACCCACTTCACGCGAGGCGAAAAAAAAGCGACACAGCATCAATCACAAAACAACAGCATCAATACGAAACAACTATCTTTCGTAGCAATCTCCCCTACGACCAATCCCCATGTACGCGGCAGCTGGCACGTACAAGGGGGCTTGTCCCCCGGGATATTCGGGTATCTACTTCCTCCTCTTCTCGGACACCAACAGGTCGTCAACAACCTCAGCCCTAGCTCGAACCATTTCTTGAGCCATCTTACTCTCTGCCATCATTTGAGCATGGCGCACTCCATTATCGACACGGTCGACACGAAGCCTGGCCAGCTTGTCAAACAGCCTAGCCCTTTCCTTGAACAGCTCTGCGCACACTTCCTTGGTGCGCATTTTTTCCCTTTCCAAGCCCGAAATATCCTTCAACAAAGCTTGTTCCTTGCTTGCAAACTTGAGGTTGAGCTCCTTGACGTGCCTACCTAGCTCGCCCCTGTAGATGCCCAACTCACTGAGCAATTTGCGGCAAGCAATGGCCTCAAACACCAACCTACGGAGGGCGGGCACCTTTCCCGCCCTCATGATGTCATACCTGGTCAAGTCGACCTTTTTCGCGGCAATCAACAACGGCATCTTGTCGTCATGCTTTTCGACCCAGGCCTTTGTATTCTCGACTTTTATGGAATCATCATCATACAAAGTCCTCAAAGCAAGTGTCAACTCCCTCCAACGTGCCCTCTGAATGGAGGTAGAAGCGTTGACTTGAGTCTTCAAACGCTTCCAATCGACACGAGGGACACGACGAGAATCCTCCCAGGCGGCATACTCGCTTGCTTCACGAGGGGTAAGCAACGAAGCTGCCAAACGGGTAGCAGAAGAAGTAGAGGCGGTGACATCTATACCCAGGGCTTGGGCAAGGGAATAGTTGCGAAGAACAAGTTGAGAGGCCTCGAGAAAGAAGGCCGACCACAAATGATCTTCTGATTGGACGGAGCGAGGAAGATCCAACGAGCGGGAGTGGGAAAAGTTGAGGGATTGCCCGGACGGTGCACGGGAGGAGGGCCCGGCGACGGAGGAGCGGGTGGAGCTAGGCGGCATGTTGAGCGGGAGAGGAGGAGGGGGATTGACAACAAGTGTGAGCGAGCGAGCAGTGTGAGTGGGCGGTGAGGCCGAATAGGTAGAATGGTATGGTAGATGCAGGTGACGATGGGTCGGCAAGGGTCGGCAAGGGTCGGGTGTATGGTTAGAGTAGCCGAGGAGGTAGGGAATGGATGAGCAGAGCACAGAGGAAAGTGCGTGTACGGCGAAGGGTCCAAAATGCACCGGAGAACAGGCTGAAACCAAAAAGCTTGGTAGTCCTGTCGGAGGATTCAATTCGGCCATTGGCCGGATCAACGCATCGCTCGCTTATCACTGTCGGTTGCACTTGAGGACAGCTGTCTTTATCTGTACAGTAGAGTACAGTACTGTACAGCACAGCACTGTATGTTTCAGAAGACAGCTGGTTATTTATCATACATACTGTACTGTACTCCAAAAATGGAAGCTTCCCGTCCTGTCATCCCACCAGCTCACACTTTACAGTATAGAGCTGCACATCCTCTCCTCTCCGCCCAACGCGGCGAGCAAGTCGAGGATACGATACAAAGTGTACTTGCAATCCCCTCCCCAGTCCTCACCGCCTCATCCCACCCATCTCTCCTCAACAAACCCTATAAACATGCCATCCATCCACCCTCCACCATCTCCTCCCTCCCCACCACAACCACTCGACAAAATTCCAAGCTCCAACACTCCACCATGCCCTCCACCGCGTCAAACCCGTCCCCACCGCCCCGAAATCCACCACGCCCGACCCGCCCTCCCCATAACCCCACTCCCCCCCTCCACACTCTCCCCTCCCCAACACTCTGCCCCCATGTCCACCCTGCCCCCCTGCCCCCCTGTCACCCCATCTCCAAACCCTCCCCCACCCCGCCCATCGTCCCACACTCCCCCACGCAACCGTCGCAAACGACCCTCCAAGAAATGTCCCCATGCCCACCGTCCAAACCCTCGTCCCGTTCTTCCACCTCCCATTCCTCCGCACCTCGCAAGAGTGGCAAGTCGTCACACCCCGCTACCGCTGTTGGAAAGGAAAGGAACAGAGCGTGCGAGCCGTGTGTGCCTTGCCCGCCATGCTCGCCATGCCCACCGGGGTATACGAGAGGGTAATTGCGTGGCGTTGAGCCGCTCCTGCATGCAGTGGGGCTGCGGGGTTTGGGGAGGGTCACAGGGACGCTGCGCTTGTCTAGTGCACTGCTTTTGTGTTGCGTGATCGGCTTGCGGTGCCTGCATTGTGCATAGATTTGTAAATATTCGGGGTTTGGAGCGTTCAATAAAAATACAAAACTCATACACGTCTGACAGGCAATTTTTTTGTAACATGAATCCAATAAAGTCATGTCATTTTCCAATTCACATCAGCAGTACTGTACAACTTCCCGCCAACCCTTTATATTGTAAGCCTTTGCCATCACGACATCCCTTAGGGAACAGCTGACCATATTTTTCATGCATTAAAAACACCCCAAATTTCCCCCATTATGTGAATGTTATAAATTACCAAACTACTGTACACAAATGCAGTACGGCACAATGTTCAATTAATTTGAATTAGAGTATACAGTAATACCGTACTGTACAGTACTGTACTGTACTGTACTGTACTGTTACGACTTCAAAGTTGCCAAGCACGGATCAGTTTGCTTATAGACCAGGTCAGGCTGTTATCTTTGCATTTAGTTTCATTTTATTGTGTGCCCTTTGCCCTCACACGAATTATGTATGTCGCGAAAATTTAAGGGATAAAAATCAGACTAGCGGCGTTAGCGGCGAACCTGAAAAAAACTATAGTCGTTTTTGCATAGGGTAGACAATTTGAGTAGGTTGAAATAAAAATGCTGATATTGTTTTACTTCAGCGCCCAAGGCGTCTAGGCCTTTCATAGACAGTAGATGCCGTCGACTATATCTAGCATATCTACTAGATAATCACTAAATCCCCTAGCGGATAGTCCTGGGGGCGGTTCTAGTGACTTTTACACTACAACAGTCCTAGCAGTCATCGCTAACAGTACAATAGGTTAGAGAAAATATAGATTACGTAGGACAGAAATAGTATTAAGGGCAAAAAGCTACACTATAGGACTGCAAGTAGTACGTAAATAAATTTTATGTGTGCTGCATTTCAGCACTCCCTCTCTTTGCCCTGACCTATTGTTTTCTCCATCCTTAGTCACGAATTACCCATTGTTAAACAGGTAAATCACAATTAATTGTTGTTATGATGTAATTTAGTGCATCACACTTTGTGATCCTCGTGTAGGCGTCCGCGGGGTTGTCTGCAGTCCGTGCAAATCCAACATTGGATATTTCTTCCTTTGCATATGCATCTCTGACAGAACTAATATCAATCAGGAGGCATTTTTCCAAAGTGTGGGAAAACTTGGCGATAATACCAAGTACACTTTTACAGTCCATAATCATTGAGAGTGGAATTTTGATTCTAAGCAAGAATTCAAGGTTGTGCTTAATCATGTATCCAAGATCGAAGGCATCAACGAAAGCATAAACTTCGGCGCCTAACGCAGATCTAGTTACTCTGCGACTATTGAGACTAGAGTAACTCAGCACATTATAAGTTCCGGTCTTGACAGTGAGCCAAAAAATGTGTCCAAGTTGGGAATTATTGTCGTCGTTGTTTGCGAAAGACGAGTCAGAATATACTTTCAATCTTATTGAGTTTTGGTCCAACTTGTAATATTTAAGCGGAGAACTAGGGTTTTTCTGCACATGCTTTACAACTTTGTTCAACCGCTCTGCTGCTTCCACTGATAATTTGGTTTCAGTCACTTGCGCGGCCGTGTTAACGGCGCAACATAGTTCAGGCTTTGTATGTGTTAACCAAGCCAATCTATTCCTTTAAAGATCTTAATTCGGAAAAAGAGGCGCCCATCGACAGAATGCGTAATTTCTTAAAATACTTTTCCTGACTTAAGTAAAATCCATAATAAGTTCTCTTTACTCTGACGCCTACAAATACAGTTTCATCGAACTCCCTCTCTCTCGATTCAAACTTATCAAGAGTCTTTTAGGACAACTGAACGAATTCATTGTTGCCAAAAAGTAGAGAATCGTCCACATGTGATCCAACTATTCCCTGAAGTTCTCCGTCTGTATGCTTTGAGAAAAGTGCGAGATCTCCATCGGTTGGCGTCATACGGAGATCTTTCTTCAGGTGTGAATTCGTAGTGCGATTCCAATAGTCTCCTGAATCGGATAATCCATAAAGAGGTTAAATCAAGTAACTGGTTCTCAGGTAATCCAAAGTCTTTACTTGGTCTAAGGTAAACTTTGCGCATCAGACTTTGAGCTGATTGTAAGTACGCCTGTTCAACATCTTGAGACCAAATCTTGAAATCTTGTGTTACAGCAATTGCAACCAACAAGCTTGTGTAAAGCTGGCGTATAGTCGTGGTTTCATGTACGAGATAGTTCCTTTCTTTGTCCCTATGACCTTGTACTACAAACCGTGCTTTTTATATCTCTTTATCAGTGTTCTTATTTGATTGACAGAAGGAATCTTCCAGAGAGAATATTAGCACTCTTTGATATGCCTTCTCTGACAACTAATTTCCAGGTATTTATCTCAAGGATTACTTCTATTTCTTTCTGTTTCGCTTTCAGAAATTCGGCCGAATTGGAGCTAGGATCTCGTGGGTGTAGAACTTCATCGAGATTGACGTCAATAAGTAGAATATATTTGGAGTATACCCTTTTAATTGACGAATTTAAAGCTTCGACTAGTGTTTTAAATTGATCATCGAAATTTATCTTTAGTTGAGAGCGTGAATGTTGCACTTCATCTCCATTTCTGTCAATAAAGACTTGTTTCTCATTAATATTCGTGGTTTTGTGTGATGCTGTCCACTTAAGCGTGGAATTTTCATGATAGAATAGAAATTTACTTCCAATCTTAAGTTCATGGTGAGCGGTATTTGGAAGCTGCGAATTCAGAGCGGTTCTGAGTCTGAGTTCTGAAGTGATAGTTTCCTTCTCAGCTCTTTCCATTTTGAGCCCTCTCATTCGTTCCATTTGATTCGTAAGTTTGCTATTCATGGCGGGAAACTTCGGCAAGACTCCAAAGACGAGTAAAGATGGAACCAGTCCTTCTGTGTTCATATTATCGAGCATAGCATTAGCGGCAAGACGTAGAGCGAGTTCTATTTCAACGTCAGGCTCTAAATGGCGAATGGTGTGGTAAATATGGTGTAACGGATCATGGTAACGCTCACCGGAACCAAAAGTACTATGACTTCCAACTCCAAATAGGCTAGGTTGGATTCCATTCGATTTTATCAAATCTTTCCACGCTTTGGAAACGAATTGAACACCTTGGTGCACTTTCATTCTATCAGAAAATCCAGTGTAAATTATAGCCCAGCACTCAAGAAAAGAGTTCCAAATAGATTCCGTACTTTACTGTGTAGGAATACAGCATTACCGAAATGGGTTTACGTATCCACGATATGAAGTACAGGATTTTTGTCAAGAAACAAAATATTAGGAGCCAACTCTTGATTGAATATGATTCCATTGGGCTTACTAGCCTGAAATGATCTGAGTTTCTGTTCAAAGTGCTTACATGTGAGGCACTATTTAGATATCTCCGAAATTAAATCTCGCGTCTCAGGCGTTGCCTCTTCTGGTCTAGCTCTACTTATCAGATTGCATAGCTTTGAAGCAGACGGGTGCAAAAAGTGTAAATGGAGGCGCTTTAATTGAGACTTTGTGGGCAGGATTTCAGAGAAATCCCACACGACGTAAAGATGGCCATGTTTGGGTGTGATTGGCATACATACCGAATCATTGTATTTTGGACACAAGTAGGTTGTCAACGTTCCCTGCAACAAGTCCAAATTTTTTAAAGCTTCCAGACCAATCAAGAATGGAGTATTGGCATTAACTACATCGACGTGTACCAGGATGAAAGCACCATCAGGTATTGGAATTCGAATTCGAATATGTGAAATGTTTGGAAAGATTCCATCACTAAAATTGTAAGCAGTTTTTTTTTCTTACGTTTTATATTACTCTCAGCTAGGTCACAATATGCCTTTGCTTGTGATTTTCCAATCACTGATTTTTGAGCACCAGTGTCGAGTCATATTCCGTGGAATTTCTCTGAATCTGAGTGCTTTGGCAATATAGTGCCAAAAGTAAATTGCCTTTTGACAGTTAAAATTTCATGTATATTTACGTGTTCATTCTCCATTTTTCTTTGCTTCCGTGGAAGAAAGACGAGTTTCACGTTATAGATGGGAGGCTTGTCTCGTTCCCTTATAGTTTTATTTTCGTTAGAAGCACTTCGGTTTGTTTGAGTACCCCTAGTTAAAAATCATCGTCATCCAAAATCGGTTGGTCCTAAACTGAAATTTGGAAAAATAACTGTTCAGGGACATACGTTGAGTCATCGGTATCCATATTTACATTTTCTGATTCTTCAATATCATCATCAGTGTTGACGTCTCCGAAGAAATCCTGAGCAGATAGTATTTATTCATCAAATGATTGATCATAATGATTCCATTCCTGACAGAGCTCAAAAAGTACACGTTTCGTGGCCTTGGATGGATCTTTAAATGAGTTTCTCTGATAGTATTGCACCTTCCGAGCAAAATTCTTACCCATTGATTGGCGATATTTAGAAAGAATATGGCCCTTTTGCCACAACCCCAACAAAATATATCATCAAGAGGTTTGTTTTTCCTCATGCTGTAAGCGTCGTTGCTTCGTCAGTTATCATCGTGACGATTGACTTTGGTAGAACGCCGGTCACGGCCGTATTGAGGTTGTCCAGTATACAATTGATCAGCAAGACGGCTACGTGGTGTAGGGTCTGCATCTCAGATCGATGTCATACGTAGGTTCCTCTGATCCCTCATTCGTCCAACTTTATCCTCTTGCTCGAATTGAGCGGCAGAAATGAGCTCGCTATAAAATGATTGATAACTTAAGTTACCAGATTTTGCTCTGCTGCAAGGATCACTAGCCCAGGAGAGTCCAATAACGGCAGACTGAATGTACCTAATCTTGTTCTTTGAGGTGGTGCTTGGGGAGTGAGCTCAGAGATTTCCTCGCGGACTTTCTCGGTAGCATCGTTTTCAGTACAAGCGGGAGAAATATACTGGCTGACACAGATGTTGCGAAGATATGCAGCAATTCTGTTTTGCCTTGAGACTGAGTTATATTCAATTTCCAGCGATTTTAGAGCTTGAGAATAATGCTCATACACACCTTCAACATTCGTTATGTAGAATCTTTTCGCATTTCCTATAAGGCGATGGTGAAGATACTTGAGCTTTTGTTCTTCACTGAGAATCTTGGCAGGCATAATTGTACTCAGCTATGAACTCGTTCCAAAATCAGCTAGCTTCCAGAAAATTTCTTATTTTCTTCCCTAAAGCGCATGGACACATAGTGTGAGATCTTGTCTTCTGATGGTGCCGGGGGTTGGGTGGACACTGGAGCGGAACGTATCGGGTTTGGGGCGAGTCTAATCGGTGATCCGTTTGGTGACACAAGAGATTAGAAATTTGCATCAATTTGGTTTAATCCTTTGCTGAGGTCACCATTGCGAAGAATAGTTGATGCAAAGGTCTTCGAAAGGACAGCAGATTCGTAGCGGAGGTTGGTATATTTCGCTCCGCGAGAAACACAATCAACTTACGAATGATCCGTGGATTGCTCAGAATCAGTCCCGAGAAAAGCATTGGGATAGGGAAGTCCTCAAGTAGCCGAGCCCTTAATTAATTACCAACGAGAGAACTATCCTCAACATAACCTTTGACGCAGTCCACCAGAGACTGTTGCAACTCTATGGTCTGTCTAATTCTTTGACCAAAATCCATATCAATATACACTTTTGCAAGTGCAAAATAATGGTGACTTAATGCTACGAAATTTTGGTCCATTTAGTGTTTTTTTACTTCTGTAAGTCCACTTTTTGTGGGTGACCTATAATTTTTTTGGCTTTTTGTTTTTTTCTGTAAATCTATCTTTTTCAATTTACTATTTCAATTTTTTTTGTTTTCAATCTGTTTTTTTCAATCTTTTTTTTTGATTTGTTTTCTTTTTCAATTTTCAAGCAAGAATCACAATTAATTTGATAACTCAATTTACTCCGAACAAGATCGAATATCCAGATTGGATTTAACTAAATCTAATTTAAAACAGCCCTTAAATGATTCTTCCAAGCGGTATGGCGCTGTAAATATGAATGTCTCTCGAAGCTCCGTTTGCCTTCTTGACAGTACGGTGGACTTTTCTTGTTCTGTAAGCGGTTCTTGTGCCTGCGGATCTGTAAGTGGTCAAAATAGGTTTTAGAGCCGTTTGCAACAAACCTTGCAAAGCTTACAGGTCCTTTTCTGTACATCCACACGTGTAGAAGTAGCCTTAGTAACCCCAGGGCGATCTGCCAAACGACGGTCAGCTTTGCGGAGTAGGCGTAGTGGAGCTTTACAAGTAGGTTTGCACTGCACTGCCAGCCGTAGGAAGATCTGTAAGATCGATTACTGGAACTAGACGACGTGGCACACGAGGAAGATCTAAAACCTGAACTTGACCTGAATCTGAATTCAAACATTTAGTCCCTGAAACTGAACCTGAACCTCGAGGGACACTTTTCGTTACGCTATTGGCCGAAGATGAAGGTCTCGGATTGGTCTGGGACGGTGATTCTTGTGTGCAACTTAGAGGCTACCGATTGGTTGGCGAAACAGCAACACTTGGCGAAATTGGAGTGATGTTCGTATTTGCGGTGCTTACAGTCGGGTTTGGGGTGATGCTGACAGATGGTGAAAGCTTGCACCGAGTAGAACGGATTCCGATCTTGTTTTGGATTCGGTCGGGCCAGGTGGGCTACGTGGCACCACGATTGAATCGTTGCCCTTATTGGCCACTGGATAGTGTTCAAAAAGAATAAAATAATAAACGTATTTGTCAGTATTTAACGGCTTATACGTGGCTTGAAATAACGTGGAAATAGGACAAATAGGTACATTTTCACTATCGAATAGCGAATATAATTACTTCTTAAATTCTCCTAAGAACAGTAAATCCTGATTGTCGCGAAAATTCAAGGGATAAGAATCAGACTAGCGGCGTTTGCGGCGAGCCTGAAAAAAACTGCAGTCTTTTTTGCATAGGGTAGACAAGTTGAGTAGGTTGAAACAAAATTGCTGATGTTGTTTTGCAACAGTGCCCAAGGCGGCTAGGCCTTTTGTAGGCAGTAGATGCCGTCGACTATCTCTAGCACATGTACTAACTACTTACTAAATTCCCTTGCGGATAGTCCTGCGGACAGCTATAGTGACCCTTACGCTACAGCAGTCCCAGCAGTCATCGCGAACTGTACAATAAGATAAAGAAAATATAGACTACGTAAGATAGAAATAGTGATAAGAGCAAAAAATACACTACGGGACTGCAAATATTACACAAAAAAATTTTGTGTGTCCTGTATTTCAACAATGTGGGATGTGACTCGAATTAATATATTTTAGATTATTTTACTGTACGTTTGCAGTGTCAGTATGTCTACAGGACCTACACTGTATGCTGTCAATTAGTCTATACTCTAAACTGACATGTGAACTTGCGACAGATCCATACAGTATAAAGGCGTGCATAGTTCTGCGTACTGCACACTATTTCACCAAGCATCATCAATTAAAAACTCAACATCTCACGGACAAAATCTGAGGCTCAACCGCAAGCTGAAACATGAAACATCTGGCACGCACACAACCGTAAGGTGTACAACCCTTGCCCCACCGGCGAAGTAACAATCGCTATTTTAACTTTCGCCCGCTTTCTAGTTTTCACCTCTCTGTCATTTGGCTAAATTTTCTTGATCGTTCGGGTCTAATGATGTGGTCCGGTCTAATGGTACGGTCTGTGGGTTATCTGGTCGCTTTGCTAGGTTTTCATTGCTCGCTTCGCTTTGGTGCTGTTGTTAGTCGATTCGCTCTTATTGTTGCTGGTATTTTCGCTCGCTTTGCTCTGGTCACTTGCTTTGTTTGGTCTGCTCTGGTCGCTCGCTGTGTTTGGTCTGCTCTCGTCGTTATCTTTGTGTGGTTTAGTCTGGTCGTTCAATTTGGTAGGTTCGCTCGCAGTAACCGGCTCGTTCACTCTAGTCGAATCGCTCGCTGTTGTCGGTTCGACTCGCGCTATGGTGTTATCCGATTGCTGTGTCTGGTTGGCAGTTCTGGCTGCTGGTCAACATTGGTGTTAACGCTGCTTGCATCGAGCCGTTACTGATACTGTCCGCTCTTGGATCTATTGACCTTTGTTTGTTGTGGAATAAATCGCTCTGTCTTGGGAAAAGTTGACACTATTTTGTTTTAGGATATAACTTTCATTGGTCACTTTTCTGTCCCCATGACAATTGAATTGTATCCTATAAATGTAAAGGTAATCTAAAATAACTTTATTGCGGGTAAACAAAAAGTGTACAACTACTAACCAGTGACTTTACAGTGGATCCTATCCGTAATTACCTGGACGATGTCTTCAGCTCAGAAATTGACTCTGAAGAGGAACGGGACGAGGACCCTGCTCTCATAGAAATCGAGGCAGTGAGCGCCGAAAAGGAGCTCCCTGGTGAGGATTTGCTCTCCCCGGCGCCCGGAATCATTCCCCTTCTGCAAAATCTACACCGGTCGCCAATCACAAAAATGCCCCTCTCGCGGCCAGTAAATCGGCTTTCGCGTCTTTATCACTTCCTTTGCCTGTCAGTCGTCCCTACAGAATTCTCAAACTCCCTTTAACTTTTACTCCTCCTGCAGCCGCATCTTCTGCAAGCCTCCCGTCTACTACTCCCTCTAGCTCCAGCCAGCTACAGTGCATCGACGAAGGGCTTTCCCACCACATCTCCCGCGTCGAACGCGACCTCATAAGGAAAAATAAATGGAAAAAAGGACTCCTGAAACCTTCTGCATCCCGTTCTACCGCAAGTTCTCCTCTCATAGTCAACTTGAAATCCACGAAGAAGGTAAGGAGCATATCTAAAAGGAGTGTCATCTCAACAAAACGAAAAGATTTCGTTGTGAATTGTGCAAAGTCAACATTCATAACAAGCGTGACGCCGATTGTTACAGCCTGAGCGAGACACACGTCAGCAGCAAACGTATGCGCTTAGGTCTTCGTTAAGTAGTTACCAAATGTTTCTTCTCTCTGATGTACCACCTGAGACTTTCTCCCCTAAGGAATAGCACCCAAAATGGCCCACCTCCCACCCCTTCACCCTGGACAACTACTGCCCTCCCGCACGTCCAAATCCTACACTAATAGTGCCGGTTAAACTCTACAAAGCGTTATTTTGAAAAATGGTTACGCTAAAGTTCATTCAAACCTCTCTTCATGCGTACAAATCAAAACCTCCGTCACACTGTGATATCAAAGCTTCTCTGACCCTTCATGACACCGCTGACCCCCAAGCCTCGAACGAAGATGCCATTATCGGTCTCCGTGAATTTATTTCTGTCGAAATCTTATACAATAAGGAATTCATTGCCGGCTCTGCTATATCGTTCCGACCTCTTCGCAATTTTATTTGTGTCTAATGGGATTAAAGTACACACAACATCCGAACAATACGCGTATCTCCTGGGAAATTCTATCCATGCTTTATCAGCTGGAACAAGACAAAAGGGAAGCGTATGCGACACTCTCCTCCGCAAAGAGATGTACTGACGTACCTTCGCCCTCGCATAGCAATAATGTCTCCCGTCAAATTGATGATTCGAAAGTTGCTCACAACCTTGATACTCGTTTCAAATACACGGGCAAGTTCACTGGTAAACTTGGTCAGGATATTAATGAATAAATATCGAAGTACCTTGATGCTGCTGCCGACTATTACTTCGATTGTGACAAGAAGTTACAATACTTACAAAACGTTTTCTATGGGGACGCGAAGAGGATTTATCATGAACATAATGCAGGACGCTGTCAAAAATTTGGAGAAAGTATATCTTTAATGCGAGAAGAATACAACAGTTCTACTTGTCAAAATCGAATCCGCAAACATCTGCAAAGCTTAAGATTAAACTCTATAATCTCAAGCAAGCGATGCACTGTTCCACAAGCTTTGGAAGAGTTAGGGAGACAATCACAAAGTTTTGTGCCCAAGGTCCTCCGCAGCATAGATCTGAGGAAGAAAATGTAGAATACCTCTACAATGCCGTTATTGGTGCATCCGGGCCAATTTTTCCATCTCCAATGCATTGTATTCAAAACAGCCGTGAAACTTCCAACAACTTTACACTTTTCTGGACTCCAGCTGGTTAATAAATCAGGAAGAAATTGAGGGAATTCAGAGGGATGCTCAAACCCCAAATCGATTCGAAACTTCGTTTAGAACCAATGCCCGCCATTTATTCCTGGTATTTTCTTCAACCACGGTACATACGGTAGACCTCACAAACCTGGGTCGAAATTATCTGCCCCTACTCTTATTTGTTTCGTCGTGGGAAAAACAACTTTTCAAACGGGTACGATAAGGATACACAGGGCAAAAATTGTGTCGATCGTTTTGGCAACGTTCGCCGCTGCAACAACTGTGGTAAAAAAGTACATTTCATTCTTGACTTCGCAATGCCTCGCAATGACAAGAAAAACGTTAAAAATACTGTGAGAATGGTTCTTGACCATTCGAAACAAACTCTATTCGAACTATATCAGCAAGTCGAAGAAGCTGTATTCAGTGATGATGAAGATGTTCAAGATCCATTCATCGACACTGACGACATGGAAGAGGTCTATCATGAAAAAGATAACAGTGATGCTGGAGACGATCAGGAACTCCCCGACATTGCTCAAAAATCTCACAATGACATGATGGAACCAGATGTCCAATACCTTGATAATGTAGACTTTAACCCTAGGGGTTTTTAAGCAACAGTAAACCCACCTCCCGTTGGAAATAATCTTCATTCGGTACTGCACTCCTGGAAAGTAGGTCCGCGTCAAAAATAGACAGAAGGTCAAACTTCAGTCGATGCATCAGATTTCTTCGGAACAAGACGCAGCCTTACATAGTTTTCTCCACCGATGCGGAAACTGTTGCCGTAGAACGAAAATCTAGCTCGGAAGAACAACAGAATATGAATTAATCATTGCAATGCGTATGCATTGACTCTGTCTCATGCAGAAAATTCATCTGTTTCCATCAAGCTCGCGCATGTTATCTGTCAATTGGTACTAAGTGTAAAATGAAGAGAAGTAGAACCTTATACAACTTCGGTCTAAATTTTCAACGCGCTATAGGCTCGGTTACTATTCCAATCCCCATGCGAACATCTTTTATCCCCCTTGAAGTGAAGATAGTGAAGTTTGATGTCCCATTACTTTTAGGACTTGACATGATGGAAAAGCTGAAGGTATATTTCAATAATGTCGAAAATACTTTGTGCCATCCAGTCCTCAAATATAAAATGCCTGTTGTTCGCAAGAAGGGCCATGCCTACCTCAAACAAATTCAGCATAACGTTAATTTCAGCCATACTGAGCTGCCTAAACTCCACAGAGGACTTCATCACCCTTCTACTGATAATTTACTGAATCCTCTCATAAGAGCCCGCCCGGATGAATAAGATGGAAATAAAAGACAAAATATTGAAAAATTTTCGCGACCCTGCGACACGTGTCAACGTCTTGGTCCAACTCCTGTCCTATTTAAAGTTTCTATGCAAGACACGGATGAAGTTGTTTTTGGAGAGGAACTATCGCTTTACTTGATGTTTCTCGACAACCATCCAGTTCTTCATGTCATCGATACGGCAACTCATTTTTCCAGCGCCATATTTCTAGATGAGAACTCTGGATACAATCAGAATGTCGAAGGTATTTGGCTTGTATTTCTCGAAGCATGGTGTTTGAAGTATTCTAGATACCCAACTCGGACTCGTAAAGATGCTGGAAAGATATTCCAGACGGATATGGTATCAATCTTATGATCCCTGGTGTAGAAGCGCATAACTCTCTTGGAATAAGAGAAAGACATCTTGCTCCATTACTTCATATTTATAGAAAGGTACATAGGACATACCCCCACGTCATGAAAGAACTTCTACTAGAGATAGACAATAAGGCCATGAATGAGACGATCGGAGATAACGGGTTAGTTCCATCATTTGTCGTATTTTGCATCCAACCGTAGTCTACCAAAGCAAATTGAACGCATGAAAATTATTGCTGATGCAATGATTTAGATGCATACCGTTGATGCTGAGTGGCCTATCGCCACTGCGCTAAGTAGAGATGTCTCTTCCTTCCGCTTTAGATAGAACTTACTATCCTGGCGAAGAGTTTCATTTCTTCAGAGAGAAAAAGACGGAATGGATAAGTCCTTACACCGTCGTCAATTTTCGTGAAAAAATTTTCTACGTCAAAAGGGGAATTCCACCGGTTTAATATTCAACAAGAAAAAACATACTTTCGTGAACTTAGGGACAATCTAGTTGACCCCTCTGAATTTTATTTCCACTCTGACCTCAATCAAACTATGTTGAGACCATTCCGTTCCAAAAAAATACGAATAACACTTCTTTTTCTACTCATTTGACGGAGATAGTGCACCCAACGATCCCCGTACAGCAGATTTTGGAGCAGCGAAACGAAAGCAAATTATAGGACTTTTAGAGCGGGCTACTCGGAAATTAATCTGCAAAGATGAAGTACAGGGTAACGCTAAAATTATAGGTGGACGCTTAAAGCTCCCAATCAAGGACTCTTGCACCAATCGTGAGGTATGGAAAGCTAGGTTTGTCGTGCAAGGTCGTCGTGACAAATTGAAAGAATTTCTTGTCCATGAGACTAGCACTACTCTTCAACATTCGATTTGTATTTTTTTCGGACTTGCATCTATTTTTTATTTCAAGCTGTTATCAACAGATGTTATTCAAGCTTATCTTAAAAAGCTGAAAAGCTACTTAGAGATATTTACGTCAAACCTACTAAGGAATTTGAGCTTGGTCCTAACGCAATGCTTAAGCTTCTTAAGCCAATTTATGAACTTACCGTTAGCGGTGATTACTGGGGAAGAACCATTTACGAACATCTTCGATCGTATTTAGAAATGGGGTCCGCAACTAATGATGGATCATTCTTCTTCAAGATGCTTAACAAGATACTTTCTGGCTTTTGCGTAGCCCATGTCGACAATTTGCTTCAAGCTGGTAACCAAAGCTTCAAAGACTGAGAAAAGCTTTAAGTGTAAGAGTAGAGAATAAGAAAACGTTCAATTTTATAGAGCGCAAATAGAGAACAAACCCTTTGGATTCTATATAAACCAATCAAACTACACTAGACGACTCAAGTTACTCCCTTCTGGTGCCTGCTTCAGTTCTTTTATATCCGAAAAGGCTAAAGGCTAGCTTGGATCTCGAACAATAAGCCTGACATTTCCTTCAGAGTCGGTCAAGCCTCTCAACTTACGAAAGATGTATTCAAAAAAGATCCTTGACGGCATATCAAAAGGCTCTATCTTGCTTTGATAGTCGTCAGAAATGAAAAAACTATGCAAAGTAAGTTTCCAAAGCTTTATATCGATTCGCTTCACCTACGAGTATACTACGAGGCATCTTCTACGACAAATACTGACAGATCATCCCAGCTTAGACAAATTATTTTCTTGTCGGATAACACTAACAAATGTCATCCAAGTCTATTGGTCATCTCATAGTCTAGACAGGTGACGAAATCTGTCCTCGGTAGTGAAGTTATGGCAACAGCTGTCGCTTTCGATATGTCGAACGCTCTGAAAGATGACTTAAAAACAAATGTTATTACGACCTGTCCCAATTATCATGTTTACAGGTAGCCTTTCTCTTCTCGATGTCACTACTAGAGCAACTACAACTTCTGAAAAGCAATTGATGATTTACATTGCCACTGTTAGGAATTATTACAAGTCGAAAGAACTTCAGAACATTAATTTTATTCGATCTGAGTTTGACACCGTGGACGCCTTGACGAAATTCAAAAGTGGTTCAATCTTACATTTCGTCTTAAGAAATGGTGGCATAACTCATCTGGTTGGGCAATGGATTGACCGCGAAGTCTGCATTCGTTCTGAATCGAACAAAAAGGAAAGGTGTGAATGTTAGAGTTCGAATTATCTGTGAATTTAAAGTAGTTTTCTCTTATTGTATGCGCGTTGCGCTGACACGAATTGTGTAGGATATAACACGAATTAATAGATTTTTGATTATTTTACTGTACGTTTGCAGAGTCAGTATGTCTACAGGACCTACACTATGCTGTCAATTAGTCTAACCTGACATGTGCACTTCCGACGGATCCATACAGTATAAAGGGGCGCATGTTGCCGCGACCTGCACAATATTTCACCAAGCATAATCAACAGCAAACTGAACATCTGAAGGAAAACACCTGAGGCTCAGCCGCAAGCTGAAACATGAAACATCTGGCATGAACACCACTGTAAGGTGTGCACCCCTCGCCCCACCGGCGAAACAAAACATGGGCACTTCATATAGACCACAGAGGAGCACTAACACTGATGCACGCGCTTGCGGGATTCTGTGAAAAATCTGTAATGATTGATACATATAATTTGGCCCGGCAAATGAGGCTCCCAGAGCGACAGGTAGAGTAATAGAGTAATACTAAAAACTAATACTCAAAAAGGCCACACCTGTATTGATATCAGTCCTCTGGTGCGGGAGAGTGGGTTACAGACGGCATGCTGGGACTTTTTACTGCCTCTATAGCCCCTTTTCAAAGGCTGTAGGATCGTAGCCTTCACCTGCTTCGATCAGTTCTCATTGAAAAGGTAGGGACGGTAACAGCTTAATTCAAAATGGAGAGGGGCCGCCCTTTCGCGCCGGTGAATGCTACAGAGCAATGAATAAGTATTAGGGTGGACCAAAAGTACTAGGGTGCGCAAGAATAAGAACCGTTTGTAAGCAAACGGGGTCTTCGAGATAATGTACTTCCAAAATCACTGCAGGCCAATCACATCCCGCTTGACAGCTTCCTACGAATTTCCATCCTTCTCTCCTTGAAGAAGCGGGGGAAAATGAAAGGTTCGCCATGCCTATCTACCCTATCCAGAGCTTTAGACAGTTGAACTAATTCCATAAACCTCGGCTTCTTCTCTTTGCAAAACAGTTGTTCTGCAGCCTTGATATCCTCCAAGCGCCTCCTCTTTTCACATTTCTTTTTCCTCTCCTCGTCCGTCTCAATCATAAATTGTAGGACATCCTCCCTTGTCAGTTCCAAACCACAAGTAGTGTCAACAAAACCACCTCGCCGCAGGGGTCCCGGCGGGTTGAACATCTTATACTCTAAACTTAATCTCCGGAATTCAAATTTGAACGTTTCGAAGCACGCTAACTTGTCGCATGTAGCTCTTACTCTAATTACATCCTGCACAACACAATAGAGACTTAAAGGCCATAGACCAGAAATTTTAAACCCTGATATAAGGTTCGATGCCGTCACTGCACAATCATAGCCTTTCATGAGACAAGACCACAGTTCTAGTCCTCCCAACTTCTCTCCCTTAGAGCACAGCTCTCTCAGACGATTGCTTTCCGCAACGACTAATGAATTTGAATTCACACTAAGAGGGCCAAAAGCAGAGACGTCCAATGGCTGCAGTCTGTCACTAGTATGCGCAGGGAGTGCCATCACCAAAATCCGACTCTCTTTAAACTTATAAATTACTGATCTTGACATATGGGACCTCAGTCCATAGAAAAATAAAACCAACGAAATGGAAGAATTGACCCCTTGTCCAGCCTCCCTTTTAAACTTTTTTGCCCAGTCTGTAAAAATGAAGGTGTCAACACTTGCTATGTCTTTACGCCACTAAACGCCACACCCTTCACTTGTTGCCTTTGACACTGGGACTGATTGAACAGCGTTTGAAAGCCTTGGCTCACGATCACCCTTGAACACTGCTGAAGGAAGAACAGACTTCCCATCCGCGCGAGCACCTATTAAAAGTGAAATACGGTTAGTGTACCGAAAACCGATTCTAGGAAGAACTGCCCTTTTCACAGCCCTATTAATTACTCTATGTGGCGCCTTTCCATGCAGATCACGACCTGGTGTGAATCCCGTCTCATCTAAATTAAGAACTTACGCTGCGCTCATGATACCATATTGAGAGTAAATGTTTTTCACCTGAGCAAAAAAGAAGTAATTGTGCAGCTGTTGAATGAAACTTTCCTGATATCCTACACGGGGCGCAGTGCTAGGCATGCAAGCTGACTTCTGTTTGGATTAATGAATGCTGAAACCCATGTAGATGAAAAGCTGCAATTTAGCAATGCTTTTCTCTGCATGCTGTTTTCCAGAACAGATGCCTTATATTGGTGGGCCAAGAAGGCAGCCTCTGGAGGCTCGACGAAAGATTTATCTTTGAGTAATGCCGGAATCTTCTGTACCAAAATCTGCTTCTCTTCGTTGGTGAGGGCTGTAAATTTGAGGTGATTCGTGAGAAGGTAGTATCCGCTCTTGCATTTCTTAATTACGGGGCTTGTTTTTTTAGTCATCTGTGAAGAGACGAACGAGAAGACGTTGGGCCTTGGTTTAGTTGATGTATGAGTTGTGCATCACTGATGGTTACCCCGGCCTCAATATCGCGTTTTGCTTGTTTTAGGGCTGATGTACCGAGCTCTGCGTTTCGTTTGGTTGCAAAAACTGTGATTGCCATTGTCTTCAACTCAAAAGTTGAACGCTGCGAGAACTGCCTTTTGGTCTTGCATTGAAGGCTGTCTTTTACGCGAGATGGAACGGTATCGAGGCCTTATCGTGCGCAAGCAGCACTTGCGGCACCTTTTTTATTCAGAAAAACATTTTGATGTTCAAAATGGGAAAGGCGTTTCGGGTTTTTATTTTTGCAGGGAGTTTTCAGCCGTTCTTCTTTAAAGTCATACCGTTTCTATAATGATTGGCCTTCTTACAGTCTGTTTTGATAGTCGTATTCTAAACTCGTCATTACTATCTGCAGTTCCGTGGCGTAGGGAAAGCCTGCTCCATATTGGGTAGTTTAGCTGAAGCGAAATGGGCCTGTTGAAACGCTTACATCTGCATTTATTACATAAAAACATCAGTTTTTCCAGTTTTTTCAACGTCCGTAAGTCACATGTGCATCCCGCAAGCTCGTGCTAGAGTGTTAAATGCAGACTAGGTACGTTGTTGACAGATTACTACTTCACGTGTTACTGCAATTCGCTGATAATACACGTGTACTTGCCACGTACTAATCGAACCCTAACACTCATACCTTGTGCATTCCTCGCGTACGTAAAAATCAACAAAAAATCAACTAAAAATATGCAAATTCAAATACACGAAAATCTAGAACTTGGCCCTTGCCTCTCCCGCAATCCTCCCTCAGACTGCCTCAAACCCTTCGTCCTTTCTGCCTTTCGCCATCCATCCTCATCGCCAATTTTTGGCGTTGTAGTTCATTCACCTCTACCTGACTTGCCAACCTCTTTGTTTCCACCTCATCTGCTCTACGAACATAGCCCCTTCTATGCCTTCCATCTGCCCGATCACGTCCCAGCATCGTTCGAGGTGTTCTTGCTCACCCAGCACCACCTGACTTGCCAACCAACCTCTTTGTTTCCACCTCATCTGCTGTACGAACACAATTCCTCCATGCCTTCCATCTGCCCAATCACATCCCAGCATCGTTCGCGGTGTTCTACCAGTAACCCCTCCTAACTTACCGTCTCCTCTACCGCCCTCCCCGCTACCGCCACGCATCCCAGCAGCCTCTCGTAACTTGTTTCAGTCCTGAAGTTTGTGACCCAGCTGTCCCATTTCGCATGCCGCTACTGCGTAGTCCACCACCCCTCCTTTAGCCTCAACACCTCTCGCGCGTCTTACCGTAGGCAGCCTCATTTGACAGGCTTGCAGCCCTGTGCGCCTTCTCCATCTTCAAATTCCTTGGTTTCTCTCCTTTCCAACGCCTATTTCCTTGTGCTTTTTTTTATGGGCGTCAACTCGCCTTCTGCACTTCCCACTGCGTTCATCTTTTCGACCCCTTGCCCTTTCTGCCCAATTAGGTGCTGACCAACAACATCCCGAATTATCTCCCCCAAAAGGCACGCACCGTCCTCCTACCCCTTCCCGCTCCATTACAACTTGTAACTAATTCGGGGCAATCCCCCTTCCCTCTGCACCGACCGCCTTGCATCATCACCAAAAGCCATCGCTCTCCCCATCATCTCCGCTGCACCAAGTTCAGCAGCAACATCGCAACTAAGCCCAACCGCCACAGCGCTCGCATCTACCGCTTCAGGTCAATCAACCACCATATTCCGACACAGTTCGCTCCCGTCTCAAACTACCCAGCATTAACAGCAGACCTATTGCTCTGCTTTTCCAGGTAGCCCATCCACTCACAACGCTCAATCCCCCTCGATGCTCCGATCCGCTGCCAGGGTGAATTCCCAACACGTCGCGGGACAGCCCGTGCAGCCCTTATCACAGCACAACTTAAACTTCCACCTTTGCATCTTTTCATTAACCTTCGCCTTCTACATATCCCGTACCCGCAACAGCAGAGTCATGCCTCTCCCCCGCATCAGTAACGCCGTTTACATTCCCCTCCCTAGATGTGTCAGACGACGAAGTAAACTACCCCATCATTCCCCCGTCACTGTAGCCGCTTTCGTCAAATCCAAGTCACTCGGGGCTATTGCTTAGGCTATCACACACCCATTTCAAGCATACAGATGAGGTCGATGTTGCGGATGCCTTATGAATCTGGCCGGGCTGTCGAGCCGACCTCAGGACATGCAAACCACACTCGTTTCGTCGACATTTCCCCATCACCAACTTCCGAGTGGCCAGGTTCCTTCTGTCCTCGATTCAATTTTGCCGGATGCAGAGCAGGATCCGTTGAATATGTTTGCCAATATTGCCATGCCCATCTCACTCAAATCGCGGCGAGCAATTGAGACACAAGTTATGGTTCCATCAGATCCGGAATCCTCGAGACGTCTCCGATAACTCTGCACCCCGTGTTGAATCAGCACACGTCGGCATCGTTGCAGAACAATCCACCACATTTTCCGCTACCAGCACCGCAACCATTGGCTCACCTGTCATGCGGAGCGCAGCCCACAGCAATACCAGACCCTCAGGTTATAATACAAGGGACGCCATCGCTTTCGGCTTTTCCGTTGTTATTGCCAGGGCGGAACTACAAGCATTCAGGATCTCACAAAGCCGAAGACGAAGCAAATTGCTGCCGCAAGTCACTACGGGCAGTTCTCGTTCGCATCCCCCTCTCTTCAGCTGTGAATATCCGTGACGTCCGGGACGGACAGAGAGGAATCCCTAACCTCTGTCGCGATGCCGCAAGGCTTATCCAGTCCGATTTGCAAGAGTGTGTTCACGCGGCGGTACATACTGAAGGTGCACCTGTCGTCAGAGCACAGCGCAAGACGAGGCTACCATTGTCAGGACTGCCCAACGGCTTTCAATTGAGTGGATTCTCTCATCCGACGCACTGCCACAACGCATCGTGGCGGGAAGAATAGCCGTACACATGTTGCAATCGAAATTTTGGGCAACAGCCTCACAGGAAGATGCACAATGACACGTTGCACTCGAAGAAGCGCGGTCACCAGTGCCACAGTGGAAAAGCATCTGGAATCTGATACCATCTCACTGCGCACCAGAGAGCGCATGATCAAACCCCAACGAAACATGTTTGCATCGTGTGCAAGAGGTCTTTTGCGTTAATGTCGAGCCTGGCACGGCATCAGCGAACTCTTCCCACACAACTGCAGATGTTGCCGCTGTCGTTGTACTTGGGATGCCGAGTGTGCTTTCTTCTTCAGCAGTGTCCTCGAGTGGCTGGCCGTGGCGGGTTGCTCATGACGTGTCCGAGGTTCGCCCGTTTTTTAAACTCTGCCCGGTCAACATTCTTCGCAGCGAAAATTTCGGGCTCCCGCCCGCATCATGTCTCGCACGGAATACACGGTTCGCTTGCTCCTTTGACCGCTTCTTTGACACCTCACAGCTTTTCCGGGCCACCCCCTCGGCCAGCAACCTTATCGCTCGAACTGGGCGACATTTCGTGCACCGAGAGGAATATTTTACAGTGGCCCTACCTTACAGTGGGCCATCGTACAGCACCCATTGAGGCCCGGGTACAATATCCATTGAGGCCCGGTTACCGTGGCGCCCCGATCGGTTCGCCTCAATTCATGGAAAACTTTCTCAATGAAGAAATTGCAGGATGCAAAAACATGTTGTCGCTCATCGACGGGATTGGGGATGCTCACATCCAGTTCCACCACCGTGTTCGTGCCTCGGCATGCAAGCTACATCATGTGATGAAGCTGACACCGTCGAGTGCAACAAGCGTCCTTGCAATGAGGTTTGACCAAGAACAGATGGAATATTATTCGCGGTCAAACAATGTGCCGATGTCAAGTGCGGTCCGCCAGCAAGTGGCTCTTCCGTTGCTCCTCGGAGGCCACGGATTCACACCCGTGGCAACGCTGAATTTAGAGTCGTATGCGGCCAGCATCATCGACTCCGAACAAGTGACATGCCCCGATGATCCTTGCGTAGCCCAGCACCGTGTACAAAGCTATGCACATGCTGATAGCCACCTTCTCGAGTTTGTCCGACGACTCCACCCAAGCTTCTCTGACGGACTTGGTGGTCTCCCAGAAACACTCATAGCGGCCAGTCTTGCAAACAAGCGCGATAATACACACAGCATTTTGTATCGAGTCTGGTGCAAGTCGGCAGCAAAGATTTCCTGGAAAGAAGTCGAATGGGATGAGGTTTCCAAGTACCGCGCTGCATATGTTAGCTGATATTCGGCGAGAGATCAGCCGCCAGGCATACTTAGAGACGCATGCGGCAGCCTTTCTCACCGCGCATCCGTCTGCGGTCAGTCGAACCTATAATAAGATGTGGTAAGTGATGCTACGCCGCAACCTGGGAGTTCACATGTTTGACAACACAGCCGCTACAATGCGCGGAGTGCAACAGGCCCATGGACAACCGAGGTGACCATGCAGCGGATTTTTGCAAAAACGGCCTGGGGTGGACTAGCCGGCACAATGCCGTAGTGAAGGTATCTGGCCGACGAGTGTTCAAGTCAGCAAGAGTCGGCGTCCAATATGAGGTGAAATACTTCCCGGACTAAATGCACGGCCTGCCGACATTCTAGTGTATCCGAGGTGGGAAGAGATCAACACTTTGCCGCCTCTCCGGGTGGCTTACGACGTCACAGTAACATTGCCATTCCAAGAGGGGTTCATGTCCATTAGATCGTGCGAGGTTCGCGCCGTTGCCAATGCAGCGGAAAGACGGAAAATGGGGAGCCTGCCAGCAAAGTAGCAGCCATCTCCGTGAAGGCCTCCCAGGACGATCGAAATTGGGATGGAAGTTTGTGCCGCCAGCTTTCGACTCGCTTGGATTGCCGTCTGCGACGACGCCGAAGGTAATCGACGAGTACGCGGCCGCTGTCGCAACCTACAGCGGGTGCTCGACAGGAGGAGTGAAGAATCGGTTTTATCAGCAGCTTAGTTATGCGATTTGGTCCACGTGGACCGCGTCCATGATATGTCGCGCCCCACAAAATGCAGGGTTTGGCCACCCTATTCAAATCTAAGTCCTTTAGGTTGTTACAGTGGGTATTCAGGACTGCATGTTGCACCTGCATGTCTGTGGTAAGGTAAAGGTTTATTGGTTACCATGGCTACTGTAGGCATACCTCGGGAGTCCTAGATTAGCACCCCCTCGACACGCGTCGGTAACTACTTCCATATCATCAGCTTCAGCAAGGCTTGGAAAACGAGCGGTTGATGCGATTTATCGCGGAGCGAGCCTGACGACTTGAACTAACGCCGGGTGTACTGCAATCCTGCCTCCACTGGCCCTTTGGGGCGGATAACATTGAGTACAAGCGAATATTTCCGACAGATTGAGTGTCTTGGCGTACAGTATCTATGTTTTCTGAAACTACCCGCGCCATTTCCTACAAGAGACTGACTTGGCCTAAAGAGTGGAAATGGGTTGCCGCTAGAAGCTTCCTTTGGACTTCTTTTAAGGATCATTTGCACTTGTGCGTGCATAGGCGAGAAAGGCAGCTGAGACCATGTCCAACATAGCGGGTCGCTGGGGCTGTGTGTCAGACACTGAGGTGTCGTCGGAGTAGTGTAGAGGTACCTTTCTTATCTTGGTTCGCGTAAGATGTGGTTAGCGCTGAAATCGTACCCCACCTACAGTGTTTCGTGGAATCTCGAGTCCGACCCCTGCCAAGTTTCTCGACCGACAAGTTTATCCCCCGTCTTCTCCCGAGCATGGAACTCACTCCATTTCTGGATACAATCCAAGCATAGGTTCCGGTCCTTATTTATATCACTCAGACGAATCAAGGTTCTCATTAATTTTCTGGAACGTTGAAGATATCTTCTTGGACATTCGAGATGACTATAGAAATACCCCATTGGAGGGATCTCTCGCTTCGGATACCTCTTATTCAATCCGCTGAAGCTTATTTGCATGTACCTGGGCAGTCTTTGACCCCTTTTTAGACTAGAGAAGAGATAAAGCTCGGCCCAACGGAAACGAGAGTTCCCGAAAAAAGTTTCTATACTTTATGTGCAGCGTGCCTGCACACAGGCGGCCCATCCAATCTCGTCCCCAACTCTCTCCTGATGATCTTTTTCTCCAGTGACCCTGATCAGATTAGATATTCCCGTGTTGCTCGCAACAAACTTACCTGCTGGAAGCCCCGTAGCACTTCTACCAACCTTCTCTGTGAGTCCTACAATTTCCTTTAGCTCTTTCCTGATACCATTAATATTCGTGCAGATGTCTTCAATGTTTCTAAAATGTACTGACCGTCCTTTAATATATATTATGGCTTGAGTTCCTGAGCAACATCCTTCACAATATGCGCCCCACCTATCTGCCACATATCACTTTCTTTGGCATCTTCAGGTATGTTCTTACTTAGGCTCGCTCTTGTTCCTGGTCGAACCATATTTCTTTTACTCAGGCGAATCTTAGCCTCACAATGTAGCTAACCTAGTTATGACTTTATTTTTCCAAGGACATCTTCTCTTGTATCTGCGAACTATCGCCTAGTGCGCGCAAACTTTTTTCTGTGAGTCCTCTGCCTTACACACAGCTGATACCCCTTGATTAACTTCCAAAGAGAAGTATAGATCCTGAGAGTCCACGGAGTGCCCTCCAAAGACGCATCAAGGAGAAAATTACTTCTGGAAAGGCTGTCCTTGCCTCGGACGTTGGACATTCCCCCAGATTCTAAAGACTATCGTATCTTGATTTCACCCTCGCAGTGAATCGTTCGGGTAGTCGTGCCGGTAAAATCGATTTTATGTTAAAACTTCCTCTCCGAAGTTGAAAAGCAAGGATCAGGTTGCTTGTCACCCAATCACTTATGCCTCTCTGGTCTCCGAGACTAAGTCAGGGGCACTGTACATAGACCACAGAGGAGCACTGAATGCAGACTAGGTACTTTTCTGACAGAACACTACTGTACTTGTTACGGAACCTCGCTGACAGTACACGTGTACATTTCACGTACAAATTGAACCCTGGCAGTACTGTACTGCAGTAATGTACATTTCATTCCATTATTCTCTTACTGTACAGTAGTACAGTATATTACACTACTGTACAGTACAATTGTGTAACGTATGTAAAGTATATTACGGTATACCGTAATTATAATTAATATTGCAGCGCCTTATTGATGCCATTTGGTCGATTATTACTATCTTTGCTCTTGGTCGAATGCAGTGTCATGGCGAGGGTCTTTCTCTGCCAAAGTAACCGTTATAACATTGTTGGGCCACCACCCCTCAAAGAAGTAAATGCATTGTACAGTATCAGCATTCTTAATCGCCCAGCCAATTTGGGCATTGTGAAAATTACGCGGGTGTTTTCTGTTTGACCGACTTGAGGCGCGTTCCACAAAGATATTTTTGTATGGAGCATAAAATATGATAAACGATGTACGACGTGGCATTTTGTTATTGGCCATAGATAATCTTTGACTAAATGTATCAGAATTACACGAACATCTCGGATAGTTGTATAGCAAAGGTTTTTTGTGTGGCACGAGAATGTTTCACAAAGTATGTCATCTTCCTCCATGATCCAACCTCAAACGACGCCCAGTCCCATGCGAACCATGACCGAAACACTCATTGAAAACGATTTTACGTCTCTGGAACTCCCTAGTAGTCCCCAGCCAAGCAATGCGGATCCCCCTTACCAACGTCAGACACTATCTCATGTATCCAAATACCTTGAAACTCCTTTGTAGTTGCTTCTGCCAGCGCTTTAGCCTCAACCGAAACCGTAGCGATCGTTATTTCCGGAACATCTTCCGATGGAGGAAGATTTTCTACGCCTCAACCACGAAAACTCACGAAAGCAATTCTTTCTTCCACCCTAAGACGTATGAGGATACTGCAAAGTCGGTACTATCAGAAAGTCTAAATCAAGTAAGAGTTACTGACTGCACGCAGATTTTTGAGTTATCTCGTATGTGGGAGGAGTATAAGAATGTAGATCCACAGGTGCAAATAAGTATATCGCGCGCGAGACAGGTTGAATTCGTTGTAACCAAACTGGATACATGACCATCCCATTTAACTTTTTGACCCTAGATAGATGAATTTACTGTTTGCCGCGTATCCATGGTACTGAACCCATTGGTGCGAACCATGCCACAACATCTTTCGTACAGCGCAGTGCCAAAATGTAGATCTTAGTCTGCATTACTGTTGAATCGCACTTGTAGTAATGTGGTGATGCGCAGAAATTAGAAGATTTTTAAAAGTAATAAATAAATGTAAAATTATGTTACTATAATTTATGTCGGGCCGTTTTCACGGTATGAGTACAGGTTCAAACTATTTTTATTAATAAAAAATTTGTCAGCCTCTTTTTTTTCGGTCCCAAGTGCTCATTGAAACTTGCAGGTACTCGGTCAAAACAAATATTTCAAGAAACGCAAATCTTCTCAGCACAGGAAGAACTTTCCCCAACGCGATAGGCTTCGATCTTCCCGTCGACTTCCCGAAATCGGATCAGAGGAGCTTTCTAGGAAAACTCATTCGCTAATATACTTCGCTTTCTCAGATAGTTACGGAATGTAAGCAATTGATTGGGTCGGCTTAGAAGACTAAATCGATCACCTGAACCGTCATTGCTATCCAAATTGAAATTTTACCTGGGCAAAGAAGGAGATCAGTGGAATCAAGCTTGAAGATATGTGACCGTCTAAGACTGAAACGATAAAAACTACCAGCATTAAAGCGGAATTACCTCCAAAAAACGTTTTGGCGGAGATTGAACCTGCCCAAGTGTAGAATGAACGTGAAAATATAAACTTTTTTGCTTCTTAATCATATTTTTCTGCCGCAGATGAGAATACGGATGATTATTCGGTGAATCAACTGGAATTAATTGCGCAAGAGCGATTGTAGACCAATCTGGAGGCATTGAAACCTACTATTGGAAATATTTCCGAGAATGCTTCAAAGTAATTAGCTCGTCCAGTAAACTATTACTCCCACATGTGGGCGTTTTCCTCAATATTCATCGCTACTTGAATGATTGACGAGAATGTTTATCTTCATTACCTCAAGTTAATACGCGACATTAGAAATAAGCAATAGAATACTCGCTGAAATGGAAAATGTTTCCTCTTCAGAGATGTTGCCTTGAAGTGTTTATTCTAATGAAAATGTTTAATTTCAATCGGCCGTGACTTTTGGAATAAGACTGACTCAAAATCCAGTGCAGGCGCAAACTTTAGAAATATCATGTTAAAAAGGAAATTTCAGCTCATTCTCTAAAACGTTGCTTAAATTACACTTTTAAACGGAAGAAAGGCCCCTCGGGAAACAAAATGGTCTCTGGAGAGTGGATTTTTGAAGGCTATCAATGATAACCATAGGCAACATATCACACCATCTTCTCACATCTGCGTGAATGAAACTATTAGTCAGTGGTACTGTCTTGGGGTGGATTGAATCAAGAAAGGACTGCAAAGTTACGTTTTATATAACGTAGAATCCCATAAATGACTGCGAATTGAAGGCTTTCGTATATGTCCAATATGGAAAAAGGTTGAGAGTTTAGCTTTTGAAGAGTAAAACGAGAGGAATGCGGCGTTACTTCGCAGAATAATTCTGTTACACTGCCTCTGTTATCCTTCGTCTCTCTCAATTTTCTTTATACAGGTCGTGTCGTATGTGGATATTCAAGTTTTTGCATCAGAGTCAATTATGAAAGCTTCCATGAGATTTGGAACGAGATTTATTGGTGTGGTGAAAATCCGGTCGGGGAATTTCAAGTGCAACAACTGTCCCCACAGGAGCTCCTGGGGTGCGTAGATCAGATCTATAGAGTCTAAAAGAATCTTTACACCAGCAAATATTTGTTGTCGGTTCTGCGGATGGGTAGCGAACGAAGATATTTCGTAGGCAGTTGCCATGAAACTGATCAAAAGACCACATTTTGTGTATAAAGATGGCTCTTCTATTCGAACAAGGTTTGCGAAGTCCACCACACCCTGCTGCGCCTAAATCCACCGTCATTTTGACGTCTTGCGGTTGATTATGCCCTTCACAGCCTTGCAGGCTGGTCGTCAAGCTCGCTCATCTGGAGTTCTCGCCGTTTTCGTCGCCATCTCTATCTGTAAGCCTATGTGCTTACAGCGGGAGTTTTTTAAGCCTCCTGAGTCCTCGGTTCAGGTGGTGGAGTTTTCTTCCGGTCCCTTTCTCGCTTGAGTGGGCAATTGGTTCAGCCATTGCCCAGAGTAGTCCGTCTAAAAGAAACAGCGGTCCTGTTTAGTGCGGACTTTTCTACATACAATAAAGCGGAACGCATTTCAGTACATTTTGTGGGTAAAGATGGATAATTGTAGAGGGCGAAGCGAAGAAATTCGAATTTTAAAATTTGGCTGCAGATTTTGTAGGGAGGTATTGCGACACGCGATCTCAAACCGATCTTCTCAGCAGATGCTGGCAAGATATTTTTGCAATTGAGAAGATACTGGAAGTGGAAGTTTAGACGCTCAGAGTAAAGTCATCTTCCGTATCTATCATGATAGTTGATTCATGTAACTTTACAAGAACACTTTAGATGTGATGTTATCCGTATCCCAATTTAACTTTTATGAGATTCCCGCTGAGTAAGTTATTAAGAGCAAGTTTCATTCCATATCTCGTGGAGCATCAAATTGCACAGGAATTGAGGAATATGATACTGTATTGAATCCTGATGCAGAAATTGGAACCTATCTTACTGTAACAAACAAGAAGAGGAAGCTATATACTTATGAATATACCAACGCATTAACCAGGGAGGTCGTCGAATTTGTAAATCAGTAACCCGAATTTTCTTTTTTCTAAATGCAGTGAAAATGGCATTGTCGATATTTATATCTGTTATGCCAGCGCAGTAATTTATTTTCCCATGGATCATGTGCGCGCAAAACACCATATGGACCTTAAATGGGATTCTAAAATGATAAAAGTTAGTATGACCTTATATAGCAAAAGAATCATTGATCTTATGCTTTCTGTTTCTATACCCCCACTGGTTTTACATGCCCAACCTGACTTGAAACACTAGCTGCTGTCTAACTCATACTGAATTATTCGTTTATGATATTCCACGGTATTATTTCTTATGTTCAAGTGGGTGCCAAATGGAGCACATATACGGCAGCGTTTTCAAAACTAGTGGAGTTCCCTTCAAAACTTACGGACCTCCGATAGGGATCTAGCGAGAACAGAATACAAAAACTCTGGGTCAACAGCCTAAAATTCGCATCATAGTCACTTTACTAGTGATTGATACGAGAATTGATTTATAGCATTTTAATTAAGATGCCATTGTATATTCCCTATTGCTGTATAGTCTGATCTCGAATTGGAAACTATAGAAAATAATTACCGGAAAATATTCCTATTGGAAAGGGTAGGAACTGTTGCAATGGATATATACCTAAATTACGTACCCAAGAACTTTTTGCTAAAAATACAAAAATTATTTGACTAACCCGGTACAATAGTTAACGCTGCAAGCGGTTTGGAATCCATGGGTATCGCGGCCTCATCCCCTGAAGTGTTGGAAGCACTCAGGGAGAATAACCCCAGTCCATCCCGGATGGGGAGTCCTACACGTACACCCTCCCCTTTATGGCGCATTCTTTCGTCCCATTCACACCAGAAGAGATGATGAGGGTAGTGATGAGGGTAGTGCTAAAGTTCCAACGGGGATGTGCGGCGGGAGGATCTGGTATCCTCCCAGACCACATCCGAGAGCTCCTTACTGTCACCCCAGTTAATGAAGAGGGCCGAGGTCTGCTCGCCGGCCTCACCAAAGTAGTTAACCTGCTTGCGGTGGGTGATGGCCCGTCTTCCCTCACCACTTGGATATCTGTTTCTCCTCTCACTGCCCTCCACAAGCCCTCAGGAGGCATTCGGCAAATTGCAGTGGGCAAGACGTTTCGTCGTCTAGTCGGGAGTTGCCTCATGTCTCGTGTCGCCGACTCAGCGCGCTCACAGTTTCAACCGCTGCAGCTCGGCATAGCGACCTCGGAAGGAACTGAGACCGTGGTTTACGCCACGCGCAGAGTGTACGACCACTTCAAAAACTCCGCTAACCACGCCATGCTCACTGTTGACCTCAAAAACGCGTTCAACATGGTCAGCCGTGACGCAATTCTGGAGAGGGTGAAAGCTTTTTCCCGGGGCTACTGCCGTTTGTCGAGTACACTTATGCGAAAGAGACGGCCTACTTGTTGTGCGGAGAGCACACCATTCGCAGCGTTACAGGAGTGCAGCAAGGGGATCCCCTTGGACCCTTGCTTTTCTCTCTAGTACTGCAAGATGTAGTGCTGCAATTGCAACAGGAGTTGCAAGGGGCCACGAGCAGAAGCGGGGAGAAACCACTGCTGCTAATGCAGTGGTAGCTGGATGATGGATACATAGTTGGACCCACGAGACTATCCACAAGGCGCTGGAGATTCTCGATTCTCCAGCGACAAAGTCTTTCGGACTGCACCTGCAAATGAGGAAGTGCGCTGTCTTGTGGCCCACAGACCCATCTCCAGAGGTTGCAGATGCCTGCCCATAGGATGCCCAACAACAGTACACTGCCGGAGCGCATTTTCTGCACAACTCGGTTGGGGATGATGATTACATGGGAAATAGATTTTCTTTTTAGGTGGCCTCACTCTCAATCCTGTTGGAGGAACTCACAAAGCTGCAAGACACTCAGGTGTCTGTACATCTGCTTCGAGCCTGCTTTGGAATATGCAAGGTCAAACATATGCTACGGGCAGTTCCTTCCCACTAGAGAACTCATTGAAAGTGTTCTTGATAAGAGTGTGTTCAAGGAACTGCAGTTGCCAATCAACCTTTACGAAGAACGAACCCAAGTTTGGGATCGGACTTCGTTCAGCTGTGACCGCGTCACCGGGGCGTTTCTTGCCTCCGTGTGCTTTATCCACCCTCTCTGTGCGCAGCTCCTCCATGGGCTGCCTAACACTGCTCTACCGTTCTACAATGCTGCAGTGAAGGCACATGAAACGTGGGAGAGCCAAGTACCCGAGGAATTCGTCATCCCGCTGACTGCGATTGATTCGCCTCGTCTGTTCCGCCAGGAGAAACTTGTCAATCCAGCGGATGTCTCGGTGTTTGACAGCTTGGACAAGGGCGACGAGAGGAAAAAAGGGTTTGAAGCCTCTTTGGGGGTCGCTGGATCGAAGGAAAGGCTGTACTGCAAGCCTGCCCAAGGTCTGGGGACTTATATCGTTGACCGCAATTATAAGGCGTGGTTCCAGTACTATTGCCGGATCACGCTCTTCGCGGCATATTCTCCCCGCCCTAAGAAGGGATTAAAGATCCGCATGGACGTGTATGGGTATCACGCCTTGGTCTGCAACTTTGGTTCGGCTCGGGGATGCGGCACGATTAGCAGTTGCGTTTGTTTGCCGTAGATCTGTTCAAGGCCGCCCGTCGTCCAATTCTGGAAGCGCCACAGAGGGGCCACAGGGTTCGGCTATACATCTAGGCGTTAGGTGCTCAAGGGGGAGCGGACTCCTTCGACCTCACGGTCATCCACCCATTAACGCCTGTCCGGATTCCGACCTGGCTCAAGGCCAAGGGAAGCCGCTGAACCAGGTCAAAACCGCGAAGAAAGCCCGTTTTGGGGGCTTCATTCGTAATAGAGGCCCGAGTAATCGTTTCGTTGCGTTGCCTATTTCGACCCTTGGCGGATGGCATCCTAATGCTCGCAAATTTGCAAGTCTGCTGGCCTTTGCGATTGCATCGCGAGCTGGGGTGCCCGAGGAAGAGGCAAAGAGGGCAATATTTCATAGGCATGCGGCGTGATTGGTGCAAAATAATGCTAGTTGCCTTCTTGAGGGCATTAGTGTCGAGATGTAAGTCCACGGAGGGTACGTTGAATGGTTTGGAAATGATGGTGAGGGTGGACGCTGGTACTTGGTGACATATGGTGTCGGAATCGATTGAAGGGATGATTGGAGTAATTTCTAATTGAGTGAGTAATACCGTCTTGAATGAGTTTGATAGTTTTCGTAGTTGCCCTTCCTTGGAGTACTATGAAGTAGCATTTGGAATAAACCTACACAAAAAGGGAACGCTCGATTCCTGTCCTTGGTATTATCCCGGCCTGAAGCGCTTTAACTTTGGAGTTATGGATGGGATCCGGTACAATAGTTTAAACTTTTCTGTCCTCAGATGAGGACAAAGTGTGCTTCTTAGGAGGAAAGCGCCATGACAGATAGACACTAGGCATTTTTTTAACTAGCAGACTATATCAGGAATTATGACTAATCAAGTTCATTCATTACCCATGACGCCATTAGTTCAATTGAGGTAATTAATTACCTCCAAAAAGTAGTTTCATTCGTTTCACAGCACCAATGCTAGTCGCGTACACTAGCTAGGTATCAATATTGCAGCGGACAAAATGGCGGCACTGAGGCGCTGGCACTGTAGATGCGACGACAAATAATCTATTGAAGGTATGATAGCTGCGGTAGATGGCCAAAAAGAACTCGTTTAGAAAACGGGCTGATTAGGTGGAGGGAGAACATAGCGAATCGAAAGTCATGGGTTCTAATTGGGAAGAAATGTCACATCGGGGTCCATTTAGGAAGTTGATAGTGCGACATGCCATCTTGCCGTAGAGATCGCAAATCCCATCCTATTGTGCACAATTTTCTGCTCCACCTAGTATCTGTGAGGCCGTCGTGGCGGTGGCCGGCTTGAAAGAGGATACGGCAGTGATGTAACAAGGGATTGGGCTGCGTTGCGCCAGTATGAGGTTAGCCAGTGGAAGGGCTGAAATATCCGCGGGACGGAAGCCATTTGCCACGAAAAGGAGCAGAGTTTGAAGCTCACAGTGATGAAAGCCAGTTCACCAGTGACACAACTCAGTGCGTAAATAAGACATCACGCACCGAGTTGTGTCACTGGAGAAGTTCGAAGCCGATGGGGCAAAGACCTGCTGCGTTGTAGCCATGTATTTCGAAGGAATTATGACAGTGCGGCCAGATGACAGACTGGTGGTCTGGGAACAAAGTTAGGTCAAGGTTATTCTGGAGGATTTAAGACCACTACCTGTCCGAGAACAGGTAGGAGACGGCATTATGGGTCTTTAGAAAGACGGCAGAGGGACTGCAACGAAAGAAATGGCCTTGGATGTAGAGAAAAAAGTATTCAATACTATTTTCTCGGGGTAGAATTAGCCTATAAATCTGCATCATTCCACTGGAGAAGTTGCGCACCCTCATTTGTACTAATTGAGTGTTTTGGGGGGACATAGGGAGGGGAAAACGGTTTAGATCTGCAGGTGCGACGGAATAGATGTGGAATGGGGTAAGTAAAACAAAGCCATGAAGAAGCGGGCGTTCTAAATCGAGTAGAGAGCGAAGGTCTACAAGGGGCGGCAAGTGCAAAAGGTCCGCAGTCTAGGGAAGCAGTGGAGGGCGTTGCAGTCGCGAGTTGGTGAATCGTGAATGATGCTGTCAGCTTCGTTTTTGTTGAGAACTGGTTAACCGAGCCTATAGCATAAATGAGCATTTTCAACAGGTGATGTCAACTTTTGATTGTCAACAATTCAAACACCTGCCTTGAGAGGCAATTACTACGTACTACTACAAAAACCGAAAGCCTCGACCCCGCTTCGGTGGGTCTCGCTTTTCTATGCGAGATAAACGCTTCAGCGTGGAGTTATTTCAGAAATTAGGTACTCTATCCAGCTGCACTGAAAAGTAAAGTCAGGCATACCTTAGAATCGGGGCCATTGGGCGCAATGACCTGCCAGCTTGGCACCGGCCCATTGGCCAAATCGCTACCCCTACAGCCAACGAGCGTAAAATATTAAAAATTGTTTAAGAGCCAATTGCAGCACAGGGCACGCGTGCACTCGGTGCGCATTGGTCGGAAAAAATTAAAATGCGCTAGGTTTTGAAAATACAGCAGCCATTGAGAATTAAGCTTTGCTGCTGATGATGCTGATGCTTAATTTTTTCATTGGCTCTCATTTTGTGAATTTCGACAGTTTTTTCGCAGGTCATACTCGAAAGGGCTCAAAGTTGGTGGAACTTGCGTGGCATAATACAGAATGTGCGATTTTGGGTTTTTTCCCTACATTTACTACATTTACTGTACTGTACACTGTAACCTGCCTACTATACCCGAAAACTTTGACCTGCTTCGCGGGGTCTTGCTTTTCTATGCGAGAAAAACGCGTCAGCGCGGAGTAAATATGAGCGGAGGGGGGAATGGGGAATGGTGATATGAGCGGAACTTCTTTATTTCATGTACAAAAAAGAGCCCTAACGATACTATATAGGCCGGATTTGTTGCCTCCCAAGCCCTGAAACAGAACAGCGAAGCATTTTCCACTTCCTGGAACAACTCCTCTGCAGGCTTTGTGCCATAATACCACGTATGATTTATTTGCTCATTAATTTTCTTCAGTACTTGTAAAGGGCCGCTAAAATTGACTAGTTTTGGTGCGGGAGGCAAAACTTCTTTATGTTACTACTACCAATCACTGAGACTGAAAGCGTGGACCAAATGGCAAAGTTGAATTCTTGGTAAAACGGAGAGGATACCTTCGCCTTAAAACTCCCGATACGGACCGCGATGGCGGCTGCATGCTCGTCGAACACCTTGGATATGGTCTCTGACGGGCATCCCAGGAAATCAAAGGCTAGCGGGACAAACGGCCAGCAGAGATGCGGGCGTACCGGTGAAGGATGGCCAGGAATAGCGGCGATTTTGGTCGCAAAGTCACTTATTCTCCGTCTTTCTGCCGCATTGGCGGCCGCGCGCGCTTCCCGGGCTCCCATGGATAGGAAGCACTGTTGGAAATGTGAGGAGACTTTGATGTCATATGCAGCCGGGAGAGGGGACGTAGGGGTTTCCGGAGAAGTAGTTGGGTGGAGGGGTATGTCGGCAGGTCGGGCGTCCAGTCCGGGAAGTAAATACGGGACTTCGTAGTGGACGTGAGCTCCCGCGGCTTTGAACAGGTCCTTACCGAGCACTTTTGCCACTGCTTTGTGGAGGTTCTTCCAACAGAGACTTTTGTTACACATGTCAGCGGCATGGTCGCCGAGGTGGTCCATAGGCGTCTTCCATTCCGCGCAAAGGAGCAGGGCAGTTTCGTTGAAGACAGTAACTCCTAAGAGGCGACGCAGCATCACTGACCACACATCATCGTATATGTGGGTGACCACAGACGGATGGGCAGAGAGGAATGCTGCAACACCTGTACGAAAAAAAGCGTTACGGCGGATGTGTTGAAGAATCTCGGGTTCAGAGTGTAACGAGGGATTAGGCAATCGCGATCAATAATCATCTTTCCGAAGTCATTTAGCGGACGACTTGCACCAGGCCTGATATAAGAATTCGTTGTAGCATCAGGATTGGGCGCGATAGTAGCCGCTGTAAGTGCATGTAGGAGGCCTCCATGTTTTGCGGAGAATGACGGGTGTAGGCGTTGGAAAAATGTGAATAGATGTCGATCCGCTTCCGCACAAGTGAGTAAACAGGAGTCAGCAGCAGCAATGTCATGTTAGTGATCCATCTGCGCGGAATCTAGGAGGCTAGCTGCGTATTCGGCAACACTCAGCGTGGGTAGGGGCATAAATCCGTGACCGCCATAGCGCATAGGTAGGGTAACCTGTTGGCGCACCGTGTCGATCATCGGTACATGATTTGATCGCGAGTAAAACCGCATCTGTTCTGTATCAGATTGTTGTGCGATGGCGGTTGTAGCACTGGGCGGCGTTAACTTGGTAGCGTGTCGTAGCTTCAGTACCACGATGTACAGTACTGCGCAGTACAGTACAGTAGTGTACAAATCTCCCGCACATCTCCCATTCTTCTACCATCGTCTCGAAATTAGGTACTGCAGCCAGCTGCACTGAGAAGTGAAGTCAGGCATACTTTAGAATCGGGAACACTGGGCGCAGTGCCACGCCAGCTTGGCACCAGCCCATTGGCCCAAATCGGTAGCCCTACGGCCAACGAGCGTAGAGTACTAAAATTGTTTAAGAGCCAATCGCAGCACAGTGCACGCGTGCACTCGGTGCGCATTGGTCGAAAAAATTAAAATTCGCAAATTTTTGAAAATTTAGCAGCCAATGAGAATAAAGCTTTGCTGCTGCTGCTTCTGATGATGCTGGTGCTGAATTTTTTGATTGGCCCTCATTTTGTCTATTTTCGACTTTTTTTTCGCAGGTCGTACTCGAAAGGGCTCAAAGTTGGCGGAACTTGGGTGGCATAATACAGAATGTGCGATTTTGCGTTTTTCCCCCTACATTTACAGTACACTGTAACCTGCCTAATTTGCCGCAACACCTGCAATTTTGTTTACTTTTTCAACATTTCCCCTAATACTGCCCTCCTACTGCCGCCTCTCAAACTAATACTTTACATAATCATTATTATAAGGACAATAACAAATTATTAATATACAGTACTTTTCTGCCATTCAAACTAAATGTGTCGGAACTACTTTTTTTCGAAGCCATTTGTTCTTTCAAGATACCTTAAACTGTGCGAAAAGATTTACGATAGTAGTTATTTGTTTTTGGCGAAGTCTTTATTTTCGTACGGATCTACTTTATGTACTACGAGAATTAATCCCATTGGGTAATTATTTGGTAATGTTAATTCCCCTGTGACTACTTAAACACTCTACGGATAATTTATAGTCATTCTTTTATATATTTTAATCGTCAGCAATTCCAACGTTTGTAATTTTTATGTAATTTTTATGTGTTTGCAGCGGAATAACAATCAGCCATCAACAACTTCTAGACACTGTAGTGCACTCCTGTTTCAACAATTCATCCCGAAATCCTTAGTCATGACCTCATCTAGCTCCCTCCATGCCTTCTTTTTGGGAGATGATCTAGTACTGCAAGTCTACATTGAAATTGGCCTCCACGATTCGCATACTGCACAACACGTTATTAACGATTATCTGATACTGGAACAACAACGAGTTGGGTCAAGGAAGGGGAGGCAAAAGATCGGCGAATTACACTGTGAGGTTGCCGAAATACACTTGTATGACAACTACTTCCTATATTCGTCGGAGCCTTGTCGTGATAAATTGGAATCTGCGGGCCCTTAGTGCTCAGAGGGGGCATTTCAGCGGCGAAATAGAATTCATAGGTGTAAGTTAACTCTAGTCTACGCGTGCATGGTGGAAAAATCACCAGTACTTCCATTTGGCCTTTTTACTGACATTTGGATATCATTTGGACTGCACCGGGAAAAGAAGGATCTAGCCGCTTGTAAATGTAAAATAGCACACTATATGCACTTTTATTGTATTTGTGCAGATATTATCGAAGAGATGTTACATATTGAGGTTTTTATGGATCTTTTGTATCTGAACGATTTTTGGCTCTGTTTTACACTACTGAAAAACATTATACCTGTTTGGTTCTGGTGGAACGAATTTAGTGAAAATGAAAAGAAAGTTTGCTGAAATTGGATATCCGGGCTGCATAGGTTGCTTATACTGCAGAAGTTGGAAATGGAGGGTTTTTGGTGATTTGACTCAGGAATAACAGTAGTATAAGTAATTATTCAAACACCGAATTTTTGTGACCTAAATTTTGGAGCTTTTCGGTGGCTTTAATAGTATGCTGAAAATATGATGCTATGCAGCACCAGCCTTATTCCACAAAATTTTACTTGAGCTCTGCTCATACATGCTGGGGAAGTATATTATCATCTTAGAGACTCTCAAAATAGCTTCTTTTTCCAAACAGCATATACGCGGTTTTCAATGTTTCAGTGATTCAGTAATTGAAGTGGAGACAATAATATAAAGATCTTATTCTTTAAGGAAAAGTAGGGTAGAAATTGCGTTGAGTGCATTTTGTGATCTCTGTATAGTATATTTGTTATTCTTAGTGGAATGTTTTGGTTATAGTATCGGGTAGAAACTAATTTGGTTACTTAGGATCATAAGATAATAAATATCCTATTGAATAATGGACAGCTTGGAAGAAAGCTTCTGTTTTGAAGGTGCTGGTGGTGTGCGGATTAAGGCCCCGGTTTATAACATGATAAATGTGCGGGGGAGCAAAATAAATCGCCAACTGAGTGACAGTAGTTTGGTTAAAAGGATTATTTTTATAAGAGATAGCTATAAGCGGCTTCAGTCAGCCCCGTGGCCTCAAATTTACTCCTTGCGACATGATTATTTGATTGCCTAGGTGAGTTATAGCTTTTCATTTATTCCGGATTTTTACTGCCTAAATAAAGAAAAAATTGCGCGAAAGCGTTGACTTATTGTAATAATCTATTATGGATGGTTTCAGACATATAGAATGAAAAATGATGAGATAGACGGAGAACATTTTGTGCAGTTAGAATCAGTCTACGCTAATGATAGTGCTTTTGTCGTATTTTTTTAATGATTCCCAAAAACTGCTGTTGACAACAGTATCCTGAAGGCCGAAAACGGGTTTGATTTGGTGCAAACGTTGAATCTTCACTAATGTTTTAGAAATCAACTTTACAGTAGCTTATTGAGCTTTAACGTCAGTTTTGGACTCCAAAAAATTATATATCTGCATATATCAAAGCAAAGATGCCAGTTTCTTTCAATTTTTTTGTTATAACTATGGATCAGAGAATCAGTTAAAGCTAAGCTGCAACCATAAATTCTAAAACAAATATATCGTATAGTAATAAAAACTACTCTCTTCTTATCTACCAGCGAAATGATCAATCATGATCCTCTGCAGACATATGAAAACACTTTTGCTTAAAAGTAATACCTCCTCATCGCGCTCCATATGTTGAAATTCCGTTAACCTGATCACTGCTACGAGTTTATACCTCAGGGGTGTCTTTATATTTATGATTACCTCAGAAATTCATCTGTTTTACAGATATGACGTGTTTCCACAAGTCAATTCACGGCAGATACTGATAGAAAATGAGAAAAAAAACTCTTCCCGCTTTCCATGAGGTCAGCATACAGCGGCCTGTAATATTCACCAACTTATGATACACTGGTTAAAAAATGGAAGTAATGGTATTCCAATTTTTCTTATCACCATTATTTTTTAATAGAATGTCTGCCACTACATGTTGAAGAAATACCTCCAATACCCGGCAGTTTTTCTTTATTTTTTGTATCCTTCGAAAAAATACGTGTCACATATATCATTACATGGGTAAAATAAATCAGCTTCTCTCTGAAGTTGGAATAATAATTTTCTGTTTATGTTCGAACTATTTCTAATTTTTTGTAACCTTGGTCAAAGAATTTTTCAACGCCTAATATAAGGCTCAAAATGAATAGGTTTCCGCCCCCAGCCCATGTTGTCCAAATTTTATGTTTCATTTACGCGATTTATTGTTTGAGAAAGCATTTTTTGCTTTCAGGAGAGTTTAAGTTGTCGTCTGGGTCTCCTTTGTGAATTTCTTACTGCCAATAGCTCTAAAAAATCAAGTTTTTATTTTCTTTGTTTTGGGAATTTGAGAATTTCCTGAACATTTTCTGTGCTGTGATTTTTCCGCACCTTTTTTTGCGATGTGGTGCGCGAATGAACTCTCTCTTCAAACAGCTGCTAGTTTAGTAAAAAGAGGGGAAAAAGCATATGATGAGGTTATAGAATAGATTCTGGAATGATAGCAGAATTGAAGCCATAATAGGGCGATTTGGGCATCAAAATGTGCTAATACAACAATATGGCATTAAAACTGGGAATCACCGAATACAGTTCGGCATGGAGCGATTTCGGTACATCCCAATCTTACACTGTACTGCACTACTTGAAATTCATTGCGATTTCAGTTTGAAGTATGATGAGTAATAATACATAGTAGTTCATTGTTAGCAATTTGTCTTACTCCCGTGTCTATAGGACCGTTTTTCTCATATGAGGACTAATTTTAGCACTTCTTTTTCAATATAAATGTTTTACCTTAGCGAATTTCTTGTCCCTCCCCATTATTTCATGAGTGTAGGTGGCCGATCAAAACAAACTTTTCAAGATTGTTGACCTCGGTTAAGGCTAGAGCAATTTTCCCTCACCAACTTCCGCTCTTCGCAAGAAGTTGTGAGAACGACTTCATTCTGGAAGGAAATATAGTTCATATTATCGTTGGGGTTTCAGAAACAAGGCCACATGTACAGTAAGAGTTACTGTACTGTAGCTTAGCATAAAAAAACTTTTTTGCAGTAAAAATTTCGGCTTCCAAAAAATTTACCTCTCCAAAATGTAACGGAAACTGACCTCATATGAGGGCAAAGTGTGCCTCATATGAGGACAGTGCTATAACGGATAGACAATAGAGTTTCACGGTCAATTGGTCCAATAAATCCTTTTTCGAAACCATTTTTGAAGTGTTCAAAAATCACGCGTCTACAATATATCATGGTCCGCTTTATTGGTGGGGATCAACTTTTGGGCTCAGTGAGTACGGTTACTCTTTAAGCATACTACTAGAGATGATCTTAGCTGTTTTGAATTAAATTAATGTACTTTAATGTATTTCTGGATCTATGTTCCTGTTCTTCTGCATCGCTAAACTGTACGAATGTAAAGTGCAGTACCACTATTACCAATTTGCCACCAATTTAAACCTTTTTTCCCTAAAATTAAATGGTCGAAAGCAGAAGTGCGGAACTTGACGCGAGTGCAAAAAAACCTCCACACATATTTTTCTTTCGAAGAAGCATTGAGATAAGTTTTGAACAAAAAATATTCAAATTTATTTCGATTCTCAAAGCTGCGAATCCTCTTGAAAGTAGTGGATTCTATTGCTGAGCTTTAGCTTGACTACTTAATAATAGCTACGCCCCACGTAGATATTCCTGCGGGGAATCCTGGTTTCTCAAATCTAACGAGATCCTGAAAGGAATACGTGACAATAATCTGAGGTAACACAATATAAAAGATCATGTAGAAATTTTAGAATTAAATAGGAGTAAAGTCATCTGAAGATGAAAAGTGGCGTTGTAAGCATTTAATAAATAAAAAAATATATATTCTATCTTATTTGAATTTTGCTGGTAGTTTCCAAGGCTGTTACATTTGAAGTACGTAGAATATCCCTGAGCTATTGTAAAGTATACAGTATGTTTAGACATCTGTCAGAAATCTCACTGACACTGACACACTAGTTTACAGAAATTAGTTTCATTTGCAAACTGTATATTAAGTTCTAGTAACTCGGGTATCTATCACCGGAATGATATCGAAGATGTATGTGAAATTATTTCTAGTTTTGGCTTTTCTGATTTGGAGGTACAATGTATAACATAACATGAAGATAGATTTCAAAACGAGTAGTTGAGCTAAACATCGTAAAATAAAGCCAATATTCTAGATTAATCTTAATCTAGGGTTAGTGATTCTTCCTTTAAATGAGGGCGGTACATACTTTTGAGAATAACTCCGATCGTAAAAAGTTCCCTTAATAATTTGCAGACTTCCTTCATTTCTTTATCATTTATATACGCCATTATTGGTCGCATTATCGAAAAATATTTTTGAAAGATATATTTTTTGCAAATTGAGTGCTGAAGGGAGATATTTGTCCGGTGAATAGTAAGGTCCGAGGAAAATTCGGTACAAGGGTAGATACCTGCCATCACGCGGAGAAATTTCCCGAGATACAAGGAAAATAGTTTTTCCAGAAACTAAAGTGAAACAGAATCCTGGAAAAAGAAAAAGCAATTTTTACGAAGAAATAGTTGGAGAATCCTCAAAATTCATCAAAATAAGGGGGTTGGAGTTTCAAAAAGTAGAAGTGACATTCAGTACTCTACAAACATGATAAAATGGACCGTTGAAGCAGTGAAATGTATTTAGACTACTCCAAAGGCAGTGTTTCAAACTCTTGAGTTGTTTCAAAATATAGTTTGTATGCATTTTATTTAATCCATTTAGACTGCCCAACTTCTGCCATGAAAAAAGGGCCCATGCACCATTAAAACTAGCGATATTTATGTGGAGACACCAAAACAAGGCACATAGTACAGTACTTCCGATTTATCTGCAGGGACATGAAACTGGAAAGAGTTGGTGGTATTCGGAATGTATTGCTAATCAAGAAAAGTTTCGTACCGGGGGAAATATCCGCTACCTACCGAAACTAAGTTCAATTGCTTTCAGATTTCCCGCTGCAGAGAGCGGAACTTCATGTGCGTGATTAAGTAAAGGGCTGTTGGCGAAACTTGGACCTAGCTGGCTCGAAAAAGGAGTAAGTGATGGAAAGAGGATTAAACGAATAAAGAGTAGATACAGAGATTAGAAAGGAGGGACGCATTTAAGACGATAAAGTGGTGAAAAGGGCGATTTATGCAGCAGACTACCCCACTGTTTCCAACCATTGTCATTCCTATACCTCCAGCCGCAATTCTCTTTCCATTCACGTGAATTCCTAAAGTTACAATGGCCGGATTAAAATCGACTCAGTAAAGCCAGGCGGAATTTCGGAGATTCTTGTTATCTCCACTGACTCTGTAATCGTAAAGAAAAGATTAGGACACGAAAAAAAGACATACAACTGGAAACATGTTTAGGATTTTAAAAAAGCGGAATGCCCGAGGGAAAATTACATGGATGAAGAGGCATAAAGTAGGACTGTAATGTGAAGGCAACATTTGGTGATGAGTACAGGGAAAGCGGAAGTTGAAAATACTAAGAGCCTAGAAATAGCCCTATCTGTGTAGAAGAAGTGGGATGGGAGAGCAAGCCGGATACAATAGACTGTCCTAGTCTCCTCTTCAGTAATGGAAGCTTTCCCACGGGTATCTAGGAGGGTGGCTAGAGCATACCTCGTTGCTTCTTGTAGCAGCCTCTGGGCTCGGGCAACGAGAAGAAATAATTGCAAAGAAAGTAAAGGTAAAATAATGTTGGGATGAAAGATTATCATCGAACCTCTTGCCTCTATTCCAACCGCCGAAACTTCTCAAAACAGCTACCGGACGCATCTGCCCGACAGATATCTATGATAATAGATCAGCAAAGCAGAGAAATTGATATAAAGAGAAAGGAGGGAGTACAAATATACTATTAAAGGTTGTGTGACTTTTGAATTCCATAGAACCACTGTGAACCCTGGAGTTGGATGAATGGTCTCAAATTCGATTTTAGCGTGTGCGTGTGTTTAAGCTCGGAAATCATTCTTCGCTCTCCATTGGTAAGCCGGAAAAAAGGAGTGAAACCAGATGAACTGATCGCTACGCGGGCTTCGTACTTGACTAAGCGTATACCTTTTTTTAGTTTAACGTTTCCGTGGATTATTCCTTGACTTAAGGTTCTTGAGTAAATGGGAAGATACAGTAAGAACTGTTCGGACCCCTACGCAAAAGGAAACCAAATAACCTTTCCAATCTATAAATATTGAGGTTATATCAGTGTATGCTGGAAGTACCTCAACTTGCGCCACTACGACGGTGCACTACAACTGACAACTTATTAGAATTTGGCGCAAAACTTATTACCAGTAACCACATTTTTCAAAAGCGCCGAAGTGCAGGTCTACAAAATTTGCATAAAAAAGTTTCTCAACCCTTCGCAATTTACCAGCCAAAAAGTCAAAGGCGATCTAGTAATTTTTGAAATTATGAAACACTGAAAAGGTTAAAGTGACTTTCATATATCTTTTCATTGGTTTACATGAGTACATCATTCTGCAACTATTTTTTTAGAAATTAACGTAAAATAATGGAGCAAAGTTAAGAGAATTACCTATGTAGACAATAATAAGTGACGAAAAGTGATTGTCTCCCCACTTTGTCTTTTGTGCATTACAAAGGAGAAAATATTGCAAATAGACCTTAGGGTGATTTATTCGTCTATGCTATTATACAAATTTTAAAAACATTGTTCTATGCCTGTTTCTGTGTATCATCATCTGTCATCAATAGAATGTCCTCTTTTGTTCACTCGCAGCCAATAGGGGCTACCATCAATTAGCCCTGTCATCAGCTGCTTCAAATAAATATTTATCTTGCTCTGTGTCCTTTTCCTGCCTCGTTATTTTCGGAACCAGTGGCTTCAAGCCGGAAAAAAGGGCATTCATTTCTGCAATACTATTTTACCGTCTTCCGTTCTTATGTATCTTAGTTTCGCGGTGCAGTTATATAAAGTGTCCCCAACATTTAATTGCTTAAACTATTAATTGGAAACGATTTCCTGATGGAGATTTTTCAGGAGTCTGGATCTGGTGGTATAGCACTGTGCAGGTCAACTACGCTGTTTCCATCATTACCGTTTGGGTCGCTTCCATATTGCGCATGAGTCACTGCTGCAACAAACTCTAACGGATGCATGCGAGGACCTCAAATGAAATTTGGTGCCTGACAGTGCTTTTAAGTTGGTTTGTTGCGTACCCTTGTTGCTGCAGGCCCTCCCTCAAGTCTATGTTGCATCAGAACCTGTACTGATGGGTGTGATATTTCGCACGGGGATGGTACTTTGACTACGCAGCTAGGGAGGGTTTAAGGCTGCTGTGTAATAGCTGGAAGCATAGTGAGTGGGACTTTACGAGATCAAATGGTTTACGTATAACGTGACTTGCGTTAGAGATAAAATTGTGTTCGTTCAAGAAATCAAAGAAACATTTTGAGGTTTCTGACGTTTATACTCTAGAACGTTTGTTATATTAGATCTTCATAGGTCTCACGCGTTTAGGGGTTTTAGGGGTTTTAGGGGTTTATTAGGGGTTATTAGGGGTTATTACTCTTAAAATTCAGCGTCTGAGGTTTTTTGGTTACCTTCAACAACCCTGATGGGGCTTGTCTAATTGACGTAGATTCCCTAGCACCGCTTATTCCCGATGAGTTGCTACAACTGAACACTGATTAACAGTTTATGAAAAATACAAGAGGATTGAAATTGACCTCATCTGAGAGCTATACGGTCGTGCTCTTGGAGTCGTCTTATGTCAATTTATGGCTAAGTCATAGAAGTAAGGGGTTCAACCCAGATCATCACCTTTAGGTGAAATAAAAATTGATATCTTGGATCTCAAATATTCTCTCGATTGAGTTCAGCTGCAATTGATCAGATGTGATCAACGTTATACTGCAACTATGCAGACATTTCAAGTTTCTCTTTTGAAACAAAAAGATATAAAGGCTACGAGGCTCTTCAAATCACCTATTCTAAGTTGGAGAAGCACGACTTCCTCAATCAATCGTACTGATATAATTACCATGGCGAAATCACAAGCATGTCGACGTTTTTATGGTACATTTTCTATTGGAGGTTCAGCTGGAAAGGCCATAAAGCACGACAGTTTATGGAATTTGTTCAAGGACTACAAATGATTACGATGTCTGGCCAGACGCTCCAGTAAGCCTACATGACTTCCGACATAGTCCATCAGGATGTTGTAATCTAGATCCAATACGCTTCTCTGTTGTTCAAACCCAAATTTGCAACCAAGAATCGTTACTAGATAAACCCAAGCTCTACTAAAGAGATTCAGCAGACTCTGCCCAGGGGTTTGTGTAATTTTAAGACATTGTACATAATCATACCTATACAAATAGTTGATCAAAAAATGTCCTAAGTCTCTACCAAAGCTGTTGAAGCAACTGGATGCTGGCTAATATTTCTTGAAGGAACATACATATAGCATGTACCTCTTGATGAAATGTAGTAGTTGAAGTACCGCGTATGAGTTGTTGATCATCAAAATATTTCGAAGCTGACGCGGAAGTGAATCCTTATGCTTCACAAAGGAAACCAATATGATCCACAAGGCAATTTCAAACAGAGAGATGTTGAGGAAGTTCTATTATAGAACATGTGGAAGTACAGTAATATCCCAGAGAGGAATGTAGAAGAAGAAAGCTTGCGAGCTTATGTAATCTTCGAGAGTGATGCTTGCTGCTTTGAAGGTAAAAACTGTATGATGAGGATTAAGCTCCATCACAAAGCAAAGGTGATGCATGAGGGAGTAAGTCTATACTGCCTATAGTACCATGAAGTTCAGTTAAGGCTCGCGGAAGGGGTCGTAAACCTCCGCTTGAGCACTCTCATCATGGGAGATAAGAACAGATGAACTCCAAACAGCAAAGTTATTTGTCAATACCCACGACGAGAGATGAATAATGGAAGCTAGAAAACTACCGTCACCGACACCAGACGTGGTGAGTTATATCAGAGGTCAAGTACCTCGCTTGAATTCGAAAACTGTTGGAATCTGAAAGTGCCACTTACCAGGAGGAAAGTAAAACGAATTGATGATGAAATCGACTGACGTTTGTTTTCGTTAGCAACCGCGATATTTGAGTACTGAGTGCAAATAAAATAGGAAAAAAGGTCCTTCGTTGAAACGTCTCCAGTTGGGAGCCGGTCGCCCTCAGGACGGTTTTGAGAAACGACGGTCCTTCATATAATTCACGGCGAAAGCTAGCTCTCAGAGCTATCCCCCAACTAACTTGCATAAAGTTGCATGAAAACGTAGGTGATTCACCGCTTTGGGAAAGCTAGCTTTAGTAGTTCACGGTCATGTACATGGGGCGAAGTGCGAGGTGACCGATAAAGATCACATAGGGTGCGTTGGCGAAAGGGTTTTGGGGCCTTGATACGAGAAATCATTTTGATTTTACGGATATGTCAACAGGTGAAGACACTACTGAGCGCTTGAACTCTTGATGAGTGCTGCGGGAAAAAGCTCGAGATCCGTAACGCGGAAACAATCGCTTATGGAAAATATGTCAATTCTGATACGTGGTTGATGCTACAGAAGCATTACTCGAACTAAACTACCAAGATATTATGCTACATCTACGGGACACTTCACGTTACATGGCAAAAAATTGTTTATTTCAAACTAGCTACCTCGCAAGCCAGTGAGAGGCAAAGAGACCCAATGTTCAACAATTAAAGATGCAGATGAGGTACATACAAGTAAAAAACAATATAAAAACTTGTAAAACACAATCAAGGGCTATTGGAGCGAGACTGAGATCGCGACGGCGATTTGGAGACTCCCGAGGAGCGGGCTTGACGAAGGTTCTTCACTGCGTTTTGAAGCTGTGTTTTGAACTCAGCTAGCGGCTTCTCAAGCTCTTCATCAGGGTACCAAAGATCCTTTACAAGGTACGAACGACGTCCGCCTTGGCGGAGCTGCTGCAGCAGCATCCGAAGCGCCCCTGTCCTGGAAGCGGTACCGGTCATAGCGACGCAACCGTCATTGTCATCGCCTCCAGAGAGTGCACTCACATCCACTTCGACGTAATCGTCTCCCATTTTTTGCTTGTGTTTTTGAGCTGCTCATGTCCAACTCCATCCTAGATATCATTGGCTGTGATAGAAACTACAAACGCTTGGTGTCATAAACATCCTATAGCAGAAACGCTGCATTCTCACGCAAAATTAAGAAAGATACTAACACCAACCCCCATGAAGCGGATCCAAAAAGTGTGACCCAAAATAAGTCATTGAACATCCTATCTCGGACCACTACCCTTGAAAGACCTCAATACTAGGCCAGAAGGCAGAAGTAGCCTGATAGCGATGTCTCAAACGATGGGGCGCAATATTTTTGGCCTCTTTGTATTTTTAAGGGATCAAATAACTCGTCTCATCGCGGATGCAACGTTCAAGACTTACTGGATTCTTAAGGAATGGTTTTTAATTACGCTTTTCTAAGCAAAAGCACAGAGGCAATATCAAGCCTTGGCAGAAAATCGCCTCCTGACGCACCTCGCGCACCCTACGCCAACGTTGGTAGATCACCTGAATCGTTGTACGGTTATCTGTCGCCAGACTCATGACACTGTCGCCCCAAAGGCGCTCGACGTTGGTCCTGAAGACCCAAGTATCCGCGCACAATGAGCGTGGTGTCAGAATTTCTCCAGGTAATAGATCTAAGCGGTCCAACACCGCACAAACTAAGTGCCTACGCGCATAAATCAGCCGCTCTTAGGAAAGACTTTAAATAACTGAGGAGGCAAAGCGATATAGTTTAATGAGTCTCATGTTAAGATCGCCTCGAATGGAACTGTGCAGGGTAGAAAACTGGAGATATCACAATAATCTTGTTAAATAAGAGAACTTTTCATCACGCCCCTAGTACAGAAGTAAGGAGAAAAGACATACGTTTCGATCTCATATCGGAGATCGTAATTGAAATTGTCGGGAACAGAGAAATACTGCCATCTTTCCATCACATTCTGTTTTTTTCATTGTCTTAGGCTTCCGAACCCATTTTATTTTCATGATCATTAATAGGAAGTCTTGATTTTCTAAGCCCCCAGTGAAGGTTGCGTAGGGACCCTTTGAGAAGATGGGATCGAAGACCGATGTGTCGAAGGTAAGCCAAGTCGAATAAAAGACGATCGTGTATTTTTACTGACTTTTTGGTGTGCCTCCAAGTTGGCCTAAGGTCCGAAATACACTGCGGGAGTCGTCGTACTTTTTCTTTGGTTTTTACTTTGGGGTTGAGAGAAGTTTTTGCGCGAATTGCTTTTGAAATTATGACGCACCTGATGTGTTTGAGATGGAGGGGAGGACGACCCCTGTACAGTAGATCTAAACAGTAAAGCTTCTGCAGGATTGTATTCTTTATGAAGTGAAGGTGTCGCCGTTCAGATGACTGAATAGGTATTAAGTCTTTCAACGTTTTTGAGTTTAACTCAGCGAATTGGCGTGAAATTGATGGGGGATCCTGGGATATAAAAGTTAATAACTCCCTTGATTTATTTTACTTTACCCCCGCTCCGTTTCCAAATGGCTGCTTGGGTGAAATTTTATATCGCCTTACTTACTAATTTTGAGTTCCTACCACCAGCGCTGCAGAGTGAACTACCCCTTTCTTTTGTATTCATCTAATTACTTAAATCTACACTTCTAGACGCTGCGATGAATGCAGAAAGACTTCCACAACTAATTATCTTGCAAAAATGCACGTGCTCGAAGCACCCCGTCATGAAGCTCATTTTATCAAGTCAAGCTAAATAGTTACAGAGATAAATGGTTACTGTAGATTGAGTGCAGCCCCTCACGTGCCACAGTAATTGAATACCTTACTTGCACAAATACAGTACTGCGTTATTAAAGTTCAGTGCGGCGTTGGCCGATTAAATTGCGACGCTGGGCGAATACAATACGCCTCTTGCGCGAGTACAGTATTTTTTCCGCGAATACAGTATGGTATTCGTAGCCAAATGGTAAGAAACGAAGAGCTCAATTGCGCAATTACAATACGGTGCAGCGCAAACACAGCAGGTGTTCTTAAAACTTTAGGCATAGCTAACTTCCTTTGCGGAGGTAGAGTGGATAAGAACGCCTTAAGAGGCCAGAGACGACCGCCTGCTCCGGTTTCCATAATTTTATTTCTTTCGAAATCTATTTTGCGATGTTCATTTAAGATATATGAATTCGAAGTGGCGAATATTGTATCATACATTTTAGTATTAAACTTGGTCTCATTGCCTTGTGATTGAAGGCAAAAATTACACAGAGTTATATGCATTGAAGTGGCTAAAAATAGAAAATATTACCGAAAGGAAGACCGTTAAGTGGTTAAATATATATTTTTATGTCATTGTGTACATTTGTTGTTAAAAATTTGCTAACTTTTCTAAACCGGCAGCAACGGGCCATGAGGTAAAGTATCATTCTTTAAAGTATCTTTATCGGATATAAGCGGATGGAATATTCGCATGCTTACATTTAGTGCATTTCAACTACCCTACTGTCTTGATTGCGCTTTAAATGCTGAAAATTAGATAAAAATAAATATGAATGTATTCCGGTATTTTTGCTCTTTGGAACCTCAGTTCTCTCCAAATTCTCATTCACAACTCTATTCTATGTCCTCCAAAAATTTGAAAAACATAAAATGGCGTGGAAATCATGCTTGATATTTTAATTATGAGTTTACAGTCTGTCGAAAGTGACGTTCATGACATTAAATTGACCGCCTTGTACGAATAAAGGCTTCGTAAACATCTCACTTGACTGATTTCCGCTATTTTTTCGAGAGTATTCATCTATCATGGTGACTGGGTGCTGTAAAATAGGAACAAAGGGTCTTGCAGGGTCATTTTTGTAGCTTTTGGCGTTCTAACATCACAACAATAAATTCATTCTTATCCGTATCTCATTCGAGAAATAAAATTGGACAACCAAACACCTTTTGGAGACTCAAAGGTGCTTTACTCACTTATTTTAGCTGTTTCAAGTATTATTATTGATTATAAAATTCGTATAGACTAAAAAAGCTCCATCCTAAAGAAAATTTTGGCATAGCTGTTGAATACTCCAGAAATGAGGTTCATGTGACAGCGATAATAGTGTGCAGTAGTATAGATTTTCACTCCACGGAGAGAGTAATGTGTAAATGGACTCGATGAAATGAATATTCACCTGAATGTTTTAGTACATTGGGAAATGGTCAGAAAAGGCATATTAGATCTTTTGTTAAATGAAAAATATTATCTTTTAAGACTGCAAAATGTTCCATATGAGTTTAGCTAGGGAATTATCACTTCTCCCTGAACAAGTGTGGCATAATTGCGGGAGTGGTACAGTGAGAGGACTTTTGACAGAACTTGAATTGGGTACTTACCCAATTGTGATACGGATAGCCGGTGATGACTCTTTATTGTAGTTAAAAGTGTAAGTAGGAAGATATCAATTGGCATGTTGTGGATATTAATTTAAAATCTACACCTCTGGGTTCGGCCTGAACATAAGGCTGGCGCCGTCCGAAACCGGAGAAATTATAGCTAAGATGCTTTTGCATACGAAATATTACTTAACGGTAACCGTCCTTGATTATCCAGCTGCCGTTCATGCTAGAGAAACCCTTTCGTTGCTCTGTTTTTCGTTTTTCCCACTTATTTCCGCCTGCGGCCACGTCTAAGAAGGATTTTCCTTCACCCTCGGCTCGTGTCACCCTTCCCATTTACCTTGTGTTCCCTCCATTGAGCATGGCAGAACTTCGGTACCTACAGTCACGACAATGTGCTACCGACGATTTCGATTATCTCTCGAGCAACCATGGCGAGGGTTTATTTTATCTCAAAGTTTGGTTTTACGACCTGGAACCGTTTCTCGGTTTGCTCCGGAGCAAAAACGAAAAAGCTATTAAACCACCATAAAACCGATGTTCGTACAATCGACTCTTTGGTCAAGTTTTGGTTGAAGTCAAAAGATGGAACCATAACCGCAAGCGCCCCAGGCTACAGCTTAAAAGTCGGATACAAGCTCCTCTAGAAGCCTTGGTAGTTCTGGTGTCAGTACTTCGCCAAGTTCGGAAAAACGAGTCATTTTTTCGGAAAAGTAAAGCCCAATCTTCTCGTCCACTGACTCCTGGAGATGCGGGGAAGGAAGCGCACTGTACACAAGGATTACTGCCGGATCTAAAACGCAGAAATAACGCCAGCAGGTCTCGGACTATGGTGAAACACGTCAGCAACTGCATAATCCAGTGGCTAAATGTAAATACAGATCCCCGTGTTGAATCAGTGTTAGCGCAGTCTGTCAGTCCGTCGGTCGAATGCATGATGCATGACGAAGACCAACAACGTATCCAAAAGTTAACTGGACCTCTTGCAAATCACGATTTCTACCGCTAATGTACCTCGCTGTAACGGATAGCACGCTTCTCGGTGTATCACGTCGAATTGTTGTCGAGATTTTTGCAGAAGAGAAGAAAGATACCCCAAAAGCCGGAGGAATAAAGGCCGACACACAAAAAGTTCCCCGGCGGTCCCAAACCAACAATCTTGATTTTTCAGATGCCAAGACAGCAGTTGTTGTACTTGTAGAACCTCTGTTACTGCAGGATTGTACTGGTAGCGGAATGAATATCGTGTGCCATCAATTCATCTTTGACAGTGGTAAGTACCCCGATGAGGAGGACGAATCAGACTCAGAAGATAAGGTAGACAGACTCCCGAAGAACAGTCGAGTCGGGCGGTATCCCAAGCGCGAGCGTCTTCATTGTAGTATTGCAAAGGCCGCTGGAGTCGATGCAGCAGCAAGAAAAGGCGGAAATATAAACCAATGACTCGGATGTGGGCCCTTAGATTGAGTATATCGTTGGGTACGTCTCGGTTGATCTCGAAATTAGGTACAAGCTTTCGCCTAAGAACCGTAAATTGGAACTATTACCGCTGATACACGTAATATTTAAGAAGGCTATCGATTAAATTTCGTACCGATTTCGGAAAAAAAAGCCAAAACTACAACGAATCGATCTATCGCAGAGTCGAAAAAACACAGAAGAGATTTTTCACTCAGATGAGAGACCGAACATCCTAAGGAGTAAACTTTATCTTGGTTTGAGGTTTTCCCGCAATGTTTGAGAACGCTTGCGACACGAAAAATGTGTTGCAGGGAGCCACTGTATGGTATACGCTGTAATTACTCCCGGAGAAAGTTCCTTGATGGTGCAAAACAGATTTTCGAGAGCGATGATATCCATCGGCGCCGGTCGAGAGGGGATTTTGACATCGGACGAGGATTCAGTCAAATTTGTCCTCATGAAGCTCGCAATAGATGACGCAATGGCGGAACTATTGTAGAAAGTCGAGTGCAATTAAAAAAAAACTGTACTGAAGCAGCAAGACTTCTCCAGTGAGTTTTAGAAGAAGGAATTACATTATGGTTTTATGTGAAGAAATAGTGAAGGATTTATTTGCGAAAGTGCCGATACTGTCTATTCAGACAAAATTGCGCAATTATGCGACTTAAAATCCAAGAAGGTGCTATACGTAGATAAGTTGTGATACATAACAACTCAGATAATCGCATCGCACACTACGCGGTGCTACCCTTTCTTTCGTGATAATCATAATGTGAGGAAGGTTGCTTGCAGAAACCTGCTTCTTTTACCTTTGAATCCGATAGTGAATTAGGCCCGCATGAATTCGAGGACTCGCCATATTTTGAGATGTGCCTAGTCCCACCCCCAGTTTCCGAAGCCACCCAAGGGGCAATCTTCGAGATTGAAAATATCGAATGTCACCAGTTTCAGGATACGGTTATCCTTTGACCACGCTGCCTGCGATAAATTTAAGTAGTTCGCGCAAAGTTACCTACCATTGTAAACAGAAAATAATAATAAAAAGCTCTAGCTTCCGACTGAAGTCGCGTTAATCAATACGCCGCCAGACATGCCGCTCTCATACTTCGGAACACTCCCCCACCCACTCGCCAAGATTCTGTTAACGAGGTGAAAAAGACAGAGTATGCAAGGTCCAAATATTAATTCAATTATCTGGTGCAGAAGAAAGATCCACGCCGGTGAAAGACTTTAAAAAGATTAAAAGTGACTGTTGAGTTGCCAAGCCCCATCTCTTTCTTAGGCCAGAGGTTTCTCTTTTATTCCTATACTAATTATATTCCCTTTCTGTTGGTTAAAAAGATGCTTACAACCAACGTTGAGACGGAGGTACGGTTCTTTAAAATTCAGTACTACCAGGTAGGCGTGAGCATCAACCTTGCCCTGCCAGTAACGATTTTTCGTAGATCAGTGTTGGATAATAGTAACGTACCGAACCCCGTCGGTGCCCCAAAGATCCAATCTTGGTTGCCAGATGCTCGTTTAATATCTGCACCGCCCTTATTTTGCGCTAACTATCAACCCCTCCCCGACATGGTGCGATCTCCCTGAATGTAGTTATCGGTAATTTGAAGGTAGAAGCCCCATTTCTCGTCGTCGAAAATCTTTCTGCCAACGTGATACTATAGATTTCCTATATTGACCGCCACGTCAAACAAAACCTTCCCAGATAGCGGAAGGTGATGTTTTGCATAGCTCCATCTGTACGTATCATCGAGATATCGCAGTCAAAGCGAAAAAAGAAGGTCAACGATTTCTCTGAAAGAGAAATCACGCCAGGCTCACCAACCATACTGAAGAAATAGGTTTCGAAAAACTTATGCCTTGCGTGACGCGTTGCAAACTAACCAATTAATAAAATTAATGGGGACGAAACAATGTATGTCGATGTATTGGAGTTCTTACGGAACCATCCGAAGTTGATTAATAGGGACATGTCACTGATGGCTAACGGCACTATGAAAATAATGCCGCAATAATCGTTCATTGATCTTTTCTAGAGCTTCTATGACTGTGCTATGAAACTTCTGAGGCTAACAATAATCGCCCTGGACCTTCAAGCCCCTGCTGGAATACTTAACGTTACTTCTGTTTCTAATTCACCGAAGTTTAAGAGCTCATTGTCACTGGGTCCGGAAAACCGTAAACATAATGAGAGAAGAAACGTACCATTGAAATCTTTCAATCATTGAATGGTGTTTTTGAAACCCAGAAGTGGAAGATGAATGAAAACAGTCTGTCTTGACTGGTACGAGGAAGAGATCGTTCGTTCACAGCTTTATCGCCTACTGTCAGAGCTACGCTCGATATGATACCGTGAACTCGTATTTTTTACTGTGCAAAAATATCGAATCGACTAGAACCGGCAGCAAAGGAAGTGCATCAAGCGCCGTACAGATCATTTCCCTGTTACAGGTGTACTTTGGACACCAACTCCTGCTACTACCAATTTGGCTGCTGTCTGTTACAGGAACATCCCGACGGAGAAAGACTCCCTATCAGGTACTATAGTTGCATTTTGACCGGCGCAGAATGTATTTACAGCACTATGGAAAGTTATTGCCCCGGTATGGTAAGGACTGTGCACGGATGAAAATTTAAATACATCCAAATTGATCCCTGAGGTCTCCAATTTCACGCAGACCACTTTTCAAGAGTTTTTTGGAGCTCAAAGCACCGATAATTTTTTCCTGGAGCTCGCGGAAGGGGTTGGAATACTCAAAGCAGTACGCTTATGACCGATCGCAGTCGCAAGAGTGTTACAATAGATGAATTAACATATACACGTTTTGTCGTGATTCATTGCATACGGCACAGTACCGCGCAATACCCTACACCCAGTGTACCGTTATTTCGCACCCTAATTGTATTGTCAGGAAGCTCTATTCGCTCCTTACACTGGAAGCCTCCTTTGATTCAATTCTAGCGGCCTCGCGAATTCCGTCCACTGGCATTCTCGCCCGTGCTAGGTCCGGATGAAACTATGCAAATCGGTTACCACGTGCTAATGAGGCATACTCAAGTCGGTGTTTGGACTCTTAGGAAGTTCGAAGTAGTTTTTAGGCCACCAGCGCTCTCGTCGGGAGTCTATCGTTCTTCGGAAACCACCTTGAAGTCCTCCTACTTCTTGACAACTGTACCCCAAATAGCGGAGATATCGACCCCAGGGTCCGTATGATCGCGCATCCCGAAACATTTCAGTCAATCTGATTCATCTAAACTGTAACTAAAAGGCTCGGGAGCCACGCGTGAAAGAACAGCGGAAATTAGCTTCGGATTCGGTCTGGAGTTCCTTGTGCCTACAATGAGGGTAGCTGTGGTAAACGGCGCGTCGACGGGTTGAGGGTGGACACCGACTCGAATACTCGGGTAAGCCCCAGTTCGCATCACCACGGGACTCGGTACTGGTGTAAACGAGCTGAAATTTTCCGGGACACGTTTTTAGGCTCCCACACGAAATTCTGATTGATTTACTCCACACCTGACCGGCTTTCTGAGCTAGCAGCTAGGTCTGCACTTTCTTGAACTCCGGTATACTCTGATCAGTAACTGCGCAACATGAAAGCCAGTTGCAACATACTCACTCACTCGCTTGTGACCACACATGCACGTACAACCGAAACTCGGTTTACTCATAGAGCTCAAGACGGCGCCCTCATCCTCGGTTTTCAATGAGGTTTTATCAACAATTTACTATAATTTGGCAAGCCTGATGAGCTTAAAGGGGTCCCCCGAAATCCAGATGATACGCCTCCTCGGTTTTTGGCTCCTGGAGACATTGTTCAGACACCCTTACCGGAACCTCGGACCATTGTTAAACATGTTAAACTCGTAACCGTCGCGAGCTCGGGAAAAAAATTAAAAAAGCAAGTACTGATAATTACGAAACCAAGATTTATTCGATAATGTCCTCGTAGGGTTAAAAGTCCGCGTTTTGCATCAATACGCCACCGTAAAGCGCCAGGAAAAGAGTATCGGTACGCAGAGGTGAATGGCTCACTCCATGTCAGCCAAATACTTGCTAATCGGTGGATGTAAGCTAGCACGAGAGGGAAAAAGGACCACGAAGATTTAGACGCACTAAAAAATGAAGAAAAAGCTGCTCTTCTCATAAAGTCGAGAGTCGAAAGCAATACTATTCCATCCCCGATGCGACTGCACTTGACGAAGAATACCTCCCGTTCGAATAATTTCGGTAGAATGACCACACCGATACTTGGCGACAGGCAGCGTACTCCCAACAATGATTCCATAAATACCCCTTTAACGCCGTGAATACCTCTGGTTTCCGATTTTGGAGAGTGACCAAGGAATAACGGGCGAGTCAATCGTAATGAAATACGTTAAGGTATGATCCGAAGAGACAGAGGTATTCATCAAACGAGATGGGTACTAGGCCACTCATGGAAAATGCCGCTCCACAGCCTCGATAAGCGCGATAGTTCAACTCGTCACCAAGGATGAATATGCACGTGTGTGGCTCATACACTTGCCTCTCCCTTTCCGGGCAAATAATTCCGCTCGGCAACCCAAGTTGCCCCTGTCGTGCTCACCCAGCATCGCTCACTGAACGGAGACTTCTTACCGAAAAATAGGTACTCACGTTTGTAGATGATAGTATTTAACGGTCGTAAGTGCAATTAGTGCTGCGTTCCCGACTGGAGATCGATGAGAGGACAAGGGAACAGGGGCGGAAGAGGATATGATGTGCAAGCTCGGTACCGCGGTCGGTGGGTGATAACTGTCGTCTGGAGAGCTTATCTGTTGTCGAATATTTGAATTCTCGAGGTCGCGCGAAATGATTTCAGTGGTTTGATTGTTGGAACAAAAGGTGGTTAGCGCAAAATTACCGAAACACGAGGACGTGTTACAAGTTAAGGAAAAAGAGATTGTAGGTTACTTGCGGAGGTGCTACAGTGAGATAGCTGTTTAAGAAATCGAGATCTACTACTTACCCTCGTGTGATACGGATTACCAGTGACTGATTTTTCTGTAGTTGAGAGTGTAAGGTAGCTGACTATAAATAAGCATATTTTTATTGGCTTCATGTAACTATTTATTTGGGTTCTGAAACCATGGATTCATCCTTTTCATAAGCCACCACCGTATGCAATCGAAGACAGTATAGGTAAGTTGCTTTTGTCCTTGAAAAATTCCTTAGCACTAAATCGTCCTCGGTTATCCAGCCGTCTTTCACGCTCAGCTTTTCTATTAGCACCATTCATGCTCTTTTTTACCCACTGCTGAACTCCCGAAGGCGCGTCTAGGGCCGATTACCATCCGCCATACGTTTTTTGGTACCTCCCTTTCCCCTATGTTCCCCCGTTCCGCCCGGCGTACTTCAGTACCTGTGGTTACGCATCTGCGCTACCAGAGCTGCCAAAGATATTTTTTCCATATAAATTAGCTTTATTATGACCCACAAATCTTATACATAGAGAGGAGAAAAATGGTAACTGACCTGTTCAATCGGAGATATAGGAATAACAACGTATTCGGACGAGATGGTGAAGGGTAGAGTATTGCCTTCCTAAAAAATGAGCATGAAAGTCATAGTAAGGGCAGGGTATCAGAAAGTGGAACGCAATTTTCCTTATTGCGGTGAGTTTTAATTCAAGTTATTGTCAATTTCGTAGAGATTTAAAAAGTTTAATTCTCGACTAAGTGCATAAAAGATTATTTATCTAATAATCAGGAGATAAAAGAAAAATAATAGAAGAGCTATGTAAATAGTACAAGATATTGAAAGATTTGTTTACTCGGTCTGCATTTCTCTCTCCATCGTCTTAAACTTGTAAAGAACTGTCACAGAAATTGGAGTCCAAACAAATTACCCTGCCTATTTGGATTCAGTTTGAGAATAAATATTGAACAATATTCCATTATGGTATCTGAATATGCATACTGTCGTTGAAAATGTGTAGATTAAGGGCAATAGAACACCAACAAAAGATATATAAAATTTTAAAGAAGATTTTGGAAAATATATTTGGTTAAAAAGTTTTTATTTTTCCGGTGCTGTTTTTTGTAGAGTGTGATACGCATCGGATTTTTTCCGAATATTAGGACAGTTGAACGGCAGATGGACAAAATGCAACTAATTTGACTCTGTAGTCTGGTCTATGGATTTAAGGAAAAACAAGGCTTCTAACTAGTACATTAGTGTACCCTTCTTACCGCTGATCACCCTATGTTATGCAACATACTTAACGAAATATAAATTATGTACTCATATCGTCTTTTTTCTATTCAGTGTCCAAACTAAGATCTAATTCCAGACTAATTACTGCGAATACTCCCTATAGCTCTCTCTAACATCGAGTTTTCCCCTTGATTACTTCTTTACCCTCACGTTTGGTTTCCAAAAAGGCATTAGTGACATGAAGAAGTTATCGAATAGACGCATGCATTGTATAAATTTCAAGAAACAAGATCTTAGCCTGAAAATGATGTTTGATTGACCTTATAGAATAGAGCAACAAGCATAAACTGTCGCACCACTCGTAGGAGAACCTGTAATTATTGGTTCCAAGCGCGCGCTATTTCAGGGGAGTACTTACCCGGGGTAATCGCCAAGCTCGGTTGTCCACGGCTCGTGATCTCAGGGAAACTGTTCCCGGAGTAATCAGCAGTCGGGGACTTATACGAATGAGATTACCGGACGGGGCAGAGATCATACCCAGGTACCGGGAGGAAGAGCGTGGTTGCGTGATGTAAGGTTGGTATTTGGGTTGTTTCTTGTTAATGAACTTACCGGACGGGGCAGAGATCATACCCAGGTACCGGGAGGAAGAGCGTGGTTGCGTGGTGCAAGTTTGGTATTTGGGTTGGCTCTTGTTATTCAAATCGTTGCTTCCTCTGCTCCCGTAGGAGCAGATTTAAGTCCTTTTATAGTTTAATATCTAAATAGAAATCACTTTATGAAATTGTGCACCCTCAGAGAGGGTGAGGAGAAGAATCAAAAGATTTGATGCGGGAACTACATGAGAAGAGTGAGAAACCAAATTATTTCATCAAGTGAATCAAGGAGAGTCAATTTGGAATTTGATTATTATGGCGGCGATTCACATCATAAAACTAATTATATCAGAAGCAAAAAGTAGAACATATCTGTCTTCAGATTGATCAAATATTCACACTACGAAAAAAATTACACTTTTCGCTAGTTTTTCTATACTCATTTCCACTCTTGTGAAAATTTTACGTTAGAACCAATCAGATTATTTCGTTTTTTTGAGGAAGATTTATGCCTCCATTTTTTTAAAAAACAATTTTCTTTTTCTCTTTTTTGTCCTAGCACATACTTATAATGATATTTAAGCTGTACCAAAAGAAAGAATTTGCTGGGTTTAACTTCTTTCGCAGTATGGATATCTTTTATTGCCAGATAATATTCCATTTGGGATTCAGTTTGTCATAAATTATCTTCTCATTACTTTTAGGTGGATGTTTCATGGAAAATGTGAGAACTTGAACCTCTAGAGCACCAATACATTCTAAATTTGTGTTTTTAAGCAGTTTTTGAGTAAATATTTACCAGTCTAAAATGTTTTTTCTGTGCTAAAGTTAAAGCAAAATTTTGTACGATAAGAGTTTTTGTCTTCATATGACGACAACGATGTCGACTATATAACAAATTTCGTATCCGTACAGTACACCGTATATTTTCCGGACTTCTTTGCCACCTTTTTTTCGTAGATCGGACCAATGGTGGCCGGTACTTCAAAAAATGTCTTCTAAAGCTATATTCGCCATGCAGATCACATGACCGTAACAGGGTTCCCAAGCAGATCAGATTTGAACCGGTTTAAGCAGCTTCCTCCAGTTTTTTAAGTTAGTTTTTAGTAGCCCATTCAAACAGTTTCATTCTTTTTTCACAGAGAATGCGGTTCTGTCTCATTCCACCGTGAAGTGACTTGGTGCTTTTCTGTACAGTACTATAGTGTGCAATAAAATACTGTCATTGTAACATTTTCATTTCAAGCTGTGTCTGTACGGCACACTGACTGTGCACTGTAGCTCACAGTACAGATGTAACTCTACAGCACTGTAATGCAAAATGAAATCCTATCCTAAAAGGATGGAATATTTTGTCATTGTCTATTGTAGAATATGTTATCATGTCTAATATATTTTTTGAAAATCGACAGTTGGTGATACATTACATATTGTGGGTTACACTTCACGAAAGGTGCGGTAATTCCATTTTTTGCTGGAAACCTGCCAATTTTCTATTTTCGTTTCTATATTATTTATGATTGTACTCCACGAATTCCTATGCATCGTAGTTCTCTGGCTGCTGTCGCGGTTCAACGTCAAAGATGTTGACCTTATTTTTCTTCTCTAGCCCAACCCCTCCCACAATCCTTCAACACATGGCTGCAATTTTCAATCAAACATAGCGCATGCAATCTCCCACACAAGATCACACAAGAGCAAACATGACCTGACCCATCCCGTCATAGTCTTCCCTTCTTGTACTTGTAAGAAATTCCAATGTATAAATTTTATCTATAGTGTATCTTTAATACCGTTTATGCCACCAAAATTCTCTACACTCCATCCTTGGCACAAAAACCTCGCGCCTTCCACCAATCATCTCACTCCGCGGGTCATCCACATTTCACAATGCCCTTTCCTGAAATCATCGCCCCGCAACATTCTCCCTCTTACTGGGTAATGCATTTCTACTAACAAAGCGGTGTCTACTGTATAATTCCAACAGACAAAGAAAGTTTTCAATCCTCAGTATAATTTGTACCTTCCAACGAGTTTTACTCCAAATTTCATCCTAACCCTGTAGTAACCTGTCCCTGTCTAATGCCTTTTCGTAACCTGTCCCTGTTTAATGCCATTTTGCGTACTCCGTGTTGATTATTTCATTTGTTTGCCTTCTGAATATAAAGAAATATTTATTTAAACAAGTCCCAAACCTCCTCAAGCGACACACGTACTATATCCGTCTCCCAAATTTTCATATAAGCATCTGCAGAAGCTATAATACCTCTCAGCAGCGACATTCTAGATACAATACTCCACCATGAGTTCCCGTGGAAAAGTTGGCTCATCTAAAAGTTCTCGATCATCTAGCATGGCAAGTGTTTCTGAAGATCATAAACCCGCACGTCCTCGTGTCAAGTTTAGCGAACTACCTACGATCCCGGATACGGACGAGAAACCGCCATCTAAGTTTCCTCCCAGTTCGAGCAGACCCAGGAACAGGCCTTCTCATTCCTCTTCCTCTTCCCGACGTCCTCCGCTTCCGCCTCCTCCCGGTGGTCGTTCCTCTCATCAAAATTCTCAAGGAGGCGGGACGGGATCCGTACTAAAGTCACCATCGGAACAAAAAGGTTCTAGCTCTAATCGTCCTCCTTCCCACCGCTCTTCTCCTTCTCGCAAACATCCAGGTCGGTCTAATAAATCTGCAAAACTTCTGCAAGACCCCTGCCCCCCTTGTCCCCTCTTTCCGGTGGTCGTTCCTCTCATCAAGATTCTCAAGAACGAGGGATGGGATCCGCTCTGCCGTCATCCTTGCAACGGGAAGCTTCTAACTCTAACCGCCAATGTTCCCGCCAATCCTCGCATTCTCGGAAGCATTCAAGTCGTTCCAATAGATCTGATAAGCTTCTGCAAGACCCCTGCCCCCCTTGTCCCCCTCTTTCCGGTGGCCGTTCCTCTAATAAAGGTTCCGAAGGAGAAGGCAGGGGATCCGCCATACAATAACCATCAGAAAAAAGTATCCAACTCTAACCTTCCTCCGTCCCACCACTCTTCTCTGTCTCGGAAGCACTCAAGTCGCTCCGCTCAAGTTTCTCACTTACAAGAATGGAAAAAACCCTCGCATTGCCCTCCACGCCCACCATGCGGCTCGTCGTCGCGTAGAAAAAAGGGGCCTAACGTGCAAGGACTAATAGTGGTTTTAAAAAATGATACAGAACGGAATGTGCAGGAATTGAATAAGAAAATGTCTCCAGTGACAAGTATGATAATAAATTGAACGGGTGGCCATTTATAATAGTGCGATCTATTTCATTACAAAAAAATTGCGTATCGGGTATGTTCGTGCATTTAGAGACTACTGTAAACTAAAGCCAGTAGAGGTCCATATAATATTAGTAGATTTTTACAGCCATTTAAACATTAAATAAGGAATCACTCTGTTGTAGGTATACTTTATTGCAAACCGAAACAATTCATTAAGAAAAGTTGAGAAGTTTTTGGGGAATATCTTTCAATCGCGTAACGCCCCGAACTAGTAAAAAAGTTCCAATCTATCTTTGAACAATTAATCCTCGGCCAAATTCTTTATGTACTTTCCAATATTTTTGCTTCTGTACTGACTTCGGCTGAGCTCTTCCGTTTTGCGGGTCTCGGAAATAAAACATGCTGCATCTTGGACACTTCAGTGTTCTTTAAATATTGATCCATAATTTTACCCTAAAAATAATCTATTTTTCCTAAATAATGACTGATTTCTTCCTTTATCTCCTTAATGGACGAATAATAGAATGAATACTTTGGAATGGTGAAGTGTTCTTCGTTCTAATCTTTCAAAATGATACTATTAGTGATTCTTTTAGCATATTTTCGTCTCAGATTATGTACAAGTTTTCTGAGTATTAGACACATAGTCTGCTACAGCAAATGAGCCATGCGTGTCCTCCTATTGATACTTTATGGCAGGGAACTCATTTTGATCGTTAGGTACATTAAAAAAATTCGTTACAGCTGATCCAATGTCCTCTTCTCTCTTTTCTGTTTCGATGATTATTGGTTACAATCTTCAATTCAATCCACGTAATTAGATCAGCTGTTTACTAATGTTTTCTTGATTTGTTCTTTTATTCCAAGAAGTTTCGTAAACAACGCCATGAAAATTTTTTACGAACAATCAAGGACTGTATTTATTGTCTGTGATTACTGAATTCAGTTTCAGTTTCAGAGGGCATCAAGTAAACTGAAACCGATCAGAACTAACACGCAGCTATTCCCCAACAAGGCCGTGCTCTTCAAGTTCCAAAGCAGGATGAAGAAGTACAACATGAAGGTAAGTATTTTAATGCGGTCCTGGTCCAACATATTGTGCCGAAAAATATTTATAATACAAAAAGGCGAAAATAAACCCAAAATAAAAGATATTGATAAATCTATGTTTCTGTATTTGTTTAAGATAGTTCAGAAAATAAAATTCGAAGTAGATTAATATAAAAGCACAAAATATAAAGAAAACTGCGATTTTTACTGTTAATAAATGATATTTTAGCGTCAGAAAATATTTATTCCTGTATAAAACATATATGCTAACATTTGACGTATATTATGCAGATTTACAGAAGCTAATCTTATCTTTTTTATGCTGTTTTGGTCAGATTTAAGGTTTTATTACCCATCAGTTGATCGATGTGGGCTATGAAATGATCAAAGGAATACCTTTATACGGCTTTTCTGACATGATTATGATTATCTGTTATGGTACACTGGTCATTTGCAACAAAATAGATTTGCTTTTTGTTATGATATGGCGGAAGTTTAATTCCTGTGAGAAAAATGATATTCATCAAGATTATATTAGGCGACAGCTATTACTGGCATAAAGTCATACAAAGATAATATGCTTAAATTGGAATTATGTTTTTTGCAAGAATTTCTTTTCACAAAAGAACATTTACACGACATTAACATCGATATCAAAATTAAAATTAAAATTTAATTACACTCACGTCTATTAAAAAGGTTATAAATATCGTAGGTATGTTTTTGATGAAACTGTAGGAGCGTTATATATAGAAATCATAGCAGCCAAAATGAGAGTCAATTAATGGCTCTCCAATCAATTTGACTGACGCGGGAAAGGAAATATTGAAAATGAAGCTATTCCAGAATAGAAGATCAAGAGTCAGCTGAAAGTTCAGAACTACAAATTAATCTTTCTATCCTCACCCTCAGGGAAATTTTTTCAGAGGTTTTTCCAAAATGGCAAAAATTCTTCGAAATTTGAAAGCTTCATATTTCAAAAATAACTCGAAGTGAAGGAAAATTTGAAAAAATTGATTCATTTTCAAAGTCAAGAAACTCTTCCCGTCGCTTTCAGATTCTAATATTTATTCTAAGCGAACTTTTTACCGGCAAGGAATTACTATATTATTACAGCCTATTTTCGTTAACATCTCCTATTCCTTTTCATCTTCTGTAGCTAGCTTAAAGTTTTAAGTTCAGAACAGCTACTTCATCACCATAAATATGAAAAATCAGGCAAAAGGATTGTAAAAGGCTTTCTATCACTCTGCATTCCTTCGGCAACGGCAAGTATGAGCCAAATATAGATAGAAAACTGAGCCTCGATACCAGATCTACATAAATTGGTTCTATTTATTGATCTTGTTTTACAATGTCTTTTCTTTCTCAAAACTCATATTTTGATCCTCCGAAATATGCCATAGAGAGGCTAGGGAATCATAGTGGATCACTACCTTATTCACAAACCCTCAACTTAACATACTTTACTGTTCAAGAAATTTATCCAACAAAGGCTTTGATAGCCCTGTGTGTGCTTCCTGATTCAATCAATTTGTCTAACAAAAAAAAGTTTCAAATATTGAATTCTGCGGTGGACTAACGATATTAGGTGGGATTCTAGAGTGGTGAAGGACACGGTCACAGAAAATTTTTAGAAAATAACCTGAGGTGTTCTTGATATTTTTAATATACTCAGGAAATTTTCAACAAAAACTACCCTTGTCACCGCCAAGATTGAATAGAACAACTAAATCGTTCGATTCTTCCCGCATTTTTTCCGAATCTATACTACTATTCAGAAATCGATATCCGCCCACACCAAGACATTGAATAACAATTTATCTCGTCATTGTCTCGCCAAGTCGCACCAATATCCCGGCTTCAGTTTTCGAAGATGATATTCTGGCCGATATAACGATTCAAGTTAACTATTTGCTGAGCCATAATACATTTAGCGAAATTCTCATTACACTCTGCAGAATGAATACTTATTGAAAAGTTCTGAGCGTGTAAAGCCGATATGATACTGATTTAAAATGTCTTGCATAGTAATTTCAGTGTAAAAATCAGTGCCAGTGTACGAGTAAATGGATGACAGGACATCGGTTAAATAATCAATGGTTAATAATACATAATAACTTACAACGTTCTTCCAAATCCATAGCTCACCTTGGTATGATTTATGTCAAAGATTGAACATTTTAACATAAATACGGTAAGTAAACACTTTTATATATTAAACATTCATTTATTGTCCTAGCTTTGTGATTATTTTGATTGCTTTCACCTCTCAAAAATACATAGAGTGGAAAGAAGTAGTACCAATTTTTTCTGCAAAATACGACTTTACCATGTTGGCTAAATATATCTCGTTGACATGTCCTCGAGTTTCTTGTTTTATGAGAAATAAATACTTCAATTCGCGAAGTCCTCAGTTCACCTACTTACATTTTCTAAAAACTTTTAATCAACTCTCAGCACAGATAAAACTTCTTAAATATATTCAATCATCAAAAACCGCGCTTTTGAGGGAAATTTACTCAGATAGTAATTTCGAAACGAGTAAATATGTGTTTGATTATACCTCGAAAACAATTTTTCCTTTCATACTGACTTACTCACCAAAATGTTCGTCAAAATTTCATCATTTAGTTTACTTCGACGTTAAAAGACCTTTACAGTCCATTTTTTGGTAAATTGTAGGTAATTCTCGTAACAAATAGATTACTACTCGAAATGAACAGTTATTTGTACAAAATAATCATAATTTTTACTGCTCAAATAATTCAACAGATAAAACTCCTTTGAAAAACAGGATGGATAAATTTATATTCGTGTAGGATTTTGGTTACCGAAGAGGACATAGATACTTTTTTTTAATATTTTTCAACATCTGTCCTTCCATCGTGATATCTTTCTTTCTTGGTGCGTACTTATTTTAAGGCACCACTTTCTCGACGTGTTTATATGCATTTTCTTTTAAGAATTTTTTTCATAAACACAATTTTGGCCGCTCCACTTCAACAATTACCTATATCTCTTGTTTTGCTTTTATGTCCCCTTTAATCTTGACGTGACTCCATCCATGTGCTTAAAGAAGGAGCAACATTTATATAAGCTTAAAAATCTCCCCAAACAGTTCCATAGTCTCTATGAAGCCGTTGATGAACTGCACGTATTAATTGCTTATTTTTAGATATTTTATTCTTCGTAAAGAAATTTGACAACATACTTGGAATCGTCACTGAAGATCAAAATATGACTACTGATCCCGTTGAGTGATTATAAGATCAATCGCCTTACGTGCTGCATAGAGATATAATATTTCGCGTGCATTTATTAGAACATTTAAAGAAGTTTTTTTTCGGACATCGCAGAGTCTGAAATACGAAACAGTATATAGTTTTACTCAATTAAAATACCCCATTTTTCTATTTATAAAGAATCAGACAAAATCAGTCAAATTAATATCTGGGTATCCTGGGAAATATAATTCGACTTATTCCATTGAAACGTAGAAATAATCATAATTTTCCTAATAGTAAGGCATGGAAGCAATTTGGTGAAGCATGTTTCCAAACTGAGTCAAAAAGATAAAGATAATGCCTATTGAAAGCGCAAAATTTTGGTACATGAAAATTAATCGGATCGGAAGCACTAATTGGTTACAGAGTTAGAAGGACGAAAAACTCCGAGAAATCACCAGAGGATAAGATTATCCTTAATGGGAGAAAGGCGTCAAGAATGAACTTTTAAAATATATATGGCAACTCGAGGACTGTCTAATGAAGAATTGAAAGCAAATTTCGAGTAATAAATAGATAAAATAAATACTTATGTCACAAGGAGCAAGAAATTAAATAATTTCTTCTCTGTTAGTGATACTTCATGTATTTGTACAATGTTATTGATCGATTTCATTTTCCAAAATATCCATAAATAATTTTAAGAGCTGCGATATGTTCGAAGGGTAAAGAACTAGGAAGAAGACTTTAGGGGCTTAGATTTATTTAATCTTCCTGAAACTAAACAGGTAACAAGCAGGAAATTTAAGTATTTTGTTAGATAATAAATTTAAAGGGAACATATAATCCATGACTTATTTTCAAGCGGAGAGAGGAGTACATGATACCAGATGGAATAAAATGAGTCAGAAGTTTCCGAAATTAGTACTGAAACAATAAAAGTTGAAACCTGGGAGGCTTTGCTATTATGTAGAATTTATCGCCTTTTAGATCCTGCATCGACTCCCAAAATCTCCCACCTCTTTTAAATATTAATTAAATTTCAATTTATATATAGCAGCTCCTAAAAGTGGGATTATGTGTAAACTTTCTTCTGATATTTGTAAAAACCAGTCTATTGTTTCAGGAATTACAGTCTTTACTTTTCATCAAATATTAAACTAAAATAAAATGAAGTTTCGAGGGTATTGGAGACTTACTTACTGGCGCTGCTGCCACTATTAATCGGTTAAAAACGAGTTTTTGCAAAATATAAAGGTAAGATACATGTTTTGCCAACAAGCACTCAATTTGATTTGACAGTTGTACCCATTACTTTAGTATTCGTTCTTCGAGCCCCATTTTAGATGAAAGATGCCATGCGTTGTGCCCACACATTACAGTGCATCTGAAAATAGTTGCCTTTATTGGGTTCGGTGGCGGTCCACTAACTGCCCCTGATATTTTATTCAATCCTAACTAGCTAATAGGGTGAAAAGTGTTCCAACTAGTGAAAGTGACTATCAAGCTAGCTCTTATCTTTGTATTTATTGTTCGGCCTGAGTGCCACCGCTAGTAAGCAAGTACCGAAGGTACTGTCTTCTTCACCTCTGTGCATTTGTGGCTTTTTTTTGTTGCTCCTGCAACTTGCGTTTCCCTTTTAGGAAAGGCGGAGGGACTGTAACTCGAGTAGCTATTACCTTCTTCGGCACCCGCTCGCCAGAATGGTTTATTAAACTGTTGTTTGTTTCAGTTTTTTACCTTTTTGTTCTGTTTTTCCATAAACGGAGGACGGGTATTCCTTGTGTCCTATTGCGCCGAGGAAGTGTATTAGTGGCACCAGTCCGTGCGGATATCTTACGCATAGAGCGTATAAACCTTTTACCCCATTGCTTATCAAAATTCTCTACCACTTTAGTTATAACAACGCACGAGCTACTAACCTGCAGAGATAATAAAGACAAAGCGGCGTCGAAAACCGTGTAGTGATTTCCTTACAAAATAGGGAGCGACATATTTTCATGTCCATCTCGGTGCATTGTATTAAAAGTTTTGGTCTCCCAACCTAGAATCTAAATTTTCATTACGACCAAGAAACGATTATTCCCATTGTTGAAAGTTTCTTTGGTTAGTTAACCATCACTGTATTAACAGTTTCAATACCCACTTTGCTTAAGATCGAGAATTTCCAACAATGTCGACTCAAGGAGTCACACGTTCCGAATCTAGTACCTGAGGTAGATTCAGGATCGTGCCCGGAGCTAGTTCAGCTCGTTTTACAAGAGAGGCTTTTGAAACGTACGTTCCAAATCTTTCTGTAGTGGAAAGGTGCCCTAAGATGTGCAATAAGGTAGAAACTTTAGTGCAGTTAAATCTTTTAGAGACTCGTAAGTAGTTGTCGGATGAAGGCTCACCTGAGTTGCACGGGTTTGTTAATTCTCTGAAAAATGATATTTCGGTCATCCTAATGGATGTAAACCAAGCCCTTGAGGTTATTACGAAATTTAAGAGTCATATCGATGACACTTTTGATCTTGTAGCCAAGAGGCTACCAAAACTTGACTACATTAGTCCCGGGTTACAGTTGTTCCTTCAACACGCTTGGAGAGTGCGAGAGATTCCAATCTTGATGGAGACCCTAAAGTATCCGGCCGACACAAATATCGCAAGGAGATAAAGAAAGATAGGACTTCCAAATAGTCTCGTAAGGGTTCTCACAAGAATAATAAAAAGATCTCTAGAAAGAGAAAATTCAATGATACATGATACATCGCACGTCTTTAGACTTGGAATATTCCTCAAATGGTGTGGAAGATGATGATTTTAGCAACTCTTTGTCCAGTACAGAGAGTTTCTCTTCGTAACTATACATTGACGAGCGAGTTAGAGCCTCCAGAAGAACAAGACCCAAAGGATAAAAGAAAAATAAATGTAAGAAGACTAGTTACAGAAGCGCAAACACTAGGTTGACGATAAGAGACCGTAGTGGTCCATCATAGGAAGGGCTCCGTGAGCTCAAACCAACAAATCACGTTTTTGAAAGGATTGTGTCCCATACGATTATCGATTGGATAGTAAACCTCAACCCTTAACGTCGGCGAATCGGGGAATGTAAGATATTACGCAAAGCTTATGAAAACCGTAACTACATAAGGGGTATTTCTCCACAAGTGACGACCCTATCACTGTATTCGACTTCTTGCAGAAGTTAGTGCGTGATTTCAGCTTTCAAGATGTGTCAGAAGTGCAAGATCTCATTTTATTTCCGAAGTCACTTGATGGAATAGCTCCAGGAATGTTCCAATCGGTTTCGGAAACGACAAGCCTTGAGCAGGGAGGTCTCACTGCCTGGCCAGAGGCTGTGCAGTGGCTTCTTAGGAGCTTTGTCACGAATGAAGCCATTTAGAACACAGCATTACATCAGAGAAATGCCAGAAAACTTCCTAATTTAGATGAAAAAACATATTTTATGCGTCTTATGGACAGTTCAAAACGTTGTGGTAATGTACACTATCACAAGGGTTAATGAGAATGTTTGTCGATGGTCTCAAAAAAGCACTGTTTCAGTTGTCGCGCGTTATGGCGACTTCCACAGAAAAAGTTCCATTTTGGAACCCGTTGATATTGCCCAAGCGAAGGATGCAGCAGTGATAGGAAGAGATCCATCGCAAATCCTCAGGGGTGTTTTTCATACGAAGATCGTTAAGCCATCAAATACCATACGGGTGTCCTCGCCTCCAACCAAGACACTTCACCCAAGATGGATGGAGTATTTACAGAGGCTATGTTAACCTTATTCAGTCACCGAAAGACTCAATAGATTCTCATTCTGTAGAATATATAGATGATCTGCATGAAGGGATGCACCTCTTGCAAGAGGGAGTGTCGGAGCCCCATTCTTACTCACAAGAAACTACTGTCTCACAAGAGACTAACGAACAATCGATGTCGATCGAACCAGTTCTATGCTTAAAAGGCCCCTCTGGGATCCAACAGGCTCCATATGTTCCTTATAAGGAAAACAGAACCAGGTATAATCGCCCCGATTTGGTCAGCAGACTCAGTTAACATGCACCTCAACAGATGCAGAAGAGAAATGGTATCATCTGCTCTCAATGTTACAAGCGTGTACATATGTCCACAGATTTTGTACATCCTATAAAGAATATGGCTACAGTTCTGAAGAACTCTGAAGCTTTATCTCCAATGGAGAAATCCAATATGCCTAGCACAAATTATGAGAAAGTTCGCCAAATTATGGCACAGCAGTCAACCCGCTAACAGGCTAGCAATTCTGTGCCGGACATATTTCAAGCGGCACGGGCCCATTTTATCCAGTATTATTCAGCTTCTTCACAGTACCCAAGAGAGCAGATCCCAACGTTCATGACGACCAAATCGAAAAACTAGAAAAGATACTTCCCATAGTGGGAAACGAGACTGCTACCCCTCACTACTGGGTATCAAAACCCCGCTCCATTGATCACTTATTGGCACAAGAGCTCCAAGAGGACATGATTGATGGCCTTTTACGAGGTAGGGTAGTCAAGGAATCTGACAAGATAATAAAATCTTAGGAACTATTACTACCCAGTTCATAATTACGAGACCTTGGGTCCGATATAAGAATCCGAAACAATCAAATCGGATGTACGTACTCGTTGAGATAAATTACAAAGTCTTGGTAGACATTTGAATTACGCTAGCACTTATGAGAAGAGCCATTGCATTTTTGGACATTTGTGCAGGACCCAACTTCATAAGAAGAAGTGAACTCCTTAAGGAGATGAAACATCAAGTTCCCACAGGCACGTTGCTGAATATATGTGATACGAATAATAAACTACTCTCTATGAGAAGAACGATTACGTTCCCTGTTAGGCTAGGCTCGCTACTAGCAATAGTAGACTTCAGAGTACGTGATAGACTTGCAGCGCCAGTCATAATTAATGCAGACTACTACAACAAATATTTCGACGCAACAAAGCCCAGGTCTAAAAAAGCCGGGCTTGATAACGGATCATCCGTCCCCAAAACAAAAACGCCCCTGATGAAAACTGAATATAGCTTGTTTCTAATGAACAGAAGTCGAAATACCTACAGCGAATACCGAACAAAGTGAGTTGTGCACAGTCTTTCATGATTCCTCCAGAATCCCAAATGGTTATTCAGCCTACCTCTGATAGTTCCAGACTAATGGTTGTACAACCGTTTACAAAGTTATATGGCCACCGAGGGCTAGTCATAACCAACGATTTTTTTCATGCCGAATATGTGCAGTGTTGAGCGCAAAAAGTTAATCGATAGTTGAACTGTTGGTTGATGCCTCCGGTAAATAAGCAGAGGCATCACAACAGGGTTTATATAGAAAAAGTACTCAATACCAGCAGAGATGAATTGTAAGCAAACAGTACTAAACTCAAAGGTATTCTAGAAAAAGCGACTCTAGAGGTATCAAACTACAAGGTTCTCAAGGCTCACGTAGCAGCTATCAGTGATACCGACATCACTAAACATCATGGCAAAGTTTCATTGGTCCAATTGGCAAGGAGGAATAAGGTAGTTGCTGATTGGTGGGGTCCAATATGTTTCGACAAAATCGCGAGATATCCAGGATAGCTTCATGTAATTGGCTTGTCACAAAGTGGTATGATCATATGTTTTACAATGGTGCGTGGTTTTAGTGCACAAGTTGCACTGGTGTCTTCTTACAGTGTAACTCCTTGGTAAAGGTTACTGGAGGGATACTGTCAGTTTATTTGAGTTAATTTAATTAATGGGCACAGTCGGTACAGAAGAGGACTGCCCATTGAAGTTGTTAATTGCCAACTTTGGTAAGGATCTTCACAGGATGTTAAAAGATTAGGTGGTTGCTACCATGCTACCACATTAGACTTCAATAGTCAAGAGTCCTATAAGGACAGGAGAGTTACTTGTTATTACTGAAGATTTACCAATGAAAGACTTTATGAGTCATTTTTAGTTGAAGATGCACCAGAATTGTTCCATGATACCATGAAAGTACACGTTAACAATTCCTATGGGAAGGATACAGTGAACAATAATCATTACGAGTCGACGGGAAGAGAGGATAGTGGAGCCGTTGCAGATGGTAACAAACTCTTGGAGGTTGACAAAACTAACTTCAGTGATATCCCAATGGCTCTAAGAAAGCGATTCGGTGAGATTGAGGAAATATTTCTCGAAGCGGGATGTTTCACTTGGGAAAATCAAATTTATGACTCATGTTATTGAGTAAGTCTCAGTAAGTAGTCCAGTTGCTTAAGAAACATACAGAGCAGACCACAATGCCAGGAGAGTCGAAGGAAAAGAGGTCCAAAATATAATGAATGCCGAGGTCATTGAGCCGGCACAGTCAGAGTGGGCTTCCTCCGTTTTACTGGTTCCAAAACCGATGGTTCCAGGCGATTTTGTATCGTGTTTCGAAAAACAAATGCAGTTGAAATTAAAGATACTTATCGTATTCCTCGTGTGGATGCTTCCATTGATTCTTTAGAAGGGGCGAAGGTTTTCACAGCGTTGGACGCTAATTGCGGATACTAAAAAATCCCAATCGCTGAGGATTACTGGGATAGTACGACACTCCCATGCCGCAGTGTACTTTACGGTTTCAGATGGATACCATTTGGTTTAACCAATGCGCCAACCACGTTAAATATGCACTCAATATATTATTGTCACCCTTTAAGAGTACATCATGTCTCTTATACTTGGATGATGTTATCATATTTTTTCAGACAGCGGAGGACCACATAAGCCATGTCGGCGCAATACTAAAGACCGTAAAGAGGACAGGTATAACACTTAAGTTAATGAAACTTGAATTACTCACAGATAAGATCATATATCTCTGTCAGGTTGTTAAGCCAGGAGGGGTTGAGACAGGTAAATTACGTCCAGAATCTTTGCGAGAGGCAATGCGAGAAGCAAAGGTGCCTAAGAATCAGAGTCAGGTGAGAAGGCTTTTGGGTTTGTGTGACGCCTACAGGCGATTTCTCAAGGATTTCAGGCTAATACCGCAACCTTTGAACAGTCGCTTTCGCAAGGAAGAAACAGTAAATAGAAGACCTTCTTGTCCAAGAGGGAAACACTTCTTCCAGAAGCTGAAATATGCGACTCATCTGACACCCAAAATGGCTTCTAAAAAGCCATTTTTACCTAATTATGTTGACACAGATGCTTCTTAACAACAGTTTGGAGCTGTATTATTAAAGATGCATCCTAATGGTTAACGAAAACCTTAATTTTTCTTTTCAAGAACGCTTCATGAGGCCGAAACAAGGTATTAAATACCTGCACTTTAATTCCTAGCGGTGGTGTGGGCAGTAAACCTATTGAGGCTTTAATTAATTTAGTAAAAGTTCATTTTGAATGCGATCATTCATCAGTAAGGTGTTCGATGAACGTCAATGATATTTCAGGACGTTTAACTCGTCAGCGACTACCCCTAAGTGAATACGACTTTGAAGTCAAGTACAAGCATGGTCGTGCCAACACTGAATCAGATGCCCCTAAAGGTTGAAAACTAGAGGGACGACAACCGTTGCAGTCAACAAAGAGATTTCATGTTTCTTACGTGAAGCACTGACGAAATGCCTCGCATGTGAGGAGGATGAGACAAAAGAGAACCTTGAAGAGGATATAGATATTTACAACGATACAATCGATCAATTCATTGCCCCTCAGAGCCCAACGGCAATCGATGAGTTCGTTTCAATAGCATCCGAAGAGTTAGTACGTGAAGGGTATTCTGATCCACTGTGTAAATTTATAAGAGATATGATAAAAAACAAAGAAAAAGTTACATTCTCCATAGATGCTAAGCTTTAAGAAGTTTATTGTGTAGAATATCCTCAAAAAGGATAAAACTTGTTATTCAAAAGTCTCAGCAAGACAGATTTCTAGCCAAAGGGTATTATCTCGCGACTTAAGATGACTTTGGAGGTAGAAAATGCACAAGTTTTAGCAAAGGACTATTAATAGCTCCCCAGGGCCTTAGAATGCTATGCCATTGTATTTTATTGTACGAGTTGTGCCCTTAGTCGGGCCAAGTTACAGAAGAACCGAAAAGAGCTAAAGAGATTTCCGCCGGATGCTCTGCTGTTGTTTGTCGCGACAGATGTACTACGTAATTTAATCAAGACCCCAACCTGGTCAACGCTACCTCTTGTAATAATTGATAGGTCTTAGAAGTTAGTTCGAACAATGTCTTTCAAGAGAATGACTGCGACCTAAATATCCTACGCCTTTGTGCACCAATAGATTTTTTTCTATGGGCCACCGGCCAAGTTACTGTCCGGTATCGGAAAACAGTTAATTGCGAAGTTCTTCCAAAACATTTCGAAGATCTTTGGTATCAGCCAGACGTTAGAACAACGTACCATGCACAGAACAACGACCAAGCAGAAAGGTTAAAAAGAACTATCATTGCTGTATTGCAGCAAATTTCCTTATCATCTAAAGGATTTTGGCTCATTCACAGGTGCGTTAACTTATGCATACAACTCTTAAATCCATTGAACTACAATAATTGCTCCTTTTGGGATTTTATTGACAAGAGCTCCCAGGAGCTTAGCAATACAAGCCCAAACATCCTCGGAAGACTTTGGGAACAAAAGAAAGTACCATTTGAAGTTTCAATCATGGTTGAAGCGCTTGACGCGCACAGCCAAGACTTCTGTTCAGAATTAAAAAGCACGTTATAAACGTAATATCTACTCAGGCTACGCAAGCCCAAGTACAATATACCGGTGTAATCTTACATTTTCCTACGAAATGAATACTTTGGGGAGAAATGCCGAAAGTATAAGCCTATACCTGTCTCCTCAGACCACGTTAGGGTGCGAGAAGTCAGAAATGAAACTACCAATAAAAAAATGTGTAGCTAGCTCCCAGTCCCCTTGACAGGGTTACTGAACTGCGTAGTGACGCGCAACATCAAAATGTTACTGAAGTGAAATTGCAACAAGCGTCTATATAAAGACTAACGATACCGGCAGGTACCCCAGAAATAAATACCTCATCCAAAGGTCTTACAAACCTCCCAGTTGCTGATGAACGTTCCAGGAAGGAACTAACAAAGGGCGACATTAGTAAGCCAGCACAAAGGATATTAAACCATATGCTGAAACTAGCAGACCCACAGAATCAAGAAAATAACCGTTTTGAGGAGGATATCTCTTCTAAAGAGGATTAAGAAGTGACTGATGAGCAGTCACCGGATGTTTTGCGACTTGAAAACCCTAGCGTCGACGCAGGAGAGTTTGGACCTCGCACACAGCGTAAGCAAAATAAATTTAAGACCAAGACGACTACATCGTTCCGTCGAGTGACTAGAATCAAACGAAAAAAAGTTCGATTATCAAACAGAACAAAATCCAAAAGCACAAAATGGAATAAATTTCCGATTAAATCATTTATCATGGCAAAGCCGAAGAAGGCCAGCTGAGTTTCAAATGCCGATTTTATGGTTACAATGCGGACGGAGCAATATGGGAACCTATAAGAGGTTTGCCAAGGTCAAAAGTAGTCCAATACTACAAACGGAAGAGTTCCTTTTCCGGCAAATATCAATGAAGTCATAGATTGCTAAATTTAATGCAAGTTCCTATTCAACTACGCAATTCCCTCATAAGAAGGGGGACAAGAATATATTTTGTTTTTGCAAACGTCTATTGCTTTTAGAGGACCAAGTAATCTACCCTTAAACGAAATTTCAACTCTCCATGAGCCCGAGTCTAATTCCATTAAGGGATGGCTAAGTGCTTTAGTGGAAGTCCAAAGTTTTACTAACAACATGTTAATTTTATCCATGAGGGGAAGTTGAGATAGTAGACTATTGAAGACTCAAATTTTTGTTCGTTGATGAAGCGGGAGAAGCCTCTGAGGTGCGGCTAGCTACCGCTTTCATAGCCATTTGCAGTCGAAAACCTCCAGGTACGTCGTTGATTTAAACATATCCAAGAGAGCTGATAATTAACTCTGTAATAGAGGCCGATTATATGTGAACGTTTTCGTTCATGCCAAATAAACCCATGGGGGTGGGTAACCTCAGCTGGAGAGGACAGAGTACCATTCAGAAGGGGGAGGACAACAAACCAATATTGTATAGTAGGGAACAGTCTCAAATACGAAATATGCTCAAAATTGTTGTCTCCACCTCTGCATCATCATTTATTTCAAATAAAAGAAATTATTTACATAAAATTGACATCATTACTAATTTTCGCAATTTGTTATTCAGTAGCTCAGCAAATCAACGGCCCCATCATCAAAATCTTAAAACCTTATGTTCAGTACAAACAGTTGCAGCATTTGATTAGTTATTGACCGTATGTGCAGGAAATGAGTCAGATTGAGGGTTAGTGCGGATTTTAGAGTACTGTACATGTTCTGAGCGACTAATGTTACTGTACCGTACTTTATATGGGTTTGTATGATAGCGACCAGATTTTAGTCGGGTCACTTGAGCTTTTGTCAGTGCAGGCAGATGAAAGGCAGGGGGTCGGAGTATAAAGGTAGGCCGACGTGCCTTTGAACCATTACGGGCCATTGTCGGTCGGGAGCCCGGAGGGAGGAGGCGGGGTGTGCATCAAGGAAGGGCGCACCGAGACTAGGCCGGAAGGCTTGGCCCCGAAAGAAGAGCAGGATGTCTTCCTCCATATGCTGGAAAAGGGTAGGACTGGCCTTCCAGTCCGTGCCACGCCAATGGAGACGGTCCTGCGCGTGTTGCTGCACCCTCTTCACTGTAACCATTTCTCATGACTGCCACCCGGGAGAGATCCCTCGGTCAGCCATCTCGCTCTTATCCTTCCACCATCCGCAACTGTCCTCGTCTTTTACAGTGTACTACTACGGCCCATTTTGAGCGTTATTCGTCGCCGGACCCCGGTGAAAGGTTTCAGTCTATGACCGCAACTGAACTCATGCTTTCGAAGTCTGACAGCTTGTTCTTGTCTGCAGTAGCACCCGACCGAGCACGGCTCCTCTCCATGCGCACATCCCCTCTTTTGTTTTCTCCTCGCTTCCTCACCCCCACCGCAGTACTACATGTCTTTCTCTGCACGAAGGGTCGCTCCTGCTCTACGTCTCCGTATCGCGCTATTCCCTGGATCTACTCGTTGCGCAGTCTGCTCCCGGCGGTCGGCCGACGTCGCACCAGTGTTAGATCAAAGCGACCAACACGCTTTGAATTTCGAATACGAAGACTGCATAACTCATCCACAATACGTCCTTCGCAATGTTCTCGCCCGCTTCTGTAAGGAATTTGGGATTGGCGCCCTCGTCGAGCATCCGCTCTTGTACCATATTCCCAATTCGTCCGCGCACTCGGAGTCCCCCGCGTTACGAATGGACATCTACATTCTCGCTACCTATGGTTTTCACGGTACTGATATCGCCGTCGATGTTAATGTTTCCCACCCCTCCTCTCCCGCTACATCTCGCTAAGTAAGGTTACCACACGCGCTGCCGTGACACTCGCAGAGCGCAAGAAAATTCGCCATTATGGCAATTACTGCGACCATAACGATATCGCTCTCTCCACTGTCGGGATTGATACCTATGGCGTCTGAGGCAGCAATGGTCAGGGTTTCCTCGGCTGGCTTTCTTCCTTCGCTGCCTCCCGTCGCGGTTCCTCCCCTGAGCAGGAGCTTCGCGACTTCGTTACCCGTTTTGCGTTTAGTCTCCAAGTGATGCAGGCGCGACAGGTTCCCACCCGGCCCCTTCATTCGTAGTTAACATCTGAAAACCCTCCGCACGCTTCTTTGCAATACTGTACAACTGGTAAAGATCCACCCCACCTTCAGTGTAGATTGGGTGTTGGAGGCGGCGTCAATGATGCTGGCTGTGGTTTCTTGATGGAGGAAGGGACCAGTTTCGCAGAAATCATGTCCGCCGAGTTGGATAATAGATTACCATTACCACTAAAGTTTCTTATCCTGATCCAGAACTCTCATTGGCACAAAAAAACTATCTGAGATCATTATCTAAATCACTGATTAATATGTGTTTAGATGATATCTTGATGTCTTCTGAACTGCCGAGTGAGCCGGGCAGCACGCCTCTCGCTGGAGTGCTCTAACAAACGCCTGCGCCTCTCAGCGGTGTCATCAGCAATACTGACCAGACTGTTCCTCAGCCTGCAAACCTTCTGACGATCAGGCTCTCGCAACGGATATTACTTCACATGTAAGTATGCTAAACAAAGAACGAACTTTAAGAAGGAATCATAAAGAGATTAAGCCCAGCACCACTTTTGCGAGAGCAACACCCACTGTCCACAGAGTCGCCCGAAATAGTTTTCAACAATTATGCGGTCGACGCTAACATTGCGGTTATACTGCTCTTCATTCAGGGATAGTACCCCGAGCTGCGCCTTCTTCTTTGGATGTATGGTACGAACTATTTCAAGGGCCCCTTCGTAGCCTTTTTCGATTAGGACACCCCAAGAATTTGGATAAATCCGGAGTGTAACCCCAAATCTGGCCAGCTTTTCTCTTCCTGCAATTTACTTGGCTCTTTTTCATGCCAGGCGCGTCTTCTTTTGAAAATTTCAAAGTTTGATACCAAATCTGGGTAACAGTAGCTGAACCCAATGCAAAAACCGTTAGATAAAACTGAGACCTCAACTTCTGGGCCATACAATCTATGTTTGCCGCTAAAATAGCGTTTCCCTTCTTCAACACCGCCAATGGGCCGGAAAGACCGCTGAAAGGTTACGTCAGTAGAGTAACGAGCCCCCGGGAAATTTTCGAACAATAATTCAGCCTTTTCATACTATTTATCTTCCCTACTTCTGTAACGAATGATTCGTATCCGAAATCGGCGATTGAAACCAAAAACTTTGTAGTTAATCCCCCAAATGTAGGGGCTTTCATATTAAAGGCTTTGGCCAAAATTTGCCATTGACCTCCATGCTTTAGGACAATTAGTAACATAAAAACGTCCTTAGCTGTAACAATAGACTTGAGCCCTCTCCCGGCGTTATATGTACACGTAATAGCTTCTTGGCAGTGATTTCACAGAGTTTAGAACTCATTCGGGGTAAGTTTGACCATGCTACGTATGCTATCTACTCCTAACTCATCGTAAAATGTGTCCATTATAGGACAAGGGGAGTCCTCATCACAATAGGACTCATCCAGGTCCAATACAGAGTTGTACTGACTAATTTCATTTTCTCGCGAAATTGCTGTGTCAGGTAGAAGGCGAAGGGAGGCCGCAGCGTTGTAATGGGTAAAACATGTGTGGCGTGCTGAATTTTTAGTTAACAGAATGTAGTGCAGTGACCCTCCAGGTCTATGATAGGGATCGATGATCCATTTTAATAACCGAATTTCGGTTAGTATTTTATTTAGCAATTTTCTATTCTAACTTTACAGTCCTGTAAGGACGCATAGCAGTGATCCATTAGGGGCGTGTCATGGCCCAGTTCGGGCCCTGGCATTTATTATGTTGCTAACCTACTAACTAACTGACAAGTGTTTAACTGTCTAACAGCCTGTCAAGCTAACTACTAACCTATTATTTATTTGTCGCCGACCTTAGTGCCTCCCCAAGTAAACAGCCACCAAGGGACTGGCTCTATTTCTTTCTCCCATCTATCACGCCCCGCGGGAAACTCTTTGCGGCTCCCGCGTTCGTGGCTACAGCAGCGCTATCCCCTTTGGCCCCGCTCGTTGCCCTGCGGGCTCATCATCCGCTATTCTTCGCCCATTTTTCCTTTCCTTTGCGCGCGTATTGCGCGCGTGTTTTGCCTTTCGGCCGTGTGGCCTTTTCTCCAGAGAGGACGCGTATCTCTAGCCGTGTTGGCGGGGCGCTCGTTCCCCGTCGAGGACGTGTATCGACACCCCGCAGGCGTCAATCCGTCCCCTGAAGGACGATCGAAATCCCCTAACAGAGCCTCGCTCGCCGCCGCGTGCTCGGATTCTGCCGCATTTGTCCGTTTATCTCTCGGTGTTGCCGCCATCTGAAGTCCTTCGGACTGCTGGCCGTTCACTCGCCTTCGGCGCTACATCTTTCTAGTACACTTTCATTGTTCCTAGCTCATCAAGCCTCTACCTCCCGTCTTGTCAAGACATGGAGCTACTGCCCTTCACGGGGCCTAAAGATAAAGCGGGTCCCACGGACGCCCGGTAGTTGCACAGTGGACGACTGCTTTTGACTCTATTGCCGTTGTCATTCTGGTTCGTCACTCTTTCAGAGCTTTGACTGTGCGTTGCACTACATATTTTGGTCTCCTGACCTAGGATATAATCTTCGGAGGTGTTAACATGAACAACGCAGGTGTAACTACCAGTGACGGGTCCACATGCCCGCAGAAGATATGTTCTCCGTAACGCGAGAGTTCCACTCCTGGTACCGCTGAAGCCAAGGAGGAGCCCAGGATTTCTCTATCAGAGAAGTGTGAAAATATGAATACACAGTTACGTGAAGAAGATTACAAGGAGTAATGGACGCAATGAGAACAGAAACGTTCAACAAGATCTTACAAATCGACGCGAGACTGCAGTCTCTTGAAAAACGATTCATGACTCTGGAGAGTCGCTTACAGCAACTAATTACTTGAAGGGGATGTTGGTGCGGTCCGCACAGATGTTAACAGAGCCCTTGAGGGCATCGCTACGGCCAACGGTCAAAATGAAGATCGTTTCGATCGCGTATCGAATAGACTTGAGCCTCTTGAAGCGCAATCAGAAAATAACCGACACCTGAAGGATGCACAATCTGCAGCAGCAGTCATTGAATCAGAAGCATCAGCTTCACGCAACAAAGAGGATTCACAAGAATTAGACCAAGAGTCCCACAGGGGACGATATAAGAAGAATAAATCTTCGAAGAGGACTAAGGAAAAGGTCTCGCAAGAACAAAAGGAATACCGCGGGCGTCAAAGATTCTGCGATCCATCGGATCCCAGTTCTAGCAATAGCTCTTCATCAACAGACATATCTGATGCGGACTTTAAGTACGATGAGGACGATTCCTCTTCCGGTGACAGTAGTTCCGAATCAGAAGTGGATGAAAGAAGCCGCACCCTACGCTACAGTAAGAGATACAAAGGATCTAAGAAAACGAAAAGGTCTAGCATGAACAAAGCAAGCACTGCCTCTAGGCTGACTATCCATGATCAGCGCGGTTCGTCTTGGAGGGGGCTCCGCGAGCTCAAACCAACAAACCATCTCTTCGAGAACATACTGCCCTACAGGACTTATCGACTTGACAACACGTCGCAGCCGTTAACATCCGAGAGTCGGGTAAGATTAGAGATAAGGCGAAGCGTATCACGACAAAAATACGGAAGGATGGCTTCTTCACTGAGGATGACCTCATCTTAATCTTGGTTTTCTTGCAGAAGTTAGTTCGAGAATTTAACCTGAAAGCTATGAGGGAAAGCCACGCCTTCAGAGTCCTACCGGACTTTTTGCAGGTCGTAACCCTCCAAAAAATTTCGTTCCGTTTCGGAAACAACAACCCAGAACATGGCGGAATAACGTCGTGGCCGGAGGCGGTTCATTGGTTGCTTCGTAGCTTTGCAACGAATGATGCCATTCATAAAGCTGTGTTACAGCTTCGAGATGTGAAAAACTTCCGTCGGAAGATAAAAAAAATATCACATGCGTCTGAAAGACGCTTCCAAGCGTTTCGTTAATGTAGATTCCTCTCAGGAACTCATGACGATGTTCGTCGGCGGTCTTTATAAGACCACAAAGAAAGTCTTTGCAAGACACCGCGAGACGCATCGCCGCTTAACTTTCTTAGAACTTGTTCACTTCGCGCAAGCGGAAGGAGAGGCAGTCAGTGCTTGGAGAGTACAAACCCGCAGGGTTTCTTTTGACAAAAAGGTGGTGTAACCACAAATGAGAAGGACGGCGTAGCCACCTATGTCGAAAAAACTCCACCCAAGGTGGAAATCAAGAGACTCGCTGAGCTTGTTGCATTCCTCTTCAGACGCACAAGGGTCATATTACTAAGGATCCTACGGGTCTACACAAGACCCGCACCGTCTGCAAGAAGGATACGATGAAGTACCTTTGTATTCCGAAGAGCCATCCGTCTCTCAAGAGACGCATGAGCAAGATGCTCCACAGGAATCCATACTTCCTTTGGAAGGATCAAGCAGAATGCACGCGACGCGTGTACCATATGAAGATAATCGAACGAGGTTCGTATGATCAGGTTGGGTCAACAGACCATTACAGTCCCAACGGGATACCAAGTCCAGTTTGGACAAAGGCAAGAGGCATCACCTCATTTGCCACGAGTGCTACGCACTAGGACACATCGCACAAGTGCATCAAGTGCGTCCATCACCTCAGGGATCGCGAAACCGTTCTGAAGAGCTTCGAAGCGTTATCTCCGATGGAGAAATCCAGTGTGCCACACGCAAGATACCTAAGGATCCGAAGGATCATGTAACAAGAGGCCGCAGGCACACTCGCAAGCCTATCCGTTTCGGATACAAAATTGCCGACGTAACAACAAGAATCAGCATCCAATCCGGCCATTAAGTCGAAAACTGCCTGATGGATTGCCCCATCAGAGAAGTGTAGCTAAGGCAACGCCTCTGCCCGAAGTGCTGTGACTTCAACCCCCGACTAAGTCAGGTGATACACAATTCCAGCAGTATAATGTTATTCTGAAAGAGCAACTCTCTCCAGAAGGGGGAGTGCTAACAGTACTGCCGGTACAATTACAATTCCACTTCCAACGAAAGGTGATACTGAACAGGACATTGGTCCAAAAGGCTGCCTGGAAAAGGCCCTGGATACGATACGAAAATTCGAAACATCCTGAAAGGATATTAGTGCTTACCAAGCGCAATTACAAAGTCTATACAGATATAGGAATGACGATGTCATTAATGTGAAAGGCAGTTGCAGTGCTAGACACGGTTGCAGGACCAAACTTCATCAAAAGATCCGAAATTACGTTGGAATTAGAGTACAAGATTGAGGCAGAGCCTCTTCTAGACATTTGCGACGCAAATAAGCACCCACTCTCGATGAAAGAAACAGTCAAGGCCCTTTTTTGGTTAGGAAACCGGATGATTAGTGCACAATTCATAGTATTTGAAAGACTGGCGGCATCAGTAATATTTGGAACAGAGTACTGCAGCCGCTTCGTCGAAGCGATATTCCCCCGCCGACGGCAGGTCGAACTCACAGATGGACCGACGATCCCTAACACGCGCAAGCCTTTACAGAGGGCAGGTTTAACAATAAAAGTTACGGAGGAACTGAAAGCAGTAACACAACAGAATATCGATACAAAAGTGCGGTGCGCACGTATAGTAGTCATCTCTCCGGGATCGCAAACATTCGTAGAAATAACCTCGAAGAGGTTCGGGTTATTAGTAATGCAACCACTTGCAAGGCTCTACAAGCGACATGGAATGGCCGCAGCCAACGGTGTAGTGCAAGTGGACGAAGAAAAACCTTACGGGTTGCTGATCTCAAACATGGGACGTTCTCCCCAGACAATAGCAAGGAAACAATTGGCCGCCACCGTGTTACCTCATCCGACAGCAGTCGTTTGTAGCCCGATCCTGGTTGGAGAAGTAATCAGTGTCACCGAAGAAATAGAAGGAGACTCATTAGAGTCCACAACAGCAACTGATTACCGACGGTCAAAGGTTAATGAAACAGCATCCCAACGGGATAATAAAAAACAAAAGTCAACGGCGTTGACAGTGGAGGACTTTGACTTAAGTCATGTCCCCGATGCTCTGATAGAGCGCCTCAGAAACATGCTTCGCAAGCATTCGCCAGTGTGGGATGTTACTCTTGGGGAGATCCGTATCACGGAACATCGAATTGAATTAGTCCGAGGGACTAGGCCACGAGGAGCAGGGCCGAAGGCCAGAGAGATCGACGAACTTGAAGTTCAAAAGATGCTCAAGGCCGGGTTCATCGAAACCACGCAACCAGAACAGGCGTCGACGGTACTGTTAGTTCCAAAACCCGACGGGTCCATGAGATTCTGGATCGACTACAGAAGTTGGAACGCCGTCACGGCGAAGGACACCTATTCCATCCAACGGATGGACGAATATATTGATTCCCTAGGAAAAGCAAAAGGTTTTTCAGCACTAGACCGCAACAGCGGTTAACGGTAAACGCCAATGGCACGCAAAGACAGAGAGAATCTTCATGTCATGGCGGACTGTTCCACTTCACGCGAATGAAGTTCGGGCTTGCGAATGCGCTAGCCACGTTTCAACCTGCGCTGAACATTTTCCTGTCTCCGTACAAATGGAAGAGTTTTCTCGTCTATCTAGACGAAGTGATAATATTTTCCCAAACATGGGGCGAACATATCTACCACGTGGATGTTATCTTGACCACCCTGGCTAGGGCAGGAATCACTTTGAAATTACGCAAATGTTAATTCTTCACAACAAAGATGAAGTAACTTCGTCACATCATTAAGCCAGGGACCCTAGAAATTGACAATTCCCGCATCACGGCGCTAAAAGAAGCGATGTATCCGAGGGATCAAACAAAATTAAGGGGCTTCCTCAGGTTATGCAATGTGTACCGACGGTTCATCTGAGACTTCGCGCTCACCACGCATCCATTGAACAAACTCCTTCGCAAGGGAGAGCCATTACAGCTTAAGCCCTTCGGGCCCCAAGAGAAGGAAGCCTTCCAAAAACTGAAGGATGCCATCCTTTCACCGCCAGTCTTGGCTATACCCCAGCCGGGCTTACTTTATTCCGTTGATACGGGTGCAAGTCTCAAGCAGCTGGGAGATGCATTGTTTCAGACATACGCCGACGGGGAACGACAACCCATCGGGTTCTTTTCGAGAACACTGCTGGAAGCAGAAAGGAACTATTAAGCTCCAGAGCTCGAGTGTCTCGCAGTTTTGTGGGCCCTTGACCTCCTTCAACCATACCTGCAAGGTGAGAAGTTCATCGTGAACTCGGACCATGCATCTATCAGAAAGCTCATGATTGTCAATGACCCACCGGGTCGACTTATCCGATGGAGGCTTCGCCTCAGCGAATACGACTTCGAAGTAAAGTACAAGAAGGGTAAGGCATATACCCAAGCAGATGTCTCGTCTCGGCTCGAGACTTCGGGGGCATAGTAGTCGACATCAATGAAAAGATCCTCTGTTTCCATCTTCGAGGAATCGAAAAAAATGTGTCCTTTGCAAGTAAGTCCGATCCGGACTTCGAAGAACATGACGACATCGTCGACTAAGTATTAGCTCTGCAGAGCTTTAAAAAATATCACGGGGACTCGACTTTCTCGTAGCCATAACTCCAGAGGAGTTGGTAAAGGAACAAAGTTCCGATGCATATTGCAAGCTCCTACGGGACATGATTGATCGAGGGGAATAAATCCCATTCAGCATGGATGCACATCCCTACCAGGGATTCCTATGCCTTATTACGTCGCAATCTGTCCATATGGTGATACCAAAGTCGCTTCGGGACAGGGTATTAAGGATTGGCCACTACGACAAGACATCAAGACATCCCGGCAGGAGAAAAATGTACAAGTCTCTGGCAAGAGATTATTATTGGCTATCCAGGGCTGTACATTGTTACGCCGTGACACAGCATTGCATAAGTTGCGCACACAAAAGCTTTCAACTCAGAAAGAATTGCAAGGAGCTGCAGCTCCTCACACCAGACGCTCCGTCAGAGTTCGTTGCAATTGACATACTCGGCGAAATATTGAAAACGAAACACGGGAACCGCTACCTTCTTCTAATCGTCCCTCGATAATCAAAGCTGGTACGGACCGTACCTTTGAAAAAGATAACGGCCGCGACGATTGGATTCGCTTTCATACTCAATTGGGCGTTCTTATACGGACCGCCAGTCAAGGTGTTATCCGATAACGGATCGAAATTCACTGCAAAGTTCTTTCAGAACGTAAAAAGAATCCTTGTGATTCAACATTTGTTTACAACAAAGTATCACCCAGAGGTCAACGGTCAAGCAGAAAGGTTCAACAGAACAATAATTGCGGCGCCCCGACATTACTTCGCAGAACATCCGAAGGATTAGGACTTATTCACAGGTGCGCTCACCTTTGCATACAACAAACAAGTCCATCGGACTACGAACCTTGCTCCGTTCGAGCTTTTCTTATCAAGAGCGCCAAAAGCCTTGGCCATACAAGGACAGCCGTCTTTAAAATAATTTAACCCGACGAGGTAGTACCACTTGAAGTGGCAAAGTTGGCTTGAGAGTCTTATGGAGGCCGCACATACTTCCTTAGCAAAGCAACAGGCACGCTACAAGCATAACTTTGATTCAAGGCTTCGCAAGCCCAAGCATGATATCCCGATGTGATCTTACGCCTTCCTAAGTGAGGAATATTTCGGCAGACAGGAGAGCAAACACAGGCTCGCTCCGGGTGCCTCAGGGCCTTACAGGGTAGTCGAAGTCCAGCCGGACACAGTTGTAATCTCCGACAGAGATGCGCATGAGAGTGTCTCGCCGGACAGAGTGGAGTTAGCTCCAAGTCCTATGGACCGCGAAGCACAGGTCATTTCCGTGACACAAAGTATCCAAGCGACCGATAGCCGTAAGACAGTGACAAAACTCCTAACTGGATACACAACATCAAAAGTTCTTGCACGCCTTCCACTTGACATCGATAGTTAACAAAGGGATGAAAATCCCAACTTCATCGAAGATCAGCGACCATGCAGTACAGTCCAAAGGTCCTACAGACCAACAGCAAAGGGAGGATGCTTCTTCAAGTGATGCAGTGGTTTCCGACGCCAACACGCAACGGGATATCTTTCGCAGAGCCAAGGAAACTCCAACGGAGATGCAAGAAGGAGACGCTCCACGAAAAATTAAGACTTCTACGAATTCATTAAAGAATTAAAAGAATTTGAAAAAGCCACTAGATAATATCGAGACTTCATTGAATTCGTTAATCAAAAATCAAACTTTGGAAAAGTCATTGCAAATTACCAAGGCTCCGAAGAATCCATTGAAAGAATTGACGCGCAGTTAATCAAAATAAATTAACCAAACGGTTATTACGCGAAATTTGCGACGCGACATCGCTTAGCCGAAAGGTCTGGCAGATCTGTTTCGTGATGAAGCAGGTTGCCAACGGGAACTTAGAGCAAACCAGAAGGACGATGTCCCATTCGTAAAAACGGTCGATGTCCCATTCGTAAAAACGGTCGACAACCCAGCCTTTAAGCCAAAAGATCCGAAGGATCAAGAGTCTGATGAAGCAGAATCCGCAGAGGAGGATGAAGAAGACGAAGACACCGCAGGCATGGGAATATCGTGAAGAGATAGCACGAATCCGGAGGAGCTCGATGAAGAGGAAGTAAACTCCAAGAAGAAAACGAAAAAGACTTTCAAGAAGTCGTCGCGAAGGGTGACGCGTAGTCAAACCCAATAAGAAATGAACCAAAAGGCTCATAGAAAAAAGTTACGCCTCGATATCGTGAAAAATATCCATGTGGAAAAGACGAAATACGTCATCGGACCTCTGACTGAGCACGCAAAAGCCGAAGACAGCGACATGCTGTACAAATTACATTGGTATGGCTTCCCAAAGGAAGACACCAAATAGGAGCCCATCTCGGGTCTACCCCGTTCCAAGATACTGCGGTATCATCGCAGGAAAGAGCTGCCGTTGACAGCGCAAATCGATTCGGCGCTGCGGAGTTAGAACAGGGTCTAACAGTCCTCGAAGCTCGCATGACCCTGTCAGAGTTTAAAGTGAAAAAAGGCGACGCATAATCGCAAACTTAGGTGCGCCACGCCACAGACAAATAGTTCCAGACTGCGATGCGGTACACGCTTATGCAAAAGCACTCGACGAGTGTCGCAAGTTTCCACTGTCGCCGGCCGCCGACCTCTTCAGAAGGGGGAGGGGTCCAGGACCTTGCTAGTCATAAGACTGTTCGTTTAATAAGGAGGCACCCTCCATAACCATTCAAAATCGATGAGTGGTCGCCGCCATAAGTTTAAAAACGTCGTATCGCGAGCCATAATCCCAGATGGGAGCACAACCATTTATGTCATCGTCATCGGCAATGGCCTGGTAGACCGCTTGAGAGCCTTTCCTCGATGACACAATTTGAGATTGACGCAAGCATGGTGAGAAATTTCCCGTCGGGACTCCCAATACTTCAATTAGATGCAACAGCATGACAGCCCACACTCCAAAGGAGTTAATACCCCTGCCTCGTGGAAGAGACCTCAGAAAGGGGAGAGTCAAACTCAATTGAGACTCCTGCTCGAACAATGCCAAAGGCAGTAACAAACAATCGATACGTCGTAGACGTCTACCACGCGCGCACGCAATTCAGAGGACTGTGTACAGTAGAGAGTAGGAAGGCACGCAGTGTCACGAAGAAGCGGAAGATTTATCCAAAGCCAACAAACAAAGGCCGAACCGGCCACGGGACTTATGAGGTCAAATGCAAGAGTAATCTCGACGGGTGAGGCTAAGCCAAATCATAGCCTCCTGACAGATTCCTAGCACGCCGTTCCAAAGTTGATCGATCCCTTCAGCGGCGCTGAGTTCACTAGTTGAAAAAATCGCGAGGTTCTCGCCATATTCACGTTCACCGACGGTGCGATAAGACCAGGTATCAAACCCGAGTCCTTACGGTATAAGCAAGTTAGAAGGCGTGATCGCCAAACTATCAAGCACCGCTCGCATGAATCTACGCCTCGAAGAGGTATGAATTTCGTGGTACCCACACTTTTTGGCCTCATGCGGGATCGCAATATGTGACAGCCAGTCGAAGGTAAAAATATCCGAGAACGGCAGATTACCAGGCAGGAAGCCATTTCTGTCACAGTATTCGGGCCGAATTTCTTCGGCTTCAAGCACTGCCGAGCCGGCGCCAAGATTAAGTCCGAGACCGGAGTGGATCCCGCGAAGGGTTGGTCATTGCAACCCGACGGGTTGTTCATGGGCGCTGTGTTGTTATTAGTAAAGTGCTTCACACTTCACAGGGTACAACACCGAACGCGAACAGGATTGAGCAGTTGTTTGTAATACACAGGAGGCTCCGGTTTGCAAAGTTGTTGTTGAATCGGATCGGGTTGGCCAAGGTCGTGATATCGCGTTGCGCGGAACGAAGGGAAGTTACTGCGACGCAGTTGAAACTGTGCGAGCCCGAAGATTGAGTCTTTTTGATTGCAGAGCAACGGGTATAAAGTTACTGAGCGCGAAGTGCCACCACCTTCCGCCGGAGGAGAAACGGTTTCAGTATTCACCGACTATGAAAGGGATGAAGTGTGCTCACGTGTGTGGGATGCTGAATGAGACGCCGAACGAGATGTGTGTACAGAAGTGCCAAGCTGGTTTACAGTAACGATTTTTTGAGTCGAGTTGAGGGAGCGTGCACGCTTAAAAACGGAAAAAACCTACTGGTCAGCTATGATTGACACACTGTTATGGCAAATTTTCAAAAAATTGGTTCGCCATGCTCGCGAAACGTTGTCTTGCTCAGACGTTTTCCCGGGTTTTCGGTCCGACATTTTCGACGGTAATTTTATTGTTCCCGACGGGAAACCTTTACTATTACTCTTTAAGATCTGTCATTGCTGAGCGGTCAGATGGGGGAGATGTATTGCAATGGCCCTTTCGTTCTATGATAGGGGTTGATGATCCATTTTAATAACCGAATTTCGGTTAGTATTTTATTTAGCAATTTTCTATTCTAACTTTACAGTCCTGTAAGGACGCATAGCAGTGATCCATTAGGGGCGTGTCATGGCCCAGTTCGGGCCCTGGCATTTATTATGTTGCTAACCTACTAACTAACTGACAAGTGTTTAACTGTCTAACAGCCTGTCAAGCTAACTACTAACCTATTATTTATTTGTCGCCGACCTTAGTGCCTCCCCAAGTAAACAGCCACCAAGGGACTGGCTCTATTTCTTTCTCCCATCTATCACGCCCCGCGGGAAACTCTTTGCGGCTCCCGCGTTCGTGGCTACAGCAGCGCTATCCCCTTTGGCCCCGCTCGTTGCCCTGCGGGCTCATCATCCGCTATTCTTCGCCCATTTTTCCTTTCCTTTGCGCGCGTATTGCGCGCGTGTTTTGCCTTTCGGCCGTGTGGCCTTTTCTCCAGAGAGGACGTGTATCTCTAGCCGTGTTGGCGGGGCATAGTGGTGCAAAGGCCTGTTTGAGTCAAGGCGTTGCAGTAGCGAAGAGTAATGATATGATGAATGAATGAACGAGGTGTTCTGGCGGCTAGGCTTGGTGGCCACGAGGCCTGGTGCCGGTGAAGCTTGGTTGTGGCAAGTTGTAGTGGTGGCGAGGCGTGAGTCTGCAGGCGGTGTTGATGTTACTGTTATGCAGGCTGATATGAGTGATAGAGTGGTGAAGGCTGTTAATATTCCACAGTTGTGATGTGTGTAACCAGTGTTGGCGTTTTTGATTTGCTGATCGCCTATTTTTATACGAAATTACTGTACGTATTCGTTTTTAACCGAGTGCCTCCTGAAAACGCGCACTGTATCCAGAATTTCTGTATTTTCGAAGTCTTACGAGGTAAATACTTTCTTTCCAACGTGTTTTGTAGTGGCAAATCCCCAGCGGTAGATGCTCGACCGTCCGGTATTTGAAGGGAAGCGAGGCGATGGGTTTTCCAGTCGGGTGCGACCTGCGAGATCCGCTTGGCGATACACGTGGCAGGGGTGTGGCTGTACTGTACAGTGCACCAGGGTGAGGAATCAGAATGGTCTTTACAATCCTGTTGTTAGCCTACAGTAAGGTTTTTAGTGTAATGAGTATTATAGTTAATAAGAAATTGGTACCTCTGTGCCACAGACAATTAGGTTTTGGGGTCGGGATCAATTGGAATCCGGGCGGACTTAGCAGATATTTAACTGCAATCTCCGTCTCGGTGCCCGTAAAGTAAAACGAAAGCACCATTTACCTCCTGGAGTACCTGTGAACTTTTACTGCAACCCTTTTACCTTCACGGTTTACTCCGTACGGTTTATCCTTTTTGGCCTCTATCGCGCCGTCGTCGACACCGCGTATCTCCCTTGACCGCGCCCCGGCAAGCTCGTCCCGAGATTGAGCCAACATCTGCCTTGTGTTTTCCTTATTAGTCCGTTCGGTGGTCCCTTGCAGGTAGAAGACCTCTACCTTGAATGCTCTACCGAGCTCTTGAGATCCTGGCGTTACCGACCGGAGATGTCTGCAAAGTAACAAGAGTGAACCTTTACGGTTTCATACCTCAATTGGTCCCTCGACCTAAAAACTGTTTGGTTTTTCCCGTTCGGTTCTAGGTATCGAGAAGAGACGACGTCGGAAGATAAGTGAAGGTTGCTTTGAAAATCACCATTTTTCCACTTCGACACTTTCAAGAAAGATAGCGACGACCAATATGTCCAACCCTGTCGAACGTCGGGAAGGCTCTCAAGCTTCCCAAAGCACGCGCAGTGCTCCCTCCGCGTCGATAAAGCCCCTTGAGGAAACTAAACGGTTTTTGCACAATAGGAACAGAGAACCGGTTACATCCACTGCGAGAGTGCCGAGTGCCTCCACCCCTTTTACTTTATTTGCTAATCCGCCGGTGAAGTTGGAGAGGGCCCACTGGATTAACAGTGAGGTGGTCCCTCCTATGATGGACATCGCCGGTCGGCAAATCCGTACGGAATTCGAAAAGGTGAAGCTGGAAATGGAAAGGAGATCCGTTCGGAACTGCAGACAGAGGTACAAGATATGGTGGAATAAGCGGTGAAGGAACAAGTCAGCTCGGTAATGAAGACAGAAGTCCCCCAAGGGTATATGATATCATGGCCGAGGCGGCAGAACCGTTGGTCATAGCTTACCTACGGGAGGAAACGACGGCACTGATGAAGCGCTTCGTCAACATGCCTGTTAACGAACTCCTCAAATGTGCTGGGGAAACCGAACCGGACAAGGAAACCGTGAGCGGTCGCACGTAAGGACATATCGATAGGAGTTTACCAGGCCCGTCCGGGCAACCTTAAGTTTTAATGACCAAAACCGGAAAAGTAATTAACCCACGGGAGGAGATGGAGACAGCCATGATGTGAAACCGTCCCTCTCGGTTAAACTGGTCGGGTAGTAATGGCCCCGAATTTTGCACCGTGCTGAAGGGATAGGTTTCAGTGTACTTTAAAAGTGTTCTTTTTTGGGTTTTGTTCTTTTTTTGTTCTTTTTCTCCCTAAATAATTCAATAGGTTCAATGTTTCTACGCTCGTTCAATTTTTCGGGGCTGTACTTAATTTAAAGCAGAGATGAATTTCAGGATTTCTCGTTGTTCCCGTACGCCAGCTTCCTCCGGTGTTTCGGCTGGAAAGATGTAGGCGCAGGTCAACTTCCGAGCTTACACGAGTGCCACACTCACACTGGAGGCGATTGGTCCAGACAGAGGGATCGGAGGGGTTGGTGTGACAAATTACAGCGTTGAGGTGCTTGCGACCGGCTTTGTGGGCCTCAAACTGGTCTTTGCTCGGGGTTAGGAAGTTGCACATTTTGCAGTGGTGGCTCGCTACCTTCTTCTTTCTTCTGGCCTTCTTTCTCTCCTTGTCCTGGCTAGCCTTGAGTGCCTTTAAACAGGCGCTACCGACGTTGACCGTGAATGGTCCGGCAGTGGGATTGGGGGCGCGCGGCTTGTGGGCAATTTGTCGTGCCAGCGGGAGTTTACCTTCCCTCCTTCTACCAGTGACTGCCCTTTCCTGTCGATGCGCCGAAGCCGCTCCCAGTACAAAGATGTCCGTTGGTGTTGCTTTTCTAGGTACCGTTGGGAGTGTTCCCGTCCTACCTTTCGGACTTTTCGGCTGCCGACTAACCCTGGATTCGCCTACGAGTTCTACCTCCTTTTCGGTGTCCTCTTCGCTACCCTCTTCCGCGTCGTCGTCTATGAACCTGCTTCTCGGGTAAACAGACTCCCTCGACGTTTGGGAGTCTGTTTCCAACCGATTGCCCCTAACCTCGGGCTCGTTCTGTCCCATTTCGATGACGGAGTCGATAATTTTGTCAATTTCCTCCGAAGACCCGCTGGGTGTTGGCGAGGTCGGTTTTCCTGCGGAGGAGCTGTTAGGGTGGGTGCGACGAGGGGCGGAGCCGGCGGAGTTGCCTTCCTGCATTAACCCACTACTTCCCTCCTCTTTCCCACCTCTTTACCTCTTTCCCACCTCTTTACCTCTTTCCCACCTCTTTACCTCTTTCCCACCTCTTTACCTCTGTCCCACCTCTTTACCTCTTTCCCACCTCTTTACCTCTTTCCCACCTCTTTATTCCACTAGGGCGAAGTTTCCCCAGCAGTTCCTTGCTTGCCTGTGCACACGAAGTGCTCCGCCCTCTGTAGCGAGGAAGTTTAGGTAGACTAAACTCTCAGGTATCGCCGAACGACGCCCTTGCATACACACAAACAACGCCGCCCGACGAGGGACACTGAGCGGGGTTTGAGGGCCGGTTAGTAGTGCACAGAGGGAGAGGAAAGGGGAGGGCGCAGGTTGAGTTGGTTGCTTTCTCGGTTGCAGGATTTTTTGTTGTTGGTGCTTGTTGGTGTCGAGGGTGTGCCCGACCGCCAGAACCAGGGTTTATATAGACAGCGAAAATTTTTTAATTCTTCGCTAGAAAGTACTAAAATCATAAAATTGCAATAGAAATCAACTCCTACAGTACTAAAATCCCCTATTTTGTCTTTTCAGGTGACCAGGACGAAGTGAGATTTTGCTGGAAGGGGAGTTTGGTCTTCTGGTGCTTACGGAAGGTTCCACCTTCCGTAACGTTCCAATTTGTTACGGAAGGTTCCAACCGTCCGTAACGTTCCATTTTTCCGTTATCCCTTTCCATCAGGTAGCGAGACTCTGATGACGAGGAGTCGAGTTCTCATGCAACCCGTCGCGGAAGTAGTCAGCGTGATGATGATCGCTCTTTCTTTCATGAGGTGAAAGGGCGATAAAAAGAAACACAGGTTGAAGCGCAGTTCGAAACACCGTCGATCAGATTCCGATTCAAGCACCGATTCGGATTCTTGCAGTTCTGTAAAACGAAGGAAGAAGAGCCGAAGCAGTCGTTCGAGGAAGAAGGATAAGATAAGTTCGCGCAAGAGGCGTCCCTGTGACACAAGTGACGAATTTTCGACCGATTCGGAATCCACGAGCTCGTCTAGCTCGTCCTTATCCGATTCGGACAGCGACCCTCGCCGGAAAAAAAACGGAAAGCGCACTATTAAGTCGCCTAAACCTCTGAACGAACTGTGCATCAAGACGGTGGACTTTCATAGTTATCGGTTGAAACCCCGAACGGCGGATTATTCAGATCTATCGACAAGTATGACCAAGTTTCGCAAGAAAATGGACATTCAGATGAAGCCGCAGGTCTTCTCTGGACATGGCCCGATAGCGGTTTTGAACTACCTCTCGAAGTTTAAGGACGCTTCTGATATTAAGAGAGTTCCCGGACCGGCCGCGATGTGGTGCTTTCATTTTTATTTGACTTGACAGGCAGAATCGCTAGTGCAAATAAAAATGACCGGCGGTTCTATGGCTATTGATAAGCACCAGCGTGAGCTGTTAAGGAGCTACATGGAGGTAGGAGGTAGTCCAATTCCTTTTACGGACTTACGCGACCGCAAGGTAATAGCTGTGGCCTATTCGGACGTCGTGAACTTTAAACAGAGTTCGTCCATGACTGAGGAAGGGTTTTCGAGAATGTTGTGGAACAGGGCCCTCCGTTGCGGTACTGTATTTTCCGATAGGAGATTGAAGTCGCTCTTCGCTGATGGACTGTTGCCAGGTACATGCAAACAAGTTCGCTTGTACCTTGCAACTCACCACAATGCAGACTACCAAACGGTGGTTAATCATGCGCATGCGTTGGGGGAGGGCATTCGTACATCCCGTCGGCAACCCTCAAGTGCAGCGACAGAATACCCGACTCGGAAGTAGATCCGTTTTCAACCCCGTGACCGGACGGCAAAAGCGTCGAAAGTCGAGTCCTCGTCAAGGGATGACAGTTCATCTGTTATCGAGCGGGATGACGACCTAGAGGTATGGCACTGGGACAGGTTGAACACATGGGAGCAAGTGAAACCACTGGATCATCCCTACCTTCTAGTTTTTACCCTTCATTTCCATCATCTCCAATGGCATCCCGTTCTCGACAGTACGCGCGGCAGCCGACACCCCCTGATTCTTCGAGTAATTTTCAAGTTCCGTCCGGTGGTCAGCAAAGAACGTTTCTCCCTTACCATCGCCTTTGCTTGGACCCAGGGCACATGGTGTGCTCATATTTTAAGAAGTCCGACCGGTCCAAGTTGATGCAAATACGCTCCCAGAACTACCGTCGTTTTGTAGTGAACAAGGACGGCCCGAATACGGCCCGCCCTCGTAGTAGCAATCCTTACGGACAAACCAGTTCGATTAATATTGTTGAGAATCAGTATAAGGACAATCTTCCCATACCCGGTCAGGTGGAAGGAACCGAAACGAAAAACGGCATCGGAAACGCGTAGAAGCGCCGTCGTTTCCGCTTTGTAATTCCGAAAGGCTCCCGTGGACGAAGACCGGTCTGGCTTTTCACTCTTTGGATTAATCTACTCTGCATTCCTCTCCCGCTTCCGCTGATCCTATATGACTATTCAAGAAAAGAAATTATAAGGTTTCAATGACCGTCGGACGCAATTATTCACTGATGATACCCACGACTACTGTATTAGATACCGGCACCGGCCCTAAAATTATCAATCTAAGGACGCTTGACAACTCATGCAGATCCGCAATGCGTCCGGTATCAACACCTTCTTTGCTGGACGCGTCCAAGAAACCCATACGGTGTATAGGTACTATCCTGTTGAATGTCCGAATCGGTGAATAAAAAACGGTTCAATTTCTGGTGGTTTCCAATTTAGTCGTCGATGCCATACTCGGTACTACTTTTATCGATAAGCAAGTTCTTGCTATTCTACCAACCGCTCGGAAAGGTTTTTCCATCATGGATCGCCGATAACCATTACAGGCAGAACCTCATCCAGAAAAGAGTCAAGCCATCCCTCCCGTTCTTCTGTCCATTCCCTTTTATACGACACCCCTTCCCGGAAGATTCTGCTTACTCCCGCTGTAAAAATATCCCCTGTGCATCATTCTACTGTTTCTGTGCAATGTACGACCGGCGGATTATGCCTTGTCCAGAATAACCCTCGCCCTCTCCTCAAGCTTCTCGCCTTAATGGCAAATGGGATTATGGACATTCGCCCGCACAAACCATTTACGATCTTAGTTACTAATTTTTCTGCGAAAACTGTACATCTTCCCGCCGGCACAGTAGTTGGTCTCGCTCTTTCGACCCCGTCTCGGATCTTATTGGTTACCTTCAATGACGCCCAGAGGTCGTATAGCCTTAACGAGGGGCGTACGGAATCCGTTTCGCACTCCGCCTCTTATTCTGTTCCGACCGGAGATGGAATTGTCGAGAATAATGTACCGAACTAGAAGTTTATGAAGAACTACAACGATTTCAACAAGGAATTGGTAAAGAGGATTTACCACCAGAAGGTATCTGTGTAAAAGATTAGAGGATAAGAAAGTACGTCTTCAAAATGTTAGAGAAATTATCTGACATTTGGAATAGCCGTCTCGAAAGTATTTCAGTGGCCAAACACCGCATCGAGTTAGAACCTGGTTCCAGTCGGGTCTATCAGCAGCCTTACTGAGCCGGATTGAAAGCAAGAGAATTTGAAAAGAAGGGAATCGACCGTATGCTGGCTGCAGAGGTAATTGAAATCTCTCACAGTGAATGTGCTAGCCCGGTCTTTTTCGCCCCAAAGAAGGATGATAGCTTACGCTTCTGCGTGGATTACAGGAGGCTCAATGCACTTACCGTACCGGATTCTTATCTTATTCCCCGAATGGATGAGTGTATTGACTCATTAGGAGAAGCAACTAATTTTACAAAGTTTGACTGCAACAGGGTCTACTGGCAGGTCGAGATTCCCCAGGAGGATAGGTACAAAAATACCGTCTGTAGACATCATGGTCTCTACAATTTTATTCGGATGCCGTTCGGTTTGAATAATGCACCCGCAACGTTCCAACGGGCGATCGATATTATCTTGTCTAGGGTCAAATGGCAATACGCGCTTGTGTACCTAAACGACGTGATAATGTATTCGAAGACCGTAGCGGAGCATTCTCAGCACGTTCGGGAAGTCTTGAATCTTTTGAGAGCCGCCGGTATACCCTAACGTTTGTCAAAGTGATCCTTCTTCGACGAGGAGGTCAGCTATTTAGGTCAGATAATCCGACCGGGCCAATTGCTGGTGGACAGCAAGAACTGCGATGCTATTAAAAAGTCACTGCCACCCACTAATTAGACATAACTGAGATTCTTTTCGGTAATTTGCAATGTTTACCGTCGGTTCATTAAAGATTCGCAAAAATCACCGCTCCTTTGAATAAGAAGACAGAAAAAGGATGCCCGCATGAGTTCGGGATACTCAACGATGAGAAATACAATTCGTTTATTGAGTTGAAGGAGAAGCTCATTTCGCCTCCCATTCTGGCACTACCCCTTCACATTTATCGCTACACGCTAGACACAGATGCCTGTGAGTATCAAGTCGGATGCACTAATTTTACAAGAACAACCGAACGGAGATAAACAACCCGCTGGGTACTGGAGTAGAAGTTTGACCATTGCGTAACAAAACTACTCTACGACCGAGAAGGAATGCCTTGCGTTTGTGTGGAGAATTCTCACACTACACCCGTACCTTTATGGTGACAAGTTTACTCTCTGAACGGATCAAAATGCTTTACGCTGGATTTTGAATCCCGCTGATGCATCTGGACGGTTGGCACGATGGCTTCTACGTTTAGCTGAGTACGAATACGATGTGGAATACCATCCAGGTATAAAACATCAACTCGTGGATGGTGTGTCGCGGCTCCGAACGAAGGTGAAGATGACACGGAGATTGACTACGAGGTCCCATATTTTATTATTGAGAGCAATGCCGATACGGAAAAAGCCCGACAAGGCAGTACACTTAATCACCATGATGCTGTTGTTGCCTTTTGGAATTCCAAATTCGGTGGGTCTAGGATTATTGTTCTTCCCGAGGTCATGGCCCTAGTGGAGATTGAAGCTACAGCAAACCCGGTTACGGTTCAGTAGTATCTGACTGAGCAGGCTAAAGACGACTTTTTTCGACGGAAAGCCAATGCAGTCGGAGAACGTGGTTCTTAGTTCGATTATGACCAGTACGTTATTCTGGTTCGGAAGTCCCAGCTAGATGTTTGTCTAGAGAGTGTTGTCCCGCAGGCTCTCCGCCCACTGATTTTGCACTATCCCCGATTAGCCGGTCATCCAGGTGGTATTAGAATGTACTATTTTCTTCGCAGAGAATACTACTGGCCACAAATGGCTAATGATGTATTCATAACCGTCCGGAATTGTGTTATTTTTGCATGTAATCGGGGTACAGTACGTAATTTCCAGAAATTTATGAAATTGTTTCCCGCGAGTGGTCCTCTGGAATTTGTCGCTATGGATCTACTCGGCCCGCTAAGGAAAATTGGTAGTGGATTCGTCTTTATTCTGATGATCACCGACCGGTTCTTCAAGCTCATACGATGCATTCGTCTTCAAACTATTACCGCTGCGATAGTAGCTTCAGCATTTTTAGACCACTCGGTCTATGCCTATAGAGCGCCACTACATGTTCTAACCGGCAACGGGAAGCAATTTACTGCAAATTTCTTCGATGCGGTATGCAGTATGCTGGGCTCCCTTCACTTTTGCACCACGGACTACCATCCCCAAACAAATGGAAGGGCCGATCGGTTTCATAATACTATAGTTCAACGCCTCCGTCATTACGTCGAAGAGCATCAAACCGATTGGGATCTTTATTTACAGCCTCTAACCTACACATACAACATGCAAGTGCACCGAGTTACGGGAACTACTCCTTTTTATCTAGTCCTGACCAGACACCCACCGAGCTGGACCGTTACAGGAGCAATTAAACGAGTTTCGGATTCTGCCACGGACGAACTTTTGACGAATTTACAGTTAAAACGCGCTACGATGCGCCGACTTCGCTATTCTTTTCGAAAAGCAAAAGCGAAGATGACTGCCGCACAGGAAGAGGCCAAGGAGGATTTAGACCGTACTGTAAGGTTTCGACCGGTTCTACGTTCTTGGGATCAATTTTTTGTTGATCGACCCAAAAGAGCTCTACATCCTACAGAAGGCGCCGAACGGTATCCACTTACGGGACAAACGGAGGATGATGAAACGGGACTCAATGAGGAACTTAAAAAGCTTTTATCTCAAACTACTGGTTCCTACGAGGTGAAGTCTGTTACCGAATCGGTCTTCTATATTAAACAGGATGGTTTGTTGATACCCGTCAGTATAGATCGAGTAACTATGGTCCCGAGCGGTCTACTCCCCGTTTCAAGTTCGCCCGATCCGGATACAGTTCCAACTCCTGAATCGGTCGGCCCTACTTCAGTTTCTGGTTTATCACCGCACAAGGAACCGTCGGCACTACCTTCCGACACGGATATGAAGAACTTGTCGTCGACAAAATTGTGGCACACCGCGAGAGAACGACCGATATCAAGTATTGCGTCCGTTGGTTTGGATACAGTCCGTCTGAGGATAATTTTAAGCCCGCCAGGGTTACCCGAAAACCATTTACGACAGTTCTGGCGCCGACGGAGTCGCAGAGCTGTAGGGGGGGGTAAAAAACGTCAGTTTTGCCAAAAACGGGCATAGTCTCCCTAGAAGAGTGTTGAAGTTCCAGAAGTTGGAGCCGAATGGTAAGGACTGTGAGGTGTACGCCAAACATGGCAAGAAGGCGCATGGGTAATTATCGTCCCTCGAACAGTGTCTAACTGAAGTTGTAAGAATATTTTCAAGGACTGAACAGAAGAATTGATCCGCACGGACGAAGTTAGCAGAACAGGATGTACTGTACAGAACAAGATGTGCGCCAGAAAGGCCCATCTGAGCTGCTTTCTTCCGAAGTTAGGGACATGATAATCCCGGCGTCTAACCCGAGAAGGAACCTCAAAGGAAAACACTCAAACTGGAGGATCCATGAAGGAAAGGATTTACTAAGTCGTAGCCGATCGGGGGTCACACCGAGACGTGCGGAATTCCCCGGAATGCAAACTGTATTGGAGGACTACACCGGACGGAGGAACCAAGAACGACACGGAGTAGGAAGTATTAGTTTACTGTACAGGAGGAAATGACCCTATCGGAAAGTAAGGAAGGAAATCAAGCCGTAATGTGTCACAGAATTCGCCCAAGTGGAGGTGATACCCGAAGAAAGTGAGTTGTCGAACCCTTAAGGGAAATACAACCATTGTAGGAACCGCGAGGTTATAGTTCCGAGAAGGATCCGAAAGGAGAAGAAAAGCCCGAAGGAACGAAGATAGAGCAGGAGTTAGGAGGCAACCCGAACAATATGCATGCGGTCATGTCAGGAGAGTATCGACTGTGAAAGGGGACGCTGAACAGCAATTACCGAAAGGCGAGTGTTAAATTTTTCATGCCACAAGTTTCCATGGACAAAACACGCACGGGAGGAACGTGCAATGGAAAATCATGCACGACCATTTGAGTTGCCTTTAATTTTCATTATTTTTTGGCCGCTTTGGGTACTGTACAGTCCTGCAAGAGCACATGGGAAACCCGCGCATGGGAGAAATTAGGTGCAAAATACCCATGAAGGCGTAATGAGTACAGTTCACAAGCACAGCCCGAACGTGATTGGCTGAATTAGTGCTGTCCGAACCTGTGAGGACCGTCTGATTGGAGGTGTCTTGAAGCATTGCGCCTTTGTTGTCAAAGGAACTACCCGATTGGCGAAATTACTGTACAGTGTGGTTCCAATCCACCTCCTACAGAGAAGTGCCGGATGGTCTGGAGAGCTTCATCGACCCAACTCGGAACCTTTTGGTCTGTCCATTTCGGGAAACCTCGACAACTTTTTTTGGAATATCTCGGAAACTGTTTGAGTGGGGAACTTGTGAACATGTCATTTTAAAGTATGGACTCCCCTTCCCACTCTGGCGTCGAGAGATATCGAAACATTACTGTATTTCAAAAATTATCGCCGAATGGAAATGAACGATGGTTTAAAAAGGAATACTGTTCAGGCAAGACAAGTCAAGGCAAAGAAAATAATTAAGCAAAACCAGACGAGCTCAATATTCAGGCTAAAATGCAAGTATCTCTACAATACCGAGTCATTAATCATGGTCAAAGGAACGACTGTACAGAAAGGGTTACTGAAGCCAAGATTTGGTACCCCTAGTCGGTTCCTCTAAAGCGGGAACTTTGTCCATGCACGAGTCCAGAGTGTGGATAGATTCCCGAAGTCCAACCATGATTACCCGAGAGCGGTCGAGCTCCATTAGACTTTGAAGGAGTAAGCGCAGACTTGCATTAACCGAATCGGGAACAGTGCGCTGGGTGTGACGACAAACCGCTTGGATCTCGGGCAGAAGACAACCAGTCTCGGATGAAGTAGAACTGAAGTGCTCAACAGCCGCATGAGGAATGAATGGAACAACCGCTTCGGACGAACTGCTTATGTCGTACCTCGATGCCCAGTGGGCGATGACCGGCGGTAGTGTGACAGAAGGAGAACCAGTTCCCCGAAGGGAGGTGCAGTACCAGGAGTAGCAATATCACCGATAGGAGTCGCCGCAAGTCGAGGAGCGACCTGTCGTTCTTGATTGCACACTTCTTTGAGAGGTATAGACTTACGCACAACCGCTTGGTTCCTTACGGATGTTTCCTTTTGTCCGCGCGGTGACCCCTGAACAGCACCTGGTGTCAAAGTCAACACGGCTTGAATCTTCCGGACCGAACCCACCGAGGGCAAAGAATTGCGATTCGGGTCAGTCGTTATCGGCACGCTGCGCAAACTTGGAGTTGCGGAACGCTTCAGATTTGGCACCTGCAGAACGGCCAAATTTTCCGCAGATAGTGTCGCCGCCCGAACCCCTTTTTCCACAGGAGCAGGGATATCTCTCGTACGACTCCTTGAGGATCCAGATGGGGCAATTGGGGCAGCAATATCCACTGTGGGATCCTTTGTGGGCCCGTGGGCTTGTTTGTTCTCATAAGAGCCGACCGGTGGGATTCTAAGTGTAGTCTTTAAGGAGGCTTCCGAAGAGGCGCCGACACGGATTGATCGATAAGTTCATCCGGAGCGGGCATCGGGTGCAACCATCCCTTTGCAACGACCTCTTCGCATTCTTCTGACCAAAACGGTGAATTATATCCTTTTTCCGGAGGAGGTGGCAAGGTCGGGTACCTGCGTTCGTTGCTCCGAATCGGTATTAAATCAACGTCATTCCAACTGTATCCGCAGAACCCTGGATAGGCCGGCCAACGGATACATCGGAGGTAACGAATAATGGGCTCATCATGGTCCCCACGGCGCACCGAGTCCTCAACAATGTTCGCAACCCCGAAGTCTTCAATATCATTCAACAAGCGCTCGGGCACAACAAAAAGCCGTCCACAACCACCTCCCGGCTCCTCGCCTTCTTGCCCATACAAACAGAAATCTTCCGAACGGACAAAATGGGTCACTCCATAGTAAGCCGCATGCAAGATTGCCAGGGCGTAGAAGAAGATGTGCTCCGACACCGCGATGAGCCAGATGAGGTCGGTCAAAGAACGGTCCGAACGGTAGGACTCGCGCAAAAGAGAGTGGAAGAAGGACGCGAACACCGACGGGGCGAGGATACACAGTATCTTGTCCGTTTCCAAGTCAGACCATCTGGGCAGTTCAGGACGCAGATGTAAATAAACGTCGAAGAACTCCGTACGGTGGGCATGATGCATGAAATTATCGCTTGACCGAGTGCGGATAGGGTGTTCAGTGAACGCGGATTCTCCCCATCGCTACCGCTCGGTCTTGTCGTACGGACAGTCGAAGAATACGAGTTCCACTGATTGTCAATCCGCACGAAAGTCTGCATAGCGGTAAGGAGAAATCAGCTCGATAACCCGCACGGGGTAACCCAAGTCACCACGGCAGCGATGCCAACGGTAATCCAAACCGGAAGGAGCTTCTATGACGATACAAAGGTGATCCCAAAACTGGTTCCACGAACTTACGCGACGCTTGGCGTTCTTCCGATGAGCGGATTGACCGAGCGAAATTGTAGCAAACCGTTTGGCATCGAGTGAGGTGGGGAAGCGAAGCAGAAACTCCTCGCATTCCATCGGTACGGCAACCGCTCGGAAAGACTCGATACGACCCGCACGGAGATCCAACGCTTGACCTGGCAGGCTCATCAAACGCGGCGGGGGCTTTTACAAGGTAGCCAGATGAACGGTGGAATTCGGAGGAGGTTAAATCAAGATGGGAGGAGGCGCAGGGTTGACCGGACGTCGGGGGATACCGACCGACAGAATCCCCCATTCTTGACAGGACGGTGGATCACCTTGGCGGTCAAGGGCTTGTGGATCGACGGATGGAGCGGGCGGGTGTCGACAAGCAGTGGGAAGAAACGGACCGCGTGGTTGACCAACCGACGGTTCGTCACCGGTCAGCATGATGAGCAGTCCGCGCGGGCAAGACAGAGGAAGGAAAAGAAGAGGTGAGTGAGTGGAAGGATGGATGAGCGAGATGACAGAGGGAGAAGTAAAACCGACGAAGAGGCTCACCCACGAGGACCTGAGTGAAAATATAGAAAGGGGTCTGTGGTGTAGTGGCAAAACCTCAGCGGTCGATGCGTGACCGTCCGGTATTTGAAGGGAAGCGAGGCGATGAGTTTTCCAGTCGGGTGCGACCTGCGAGATCCGCTTGGCGATACACGTGGCAGGGGTGTGGCTGTACAGTACAGTGCACCTAGGTGAGGAATCCGAATGGTCTTTTCAATCCTGTTGTTAGCGTACAGTAAAGGTTTTAGTGTAATGCGTATCATAGTTAATAAGAAATTGATACCTCTGTGCCACGGACTATTAGGTTTTGGGGTCGGGACCAATTGGACTCCGGGCGGACTTAGCAGATATTTAACTGCAATCTCCGTCTCGGTGCCCGTAAAGTAAAACGAAAGCACCCTTTACCTCCCGGAGTACCTGTGAACTTTTACTGCAACCCTTTTACCTTCACGGTTTACTCCGTACGGTTTATCCTTTTTGGCCTCTATCGCTCCGTCGTCGACACCGTGTATCTCCCTTGACCGCGCCACGGCAAGCTCGTCCCGAGAGTGAACCAACCTTTGCCTTGTGTTTTCCTTATTCGTCCGTTCGGTGGCCCCTTGTAGGTAGAAGACCTCTACCTTGAATGCTCTAACGAGCTATTGAGATCCTCGCGTTACCGACCGGAGATGTCTGGAAAGTAACAAGAGTAAACTTTACGGTTTTACACCTAACACCGCATAAATGTTGTACCACCAACAGTACGGCTACAAATTTGGCTCTTGAGAGCCATGTACAGTACCTTACATGGCCTCAAATTTGCATCACGCGAGCTATATCCAGTACAGTACCGTATTTGGCCACAAATTTGGCTCCTGAGAGCCATGTTCAGTATTGCACATGGCCTCAAATTTGGATCTCGCGAGCTATATGCAGTACCTTGCATGACTCTGCGCTACATCTTGTGAATGTCGCATTACAACACAGTGCGAAAAGCACAAAAAAGGGCTAAAAAGAACTGCAGAGGCTACTTTGTATCTGTATTCTATGTTTTTAGAACTTTCTAGCGTATTTTGATATTTCTGAGTTGTCTACATAAAGAGGGGTGAGTAATTATTTGGTCCAGACCGGAGGAGGCAAGAAACACCTAACACCCCAGCACCCCAGCACTCCAACACCTCAACATCCACACAAAACTTTCAAAACCACCACGTTCCCTTGTCCTGCCTGTTGTCCTCAAAGTAGTGGCGTTCCTTGTCCCCTTGTACTTACGTTGTGCATATCAAAATTCAAGGGGGCAATATATATTGTACTGCAGGTGTATCTTGTCTCGTTGGACTTTCAGTGCTTAGCTTGAGGTTCAAGGGGGCAATGCCCTCAGTTACTGCTAATATTTAAACCTTCCTGGTACTCAAAAGGGTGGTCGAAGGCCTGCGGAGCCAATAAGGACGCAGAGAGATCACCACTGCTGCTAAGGATTGAGTCAAATGCAAAGATTGGCAGGTTTAACTGGTAGCGGTAGAAAACGAACGAGGGTTAAATAGGTTTAAAAAAAGAAACAAAAATATGCAAAAAACAAAAGAAACAAAAGAGAGAAACAAAGAAAAGGAACAAAACCAAAACCAAAGAATAAAAATAAGTAACTTCTTCCAGTACACCCACAAAATGGTACTGTTAATGAAGCAAATACTGTTTTCTCAAAAGGTTGTAATCTATTTGGTACTAAGATTACTGTATGCCATGTACAGTACTTTACGTGCCCAACAATGGGCATTATACAGTACTGTGCAGCGCAGCTCCCTGGGGATATACGTCTGGAAGTTTCCAGGAGTATCTCCCCGCTGCATGCCAGGAGAGGGGTGGATGTTTGAGGCGGTACAGTACAGTACATATAGCGCTGTGCTGTGCCGCGCCCATGATAGAGGGAGGTAGGTTACGCTTGGCCTAGACAGGACAGGTAAGAATAATAGAAAATTCCAAGCATTACATGGTACCGCATCCAAGGTTCGACATGACAAATGCCAACAAAAATCACCCTCATCTATCCTTCGATGGATCCCCTTCGTCTTGAATCGGCCGTTTTCTTTTCCCTTTCAAGAATATCATGATGAGAGGTACACTGGACGACTACAAAGCCCTCCAGATCCTTTTCCACATGGAAGGGGCTGCATTTGACGTCTACTATGGCGCTTTTGCACGCGACGGGTTGGTCATCAAGGAGGCGAAGAAGTATGATGTCGTGACGAAGAAGCTGCTCGGGGAATTCAGATAGAAGGTGAGCCCGGAAGAAGAGGTTCACAAGGCTGTTACCGCTGAAATAAAGGCCGGAGACATGGGACGGTCTTTTGCTCCGCTTGACCCCATACAAGAGGGTCGGCTTCAATAACACGGCATCATTTGGGCTTCTTTGCAAAAAATTGGCGGGCACACGGAGTTAGCACCGTTCGTTATGTTTCGGACCCTTACGGACTACAATGGGCTCAAAAAGGCGATAGAAGACTTTCTGGTTGGCAATAACACTTTCTCCTCTGATCAAGAGGCAGTTAGGGCGCCGCCGATAGCCCCAAGGAGGATTCTACAGAGGCCTGACACTAAAGCCATGAAGTTGCCTAAGCTCCAAGAAAATTTGTACCAGCTCGCAGATCAGTTCGCGGAGCTTTCCCTTTTTGTGAACTAACAGTTCAAGAAGGCAGGACCGGCAGCAGCTTTGACGAGGACTATAGTTGCAGTTTCTGCGGGCAAAAGGGATACCTTGCCACTCAGTGTCCCCAGAATCTCCACAGGAACATCCGTTGCTCCTTCTGTGGGAGAAAAGCCACTCGGAGGCAACGTGTTGCCAAAAGAAGCGTCAGAGTGAAGGCCTACATATTGGAATGGTAGGGGCAAGTTCGAAGTCGAAAGAAGAACTCCAAATTGAAGAGAAGGGAGAAGATGGGCCTGTTATAGTCGTCAAGGAATCCCGCAAAGGCGATTTGATGGCCGCGGCAAAGAGGAGCGCCGATGGCCTCGCCCTTCCGAAACAGCGCAGAGATAATATCATGAACATCGACGCGCTGATGAATAAGGCCCCTGTTGTCCGCCCGCCGATAGTCATTCCGGCCCCTTAGAAGAAGAAGAGAAAGACAAAGAAGACTAAGAAGGCATCCGGGGCCCTCCAGGACCATGTCGGGAAGTACAATGTGGCTGTGGTTTTGGCTTCGGCCTCTTTAGGAATGAACTTCGGGCAGCTTCTCCGCGAGGACTCTGACGAAGCGAAGAAAAAGTTGAAGCGTTTGGTATCCAAGACTGTCCCAGTGACTCACTCCTGCACGTCTAATCAGCCCGAGTGCCCTCGACGGTTGAATGTTATAGCCGTGAAGGCTTATGGGACAGAGACGCATGCCTTTTTGGACACTGGTTCAGTTCCCAATTCGATGTCTTGGGACTTCTGCGAGAGGCTGGCACTCGCCCCGAAAGATTCTGACCTTCAGGTCACCGTCGCCGATGGAACGGTTGCTCATGTCATTGGGTATTTTCAGGAGGTACCAGTCTCTTTTGGAACTTTGATGGTGCCCTTGGGCTTCTCGATGGTATGAAACGCGCCGTTTCACGGGATCATCGGCAGCCCGCCCTGGAATCCATGCTGGCAAAAGTCGATTACGGTCGCCAACAAGTCTTTTTGGCAGCAGAGAAGAAAAAGGTTCTCCTGCTCCTTCTCTGCTAGCCGCCGGTGGTAGACGGATCTGGCACAGATAGCGAGGACTTTACATCCACGGAGGAATCAGGGAGTGAGCGGTTGGCGATCTTGAATAAGGAGCCGTACGAGCCCGATTTGGAAGGCAATGATGCAGAGCTGGACTCCGACGTGGAGGATGAGGAAGCAGAACGCGCCGATCTACTGGGCGCCAAGGTGAAAAACCTTTAGAAGAAGGACCAAGTATCGTTGGTGTAGGGCATAAGGGATAACGACGTGATCGCCTCGGACATCCACTACCTGCAACCAGCCAAGGTCCTGGTGATACTCTCTTTCGATCGGGTTGATGGCACCCTGATCCATATGAAGGCTCGCCGGATGCCGCGGAAGCACAACGCTGTCGTCAATAAGGAGTTTGGGGAGCTGCTAAAAGCTGGAGTCATTACGCCTTCGAGCTCCACCTGGTCGTTTCCCGTGGTCATAGCGACAAAGAAGAACGGGAGACCCAGGTTCTGCGTCGATTACCGACAGTTCAATAGGGATTTGAAGCCAGACCGCTGGCCACTACCGAAGATTGAGGATCTGTTCAACGATCTGTCTTTTTCGACGGTCTTTACAACTCTGGATCTGTATACCGGATATTGGCAGGTAAGGATCGCCGAAAGTTGCAAGGAGAAGACCACGTTCTTTTTTAGGTATGGAACGTACAAGTTCAAGTTCATGCCGTTCGGGTTAATGAACGCACCTGACGTTCCGAGGAATGATCGGCGAAGTTCTCGGAGATCTACCCTTCCCCATGTTGTATGTAGATGACTTGGTCATCTTCTCGCAGACAATGGAAGAACACGTAAGCCATTGCCAGGATGTTTTCAAAAGGATTAAAGAGGCAAGACTGAAGCTCAAGGTGACAAAGTGCAGTTTCGCGCAGTCGGAGGTCAAGTTGCTTGATCACGTGGTCAACGAGGCGGGTATAAAGGTCGACGCCGACAAGATAAAGGATATAAAAAGCGAACCGAACCGAAGAATGTGACTGAAGTGAGGATTTATCTCGGGCTGGAGGGGTACTACCGGCGCTTCATCAATAACTTTGCGGATAGTTCTGCGGTGCTGCACGCGGCCACATTAGCTTAGAAGGCTTTCAAGTCGACTCCAGAGATGCAAGAGGCATTCAAGTACCTTAAGGATTAGCTGACTACGCCACCAGTTCTATCGTTCCCGGACTTCAATTCCCCTTTCATAGTGGAGACAGACGCGTCTTCGTCTGCACTCGGACTGGTCCTCTCCAAGAAGAAGGATGACGGAAAGGTACACCCCATCCAATTCGCGGAACAGGAGCACCTCCATTCAACGAGCAAGCGGGAGGCTCTCGCTGTAGTGTTTGCCCTTAAGAAGTTCCGAGTGTATCTCCAGTCTAACAAACAGTTTGAGGTTTTTACGGACCATCAAGCCCTGCATACAGCGTTTAAGAAGAAGAACATTCACGGGCGGCTCGCCAGGTGGTTGGATCTAATGGCCGAGTACGATTTCGCGGGGAAGAATCGGCCTGGTGTAGGCAATGGGGCTTCCAAATATCTTTCGAATAGGCCTACTGGCGACCGGAAGCATTGAGAAGACAAGGCGGAGAACCTCTTAGAAGGATTAGTAGCCACTTTATGTTGGGCCAATCTTAAACTCGCAGGCTTGGAACCGCAGCTACTATATGTGGCAAGGTTTTTGGCAGGAGAAACGGTCCAAGAAACGGACAAAAAGAAGAAGATTGCGTTAAGGAAGAACTTGAAGAAGTTCATGCTCTGGAATGACACATTGTTCCGGCGAAAGAAGTAGTGAATATACGTCGTGCCCCCGCTGGGACAACGCGCCGAGATACTAGCACATTTCACGACGATATATGGCACTGGGACGTTGGATCAACGCGAAAGTTTGTCAGGGATCGCTTCTGGTGGCCAGGAGTGAACCGCGACATCACGAAATACGCCGCGGCATGTGATGTCTGTTAACATGCTCACAAGCTTCCGACCTACTACAACATCCTGAGAGCTCCCGTCACCGGACTCTTCGAAACGTTTTCGATTGACTTTGCTAGGCCATTCAAGCCGTCGAAGGCCAGAAAGAGGTTCGAGTTAATCGCGATGGAACACATGACTGGTTGGCCGATTGCCTGGTCGACGATGAATTATACTTCGGACATCGTGATCAAATTCGTCAAAGATGAGATAATACTGCCATTCGGGCTGCCGAAGAGGATCGTGTCGGGTAATGAGACGGCATTTCTAGCCGCGTCGGTTCAGAGCTTTATGAGTGAACATGGAGTGGAGTGGAAGGCTGTTCTCCCTTACGCCCTGATGGCTAACGGGAGAGCGGAAAGAATGGTAGGCACTATTAAGCACGCAATCAAGAGGTCTCTTGTTGAGAACGGGGGTGACTGGGTGGAGGCACTTCCGAAAACGTTGTATGGTTACCGACGGCTCGACCGTGGGACAACCCCTCTCCCTTTCAAATTCTGCACGACATCAAGCCAAGGATGTTCGCGAGTGACGCGGTGGCCCTACTGAATGAGGCTAGCGCGACAAATAGAGCCGTGGAGATCTTGGGGGAATCGTGCCTTCGCGCCGCTGTGGTGGAAAAGTCTAATTTTTAACTGGAGCCGAAGCGCCGAGTGAAGAAGTTCGCGGTAGGAGACGAAGTTCTTGTCGCCCATGGAACGGGTTTCCATAAGACCAAGAGTAGGCCGGCATTTGAGTCGTTCTTTTACGGGCCTTGCCGAGTAAGGAAGGCCAACCATCCGCGTTACGAGCTGTTATCATCCACTGGTCGGGTGACGCGCAAGGCGATTCAAGCTCGCAGGCTGTTCCGGTATTACAGGAGGGCAGAAGTTTACCAAATGAAGCACGGAGAAGCAGGTAGGAGAATGGAGCATAAAGATGGGGGACTGGAGGTAGAATAGGTGCAACTTATTGGAATATCGTCCACGGTCGGAGGGTAAGTCAAGTGCCAGACGAGGGTCCCGCATGGTCCCTCTCACGGGCCTCGTGTTTCCGCTTGGTCCATTTGCCTCCTTTACGGTGACGCGGGCGCTTACAGGTGTGCCACCGAGGGTCACCAACCTCCTTACCACGCGAGTGGAGAAGAATTCCGAGCTGCGCCCGACGCACTCTTTCAAGGCTCCAACGGAGAGTTCTAGCAGGTAGGATTCGGAGAGGTCTGGGAGGCGTTTCAGTCCGACGTTCACCGCCACGCAATGGTTGACACCGCTCTAATCGGCTAAGGTAACGATGTAGACTCCCACTGGCAGGCGAAGAAGGGAGGACACGGATGTGTTGAGCGGCAAGACCTTCTGCGGGACCTTCCCCACCCCTTGTGTGAGTTAATTTGCAATTAGTCGTCGTCTCGCGCGCTCCGTCGAGTACGCCGGCAGTCTTATTGCATCCCGGCATGTCTCAGCGTTCGCTTGCTTACCGACGTGAAAGGACTCGGACACAAACACAAGGGGGAGGAAAAGGCTCCGGAGTGGGTGCGTGCAGTAGGGGGAAGGAGAAGGCTCCGTAATGATTGCGTGCAGTATTGGGGAGGAGAGGGCGCCGGGATGTGTGCGTGCAGTAGTGGGGAGGAGCAGGCGCCGGAGTGGGTGAGAAAGCTCCGGAGTGGTTGCGTGCAGTAGGGGTTGCGTGCAGTAGGGGTAAGAAGAAGGCTCCGTAATGATTGCGTGCAGTATTGGGGAGGAGAGGGCGCCGGGATGTGTTCGTGCAGTAGTGGGGAGGAGCAGGCGCCGGAGTGGGTGAGAAAGCTCCGGAGTGGTTTCGTGCAGTAGTGGGAAGAAAAAGGCTCCGGGAAGGGTAGCGCGACATGAACGGGGAAGCGAGGGTCGGAAGGAAAAAAATAAATTTGGCTGCGCACTGTATTTGTGCGGTATGGCCGGGCCAGCAGCGTACTCTCAGTGGCTGGGATTGGTACTAAGATTACTGTATGCCAATTACAGTACTGTACGTGCCCTACAATTGGCATTATTCAGTAGTGTGAAGCACCGCACCCTGGGGAGATACGTCTGGAAGTTTCCAGGAGTATCTCCCCGCTGCATGCCAGGAGAGGGGTGGATGTGTCTCTGCTGAAGCGGAGGCTGCCTCTTTATTTTTTTATACCGTAGAAACCCTGAGCCATTTAGATATGCCCTCTTTCGGCTTGAAGATATGGAAAGATTGAGTTCATTTCTTAGAGTCCTTGAGCTTTTCGTCGAGTTACTTGCTGCCCTAAGCAATCTTCGTTCGTCTCGTACAGTCATTTTTTTCCGATTTGGTCGAAATGTTTTGCTTCCATAGGTTGCTGGACTCTTTAAAAATGAAAAACAACCGCTCGCGATCGACTAAGCTGCCTTGCAATCCCCTGAATTGATAAACCGGCTTCTCTCAAGCCCGAAATTTTGGTTCGCTCCTCTAAGCTCAACTGCGTCCCCTTTGGCATCGTTGATAGACCGGCTTGCTGTTCTCCCTCTCTTGGGGTCTCTAGAGCTTGGAAGAGAGTGAATGGAGCGTGCTGGAACGCTCTAAAAGCTTGTTAATTAATGATTAAGGGTGCATGTCGTATGGCATCAGTCACCCCTTTTTATGTTTCTAAAGTATTACACCGATGCCCCGTGTACGTTACCGTTTAACGGTCATCTCCCTAACGTTATTTTATGCAAGTTTTTCACTGGTGGAAACGGTTTTTTAATTGGCTGTTTGGAAGTAGCAAATATCAGCGAAACAGGGGGGTGTCGTATGGCATCAGTCAGCAGTGTACAGTACATAAAGCGCTGTGCTGTGCCGCGCCCATGATAGAGGGAACTAGGTTGCGCTTGGACTAGACAGGAAAGGTAAGAATAATAGAAAACTACAAGCATTGCAGTATTTGTACAGCTCGTATGTTTTCTCATATTTACCGCCTAAGGTCTACTACTGTATTAGCTCTTTCGTGTGTGCCCACTTTACGATTGGTTTCTCTATTGAAAATACGGAATTCAAAAATTTTAAATCCGCCATAAAAAGCCATGCTGTTATGGCAAAGCATGTAACCACGCATGTCATTTCGCCGAGGGGCGCCAATAAGTAATTTTCAAAAAATTCAATTATCTTATATGCGCACGAACAGTACTGTAGTGCCTCGACTTCATGAAATACCATCAGCATTGAATTTTGTACTGTGAATTAAAACAATAGAGAGAAACACAAACACTTTATCAAAGCAAATAGCTAACGGCAACAGGGATAACTAAATAAGTACGCATTACAGCAATCAGGGATAACTTATGCAGCTTACATGCTCCAGTAGTTGGGATTGATTTGAACCTTTGTGTTTGACGTTTTCTCGAGACAGAACTGGTAACGGAAGGGTTAAAAATGCTTGATCACTCGAATCCTCGGATGCTGCTGTACAGCGGCTATGGGCGCGCGGCGCTTCTTCCGGGGATGGTACCTCAAAGTGGTGTAGTGTGAAAGCTTCCGTTTGGTGTCAACCTTACTTGTGTTGAGTGAACGTACGCTGCCAGCAATGGCCGGCCTGGGGAGGCACACGAAGGGGAGAGGATGTTCCAGCGAAAAGGCGGGTGAGTTGCCAGGACCGAGATAAATGACCGAGAGTAATGGAATGGTGGAATTGGATGAGGTGATCGGCGTGTCTCACCAGACGCTGAAATCCTTGTCCGGTTCCATTCGTTCCATCATGCGTACGCTTGGTTAAACTCCTTTGATTTAGTGTGTTCGCGTCGCAAGAGTTGTAAGGAGAGTGGCGCGGTCATACGACCGTTACCATTATAAGCGTTGATCCTCTGACCAGAACCAAATCAACACTTCCACCAGTTGCTGCGTTTGCGTGAGACTTGAATCATAATATCCTAAAAAATCATAACATAAAATATAACATAAATCAAGAACAAAAGACGGCTTGTGATTGGGCCATGAAGGATGAATGGAGGGCGGGAGGCGGAGAACAAGCGACGACTTGAGGGACCAGAAGTTGTGGCCAAGGTTTCCAAGTTGTCGGTTATATAGAACTGTTCGACGGGTTCTGATCGCACATAAAGTCCCTGGGCAACGGTAAGCTGCCAACGTGGGCATATCTCGAGTGGCTTACAGTCCGGTGGATGCAAATCCTGTAGTATTGTGAGATCCCGCAGGTTGGGGAGCCGGGAGTAACATGGTGGCGCCGCCCTGAGGGATTCCGTAAGCTGAGGGGCTCGGGTGTAATGATCCAGCAGGGATGAGGAAGTGCATTGCTGGACGTCCAGGCGGGCATGCCATGTATAGGTTTTAGAGTCCAGCCGGAGATTACTGTAAGGATCGGCCTTACAGTAAGGACCTTCATGGAGATGTCACAAGAAACCCTTGGGTACGCACCGTCGTCGGTTGGCGAAGGGGAGCTCGCGGCTCACCTTGATCCCCGCCTCTGGATTTTTGATCTATCCCCCAAATAGTTGGTTGAGAGCCCTTCTGGAGCGGTAGAGCCTTTACAGTGGAGCTAGCTAGCGGTACATTCTTTAGGTTATATAATGCGGTCAACCCTCAGTAGGAAGGTAAAAAGGCAAGCAACCTAAGGCCCCAAAATTGTTCGCGTCTCCAAGCCATCGGCACCAACCTGGATGAATTTACTCCAGCTGGTTAGCCGCCCGCCCATTGAACGCCTTGAATCCCTTGCTTCCTTGGCCACTTTTATCCCTTTGGTTTAATCGTTCCCTTTAGGTTCGTGTTTGCTCTACCATACTAGAATCTGCTACTGACGAACCATCCCCTAAGGTTTTTATCCTACAAATTGGTCTCCCGACCTAGAAGACTCTTTTTGTGTTATTCTGTGCGTCGGTTGAGCCGATTCTACCAGAAGGAATCAAGTATCCAAGAGGTTTTCAAGAAATCAACCTGTATCAAGGATCTCCACCATTTTCCTCATGTCGGAAAGAAGTTTCAGATCAACCCGTGGATCCGGTGCCCCCGTTGTACCGCCACACTCCGAACCAGAGAAGGTAGTTAAAAGGACCCCAAGCGGCTCGCCTCCAGCTCCGACCGTTTCAAGTGCACCGTCTCAGACCCCCGGAGCATCCCCACCAGCCGTACCCCAAGTTGCGCCTGTCCCCCTGTCGGACAATCGCCAGCATTGGTTAAACACAGAAGTGACTCCACGCCTCACACAATGGCTACAAGCCGAATTGGAGTGGCGCATCCCTTTATCGGTGAACCCTTTGGTGGGAAAGTTCCTGGAGGAGACGTTACCTGCGACTATCCCCGAGATGGTTCAAGGTGTCGTGTCGAGCCTGTTGGATGAATGGAAGCGGTCCCCGGAGTCTAATCCAATTGAGGAAATCACTCGCCTTTTGGTATCTCAGATGGTTACAACAACCCTTCTAAGGGAACGTCTGGATGACCTCAACATTCCAAGTCACCCAAGGTGGAAGATCTACAGTCGCCCCGTGCGGATGTTCCCGAGCCCCAAGGGATAATTCTGCCAGAAAAAGCCAGTATGAAACCCTCCGGAGAGGTTCGCGGAGAACCAGAAGGAGACGGGGACTCGTCAGACTCGTCATCAGGAGATGACAGCCACAGCGGTGATCGTCGACGAGGAAGTGTGAACCGTAAGGACAGGACGTCCAGGCGGAAAAAGGATAAGAAAAACCGAGAGGGTAGACGTCGGTCTTCGTCTTCATCCTCAGAGGAAAGCTCGAACGAATCGGAAGGGTCGAGTCCGAAGAGGATAGGCGTCGTCGCCGTCGCAACCGTGCAAGGAAGCACATCGATCGGGTTGTGCCTTTGAATGACCTGTTTACCCGTGTGGTATACTACCGTCCTACAGGTTGGAAAAACGTTCAAAGGTCTACTCCGAGAGCAAGGCAAAGAAGATATCGTCGATAGCCAAAGGTTAGCTGTCCAGATGCCAGAGGACCGGTTACAGGGCGTGATCCATAATGGTGTTGGGGTTCCTGACGGAATTTAGGAACGCCTGTGACCACAATGGCGTCTCGGAAGGTTTAGCCCTGTGGTTATTTCAGTATTTCATGGATGTACCGCAAAGGAGAATCTCCAGTCAAGGTTGCAAACCAGACGGAGCATGATCATGGAAGAAGAAGACGCGGATGACCAAGTTAGTACGTACCCCGAAGCGGTTAACTACCTGCTCAAGACGTACGCAACCGATGAGGCTATCCCCGCGCATATACAGAGGTAACGGGGATGAAACAAGCCCCAACCATGACGGAAGAAACCTTTGCGGAGATGATACGAGCTAAGGCTCGCCGTTGCGGTTCTGTATTTTCCGAGAGAAGGCTGAAGTCCATTTTTGTTGATGGTTTGCACCGGAGCATCCAAGCCTCCACAAGGAACCATCTCTCGATGAACAAGCCCCTAACCTTCTCGGATATAAAGCAGTACGCGATGGCCAAGGGGGATGACGAAAGTAACAAGGCCAAGCCTGCAAGGGAGATTGAGTATCCGATGGGAAAGAAAGCCAAACCATTTCCAAAGTTGCACTTGGCTAAAGAGGAAGACACCACCTCGTCGGATGCAACGTTCGCCAACCACGCGGGTGAAGGCTCCGAAGGGATCTTAAATGTCCACGTGGCAGCGGAGAGTTCCCTTTTAGTTTCACCGCCATCTTCTGCGGCTTCTTCGTCGGTGATGTCCGTCGCAAAGCGCCTTTGTTGGATATGTGCGAGCCCCGACCACTTCGCAGGGGATTGCCAGATAGTGGACCCACCCATTAGGAATCGCATCCTAGAGGAACGTCAGGCCAACCTCTCCAAGGTTACAGCGAACCACTGTCACCCCTCTGGAGAAAGGCAGACTATGCCACGTTCGGTTGGCCGGCCGTTGAACCCTGCGGGAAATAACCAGGAAGCCCCGAAGGTTCACATCCTCCAGAAGGAAAACGAAAAGGAGGAGTAGAAAAGTCGCCTACTTCCTCCGGTTTTGAGCGCACCCCTTACCCATCGGTTCAAAAACCAGAAGTTGACATAGCCCAGGAGGGGGGGGGATACTGATGAAAACACAGTATTCTTCTTAGAGAAGAGCCATTACAAGGTCTCTCTTTCCTATGGGGTTACTTCATCACAACTGTTCTCGGTTAAGGGCGTGCTAGATACCGGAGCGGGACCGAATATCATTCATGTTAAACATTTGCCGACCAACTGGAAAAAGTTTGCATCGCCATATGAGGTCCGCTCCCGGTTGCTAGACGCGTCCAATAACCCGATTCGACCGATTGGAGTAATCCCCCTCCATGTTAGAATGGGTAACCTGCTGGCGAAGGTGCAGTTCCTCGTGGTTAACACCCTGGCAACGAGTTGCATCCTAGGGACGAGTTTCATCGACAGGTTTGTGAAGGCGATCATACCCGCAAGGAGAAAGGTCGTCCTGTATGATTCTCCTTCTGTAGCTATCCTATCTGAAAGCTTTGGAAGCAAGTCGATCAACTTAACGGAAGCGACAACATCCACCAAGGTTCGCGTCGCCAAACCAGCGGTTGTCCCTGCTTTCTCGAAGATTGTTGTACTTGTCCAGTCGGACGCAGCGGGACTGCGCCTGATACAGAACACTCCCCGAACGGCGATGCAGAATTTAACCTTAATGGAGAACGGTGTCAGGGATGTTCACCCGCTGGTGCCCTTCCCTGTGGTGGTCTCGAACTTCATCCACAAGCCGGTCAAGGTTAAAAAGAACCAAGTATTGGGTCGCGCCTTACCGGCTCCGCAAGCAATCTTCGCTATCCAGCCCGAGAAGGAGGTCGCCGCCGACAAGGACGAGGAACCGGACTGGAAAGAGACGGTCCATATTGGGGTTGAAGGTCCGCATACACGGCAACAGGTCCTCAACCTGTTGGAGGAGTTCCAAGACATGTGATCCGGCCACTTGGGACAAATCAAGGCAACGTCCCATAGGATCAACCTCATTCCCGATGCCCAGCCGGTTCATCAACAGCCGTACCGGGCAGGGTGAAGGTCCGCGATGTTGAGCGCGCCGAGGTCGAAAGGATGCTGAAGGAAGGGGTAATCGAGCCTCGGATTCGGAATGGGCCAGCCTGTGGTTCTGATTCCAAACCAGATGGGACTCTTCGCTTCTGCGTGGACTACAGAAGGCTGAACGCATTGACCGTGCGGGACTCTTACCCTATCCCGAGAATGATGAGTGCATAGATTCCCTGGGGGATGCAGAAGTATTTACAACCTTGGATGCCAATTGTGGTACTGGCAAGTTCCAGTGAGCCAAGCAGATCAGGATAAAACATCCTTTATTTGCCACTCGGGATTGTACAAATTTGTACGGATGCCATTTGGATTGAAAAATGCTCCTGCAGCCTTCCAAAGGGCTCTCGACATCATCCTCGCGAGGTGCAAATAGCAATACGCTCTGTTTACTTGGACGACGTTATTATCTATTCTCAGAACCGAACGGAACACTTCGCACACCTTCGTACGGTTTTGCAATTGCTCCAAGCGGCTGGAATCTCCCTTAAATTGAAGAAGTGCAAGTTCTTCGAATCCTCAGTGGACTACCTAGGTCACGTTATCCGACCCGGAAAGTTGGAAGTGGCCAGAAAGAACGTCGAAGCTCTACGGCATGCGCGTCCCCCGTCGGATCAATTCGGAGCTTCGATCCTTTTTGGGTGTCTGTAATGTTTACCGAAGTTTTGTGCCGCAATATGCGAAGATTGCGACGCCGCTGAACCGCAAGCTGGGAAAGGACAAACCATGTCTTTTGAGACTAACCGACGAGGAGTATGAAGCCTTCGACACCCTTTGCAAGGCTCTACTGTATCCTCCCATTCTGGCTTTACCTCCGCTGGCAAAACCTACTATGTGGATACTGATGCGTCGAGCACCCAGGTTGGTTGTTGTCTGTTGCAGGAGCAAGACGGGATGCTCAAGCCAATTGGGTATTGGAGTAGAACGCTAACTAAGCCGGAGAGGAATTACTCAACAACAGAACGGGAATGCTTATCTGTCGTGTGGAGTCTCTCACTTTGCGGCCGTATCTCGAGGGAACCAGGTTTGTCATCCGTACGGACCACCAAGCCTTATTGTGGTTGCTAAACCTTAAGGATTGTACGGGAAGCCTCGCTCGCTGGCGCCTTCGTCCGCCGATTTTGACTATGAAGTGAGATACAATCCTGGTAGGAAGCACAACCTGGCGGATGCAATGTCCCGACTGGAGACCATGCGCTGATACAACCGAATTGGATGACGACGTACCCTGTTTCACTCTGGGGTACGAAGACTCCCTTCCGGTTTACACTACGGCTCCGGAGGTCCGCGCCCTAGGGGTAACCGCCGACCAAGACGCTCCCGTTAGCTTAGAGGATTTCCTACGGGAACAAGCCACGGACGACTACTGTATGGAGATGACCAAATTGGTTGATCAACCCAAGTCCTCTTTTCACATTGCGGACTCTGGCCTTTTGGTTCGTTTATCCAAATTGGATGAAGCAGTCCAAGTGGTTGTCCCCAAGTCCCTCCGGCCACGTATCCTGGAAAAGGCCCACTACTCCGTGTTGGCTGGACACCCTGGCGGTACTCGCATGTACTACAGCCTCCGCCGGGAGTTTTACTGGCCCAGATGGCTAATGATGTATTCACAACCGTTGCGGACTGTGACAGCTGCATTAGGCGAGAGGAACCATACGGAAGCATCAAAACTACCTGAAGGTTTTCCCTGCGGCTGGCCCATTGGAATTCTTGGCCATGGATCTCTTGGGTCCTTTGACCAGGACAAAGTATGGGAACAAACACATCTTGGTTATAACCGATAGGTTCTCCAAGCTGTGCCGCGCCATCCCGTTGAAGGATACCAAGTCAACCACTGTGGCACAAGCCTTTCTCACCCACTGGGTTTATCCGTATGGAGTCCCCACGTATGTCCTGACGGATAACGGCCCTCAGTTCGCCAGCAAGTTCTTCGCTGCAGTGTGCCAATTGCTTGGCTCAGCCTTATGGTTCACTACTGCATACCACCCCCAAACCAACGGGCAAGTGGAACGTTACAACAAAACCATTGCTCAAAGGTTGCGTCACTACGTCGCAGAAATCATGCGGGATTGGGACCGTTTCGTGGAGTCGTTGACCTACGCGTATAACACGCAGGTTCACAGAACCACAGGGACGACGCCTTTTAATTTGGTACTATCAAGGCATCCTCCTTCTATCCATGTGGCTTCTGTTCCTACGATTGAGGTTTCCAAGTATTCGGATGAGGGAATGACTGCCACCCAGTTTAAAAAGGTTATTCTTCGCAAGCTAGCTGAGAACCTACGGGCTGCTCAAACCAAATCGGATGCTGCCCAACGGCGGTACAAGGCTGATTTCGACAAATCCATCCGGACTCCTATCAATGTCCAAGTTGGTGACTCTATTTACTTAGACCGCCCGAGGTTTAATAAACGTTACCGGGTGGATGCGGACAGCCGTTTGGAGGAAGAAGAGAACATTTCCCGGAAGCTCATGTTGAAAACGACGGGACCCTTTAAGGTTGTTGGTGTCCAGACGCATACAGTATCAATTAACGAAGGAGGCATTATCCATAAGGTTAGCAAAGACCGAGTCTCGGTCAAACCTCGCGGTTCAGAGGACACCCAAGCAGGGGACTCAACCTCGCCCACAGGACCGGAAGAGGAACCACTGCCCAGGGAAACCCAACCAGAATCGGATGAGTTCGCTGTTGACCGTTTGGTTAAGCACCGCCGTCATAAACCTGGATACCAATAAAAGGTTCGCTGGTATGGCTACAACCCTTCGGATGACACCTGGGAAGCGGAAGCCGACATACCGGATCATTTCATTGTCCGGTATTGGCGATCCAAAGGGTTGGAACCTCCCAATCGGTATCGAGTATAACCTTCGGGTTGTACCTCACCGCAGGAAGGGGGGGGATATTGTCGGGATATTGTCGGTTGAAAGTGGTATAGCCTTTCAGGATTGGTGATGTAACCCTCAGATTCAAGTCTTTTTGGTAAGGGGGTAGTCCTATAGGGTTGGCTGTTTTGCTGAGCCGGACCCTGTGGATTGTGGTCAGGCTTTGTTTTTGGGGAATAACCTACAGGTTAAGTAAGGAGTTTAAGATCAAGATCAAGATCGAGGTCGAGATCGAGAATCAGGAAGAAGGTAGCCAAGTGGATATGAAGACCAAGTAAGGATGCATAAAGCAGAAGATCAGCGGTAGGGTTTAGTGAGAGGAAGCTATCCTAAGGGTTACACTACACAAGTGGAGCCTAGCGGTGACGCGGACGCTTGGAGGGAGGAAAACGACCCTCCGGGGTTGGTTGGACAGGAAAGTAACCTTCTGGATTTCGAGGAACCCCCTGGGGATAAACGAGCTTCTCGAAGGCGGCGTTCAGGAGAGTCGGATCAGTAACCATGGCAGTTTCCATCTTATCCATATCGGCTTTCGCCTTTTGGAATTCGGCCTCCGCCTGATCCGTACGGGTTCTCATCTTCTGAACCATGTTCTGGTGCGCCTCTCCGATGGCCTTGGTTTCCTTGTAGAACCTATCCTTATGGTAGAACGCGCGCGCCCACGGACGGATGGGATCGAAAATCTCATCCATATTGTTTGGAGCTTCGGTAACCCCAATGGCTGAGAGGAAGTCGCGCAGCTCATCCAGCTTGAATTGGAACTCTGAAAAGGAAGGCGAACCCCTCGGAGCTCCAGAGGGAGGCGCAAAGCCAACGGGTTCCACCGTATCAAGATCGCGATACGCGCGACCCGCGGGTTCCGGCTGGGAAGGACCAACTGCTGCTGGGGTGGTGTAGGGATCCGGTTCGGTGTAAGGGATTGGTTCATTCTCCTCTTGGGGGTCGTTCCAGTGGGTAACGATGGGGTCTTCAACCTCACGGGCACGTGTCGGGGTTCCTATCGGCGCGGTGCAATGCCCATAACGGTTGGGCGACTCCTTAATGGCGACCAACTCACCACTGTGGTCTAGCCCCAACTCTTCATCGCGGCGCGTCCAAATGGTTTCCCTCTCCGGATTGAAGGTTAGGAAATCCTCCTTAAAGGACCAAAGATACTTCTCGGACAGAACCAAAAGGCGTTCTACATCAGCCGCTCGGTATCTGCTCCCCCACACGAGGTTATCCAAACCTAGGTTACGGATTTCGGTCCTGAGAGCTGGCGGCAAACGCCACAAACGACCAACCGGAAGGTGATCTGAAGGGCCATAACCGGAGTCATCGCACTTGTGGGTGGGCCACATCCCATAGTGGACTGCTTGAACGAAGGCCGAAGCAGCCGCGACAACCAAATCGGTTTTTGCGACAGTCCAAACGAGGGCTTCCGCATCCGTATGAAGGACAACGTGCTTGCCGAAGTAAGACAGAACGGACGGAGAAAGAACCGGAAGGTAGCGAGGCGGCGAGAGCTCGGAAAACCACGAGGGTTTGCAAGGGTAACACTGATCGCGAACCCGATGGGATAGGCGGAAGTACTCCACGTTGTGGTACCCAATGAAATGATGCTAGTTAACGCTATAACGGGACTCGGAATCCATGTCGGCTGCCCATCGCTGTGATAACCACCAGGAGTTGAGCCACGGTCGGGAGGAGCAAACCAGGTTGGGATTGACAACCACCGGGCGGAAGTCGGACGGCGGGTTGCGAAGGAGGGCATCCAACTTGGTAACATGCTTCTTCTCCTCGGGTACGCGGTAGAACTCTAAATCGGTCACCAAGCCACGAGAGATATGATCGCGCGGCGGGCAATGATCCTTGCGGGTGTGCCACAACTCGGCGCCATTGGAATACTGAAACCGATTGGCATCGAAGCGCTCGGCCTTCAACTCCATGTAGGCTGTGTGGGAAAAATCCGATCGGTACGAAGGATCCTGCGAAGGGGTGGCGAGTGGCGCATGCGTGTCTTCTATCTCCAACGGGTTTGCGGAATCACTCGTGGGTTGAGCGAGAGGAGGTTGATGAGTGGAGCGAGTGGGCTGGAAACCCCGCGGCCAGAGGAACCAATGAATGGAGTGCCGGGCGGTTGCATGGGGGAAAAGATATCGGGTGCGACACGAGGCCGTGCCGCCATTTGGAGAGGGGGTTCTGTAGTATTGTGATATCCCGCAGGTTGGGGAGCCGGGAGTAACATGGTGGCGCCGCCCTGAGAGATTCCGTAAGCTGAGGGGTTCGGGTGTAATGATCCAGCAGGGATGAGGAAGTGCATTGCTGGACGTCCAGGTGGGCATGCCATATATAGGTTTTGGAGTCCAGCCGGAGATTACTGTAAGGATCGGCCTTACAGTAAGGACCTTCATGGAGATGTCACAAGAAACCCTTGGGTACGCACCGTCGTCGGTTGGCGAAGGGGAGCTCGCGGCTCACCTTGATCCCCGCCTCTGGATTTTTGATCTATCCCCAAATAGTTGGTTGAGAGCCCTTCTGGAGCGGTAGAGCCTTTACAGTGGAGCTAGCTAGCGGTACATTCTTTAGGTTATATAATGCGGTCAACCCTCAGTAGGAAGGTAAAAAGGCAAGCAACCTAAGGCCCCAAAATTGTTCGCGTCTCCAAGCCATCGGCACCAACCTGGATGAATTTACCCCAGCTGGTTAGCCGCCCGCCATTGAACGCCTTGAATCCCTTGCTTCCTTGGCCACTTTTATCCCTTTGGTTTAATCGTTCCCTTTAGGTTCGTGTTTGCTCTACCATACTAAAATCTGCTACTGACGAACCATCCACTAGGGTTTTTATCCTACAAACGCAACCAAGATGCGGACGTGACAGCGTGACTTGCTTCCAGTTGTGGATCACAGCCACGTCGAAGCCCCTTATCATATTCACCCATAATTTTCCAATCATTCCTCCAAAATGTCATCAATTTCAGAAAGAGACGGTGCGCCTGAAAGGTGGAATCTAGAGATAAGCTCCTATGCCAACATCAGTCAACTATTACGGTTGAAACCTTGCTAAATTCTTCAGAATCATGCCCCCACGGAACTAGTGACTGAGAAGTGCAAGCGAAACTTGGGTGCAATTTTGGGCAGTAGGTTGGGCGTACGAGTTAGCGAAGGGTATAATGTTGGAGTGTGGGTGATGAGAGTAAGCGAGCAGTGAATGAGTTTTTGAGGAGCAGGTGAGGGATGGGAACGAGCAGAGGGTGCTAATGTGGAGTGGGAAATGGTGGATGGTGAATTTACACGAGCGTTTGCTGCTACCATGGGGAGAAGTCAAAAGCCAGAGGGTTCGCTGTGAGAACCGGGTCGGTGTGATTGTTCATTGGACGGAAAAGTGTTCGAGGGCAAAGCAAAGGAATTGGAGCCAGCGGAGGATGCGGTTATGCGCGAAAACAGAGGAGGCGATAGGGTAGAGTGGAAGAGCCGGACGGGTGAGAAATCGGAGTTGGAATTTGTTGGAAGTTGATTCGTTCCCCTCCGATATTTCCTGGTCCGGGTTTGGAATGCTGAAGCAAACGTGGTCAGCTGGGCTTCCCTCATTGGCTTTTCATTTTTTATTTTCAATGCCTTACGTTTCAAAAAGTTGTAGAAAGCCCCGACCTGCGCCCCCTGGCAATTGATGTTTATGGACAGATCGATACCTTCGGCCTCAAGCTCCTCGAGGATATCATATCGCAAATTGTACTGCCGCGAGGCGGGGAAATCTGCCGCCACAGAGTTGCGCGCTCCGATCAAAGCTGTCAGGTTTCGTGCAACGGTATGCAGTACTGTACTGCCGTTATGATCAACCAGCGCAAATTCAGCGCTTTTGAGCCCCACCAGGTCCAGTAGGGGCCGTAAGGTCCCTTCATACTGTATTTGAATATAAATGTCACCTCTTCCCCTCAACTCAAAACCAAAACTACAGTCTCTGCGCTCTTAACGGCCACAGTGATACCCCACAGCAACCGTATCCCAGTCGCCTCAGCCGCCCACCACCGCTCTGCCCTCCGACGTAAGGCCATTGCCGCCCCACCTGTGTCCCACACTTCAGTCGACGCCCCGCCGCCTCACCCCACTCGCGACACCACCCACTACCTCCAATTTCGCGCATCGCCGCACATGCCACTCCACACTTACGCCAGCGGCTTCCAGACCGTACTGTTGTCGAGCATCGCTCTGCTGTTGCGGTTGCTTCGCTCACGGCTTCCACTCGGCATCGGTTCCATCTCTTTCTATGCCCGTCCCGTTATGACTGCGCATGCTCACGGCACGGACTAGCTTGTGGTCTGGGTTGACGCGGAAACCTATTCAGCACGTCTTCGCACCAGGAGGTGCTTTCTGCTCTCCCTGTCCTGTTGGCTTCCCGCTCCCGGTGCAGTTGCTGCAATGGTGTATTTGACGTGGTGAATGGCTGTGCCCCACCTGCCTTGTCCTCTCGTTTACCCATCCCACATCACCCATCAGTGAAGCAGTGTCGAAACAAGGTAAGCCAGTGAGAAAAGCACTCTCGTCGCAGGTCTTCTGCCTGCCTATCCAGCTTGCGTCCGCCGAGTGCAATATCCTGATGAGCCGTAAGTAGATGGATGATAGCACACTGATGGAATGCACTTCAGAAGTGACAAAGGCGCTCCACACCTTGCAGGCGCTGCGTACCCAAATCCAACCCTTGACAAACTCCCAACACCCGCGCCGCGTGTTGCCTCAGCATGTGCCCGAATCGCCTCACTGTGCTCACGAAAGCCTTCCCAGCCAAGCTAGTGACCGAAGCTGCCATGACAATTCTTGGCGCCCTCTAGGACCCATCTCTTTACGGAAAACCAGCCCAACGTTTGCATTGACAAATTCCAGGCGACCATGGGCACTCCTCAATACGGTTTCGGGATAATACTCTTGGAAGACACTCTTCGCCGCCCACACACGATTCCTTCTACAGTGCGTTCTATTCTCTGCATGCCGCATCCACCACATTTTCCGCCTCGTGTCCCTGGACGTATCCCTCTCCTCAGCAACTTGCTTCGCCCTCTTCGATGGCTGCATCCGCACGAAAGAATGACGCTCCTCAAGCCCCGTCCGCACAAGTGCTCCCTTCGCTGCGCCTGCTTGCCCATCGGTCCGAGACGCCTGCCCCTTTGGTGCACTCTTCATCTGCCGAAAGCCTTGTCGATAGCGCTGCCCACCCCTCAGTCCCTGGCTACCGCGCCTAAACCCGCGATTTCATTCACGGCATTGTTCACAGACTCAACCACATCACATGTTGTTCACCAGGCACGTGCTTGAATCCGCCGGTCCCCCAGCTGTCACGTTTCCCATGACCTATATTTTCCCACTCCATCACCCTTCACTCTCCAAATCAAGCACCCTGAGCAACCTGTAATCCTCGTTCGGCGTAATCTAGCGATAGCTGTCGCTAGACTACACCGGCCGTGTGAGGTCGTCCCGCCTGACTCTGCTCCTTTTCAGACTCTCTAATACACAGATCTGCCCCCCTAGTCTCGGAAAATAGCCGTCCTACATCTCTAATCAGCAAAGCAACCCCAATTATCCCCGCCTATTGCGTAGTGAAGCCAACTCTGCTTCCAAGAATTTTTGAGGTGGGCAGGTGCACTGATATGGGACAGGACGGCGCGTGAGGATGTTTTTGTGCTGCGTGTCAACATTAACTACCAACCGATCAACGACACGTTCCGTCATCCTGATGCCGCAACCCTCCAATTTCATATCGCCAATTTCATATCGCCTCGCTGATCCAGTAATATGCTCATCGCTCTGCGGTCCCCTCCAATTGGCTCCTTCCCGTCGAGCATCTACCTTCGCCCATCCAAACACCATCGCCCCCGGCTTCTAATCCCAGGGACCTTTCTCTTTCGCGATTGCTCCCCCTACCGTCTCCCAAGTATTCTCCCCTTCACAGCATGCGACACACTTCAGCTAGCCCCACTCGAGACGGCACACCAGCTTACCGTGCACTCTTTAACTTCAAATTTGCTCCACTCCCCTGTTTCCACACTTCTTCATCCTGATAATGAATGAGTAAAGAAGTTGACTATCCTTCCCCAGCTTCCAAACCTCATGCACACCAGACACCCATTCACTGTATGACGCTGCATCATTTCTACCCAAAGCCCCCGTTTCCGGATTCAATCCGCCCCTTTACATCAAAGCCTTCATGTATTACCTACTACGCACATATTCAACCCCTAACCTTCATCATGTACTTCCCTCCACGATACTGTACTCTTACCCGCTCACGTCCTCCATTGCGTGTGTCTCCATTCCGTGATGGAAAACCAAGTCCATATTTTGACGCCAGGTCTAGCCTCGCCGATCCGGCCCGATCTCAACTCCCCGTGGCCCGCCTTGTCCGACCTAGCCAACTACCCTCTGCCCATACACTTGTACCCTTCTCACATACACCTCCAGTATTTTAACCCTTCCGATAAACCCGAAACCCTTCCTGCATACTTGGCGCCAACTTCCGTTGCTCCCCTCGCCTCTTCCTGTGCTTTTTTCTTCACCTTCAATTGTTTCGGGCTATCCTACATTCTACCCGTACGCCTGTATTTCACGCCGCCCCTAACCTTTCAACCTTCCGACCAACCCAATCTCTCTCCTGTGCCATTCTCTTCAAATACTTCTGCTCCGCTCCCCTTCTCCAGTGCCCCTCTCTGCATTCCATCCCGGAGCCTCCGCGCAACTTGGCGTCGCCGTTCCATCCCTTTCTCAATACCGACCTTCCCATCTGGTCAGAGCGATTCCACCCCTGGCAAGATAGCTGTGCCACACACATTCCCTCGCAGTCCCTCAGCCCTCCCTGGCTTCTCTTCCCCGACCTCAAGCTCTTCACCTACCGAGAACAGACCAAATATTATCGCACGCCGTTGAGCAACAGAAAAAAAGCTTGCCTTACCATCACGCGAACCGCCGCCTCCGCTGTCCAACACTGCTTCACAATACACCAAAGCCGCAGCCTGACATGTCAGATCTCTAATCCCCATACACCTATCCACCCCCCGTCGGAGCCTTGCCACAGCTCTCGAGGGATTTCTCACCCGGATCGGCCCGTTCCCACACCTTGGTCACGCTGCCCTACCTCCAGCTCAAATCGTGATCGATTCGTACCGGCGTGATCTCCCAGGAGATCATTAACATTTCGAAATTTTTGGCTGAGATAACCGTTCGAAAAATCAAGTTTGCACGCCGTAACATTGCTGGCACCAAATCGTCGATTGGAGACTGCTTCCCCCATTATAAGAATACTCGTTTAACGAACCCGCGGTTCAGAGGCTGTTTGTTGGCACTGGAGGGTCATTGCGGACTATAATAACGAAGACGGTCGGCTGGCTGTCTGGTTAGGAGGTATAGTCATTCGCAGCCCGATCAGAGAGGAAAAGCAGCAATTAATCGCGGAAAGTTGGCGGAGGAACAGTTTTTAATCGCTGGCATGGATCACGTTGTCCTGGAGCACATTCCTTTGGAGGAGGTCGACTTCATTACACCGGTACCGGTTTCAGATGACCCAGCTCCCGCACCTCCAAACCAGAGGCCCGACATCGCGTCTCAAACCCCCGATCTTTCTGAACAGTCTCTGCCATCTCTAAAAGAGATCTTCACAACTCACACCCCAGTCATGTCGCATATACCGACCAAGTTCCGTGGCTGTCTAGCAGAGACGTATGCAAAGTCGATGGACGATGCAGTGAACGCTTGTCTTGCTGATAATTCACGAGCAACTCAGGCGCTCACAAAAATATTTCTGTTCCCAGCAGTAATGCTCACGAACATTCACTCGTCAGATTCCTGCTCCAGTGAATACCGGTGGCACTCTATTACGGACAAAATGAGGGAAAGAATAGATTTATGGAACGCGGGGCACTTCAGAACACTATGGGCGCAAGCACTCGACCAGCCCAAACACCGCACCGCACGAGCTCGGTCCACTTCGGACCAGCAACAGGCCAATGTAAAACGGGCGACAAAACTGGCCAAGAAGGTGCATACGGAAAGGCTGCACAAGCTTTGCGCTCGCTAGGTGTTCTACCAGCTACCAGTGATGTAATCGATGCCCTTATCGATAAACATCCCCAGCAGGCCCCCGATGAAACAACTCCAGTCAGGGGAACATCTTCTACCAACTGCAGTTTCCAACGGCTCACTGAAGACGAAGTCCTTGGCGCTATCAGGGCTTTTAAACCAGGATCCTCTCCCGGAGGCTCAGGTCTAAAGCCTTGCCACCTGGTAGAATTACTAAGATGTCCATCCTCATCGGGGAATTCAGGCTTTTTGGCAGCTCTTACGAGACTTGTTAATGTTCTAGCAACTGGAAAAGCACCAGCCGTTCTCGCTCCTTGGATCGCTGGTGCTCCACTTACCCCGTTGGCGAAGAAGGACATGTCGCCCAGGCCAATCGCCGTTGGGGAGACGCTGCGCAGGTTAGTCGGTAGTTGCTTAATGAAGCGAGTGTCCGAGAAGGCGGCAGACTACCTCCAACCTCTCCAAGTGGGTATCGCCACAAAGTCGGGTACCGACACAGTCGTGCACGGAATCCGACGAGTCGTCCAGGAGTACGGCAGTAACCCAGCATATGGGTTATTGACTGTCGATCTCAAGAACGCTTTTAATATGTGCAGCAGACCCGCTTTTCTGACCGCGGTGAGACAGCTGTTCCCAGAGTTACATCCTTGGGTCTCATATTGCTATGCCAACGAGCCCGCATTCCTGTGGATAGGTAGTCACACAATAAGAAGCGTCTGCGGGACCCAACAGGGAGACAATCTTGGAGGCCTCCTCTTCGACTTGGTGCTGCACCCTATTATCCTCAAAATACAAGAACTCTTCAGTTCAGAGGAAGGGGAGAACAGAGACTTGGCAAAGTTGTTACTCCAACTGTGGTACCACGATGACGGGTACATTATCGGGCGCCACGACCAACTCGTCAAAGCCATCGAAGTACTTCGCTCCGTGGATGCTGAAAGCCGAGGACTGCACTTGTCGCTGCCGAAGTGCACCGTCTGGTGGCCTACAGCCCCTCCAGGGTCAGCACAGAGTCTCTACCCAGACGGGATTAAGCAAGAGTACAGCGAGGGTACTTCCGTCCTGAACGCCCCGTCGGTACTAAGGAATACACCACACGGTCCTTCACGAACCATGTCTCATCCCTCAGACCATTCCTCGAGACCATTGCTGACCTTGAGAATAGGCAAGTGGCATTCCAGCTACTGCGCAACTGTTTTGGCGTTTGCAAAGTAGGCTATTTGTTGCGGGTAGTGCCCCCGTCTTGCACTGGAGAAGGAGCGGAAGAGTTCGACAGGATGATGGAGGACTGTGTTCGAAAATTGGCAGGGGAGTACTGGATTCGGAAGTATTCCGAGAACTCCAGCTGCCGGTCACACCAAAAGGACAAGAAAAAACCATCTCTTGGCATCGGACTCACCTCCGCGAAGAACATCGCGGCTGCGGCGTTCTTGGCTTCTAGCTCATCATCTAGCAACCTTTGCAAGATCTTGCTCCCAACGCCTATTAAGGAACTAGGAACATACGAAGCAGCTGCAGATGCCCATCGGAGATGGTCGACCTCTTGCCTGCCGTCTAGGATTATCCCGTTCAGCGTAATTTGCTCGCAAAAAACACCATCGCAAAAGACGCTGACGGACGCAATCCATGAAGCAGTGCAAAAACAAATTCCTCTTGGGGATTCGAGGAGGCAGGCGTTTCGCACGTCTATGGCCCTCCCGGGAGCCAAGGAATGGGTGTATTGTCCCCCATGCCCCGGACTACAGACAAGCATTGACCCTCGAGAATTCTCGGTGTGGCTTCAATACTACTGTCAAGTCCCACTTTTCACCCTGGCACGCCATGCCCGAGAAGGAATTGCCCGGACACACTCGATGTACATGGCGATCATCTGATGCACTGCTTGCATGGAGCCCAAAGGATCAACCGACACGATCGCCAAGTAACCCTTCTCGCGAAAGACCTGGCAAGAGCTGCTCGCCATCCTGTTGTAGAGCCACGCCATGGTCTCCACCGCACGAGACCAGACATCCAGGCAATGGGAAGCAGCGGAGGGACCGACTTTTTTGATGTTACCTTCGTGAATCCCCTCGCTCCCTCCAACAGAAGAGTAAGGGCCTTCAACCCAATGTCCTCTCTGAATGCGGCGCGAAATGCAAAGCAGAGAAGATATCAATCCTTTATCGCGACCTCCACCAGAGGCAGGCTCGTGCCTGTGCCAATCTCCACTCTTGGAGGTTGGCACCCGGATGCATGTGCAGTGCTAAATGACGTGGCAAGAAACGTGGCTGTGAGGGCACTGGAGACGTACGGAAAGGTTCGGGGGGTTTTGATGCAAAGGCACGCTGCAGCAGCCGTCATGTCCAATGCGGCCTGCTTGATGGCTGGCCTGAAGGTAGCATTTTAGGAAGCGTAGTTCCTTCCCCATTACGCTGTAGGTATACCCATTTTGAGTCGATTGCGGTTGTCTGGAAAACCATGGGATAGGTCGGAAATATCTTCCAACAGTAAAACACCCAAACGTTCCCATACACCTATGTAAGGTTCATACATACACAACATCCTTTGCTCCGCTCCACAACATCTACTACTCTCGCTCAACCCCGCCCTCCCTCTTCCCACCCTGAACACACATAGATTCTCCTTCTACATTGATTTGGAGGTCCTACTCGTTTCTCTATCACCTACTGCGTTACTGCCGCACTTCCACCAGCACGTCTTATTGCACAGCATGACTTGCTCCGCGCAATGATGCCGGCGAAGCCCCGTATAATGTCACCCAGCTCCGTTCAACAATTGGCGCACCTCTCTACACTGTGACATCCATTCATGCTGCCCGGCACGGTCAACTTTCCTACACACTCCTTAGCGACTCTTCATCGTATTGTGGATCAGATCGTATGACGGTTTCCATTCGCATTTTCGTAGCCGCCCTGCTGGTCAGCCCTCTATCAGCGTCCTACTTCTGTCCTGGGACATGGTGCTACAAAATCACATAAATAGCCCCCGTCTCCCGTTGAATCGCTCATGAGGAATATCCAGCGCCCTCCTATTCTCCCACCTGCCCCTCTGCAAACTGAATAGCCCAAGCTTCTACTCTTTCTACAATCGCTGTACTTCTCCATGAGTTCACGTCTGTCTGCAAAGAACTCCCGCCATTTCCGCGCACCTATCACGACTGGGGCCCCTATATATGATGCTTCTATGCCCCCGCCTATTCCCTTCAGCAGCCACTTCCCGGCCGGAACTTCGAATGGATCTCACTCTCAAACCGGCCAAAGTGATCGCTCCCTTGGTCAGCCAAGTCGCTCTTCTCAATGCCCTCCGTGCCCGCCATGTCGTCCTCGTCCTTCTCGACACAATTCTGGTTCCAGTCGCTCCTCCAATCAACATGGAAAAGAGCCATCTCAGATCATGTCCTCAAATCGAGGCTCTGAAAAATACAATTTGGGATCAAGTTCAAGTGGAGGTTCTGATTACGGGTCTCGTTGTGGATCAAGAAAGTCTAAATACTCCTCAAGGACGTCTCATCGTCCTCAGTCGGAACCAAGGAGTCGCTGCAGGAAGCACGGGGCCGACAGAAAGCTGGAAGGTGCATCAACGGACCGAGGGGTAGAGCGGGCTGCTTCTACAAGCAATTGTCCACCATGTCCTCCATGTCCACCTGGGTGGACACGAAATTACTAAGACGTCCGGGATGTCTCTGTTGGCTGCAAGAGAATTGACACCGCTAAGAAAATTCAATGACGGCAATCCATATCCAGTCAATCGGGAGGAGCGATTTCTTTGTGCTCCGGTCGATAGCAGTTGTTCATTTTCTGAAATTCCGTGGAGTAGGAAATCAGAACCTAGTTTTACAGGGGCATATTTACTCTTTTTGTTAGCAGCAGCTACCATTTTAAATCGCATATCAGCCAGATGTGCTTGTTGCTCCGAGTAAAGGAGGTATTGACGTAAAAGGATCGTTTATTGGGCAAGCAAGTATCCATTTACAGTTTAGTTGATTCATTAAACTCATGTTTATGTAGATCATTTTCTTCATGGATCCAATCCTTTGTTTCCCTAATATGAGCCCGTCCATCATTTTAGTCACAAAACAACTATCAATTTCGGCAGCCCCTGGATGGAACTGAAGACATTCTGAGTTGCGCAGCGAAATTATGCTAATGTTAGAAATCAGTAGCAGAATTTTTGGCATCACTCATTATTGTCACGTTGGGAACTGGTAACGATTTTTGGAAATGAATTAAATTTGGCTCACTTCCTTACATTGATTTCCTCAACAGTAAAATTTTCATTCGTGTGATGCAAAATGTACCTATTTTGAGTATACACATTTTCCGGAATTATTATCGGAATAATCATTCTGGAAAAATTGTATACTATTAGACCAGAAACACCCTGACAACTCTAGTCGTGGGTTCAAGTAGTCTTTTATGTTAACGTAATAGTTTCGCTAGGTAACTAACAGCTGCTAGGTCCCGCATGACACTTTAGACTTATTCTATACAAAAATTTTAATTTGAAGTCCTAATCTCGACAAAAATATCATTACCACTTATTGCATGTCTGAGACAGAATCAACTGGAACTTATCACCGAAACTACAATATTTGAGCCAAGAATACATATTTTTCGGATGTTGGCAAAATCGGTCTCTAAGACAGTGGAAGTGATGTTGCAAAACTTATGTATTTTCAGGGAAAGATAAAAAATATATTTTCCACATGTAGCCTACGGGAAATTCTACCAAAACTTTTTTCAAAGTTCAAAGTCATGTTTTCAATCTAGATGGTTACATATTGATGACATACTGTTTTCCAGCTCTTAATGGTCCAGAATAGAGTACTCTCTACCTTATCTACATCGAAACTTTAGCTATTACATCATGATAATATCATTAACTGAATATTTTTTATGGAATTCGAATGATTAGACTTTCATGTAGAACGCTAAAATATAGTTTTGCTGACATGATTGGTTTCTATTATGCAGATGATATCATGATTTACTCAGTAATTGAAAAATACCTTTTAGAAGATGCTACTTGCACCCAAACGCTTATCAATAAGAAAGATGTGATTAGACTTTACGCTTCGGAATATTTTTTTGCAGATGTTTTGTGATTTACTGCCTTACAGGTACGAAAGAAACGGGAGAAAAGTTTTGATAGAATAATTGAAATAATAAATTTCCATTGCTCTGTAGAGAGGAGATGAAATCTCTTCATTTCCGGAACTATTTGTAGTTTCTATAAAATAAACTCAGCCCCCTAATCAGTTGAACGATGCCCTAGTCAGAGCGGCAAAGCCTTTATATGTACCACATGGATTACATTCAGTTCAAATTCACGGAAAATAGTATTTAACATGATTTACGGATAGATTGATTGCCTGAATATTCAATATATGTTATTTCATCTGAAAAGAACTAAATGAAGAGCAGATGCAAATCTGTTGAGTTGTAAAATATGTGAACAATTTTACGACATTTTCTCCTAGATACTTGCATTGAATGAGTTCCGCGCATATCTAATCATTATATGTTGATATTATCTTCAACTACTGCAAAGAAATTTTTGCGTAGAAATGGAGCAAGATGGAAAGACGAACGCATATTTGCCATCCATCAGGAGCACTTAGCTTGTCATTTTGAGGATTGAAGGGAACGTGTGTATGGTTTCCCTAAATTAGAAAATTATCTGCTTTCACGTGGTATATATAGGATGAGCTCTTTCAGCTAGTTATTACTTATCAGATATGTATACTGTAATCTAGATTCATAAATACCAATACACGTAAATATTAAAGTTTATGCAGTGGACCTGACCGATGAGAATATTTACTAGGTAGCCGAGGGAAAAACTCCAGAAATTCGAGATCGACAAGTCATTGATTCAAGAAATGAGTACAAGCTTTAAAACATAACTTTATCATGAAGCAAAATGATATCACCTGTATTCAGTACAGTGGTTTAATTCGATTGCAGTAATTGTTTTAATAGACAACTTTTGTTGCTGAACACGGTCATAAAGATCCGTTCGAAATAGAGCCCGTTCAATATATTTTTATCAATTTGTACATGCGAATCAATACGGTTTCAACAACAATGTTCCCATCTTTTTCATAAAATTGAGTTTCTCATCTGTTACATTGATGTGAAACTCAATCAATAAATATATATATTGATAATATATATATACCGCAAGATCTTCCTGTGTCTGCTTAAAGAAGGGTCACGTTTTTCGGAGGATCTATCTAGTAGGTATTCAGTGATATTTGTTTCATGGTGAGTTATTGAATAAAAAGCGTGACAGATATCATTTAATCTAGATTATGCATAAATCTGCGAAAGGATCCATTCGTCGTGTTGCACCTGATTTTTAAAGCAACAAGCCCCAATCATGAAATTTATCACAAAGAAACCTGAAAAGAGAGTTAAAATGGAGTGAACTCTACTGACTTGGTGAGGCTTTAAAATTAGTGACAATATTTTGCTCCCAACAGGGCATATTTTCTATCCGAGTAAATGGAGGATCCTCCACAACTGCGCCCGCATCCGTAGTTAATTTATGAATACCCACCGCACGCTTCTGTGCAACCTTGTACAACCCATAAAGATTTACCACCACAACTGTGATGTCTACGATCAGTCCACTCCAATGATCGTAGGAAACGGTATTTACGACTAACATGCATATATGATTTATATTTTTCACTCCTATATCCGCAGTGGTCATCATGTTTATGATCATTATCCCAAATCCAACTCTTGACAAACTCCCAACACCCGCGCCGTGTGTTGCCTCAGCATGTGCCCGAATCGCCTCACTGTGCTCAAGAAAGCCTTCCCAGCCAAGCTAGTGACCGAAGCTGCCATTACAATTCTTGGCGCCCCTCTAGGACCCATCTCTTTACGGAAAACCAGCCCAACGTTTGCATTGACAAATTCCAGGCGACCATGGGCACTCCTCAATACGGTTTCGGGATAATACTCTCGGAAGACACTCTTCGCCGCCCACACACGATTCCTTCTACAGTGCGTTCTATTCTCTGCATGCCGCATCCACCACATTTTCCGCCTCGTGTCCCTGGACGTATCCCTCTCCTCAGCAACTTGCTTCGCCCTCCTCGATGGCTGCATCCGCACGAAAGAATGACGCTCCTCAAGCCCCGTCCGCACAAGTGCTCCCTTCGCTGCGCCTGCTTGCCCATCGGTCCGAGACGCCTGCCCCTTTGGTGCACTCTTCATCTGCCGAAAGCCTTGTCGATAGCGCTGCCCACCCCTCAGTCCCTGGCTACCGCGCCTAAACCCGCGATTTCATTCACGGCATTGTTCACAGACTCGACCGCATCACATGTTGTTCACCAGGCACGTGCTTGAATCCGCCGTTCCCCCAGCTGTCACGTTTCCCATGACCTACATTTTCCCACTCCATCACCATTCACTCTCCAAATCAAACACCCTGAGCAACCTGTAATCCTCGTTCGGCGTAATCTAGCAATAGCTGTCGCAAGACTACACCGGCCGTGTGAGGTCGTCCCGCCTGACTCTGCCTCCTTTTCAGACACTCTAATACACAGATCTGCCCCCCTCTAGTCTCGGAAAATAGCCGTCCTACATCTCTAATCAGCAAAGCAACCCCAATTATCCCCGCCTATTGCGTAGTGAAGCCAACTCTGCTTCCAAGAATTTTTGAGGTGGGCAGGTGCACTGATATGGGACAGGACGGCGCGTGAGGATGTTTTTGTGCTGCGTGTCAACATTAACTACCAACCGATCAACGACACGTTCCGTCATCCTGATGCCGCAACCCTCCAATTTCATATCGCCAATTTCATATCGCCTCGCTGATCCAGTAATATGCTCATCGCTCTGCGGTCCCCTCCAATTGGCTCCTTCCCGTCGAGCATCTACCTTCGCCCATCCAAACACCATCGCCCCCGCTTCTAATCCCAGGGACCTCTCCCTTTCGCGATTGCTCCCCCTACCGTCTCCCAAGTATTCTCCCCTTCACAGCATGCGACACACTTCAACTAGCCCCACTCGAGACGGCACACCCAGCTTACCGTGCACTCTTTAACTTCAAATTTGCTCCACTCCCCTGTTTCCACACTTCTTCATCCTGATAATGAATGAGTAAAGAAGTTGACTATCCTTCCCCAGCTTCCAAACCTCATGCACACCAGACACCCATTCACTGTATGACGCTGCATCATTTCTACCCAAAGCCCCCGTTTCCGGATTCAATCCGCCCCTTTACATCAAAGCCTTCATGTATTACCTACTACGCACATATTCAACCCCTAACCTTCATCATGTGTACTTCCCTCCACGATACTGTACTCTTACCCGCTCACGTCCTCCATTGCGTGTGTCTCCATTCCGTGATGGAAAACCAAGTCCATATTTTGACGCCAGGTCTAGCCTCGCCGATCCGCCCCGATCTCAACTCCCCGTGGCCCGCCTTGTCCGACCTAGCCAACTACCCTCTGCCCATACACTTGTACCCTTCTCACATACACCTCCAGTATTTTAACCCTTCCGATAAACCCGAAACCCTTCCTGCATACTTGGCGCCAACTTCCGTTGCTCCCGCCTCTTCCTGTGCTTTTTTCTTCACCTTCAATTGTTTCGGGCTATCCTACATTCTACCAGTACGCCTGTATTTCACGCCGCCCCCTAACCTTTCAACCTTCCGACCAACCCAATCTCTCTCCTGTGCCATTCTCTTCAAATACTTCTGCTCCGCTCCCCTTCTCCAGTGCCCCTCTCTGCATTCCATCCCGGAGCCTCCGCGCAACTTGGCGTCGCCGTTCCATCCCTTTCTCAATACCGACCTTCCCATCTGGTCAGAGCGATTCCACCCTGGCAAGATAGCTGTGCCACACACATTCCCTCGCAGTCCCTCAGCCCTCCCTGGCTTCTCTTCCCCGACCTCAAGCTCTTCACCTACCGAGAACAGACCAAAATTATCGCACGCCGTTGAGCAACAGAAAAAAAGCTTGCCTTACCATCACGCGAACCGCCGCCTCCGCTGACCAACACTGCTTCACAATACACCAAAGCCGCAGCCTGACATGCCAGATCTCTAATCCCCATACACCTATGTAAGGTTCATACATACACAACATCCTTTGCTCCGCTCCACAACATCTACTACTCTCGCTCAACCCCGCCCTCCCTCTTCCCACCCTGAACACACATAGATTCTCCTTCTACATTGATTTGGAGGTCCTACTCGTTTCTCTATCACCTACTGCGTTACTGCCGCACTTCCACCAGCACGTCTTATTGCACAGCATGACTTGCTCCCGCGCAATGATGCCCGGCGAAGCCCCGTATAATGTCACCCAGCTCCGTTCAACAATTGGCGCACCTCTCTACACTGTGACATCCATTCATGCTGCCCCGGCACGGTCAACTTTCAACACTCCTTAGCGACTCTTCATCGTATTGTGGATCAGATCGTATGACGGTTTCCATTCGCATTTTCGTAGCCGCCTGCTGGTCAGCCCTATCAGCGTCCTACTTCTGTCCTGGGACATGGTGCTACAAAATCACATAAATAGCCCCGTCTCCCGTTGAATCGCTCATGAGGAATATCCAGCGCCCTCCTATTCTCCCACCTGCCCCTCTGCAAACTGAATAGCCCAAGCTTCTACTCTTTCTACAATCGCTATACTTCTCCATGAGTTCACGTCTGTCTGCAAAGAACTCCCGCCATTTCCGCGCACCTATCACGACTGGGGCCCCTATATATGATGCTTCTATGCCCCCGCCTATTCCCTTCAGCAGCCACTTCCCGCCGGAACTTCGAATGGATCTCACTCTCAAACCGGCCAAAGTGATCGCTCCTTGGTCAGCCAAGTCGCTCTTCTCAATGCCCTCCGTGCCCGCCATGTCGTCCGTCGTCTTCTCGACACAATTCTGGTTCCAGCCGCTCCTCCAATCAACATGGAAAAGAGCCATCTCAGATCATGTCCTCAAATCGAGGCTCTGAAAAATACAATTTGGGATCAAGTTCAAGTGGAGGTTCTGATTACGGGTCTCGTTGTGGATCAAGAAGTCTAAATACTCCTCAAGGACGTCCCATCGTCCTCAGTCGGAACCAAGGAGTCGCTGCAGGAAGCACGGGGCCGACAGAAAGCTGGAAGGTGCATCAACGGACCGAGGGGAGCGGGCTGCTTCTACAAGCAATTGTCCACCATGTCCCATGTCCACCTGGGTGGACACGAAATTACTAAGACGTCCGGGATGTCTCTGTTGGCTGCAAGAGAATTGACACCGCTAAGAAAATTTCAATGACGGCAATCCATATCCAGTCAATCGGGAGGAGCGATTTCTTTGTGCTCCGGTCGATAGCAGTTGTTCATTTTCTGAAATTCCGTGGAGTAGGAAATCAGAACCTAGTTTTACAGGGGCATATTTACTCTTTTTGTTAGCAGCAGCTACCATTTTAAATCGCATATCAGCCAGATGTGCTTGTTGCTCCGAGTAAAGGAGGTATTGACGTAAAAGGATCGTTTATTGGGCAAGCAAGTATCCATTTACAGTTTAGTTGATTCATTAAACTCATGTTTATGTAGATCATTTTCTCATGGATCCAATCCTTTGTTTCCCTAATATGAGCCCGTCCATCATTTTAGTCACAAAACAACTATCAATTTCGGCAGCCCCTGGATGGAACTGAAGACATTCTGAGTTGCGCAGCGAAATTATGCTAATGTTAGAAATCAGTAGCAGAATTTTTGGCATCACTCATTATTGTCACGTTGGGAACTGGTAACGATTTTTGGAAATGAATTAAATTTGGCTCACTTCCTTACATTGATTTCCTCAACAGTAAAATTTTCATTCGTGTGATGGAAAATGTACCTATTTGAGTATACACATTTTCCGGAATTATTATCGGAATAATTCTGGAAAAATTGTATACTATTAGACCAGAAACACCCTGACAACTCTAGTCGTGGGTTCAAGTAGTCTTTTATGTTAACGTAATAGTTTCGCTAGGTAACTATACAGCTGCTAGGTCCCGCATGACACTTTAGACTTATTCTATACAAAATTTTAATTTGAGTCCTAATCTCGACAAAAATATCATTACCACTTATTGCATGTCTGAGATTTACGACATTTTCTCCTAGATCTGTACTTACAGTGAATGAGCTCTGCGCATATCTTATCATTAAATGATGATATTATCTTCAACTACTGCAAAGAAATTTTTGCGTAAAAATGGAGCAAGATGGAAAGAAGAACGCATATTTGCCATCCATCAGGAGAACTTAGCTTGTCATTTTGAGATTGAAGGGGAACGTGTGTATGGTTTCCCTAAATTAGAAAATTATCTGCTTTCACGTGGTATATATAGGATGAGCTCTTTCAGCTAGTTATTACTTATCAGATATGTATACTGTAATCTAGATTCATAAATACCAATACACGTAAGTATTAAAGTTTATGCAGTGGACCTGACCGATGAGAATATTTACTAGGTAGCCGAGGGAAAAAATCTCCAGCGATTCGAGATCGACAAGTCATTGATTCAAGAAATGAGTACAAGCTTTACACGTAATTTATTATTCAGCAAAATGCAATCATCTAAATTCAGTACAGTTTTTTATTCGATTGCAATACTTTGGTCAATAGATATTTTGTGTTGCTGAAAACGGACAAAAAGATCGATTCGGAATAGTGTCCGTTCAAAATATCTTACAATGTGTACATGCAAATCAATACGTTTTCAACAGCACGGTTTTCATATTTTCAGATGTTTGAATTTCTCATCTGTTGTGTTGATCTGGAAGTTAATCAGTCAGTATACATTGATAATATCTATATATCGCAAGGACTTCCCTGTGTCTGCTTAAAGAAGGGTCCACGTTATTCGGAGGATCTATCTAGCAGATATTCAGTGATATTTGTTTCATGGTGAGTTATTGAATAAAAAGTGTGACAGATATCATTTAATCTAGATTATGCATTAAATCTGCGAAAAGATCCATTCGTCGTGTTACATCTGAATATTAAAGCAACAAGCCCCAATCATGAAATTTATCACAAAGAAAACTGAAAAGAGAATTAAAATGGAGTGAACTCTACTGAATTGGTGCGGCTTTAAAACTAGTGACAATCATTTTGCTCCCGACAGGGGCACATTTTCTATCCGAGTAAGTGAGAGGATCCTCTACAACTACGCCCGCATCCTTAGTTAATTTATGAATATCCTCCGCACGCTTCTGTGCGACATTGTACAACCCATAAAGATTTACCACCACAACTGTGACGTCTGCGATCAGTCCACTCCAATGATCGTAGGAAACGGTATTTACGACTAACATGCAAAAATGATTTATCATGACGTAATCAGGGCATATTTGTCCACCTATATCCGCAGTGGTCATCATTTTTATGATCAGTATCTCATTAGTCCTTTTTATACGATATTTGCTTCCTATATGCTCTTCCCTAGTCTCCAATTTCTCCATCAGTAGATGTTTAAACACTTTCTACCCGAGTCGTGAGCCCGAATCTACCATCTATAACTTGGGGATTATCGTATGGTTACCCCGGTTCCATTCAGACTAACTTTAAGTGCTATTGCCTGGTGAATTGTCCCGATTGCGCACAAGATTTAACTAAGATACAGAGACGATAACGTACAGTGAAATTCTTCGTAAAAGTCATATTTAGAATCGGTTGCTCGAAAATGAGTTAATCCGTCATACAGCGGAGCCTTAAAGATTGAAGCGAATCAATGAAGCCATATTTTGCACTTTTGGGGGTTCTACTACTGCATAGAACCATTTTCAAGGCCGGAGGCGATTTTTTCACCGTTTACGTTACAAGAATCTACTAGACGCTGTTAAATTCGGCTTTCATTCCCAAAATAAACTCTCACGTGCAATCAGACTCAAACCATCTTAAATTTTGTAAAGTATCCGGTTGAAACACTTGAATGACTATGGAATGTTCTGCAGCACAAAATGATTGACTTCAAATCGTTAGCGGGAATTTTTGTTGACAAGTTTCGACTCAATCTAACAGTTGTATTTAACTATGATGTGGCCCAACGACATCAAGCGAAATAACTGCTACAAGCCCTCATTTTCGTAAGTAGTATATGTAAAATTCAAGAAAAGTTTGCATCTTCCTGCTTACTAATTGGTGCAGAGAGGACCGAGAAAATGTAAATAATAACGAGTAAAACGCCTTTAAATGTAGCCAAATCATCCTCAGTTCTAGAGACCAGGTCCAACCATAAGATGGCCGTGCGACCAGCTACTCAAAGCGCAAACTGGGATAATGAGTAACTCTTTTGATGAAATTAAAGTGCACATAGGCTACTTATAGTGTAATCGAACTCTCACTGTTCAGTTTTCGGCTTTTATTTTTCCCCCACACTTCATGATCAGGATTAGGTTATTTTGACATATAGAGACAGTTGAATGATTTGTTTCACGCTTCAGCTCTTAAATGGATCCAGCAGGAAATGTAAAACAGAGAGATGTTGAAGAAGTTCCATTATAGGAGATGTGGAAGTGCAGCAGTATCCCATAGACGGATAAAAAAAGAAAGCTTTTGAGCTTATTTTATCATTGAACATGATGGTTGCTGCTTGGAAGGAAAAATGTTGATGAGGATTAAGCTCCATCACGAAGCAAAGGTAATGCATGAGGTAGTAGCTCTATAGTATCTATAGTACCATAAAGAGCAGTTAGTGCTCGCGGAAGGATTCATAAACACAGACTTGAGCATTATCACGATGAGAAATAAGAACAGATGCCCTCCAAAGAGCAACTTTTTTAATACCCACGATGTGAGATGATTGCTGGAAGTTAGAAAACTCTCGTCACCGACACCAGATGTGGTGAGCTGAATCAGAGGTCAGGTGTCTCGCCTGAATTCGAAAAATGTTGGAATCTGAAAGTGAAACCTACCAGGAGGAAAGTAAAACCAACTGATGCTCAAATGGACTCACCGTTTTCGTCAGGAGCAACCGAGATAATTTAGTACTAAGTGCGAATACAGTAGGACATGAGGTCTTTCGTTGCAACGTCTCCAGTTGGGAGCCTTTCACTTTCAGAAGGACTTTGGGAAAAGACGGTCCTTCATGGAATTCATGGCGGAAGTTAGATCTCAGAGATATCCCCCATATAACTTGCATAAAGTTGCATGAAAGCAGAAGTGCACCACCGCGTTAAAAAAGTGAGCTTTATTAGTTCAAGTTCATGTCCCTGGGGCCAAATGGAAGCGACAGATAAATATCGTGTGGGATGAGTTGGTAAAAGGATATCAGGGCCCTGATACGAGAAATCGTCTTGGTTTTACGGATACGTCAACATGTAAAGACACCACTGAGAGCTTGAACTCTTTATGAGTCCCACGGAAAAACGCTAGAGCTACATAACTCGGAAAAAATCCCTTATGGATACTGTGTCAAGTATGATACGTCATCGCTGCGACAGAAGCTCTACAAGAACTACACTACCAAGAAATTAAGCTATATCTACGAGATGCTTCATTTTTTATGACAAAACATTGCTTATTTGAAACTAACTACCTCACAACGTAGAGGAAAAAGCCTATGAAAGGCAAAGAAGTCCCAATGTTCAACAATTGAAGTTGCAGATGAGGGGAATACTAACACAAAACGAAGTACCAACTCGAAAAAAACAATCAAGAGATATTGGAGCAAGAATGAGACCACAGTGGCTATTCGGAGACTCCCCAAGAGCCGGATTGACGGAGGTTCTGCAGGGCTTTTTTGAGCAGTGTTCTGAGCTCAGCCAGCGGCTTCTCAAACGCTTAATCAGACTACCAAAGATCCTTTAAAATAGTATAAACGACGTCCGTCTTGGACGGAACTACTGAAGTAGCAGCCGAAGCCCTCGCCTCCCCCGGAAACCGGACCGGTCATAGCGACGTCGCTGTTATTATCATCGCCTCAAGAGGGCAAAGTTTCATCTACTTTGTTGCAGTCGTCTCCCGTTATGTGTTTGGTTCTGTAAGTGGCTCAGGTCGAAATCCTTCATCCAGAAGATCATTGGCTATGATATAACCCACGAATGCTTGCTGTCATAAACATCATTTAGCAGAAACGCCGCTTTTCGGGCGCAATATTCACTAAGAAGCTGACACCAGCCCTTATGAAGCGGATCAGCAAAACATTACCCAAAATAGGTCATTGAAGATCCTATCTCAGACCATTACTCTTGGCAGACCTCAATACGAGACCAGAAGACAGGGGCAGCCTGATAGCGATGTCTGAAACTCTGGGGGGAACTGTTTTGGCCTCTTTATATTCTTAAGGGATCAAATATGTTATCTCATCGTGGAGGAGACGCTCAAGACTTACTGGATTCTTAAAGAACGGTTTTTGATTACGCTTGTCCTAGCGAAGGCACATAGAAAATATCGAGACTTGACAGAACATTGCCTCTTGACGCACCTTGCGCACTCCCCGCTAACTTTGGTAGATCACCTGAATAGTTTTAAGATTATCTGTCGCCAGAATCATGGCACTGTCGTCCCGAAGGCGCTCAACGTTGGTTCTGAAAACCCAAGTATCCGCCCCCAATGAGCGCTTTGTCGTAGTGACTCCAGGCAATAGAGCTAAGAGGCCCAAAACCGCACGAATTAAATGCCTACGCGCACAAATCAGCCGCTCTATAGGAGAGACTTTAAGTACCTGAGGAGGAAAATTTATATTTTTTTCATCAGTCTTCTGTTAAGATCGCCTCAAAATACACGTTACAGGGTAGAATAACGGAGCGATCACAGTAATCTCGTTGATTTAAAGCACGTTCAATCACGATTCTAAGGCAAAAGTAAGGAGAAAAGACATATGTATCGATCTCATAGCGGAGATCGCAATTGAAAATCTCTGAAACAAAAGAATATGGCCATAATTCCATCACATCATATCTTTTTTCATTATCATATGTTTCTGAAGCTGTTTTATTTTCGCAATCATTAAAATTATGTCTCGAATTTGCAAATAGGCAGTGAAGGTTGCGTAAAGATCCTTTGAGGAGTTGGGATCGAAGGCCGACGTGTCGAAGGAAGTCAAGTAGAAGAAACGATGATCATGTCTAAATACTGACTTTTTGGTGTACCTTCATGCCGGCCTAAAGTACGAATTACAATGCGGAGATCTTCATCCATTTTCTGTGGTTTACCTTTTGATGGCTGAGAGATTTTTTGGCGAGGATCGTGTTTGAAATTATGACATATCTGATGTGTTTGAGATGGAGGGGTGAACGACTGTTGTACAGTAGACCTAAGCAACAGCGACTCTGCGGGATTCTCATCTTTATCATGTGAAGACGTCGCTGTCCAGATGACTGAATATTAGTCCTTCCATCTTTTTTTGAATCTAACTCAACGAATAAGCGTGAAATTGATGGGTGATCCTAGTATATAACTGGTAATTGCTCCCCTGGTTTCCCTTACTCTATCCCCGTTCCGTTTCCAAATAACTGTTGTGGTGAACTATTTATATCGCCTTAACTACTATGTTTGAGTTCTTCCTCCAGCGTTGCAGAGTATACTAGCCCTTCCTTTCGCATTCATCAAATCTCGTAATTTTCCATGACTACACCGCTTCGATGCCTGCAGAGAAACTTCCACTATCGATGAACGTGCAAAAATGCACGTGCTCAACGCACCCCGCCATAACACTCACTTAATCAAGTTAAGCTGAATAATTGAAAAGATCAATGGTTAATGTACATTGCGTGCAGCCCTCACGTGCCGGAGGAACTGGATACTTTCGTTACACAATTACAGTACTGCATTGCTCAAGTTCAGTACGGCGTTGGGCGATTATATTGCGACGATGGGCGAATATAGTACGCCTTTTGCGCGAGTACAGCAGGTGCTTCGCGAAAGTACGGGAATTTTTTCACGAATAAAGTATGGTCTTCGTAGCCAAACGGTAAGAAATGACGAGCTCACTTGTGCAAATAGAAAACGGTGCGACGCACCCACAGCAGGTGTTGTTGGAACTTAAGGAATAGTTAACCTCCTTGCGGAATTAGAGTGAGTAAGAGGGCCTTAAAAAGCCAGGGACGACTGCCAACTACGGCTTCTATAATTCTCTTTCTTTAGAAATCTGGTTTGCGGTGTTCATTGTCGTTATATGAATTCGAGACGGTGAAATTAGTATCATACAAAATTACAAGTACTAAACTTGTTCTCCTTTCCTTGCGATTGAAGGCGAAAATTACACAGACTTATATGCATCGAAGTGGATAAAAATAGAAAATATTACCGAATAGGGAGACCCTTAAGTGGTTTAGGTGATATTTTATGTCATTGTGTAGATTTGTTGTAGGAAGTTGCAAATTTTTCTAAACCTACAGAAACGGGCCATGAGATAAAGTCGCTTTCATCAAAATGTCTCTATCGAATAGAAGCGAATAGAATATTCGCATACTTACAATTTGTGCATTCTAAATATCCTAGTGTCTCGCCTTAAATTCTGAAAATTAAATAAAAATAAATAAATATGAGGATAATCTGATATTTTTATCTCTATATAACCTCATTTCTCTCCAAATTTTCATTCGAAATTCCATTTTGAGTCCTCAAAAAATTTGGAAAACTTAACATGGCCTGGAAATCATGCTTGATAAATGAATCATGAGTTTTTTCCTATCAAAATTGACGGTAATTACATTAAATTGAAGCTAATGCACTAAAAAGGTTTTGCGAATATATCATTTGGCTTAGTTCCGCCTTTTTACGAGAATACTCAAATATCATGATGATCAGGTGCTGTGAAATAGAAAAAAAGGGTATTGCGGGGTCTTTTCGTAGCGCTTGGCATTCTTACATCTCAAGATTAATTTCATTCTGATCCATACGTTCTTTGAAAAATGAACTTGGGTTATGCTACCACTAAACAACTTTTGGCGACTTAAAGGTGGTTTAATCACTTCTTCCAACTTTTGCAGGTATTATTTCAGATTTCTACATTCTTATAAACTAAAAAAATCCATCCTAAAGCAACTATCAGAAATGAAGTTCATGTGGCAGAGATAATGGGCGGTAGTATGGATTTTCACTCCACGGAGTGAGAAATGTGTAAATAAACTGGATGAAATGAATAATCATCTGAATATTTTAGTGGATTGGATAGTTCGTCAAAATATGCATATCCGATTTGCCATTATATGAGAAAATATCATTTTCAGTTTTTAAGACTGAAACATATGCCATATGAGTTTAGCTAGTGAATTATCATTTCTTCCCTGAAAAATTGTAGCATAATTGCGCGAGTAGTACAGCATGATGACTGTTTATGGAACTTGGATTGGCTGCCTATCCACTTGTGATCCAGATCGCCGGTGACTGCTATTTACTGTAGTTGACAGAGTCAGCTAGCCAACTGTAAGTAGGAAGATATTGATTAGCTTGATGTAGTTATTTATTTAAGGTCAACATCTCTGTACTCGGCCTGTATATAAGGCTGACGCAGTCTCCAACCGGAGACATTATAGGTAAGATGCTTTTGTATATGAAATAATAGTTAACAGTAAACCGTCCTCGATTATCCAGCTCCCATTCATGTTAATGAAACCTTTTCAGCGCTTTTGTTCTAGGTTTTCCCACTGATTTCCGCCCAGTGGCGCGTCTAATAAGGATTATCTTCGACCCTTAATTAGTGTCACTCTTCCCATTTCTTTCGACTTCCCTCCGTTGAGCACGGCAGAACTTTGGTACCTGCAGTCACGACACTGTGCTACAGAAGATTTCAGTGATCTCTCGGGCAATCATAGCGAGAGTGTTTGTATCCCAATTTTTCGTCTTATGACCTAAAATCGCGTTTCTGTTTGCTCCAGAGCAAGAACTAAAAAGGTATTAAACCCTCTTACACTCGATATGAAGGCATTCGACTCTTTGTTCAAGTTTTGGTCGAAGTCAAAAAATGGAACCTTAACCACAAGCGCCTCTGGCTACAGTTAAAAAGTGTGATACAAGCTCCTCTGGAAGCCCTGGTAGTTCCGGTCTCGGTACTTATCCAAGCTCGGAAGAATCCAAGTCATTCTTTCGGACAAGGAAAGTTAAATCTTCTCGTCCACCGGCTCTTCGGGATAAGAGGAAGGGAGCATGCTGCACACAAGAATTCCCACTGGATCTAAAAATCGAAAATACCACCAGAGGCTCACTGCTTATGATAAACCACTTCATGCACTGCACAATCCCGTGGCTAGAAGTAAATAGAGATCCCCTTGCTGATTCAGTGTTAGCGCAGTCTGTCAATCCGGTGGTCGAACGCCTGATGCATGACTAGACCCGCAACGCGTACAAGAGTTAACTGTACCTGTTGTAAAGCACCAGTTCTACCACTTCCTGAACCTCACTGTACCGGATAGCACGCTTCCCGTTGTATTAAGTCGCACTGTTCTCGAGGTTTTTCCAGAAGAGAATCAAGGCAAAGACGCCAGAAGTTCCCCGGCGGTCCCAAACCAACAATCTTGATTTTTCAGATGCCATGAAAGCAGTTTTTGTATCCGTAGCACCCCCGTTACAGCAGGATTGTACTTTTTACTGAGTGAATATTGTGTGCCATCCAGTCATCTTTGACAGGGGTAAGTAACCTGATGAAGAGGAAGGATCGGACTCAGAAGATAAGGTTGAAAGACGCCAGAATAACATCCGAGGCGGGCGGTATCACAAGCGCGGGCGTCTTCATAGGCGTACTCTATAGGCCGCGAGGGTCGAAGCAGCAGCAAGAAAATGAAGCGATATAATTTGTGAACCGATGACTCTGGGGTGGGGTCTTAGATTAACTTGAATGTTGGGTATGTCTCGGTGACTTCGAAATTAGGTATAGACGTTTGCCTAAGAACCGTGAATTGGAACTATTACGGCCGATGTAGGTAGTATCAAGAAGGGTATTGACTAAGTTTCGTACCGATTTCCAAAATGAAGCCAAAAATACACCGAATCGATCTATAGCAGCGTCGAAAAACAACAGAAGATATTTCCCTTTCACATGAGAGACTGAACGTCTTTAGGGAGAGACTCTATCATGGTGTGAGGTTTTCCCGCAAGGTTTGAGAACACTTGCGACACGAAATATTTGTTGCAAGGAGTCGCCGTATAATGTACGCTGTACTTCCTCACCGAGAAAGTTCCGCAATGATTCAAAACAGATTGTGGAGAGCGATGATATCCATCGACGCCGGCCAAGGGGGAATATAGACCCTGTACGAGAATTCAGTCAACTTCCTCCTCATGAAGGTCGCAACAGATGACGCATTGGCGAAATCCTTGTAGGAAGTCGGGTATGTTTGAAAGAAAACTGCAGCGATGGAGCAAGAATTCTCTAGTGAGTTGTGGAAGAAGACATTTTATCTGGGAAAATAGTGAAGGATTTATTTTTAGAAGGTTAGATAACGCCCGTTCAGGCAAAAATGCGCAATTGGGCGACAGAAAATCCAAGAGTGTGCTATATGTCGATATTTTGTGATGCCCAACAACTCTGATAATCGCAACGCGCACTATGCGGGGCAATTGCAAACGTTTTTTCGTGATAACCGGAATTTGAGAAAGGTCACTTGCAGATACCTGCTGCTTTACCTTTGGATCTGATAGTGAATCAGGCCTGCACGAACTTCAGGACATGCCATATTTGGAGATGTACCTACTCCCATCCCCAGTTTCCGAAGTCACCCGAGGAGCAATCTTCGAGATTGCACGGATCGAATGTCATCCGTTTCTGGATTTGGTTATCCTTCCACCACCCGTCCTGCGATAGAGTTAAGTAGTTCGCGCAACGTTACCTACCATCGTAAATAGACAGCAACAATTCTCCACTACCCTTTCTATTCCGTAGAAAGAATCAATATGTGAAAAATTTTCCCTCTAGTTGCATTAATCTTTGTTACATTGAGGACCATTAACGTCAAATGTGCAGCCTCAGTCACATTAAGAATCTGTCTTGTAAAAATCAGAACTTGATTACCAACCCAAGCTTCAAGCTTTCAATCATTTTTCCTACTTTTCTTCGGGTTACTTCGTAAATTTTTTGACCTCCTCGAAACTGCTCAATTATTCGTAAACAATAAGCGGCTAGACATGCCGCTCTAATGCGTCGGAATACGCCAGCGCCCATTCGCCAAGATTCGGTTAACGTTGTGAGAAGAGACACAGAAGACAAGGTACAACTATTAATACCATTATCTGGAGCACAAGAAAGCTCTACGCCAGTGAAAGACTTTAAAAAGACTAAAAGTGACAGATGAGTCTCCAAACCCCCCTCTTTCTCAGGCCAGGGGTTTCAATTTTATTCGGATATTGATTATATCTCCTTTCTGTTGGGTAAAGAGATGCTTAAAACCGACTGTGAGACGGAAGTACGCTTCTTCAAAAGAAGTACTACGAGATAGGCGTGAGCATAAACTTCGCCCTGTAATTCATGGTTCTTTCGTAGAGCATTATTGGATAAGAGTAACGTACAGAAACTCAACAGTGCCTCAAGGATCCCATCTTGGTTACTGGATGCTCGGTTAATATCGGTACCGTCTCTAGTTCGTGCTATTTATCACCCCCTCACTAACATGATGTGATCTCCTTGAGTGTAGCTATCGGTCATTTGAAGGTAAACGTCCTATTTCCGGTCGTCGAAAATCTCTCTACCGACGTGACACTCTAGGTTTCCTATATTGACCGCCACGTCAACCAAACCTTTCCAGATATCGGAAGGTAATTATTTTCATTGCTGATTCTGTACATATCGTCGAGGTGACGCAGTCAAAGCGAAAAAAAGAAGCAACGATTTCTGTGGACAAAATAATAGGCCAGTCTCACCAACCATACTGACAAAATATGTGTCGGCCAAGGTCCGCCTTGCGTGACGCGTTGTGATCCAACCCATCGATAAAATTAATGCAAAAGAAACAACCTGTGTCGATGTATTCCGGTTCTTATAGAACCATCCGAAGTTGATCTATCGGGACACAACCCTAATGGACAACGGTATTATGAAACAATAATCGCCCTGGCGCTCCGAGCACCTGCCGGAGTACTTAACGTTACTTCGGATTTTAATTCGCAAAAGTATAAGAGCTCATTGTCACCGAGTCCTGAGAACCGTCAGCCTAATGAGAGGGGAGCGTGCCATTGAAATCGTTCAATCATTAAATGGTATTTTGAAACCGAGAAGTGGAAGATGAATGGAAACAGTATGTCTTGATTTGTTACGAGGAAGATTCCGTTCGTTCATAGCTTTATCGCCTACTGTCGGAGCTACGCTTGATATGATCCCCTGACCTTGTATTTATTGTTGTGCAAGAACACCGAATCGGTTACAGCCGGCAGCAAAGCCAGTGCATCAAGCGCCGTACAGACGAGTTACTGTTTCAGGTATACTTGGAACACCAACTCCCGTGACTAGCAGTTTGACTGCTGTCTGTTACAGGCACATAAGGACTGGAACAGACCCCTTATAGGGTACTAGAGTCGCATTTTGACCACGGAAGAAGGTAATTACAGCTCCTTGGGACGTTAATGCCTTGCTGTGGTAAGAGCTGTGCGCAAATGGAAATTCAAATACATCCGAAATGATCCCCGAGGTCTCTTATTTCACGCAGACCACCTTTTAAGAGTTTTTGGAACATCAAGGCACCGATATTTTTTTACTGGAGCTCGCATAAGATGTTCGCACTCTCAAAAGCCAGTATGCTTACAATCGATCGCAGTCGCAAGAATGTTGCAATAGACGCAGTCACATGTGCACGTGATTCACGTTATTCCATGTACACGCCACGGTACCACACCATATCCGGAACCAAATGTACCGTTATTTCGTGCCCTGCTGGCATTGTCAGGAAGCGGTATTCGCTCCTGACACTTCGAAGCCCCTTTAATTCAAGGACCGACTGGACTGGTTCCTGGACCTGAAAGACCTAAAAGACCCACCGGACCCCCAAAGGACCACGTCCTGCCCAGTTCGGGGCCAATTCTTGGCCGATCAAGGCAATTTAGGCGTTTTCTTCTGTACAATTTTGAGAGTACGATGACGATGACTGAACTTCGGGAATCCATACCTCACGACAACACATGCCGATTCTGGTTTTTTGCGCTTATGGGTGGGAACTGTGTTAGTAGACAGTTGGTAGTGAAGGGAAAGGCCTAGGGAATCCAGAGCGTTATGAGAGATTTTGAACTCCAGATTTCAGTCTAGGACTGTGCAATACGGGTATAAAATCTCTCGTTTATTGCAAACCCACCGTACTCGAACGCTCATCTGCTGACATACGCTTCTGGAAAGCATCATCCGTCGTTTTATCTACTACGCTCGATGAACTGAAGGTTTGATGGCTCTGCGCCCTATACAGAGAGGTGGGTAGAATTCTAGCAGCCTCATGAACTCCCTCCACTGGCGTTCTCGTCCATGCTGGGTCCGGACGAAACTACGCAAATCGATTAACGCCCGCCAAAAAGTTACAATGAAGTCGGTGTTGCGCATATGAGGTCGTTCGAAGCAGTTTCTAGGCCACCTGCGCTCCCTTCGGAAGTCTATTGTCTTTCGAAAACACTTTTAAGTCCTCCCATTTCTTGGCGACGCTCCCCCGAATAGCGGAAATGTCGACCCCAGATTCCGTATGGCCGCGCACCTCAACATACTTGAGTCAATCTGATTCATAGAAGCTGTAACCAAAAAGCTCGCGAGCCACCCGTGAAAAACGAGCGGGAACTAGCATCGGTTACGATATGGGGTTCCTTGCGCCTAAAGTGAGGGTAGCTGTCGTACACAGGGAGTCAACGGGCTGGGGGTGGACGCGTTCCGATAAATCGTCTACGCCTCAGTTATCGTCGCCACAGGACTCGATACTGGTGTAAACGAGCTGCGCTTTTCCGCAGTACGTTTTCTAGACTCCTGCACGAAATTCTAATTGATTTGCCCCACGCCTGGTCGCCTTTCTGAGCGAGCAGCTAGGTTTACAATTTCCGGATCTCCGGTATGGTTTGAACGGCAACTGCGCAAAAGGAACGCTAGTTAGTGGACACAAACTTACTCGGTTGTGACCACTATGTTTGCACAAATAACCGAAACTCGGGTTATTCATGAAGCTCAAGATGGCCCCCGCATCCTCAGTTATGATTGCGGTTTCATCAACAATTTAATATACCATGGCAACACTTATGAGCTACAAGAGGCCCCCCGAAACCCAGATGACACGCTTCCTCGGTTTTTGGCTACTGGCAACATTTTCAAGACACTCGTGCCGGAACCTCGGACTGCTGCTCGTGTTAAACTCGTAACGGGTGCGAGCTCGACAGGAAACGTTAAAACGCAAGTACTGCGAGTTAGGAAACCAAGATGCATTCGATGATATCCTGACAGGGTTAAAAGTCCGCGCTTTTGCATAACTACGCTACCGTAAAGCCCCAGGAAAGGAAGTATCTGTATGCAGAGAAGCATGGGTCACTCCACTTCATCCAAATACTCCGTAATCTATGGACATAAGCAGAATGAGAGAGAGTGAGGACTTCACAGAGTTTATCGCATTGAAAAAGGGATAAAAGGCTGCTCTTAGGACGAAGCCGAGCGTCAAAAGCAATACTCTTCCATCCCCGACGACTGGTACTTGAAGAAGAATAACTCCCGGTCGAATAGTTTCAGTAGAACGACCATACCGATACTTGGAGAAATACCTGCCGAAGACTCACCCAAAACTCTGCGTTTCTCCCGCACGTCTCGAATCAAGCGTGAAAACCCAAGCTGGTTGTCCAAATTCTCGGTGCATTTCATGAACGGTATTTCCTAGTTGCCCAAGAACGAACACGATAGACAGCGTGCTCCCAGCACTGTTTCCAGAAATAATCCGTTACCGCCATGGATACCAGTGGTTTCTGGTCTTGGAGTCTGACCAAGGAATGACGGGCCAGTCGACCATAATGACATTCATGAAGGGAGGATCCGAAGAGACAGAGGTAATCATCAACCGAGATCGGTACTTGGCCACTATTGGAAAATGCCGCCCCACAGCCCCGATAAGCGCGATAGCTAAACTCGTCACCGAGGTTGAATATGCACTTCTGCGACTCATACACTCGCCACACCCTTCCCGGCTGCATAACCCCCGGCCCACCTCCACGGGTGAAGAATTCCACTTTGTCACCCAACTTGCGCATGTAGTGCTCACACCGCATCGCTCATTCAACGGAGACTTCTTGCAGAGGAAAAGGGATTACGATTTGTAGATGGCCGTAGAGAACCGGCGTAGGTGCACGTGGTGCTGCGTTACCGGCTGGCGATTGATGAAAGAAAAAGGAACCAGGGATGGAAATGGATATCGTGTGCAATCTCGGTACCGAGGTTGGTGGGTGATAAATGTCATCTGGAGAGCTTATCGGCCGCCAGGTATTTGAGTTCTCGAGGTTGAGCGACATGATTTAGATGGTTTGATTGTTGGAGCAAAAGGTAGTTAGCGCGACAATACCGGAACACGAGGATGTGTTACAGCTTAAGGAAGCAGAGATTGTAGTATATTTGCGGAGGTGCTACAGTGAGATGGTCGTTTAAGACATCGAGATCAGGTACTTATTCACGTGTGATACGATTGCTAGTGACACATTTTTCTGTAGTTGAAAGTTTAAAGTAGCTTACTATAAGTAAGTATAGATTTATTGGCTTCCTTTAGCTATTTATTTGGGTTGTGAAACCATGAAGTCGGGCTGTCCATAAGCTGCCGCCGAACTCAATCGAAGACAGTACGGGTAAGGCACTTTTGCCTTTGAAACATTCCTTAACAGTTAACCTTCCTCGGCTATCCACCCCCTGTCACGCTTAGTTTTTTCTCTTAAAACCAGTAATTTTCCGTTTTTGCCACTGCTGAACTCTTGACGGAGCGTCTAAGACGGATTCCTATCTACTCTATATTTGTGTTTCCTCCCCTTTCCCCTGTTTTCCCTTCATTCGGCCCGGTCGTACTTCAGTATCTGTGGTTACACATTTGCGCTACCAGAACGGTCAGTGATGTTTTTACCATATAAATGAGCTGGATTATAGCTAACAAATCCTATAAATAGAGAGGAGGAAAATGAGAAGTGACCTGTTCAATCGGGGATATCCGAATGACAACGTATTCGGACGACCTGGTGAATGGTAGAATATTCCCTTGCAAAAAATTGAACATGCAAATCATGGTAGGGCATGGTATAGAAAGAAGAATGAAAATTTCCTCGTACCCGTGATTTTTGATCCAAGTTATTATCAATTTTGTAGAGGTTTAAAAAGCGTTTTTCTCGACTAAGTGCATAAAAGGATTACTTATCTAATAATCAGGAGATAAGAAAAATCCCAGAAGAGCTACGTAAACAATACAAGATATTGAAAGATTTGCTTACTCGGTCTGCATTCCTTTCTCCATTATTTTATACTTTTGAAGAAAAATCACAGAAATTGGAGTTCAAACACATTATTCAGTCTATTCAGCTTCAATGTGAGAATAGATATCGAAGAATATTCCATTATGGTGTCTGAATGTGGATATTGTCGTCGAAAAAGGGTAGACTAAACGCAATGGAGCACCAATAAAAAGATAAATAAAAAAGTTGAACAGGATTTCTGGAAAATATTTCTGATCCCAAGTTTTTATTTTTCCACTGCTGTTTCTTGTGATACTCATCGGAGTTTTTTCGAGTATTATTACAGTATAATTGCAGAGAGACGAAATGCAACAGAAACGTGAGCCCGGAGTCTGATCTATGGATGTAAGTGGAAAAGGGGCTTCTGATTAGTACATTAGTGTACCCTTCTTACCGCTGATCACACTATGTTATCCAATATGCTTAACGAAATAGAAATTTCGTACTCGTATCCTCTTGTTTTCATTTCAGTTTCCACACTCCGACCTAATTTCGGACTACTTACTCCGAATATTCCCTACAGCTCTCTCTGACATCGGGTGTTCCACTCGCTTACTTCTTTAATCTCACGATTGGTTTCCAAAAAGGTGTCATTGACATGATGAAGTGACAAAATAGACACGCGCATAGTACAAATTTCAAGAAACTAGATATTGGCCTGAAAAATTGTGCTTGATTGACCTTATTAAATAGCGTAACACGCATAAACCTAATTACGAAAAAAAACCTACAACAGATCTGTGTTAAGATTGGTCAAAAATACACATTTGGAAAAACATTACCTCTTTTTGCTAATTTATTTATACTCAGTTCCACTCTCGTGAAACTTTTACGTTGGTATTAATCAGGTCATTTATCGTTTTTGAGGAAAATTCGTGCCGCCATTTTTTTGAAAAAAACTAATTTTCTTTCTCTCGTTTCGTTTTTGTCCCAGCACATACTTATAATAATATTTAAGCTGTATAGAAGGAAACTTATGGTTTTTTTTTTAAGTCCTTCGCAGTTTGGATATCTTTTATAGTCGGATGTAATTCCATTGGGTACTTAATTTGTCATATATTATCTTCTCATTACTTTAAGGTGGATTTTTCAGGTAAAATGTGAAGACTTGAATCTCTAGAGCACGCATTAATTCAAATTTTATGTTTTAAAGTACTATTTTAAGTAAATATTTACTGATAAAAAATGTTTTTCCTGCTAAAGTTAAAGCAAAATTTTCTCCGGTAAAAATTTTCGTCCTCATATGACGACGGTGATGTCTACAATATAACATATTCGTATCGTTTCAATATACCGTAAACTTTCCGGGCCTCTTTGCTATCTTTTTTCGTACATCGGACCAATAGTGGCCCTTACTCCATAAAACGTCTTCTGAAGCAATACTAGCCATGCAGACTACATGAAAATATCAGGATGCCCCAGGCAGATCAGACTTGAAACCGTCTAAGCAGCTTCCTGCAGTTTGTTTAGTTAGGTACTGGTTATTCATTATAACAGTTTCATTCTTTTTCGCGCAGAGAATGCAGTTCTGTCTTATTCTACAATGAAATGACTTAGTACTTTACTGTGCAGTACCATGGGATAGGTCGGAAATATCTTCCAACAGTAAAACACCCAAACGTTTTCCCCTGTGCAGTACTATACTGTACTATAAAATACCGTACTTGTGACATTTTCATTTCAAGCTGTGTCTGTACGGTACACTTACTGTGCAATGCAGCTCACAGTACATATGTAACTCTGCAGCACTGTAATGTAAAATTAGTCCTTATCCGAAAATTGTAGAATATTTTGTTATAATTTGTTGTAAAATATATTATCATAACTAATTTATTTTTTAAAAAATCTACAGCTGGTGATACATTACATAATGTGCGTTCCATTTCACGAAAGGTGCAGTAATTCCATTTCTTGCTGGAAACCTTTCAATTTTTTTAGTTCTAGAGTATTTATGATTATACTCCACGTATTATCGTGCATTACAGTATTGCTCATTCAGAGCTGGAGATCAGATACAACGCCTGTATGGTGTAAATATAGCTTTGCAGAGTTTCTGTATTTCTTTCTTTACTTTGGATCTTTTGTGTGACATGTAAATTATACTTTTTTGGAACTAACGTTGGACATGATAGAAAGGGCGGAAAGGGCGGGCAAGGAGTCAACCGTTCCGTTAATTTTGCAAATGAACAGGGTAAAATGAGGAAGAGCTGATAATTAATGGAGACGTTCGAAGTTCGGGAGGATAATTAGCAATAGAGCTGATGGTATGAGCTCGAGACACTTTGGCCTGGATAAAGATTTCTGTGCTATATTATTCTCCAGTTTATTAGAACTTTGATGAAGGAGAGGGCAACAGGACATTGACGACATTGAATACAATGTCATTGACTTCATTTCATTCTTTAGTTTTGGAAAAAGAGTATTACTCGGTGAAAGTTGCCCAAGGTTGATTGTTAAACATTAAATGGTACTAAAGGAATTTTTACGGACTTTTACTTGAAGATTGAGAGTAGACTAGGAAACTGTTACCTCAATGTATTCTTGTTTCAAGTTTTAGGTGACTTACTTTTTACCATTGGCATTCATTTTGTTTTCTTTAATCTATTTCATATAAAATTATCTTAAATATGTTCCAAACTAGGGAAAATTGATTCTACGTAGAAATATATTGGTAAAAATCTTTAGTAAGCGCAAATACACCGGGTAAATGGCAATAATTGGAAGAGTATGTTTTTCGCTTGGCCATTATAATATATTCAATTTTGGGTAAATATTCGTTAGTTGGATTTTTTTGAGATAGTTTAAAGGCAGAATTTACCATTATTAGAAGTAATGAAGTATTAACTAATACAATAATTAATAATAGGACGTCATGCTATGCGTGAAATGTGTTCTAAGTCATCAGAAGAAGAACTTTGAAATTTTTGTCGGGATAGCTTGATTTTTTAAATCGTAGATATAGAAGTAAGGGTTGCATGTGCGATACCAGCCGAATATATTTTGAATCAGTTGATGCTTCAGTATTAGCGAGTGAAGCTAATTATAAAAATCAAGAATGGAAGAGAGTGACAAAGATAGGTTCTTTCTGTTGCATATAAAATGAAAGAATTACATAATTGTAATTTTTAAGTATAGCTAAATTATTCTGTTGGTATGAAAGCATTTCTACTTTGGTGGTTGAAAATATAAACAGCTATTCAAGAAAGATGGGATGAAATTCTGAAAACAGAAATGGAGAATACAACTAAGAAAAGACTGTAAACCGAAAATAATATGATCCAGACACGGAAACGTTTTATTATTCGACTCGAATAGAAGTAACAGAAGTTAAAAACCCTACTCGAATTGAATCGGTTGCCGAAGCGGAAGAGAGTGGATAATATGCCGTCGAGGGTATGAAAATGTGAATGCGGATCAAGATATGAGAAAAATTGTGTAATACTAGTTGGAATGCTGTGCCGGACTTGGAAGGTAAGTTAGATTCAAAACCCTTCAATAATACCAATTTAGAGAGAACTGGCAGACATGAGGAAGGTGACGATGGAGTATATCACTATTTGAAAAGTTTCTGCAATAAATTATATTAAGCTCTTTCAAATGCGTTTTTCGTATAATAATGTGGAGTCTTGAATGCGTTAGACCGGGAATGATATTTTTGTGATACTTTGACATTCTTTCTTCGTTCTTAATGTCACGATCTCTTCGACAAATGAAACGATTATCTCAAGGTATTATTCAAGCAGGTGGTTAGGATGAATCGGTGCTTGAGGTAGATGCGGACGTAGATGTTCTCCTGAAATTAGAATCCGATGGCGTCTTGAGTTCTAATCTTCTCAACCTCTGGGTCTTCCCGGCTCCCTCCGCACTGGTAAATGTCTACAAATCCTTCCTTTGTACTCTTCTGGCGACGAAGGATGTTCCTTTTGTATCTTGCTTGTCGGTACTGGGCGATATCCCGAGGGATCAGAATACAAAAAAATGTTATCCTCCGCCCGCAATCGGACAGAAAGGTAAATCTAATGGAGATTTTGGCATCCTGTCAGATCGGGAGAACTCGCAGCACTGGCAAACCTTATTTGATACTACCAGGTGTGGGGTTCTAGGCGCACATCAGGCAATCTTTAGTTGAACATTTTTTAATGTCCCAGGCCATACTGTGGCTTAAAACCAGGGTTTGCATGGACAGCTCAAATCTTCAAAATACCTCTAAAATAAACTAAAATAGAATGTTTTGATTAAAAGAAGTCCCAACAGTAGCTAAATCCCCAACTTTCCTCCCGTTCAGTCTAGCGTACTGTAGACGTGCAATTATTCGAGGCTTAAGTTTGTGCGCACAGTGTATTTCTGTGATTTCCATTAATTTTAACACAACAAATTATAATATTTAAATTTATTAGTGAACGAATTAAAGTGGTTATTGCTTTATAGTGCAGCAATTTTATTGTTTTGGGTTTTAAACATGGTATTTTTTTGTATAATACTAATTTTCACTGTGTCTAAATCGAGTCTTATTATACTATTAACAGTAAGCACTGAATCTACTGTCTATTGGTAAGTGTAACATCACAGTATGTTTGAATGAGGTATTGGGTAACAGTATGAAACTTAATAATTAGAGTGGAAAATTTGCAGCAACGATACCCAAAAAATTGGAATATTTTTGGTTATACATATTGAGTGAGTCATGATAAATTGTTTTTTGTTTCATTTCACATAAAGTAAAAGTCGTAAAGGATTAATTTGTCAAAAAATCGACGTAAGCAAGCTACTAGCACAAAACTTTGTGGATATTAAAGAGTTTCGTACTATCTAGTGGATAGAAATTAGAAATTTGTAAAATGTAAGTAAGTATTAAGGATAGGGAAAATATGGATTGATTAGTTTAAAATATTAATAAGAGTGAAACGTTTGCAATATAAGTGTACAGTACATAACGTTGAGGAGAACTTCAATTTTATCCGTGCGTTTATCTTGCGACAGCTTCTATTTTTCATTGCCATACTCCCTTTAGTTTCCTTTTACTACTATTCTATTAACTTTAACTAACATACTGCCTGTTAATGTAATGAAAGCCTCAAGTTTTTGTGCTAGGAGTGTGATCTGCTGCATCCTTTCCCGCGATATTCGTGAATGTACCGGCGGGATCGTCCAAATTCATTACAAATCTAACATTGGATATTTCTTCCTCATTACGCTCATCAAACACAAAATTAACATAAATCGCTATGAGTTTCCCCAAATGTACTAAATCTTTATAAAGATTTAAAATAGAAGTTTGGGTTCCGTAAAGCTTTTTTCAAGTTACTAAATTTCATTTATTATCATGTTCCGAATGCCTCAAAAGAGTTTTCAGGGACGAAAATTTCAGCATCCGGACCACATGTCTTTACAATGCGGCCATTTATGTGTAAAAGCATAGTAAATTACACCTACCGGCCCTTTCATTGAGCAAGAGAATATTCATGAGTTTACTATTACTATGACAATTATTTTCAAACAATAATAAGAATATATAGTTTAAACCTAGGAGATTTTTTACGCGGCGTTTAGTTCATGGAACTATCCGCTTTGTGGGGGAAAAAATTTTCTTCTGTAAATTCTTCATCAACTTAAAATAGCTATGTGACTTATTTTTTCTGATATTTTTCTTTGAGTAACTTGTACATCTCTTTTTTTGACACAGCTTTTCAAGTTTTTTAAGGATTAATTCACTTTGCTGACTACCAAAAGTAGTTTTTCTAAAGCTTCCCTCCACAAATTCGGAGCCATCAAACTCCTCATCAATCTGATGAAACGGATAGAGAGAATTTTGAAGTAATTGGGTGAATTTATCATTTTCATACAGTCAGTAATCGTCCTCTTACCATCCTATTTATCCATTTTGGTTCTAACCTGAGTGCTTTGAAATAGTGCGAATCTCAATCGGTATTTTTGAGGAGATAAAATCCTTCAAATAGGGATCTAGTGTGCAATTGCTTTAATATCCCCAACCCGTAGACCCATAAACAGTTTTGATTTGTACTACATATTTCTAAAGTCGTGATCGGAGCTGGCTTTAACTATGCTTATTTTACATCTCGAGGCCAAATCTTGAAATTCAAATTTTTGTATCAACAAAAACTTCCAAGTGAGGATGAAACAGCCGTAGTGACAGGTATAATTTACCCATCATCTTGCTCCCAGCGATTTAACCGTGATCACCAGTATTTGATTATCTTTGGACCATTACTCTTCTTTGGTTGGATAGAGAAAATATCTCAAAATGGATATTTGTATTTCCACCTTGTCTCTTTCTTATATTTTACGGGCATATCTCCCAACAAGGCCTTGTATAATACTTTTTTTTCTGTATATCTCCAGGAAACAAAACCGGACGGTATGATGGATGAATTAGATGCACAATTTCATTTATATTCGAAGGTATTTGTTCTGTGCTCTTAAAATGTTCATTTAGGTGCCTGAATGCACTGTTAACTTCAGTGTACTACGTTTAATTTATTAATTTTCATTCTGCTTGGATTTTAAATTTAGCAACTCTTGGCATATTTTGTTAAAAACTTGTCTATCAACTGTCCCGTATTCGTTCTTGTCAATCTTTTGAGATTTTAATGTAGATTTCCTGATGTGGTACAATATTACTAACAAGAATGAGAAATTCTGTAATGCAACTCAGTTTGACAGAGATCTGATTTTATTCAGCGGGTGTTCCAGAAAAAGGATTAATCTTTTTGCTTAGTATCACAACTTAAAATTATTTACATTTTTTAAAAACTTCAAAAGGATTTGAGAATGAGTAATTGAGCAGTTTCGAGGAGGTCAAAAAAATTTGCGAAATAACCCGAAGAAAAGTAGGAAAAATGATTGAAAGCTTGAAGCTTGGGTTGGTAATCAAGTTCCAATTTTTACAAGACAGATTCTGAATGTGACTGAGACTGCACATTTGACGTTAATGATCCTCAATACAACAAATGTTCATGCAACTAGAGGGGAAATTATTCACATATTGATTCTTTCTACGGAAAGAAAGAGCAGTGGAGATTCTCAGCTTACAGACTGAAGCCTGTTACAGAAGCCGTGAAGGTAGCGCAGAAGAAACGAAAGATTATCAGCGAAGGTTTTAGGTTTCCATCTTGACAACATTGGCCCAGGAAAATCCAATAATGTTTCCGGTGGTCTGCGCTAAAAATAAGCCGAAAGAGTGGTCGGTTAGTAATTGAAGTACATCAAGATTTATGTGGATAGCTGTCACGGATTTTGAATCTTCATGCAAAAAGTTCTGTTGGCGGATATTCTCAGGTGATCCTTGAAAGCAGCGACAAAGAAAAAACCAATAAGGAATATGAAACGATTTCGAGGGGAATTTTGGTGAGTGTATGAAATTAAGGAAGCTGATTTATATACATTCATTCGACAATGGGCTCTAATTAGTCCTCGACAAGTAAAAAGATGGTTCTCAATTCGTAAATATATGCTACCTATGGAGACGCTGATGGAGACGGGGACTCAATATCACGCAGATGCAGCAAATTTTCAAATTGAGAAGTGAATGCAGAAGGAGCACTTGATTATGACTTCAAAAAGCGTAAAAAATATTCCAAAGAATCACACAAAAGATTAATCTCTCCAGAGAGTCCAAATCAGAAGTAATTCTGGTAGAAAAGTGAACTTAATGCCCAGCTCGAGAATTGCTGACTTTTATGAAAATTATTTTAAAATATCACCTGCCAATTTCTTGAGAGAATTGTATAATACAAGAAATTTTATCCGATGAATAACTTCTCTATTTGAATGAAAGCGACCTCAGCTCGGCCTATCATGGAATTTCTGAGTGTTTTTTGTCTGGAAGCACGTCTAAATAGCACCTTACTCTGTAACTTTCGAAATATACATTACATAAATGGAATGTAGACTATTTATTTACCTGTGAGATAAAGCAAAATCTTGAACTCCGCTATTGTTGGCTGCGATGATTTAGTTTTACTTTCTTCTCATTATTTCCAAATGAAATAGATTTGAAAATGTAAATAAGTAGAGCTTAATGCATTATTTGTCTCATTTGTAAAGTATACACCGGATAGACTAGTATATGTTGTTTTCAAAAACGAATTTGTGGCACTGACTTCATTGAAATCCCAATAAAGAGCAAAATGTTAAATTATTTTTGCTTTGATTTCACCGTAAAGCTCCTTTTCAGTTAGAAGGACGAAGAATGTAACTGACTAAATTTTGCTGAACCATCAATGACTATTTCCAACCTCATTCCTGCAGGAACTAAACTTAAAACATTATTTAAATTACATGCGAAACATAAATAGAACATTGTCAGGTTTCTGAAGCGTTTAGCCGATCTTCCTTGGGTAATTAATCCATTGAACCATTATCTTCATCCCGGAAAGACGACGTTTTAAAAACGAGTAGTTTCGGGCAGTTTCTATCAGATTTCTATTCCAATTTATAAATATTATAGGCACGCGACTCCCTGAAATCTAAAGGTTCATTTGATGAATCCCCATTGATCAAAGCTACTGTAATCTTGTAAATTTGTACATAAGAAAAATTCTTCATCCATACTACGCTAAATCTGAGAAAAGACGGTAATGAATCCAAATTTTCTCCTTTTTTACATAATACTCCTATGGTGCCCTGTTTATGACTAAAACGTCGTTGATGAATAAAGAATAACGACGAAAAAGTTTAGATGTGGTCTAAACATATTCTCTGTAAAAATACTCATTAGAAGCCTAATATTCTTTCGTTGGACTCAGAATTTACAATTGAATCATATTTATCCTCGGTTCTCGGTTTCATAGAATGATGCAAGCTTACATCGAGCAAAGCCACATTCCCCCATAGGATTACAGGTTTCTTAGTGTTTCTAAACAAAGCGGAACAACTAACTCTGGCTTCATTTGACTTAATGGGGACAAGAACTGGTCTAAAGCCTTACTGTGCTTAGCTCACTCTTTCTCTACTAGAGTCTCAAATATTTGCGTTCTCAGTCTCGATTCAGAACTGTCATAGTCCTCTTCGCCGGTTCCGTACAACAAAAGGGAGTCCAGGTCCCTCTGTAACTCCTGAATCAGGTATAATGATTTCCACCAACTGCCTAAGTTGGAAACGTGAAGCCTTAAATTGAAAAAAAATACCATAGTCGTCCTGAATATCACCGCATGAGCGTTAAACTTAAGCAAACATAGGTAGAAGCGACTACTCTATGACAATTGTTCTTAGTTTGGTGTTTAACAGCAGTTAAAAGACGCTTTGATCTATTCTACTTTCGGATATCGTATTCTTTCTAAAAGAATTATTCGAAAATTTTCATCTTTTAGTAATAATGCATCACATTTCCCTGCATTTATTGTTTGTTCTCGGAATAGTTGAATGCAACTTAAATGAAACAGTATTGAGTTAGTACTACATTCTTTGTTGAAACAAGTAGTTCCACGGAGATTTCTTTAATTCATTTTTGGACCAAGTGACTCAACGGAGATTACTGTTCATAAATTCTTCAGCCTACGATTTTTATATATCCCATAAGTTTTAGTTAAAGTCTGTAATGCTCATGGTAATTCCACGTTTTTTGTCAATAAAATTGCATTCGCCATATCTAGAAGTCTAGTTACAAGATTTGTGAATAGCAATTCCTGTTTTACCCTTTTCAGTTAAAATCATATAGCCTACTATTAACGCCTAAGGCTTTTTTGTGTATAAAAGGATGAGGCTAGGAAAAAACTAAAAATTAAGAAGAGTAGAAATGAATAATCATTCTGTACGGGCTGGAATTTTTGTCTCTGGACTTATTGCTTCTAGCTTCAACTCTGTTGATATTTACATTCGTGTAACTCACTATGTTGCTCCCTGTTTTCAAAAAGCGAGCCATTCACGCCCTATATATCCGAAATATGCCTTTTTGAAATTAATCCGTTTATTAGAGCTTAATTTCCATCAAAACTAAAATATTCTTTTATTTACTGTTTCAACATGTTTATTTAGAGCGTAAATTATGTATCTAGTGGCACAATGTAATCAAAAATGTTCCAAAATATCTACAATTTAACTTATTAATCTATTCTTTTTTAAAATTACTAATCTGATAAAATATAGCATTAGAATATAATATTAGATGATGTATCGGATAACTGAGGTAAGTGAAATATCTCCAGTTCTAAAAATTATTGAAATATTTTCCAATGCATGCAAAATGTTCCCCGTCGTTTCTATGGCTCAACTAAACCGATATATATTTCCGTAAGGACTACTAGAACAATTAGTAATTTTCGACATGACAATATGACTTTTTTTAGTGGTTCGAATGGTTATTAATAAAATTTAAGAATTAATTTTCCTGCCACCTAATTTCGAAAACTTACTTATAAAATCGTAGCAAAATCAAGGAGCATCTGACATGGTCGGAATCTCAGACTCATGTTTATCCAATTTCGTCGTGCAACTCGGAATTTTTTAGTTCTATATAGAGCCGCAAACTGAAATGGGTATTGACTTAAAATGTTGAACGATGAAATATTCTGAAAATAAATAATAAAGTCATCGAAGCTCTAGATGTGCGTAAAAATGAATTTATTGGGCTGAAGACTTTGTAAATTGCTACTTGAGAGGTTGATAGAGGACTTTTGTACGTTGGATCTTCCTTTGTATGGATTAATATCTATTATATGGCTCCTATTAGATTTAAAAGATTCCGGCAGCTGACAAGAGTAAAGTATAAAACTCCTCGGTGTAAATTAGTTACGTTTTCATATGTCAAATAGTTTTTGAAACAAACATCCATCATCGACTGTTGCACACATTTCTTAATCTTTAACTGAATAGTAATATATATTCATTACCTAAATATACTTCTCCCGTCTTATCATATAGGTAAGGAGGACATGGTGAAAAATTGCGTGAAGACTTAAACAACGCCATGCCCTGTTTTTTCGATGTACCTCCTAGACTCAAGAAATACTCTCGAGGTCGGACTCATCTTATCCCCTTCCTGGACTCAGTTGATGGTTGCGCTATTTTGTCAGGGAGACATTGAATTTTTGAACGCACAAGGATATTAATAGTGTGAACCTCCACATTAACCTCCACATGAACCGCAACCAAAACACTGTGTAACAACTAAACTTCATATTGTAATTATCGGCAAAATGGCTATTGACTACTTTCCATGAGTTTTTTTTAACAGTTTTTCTGATGCTACGGATTCAAATTTTCTGATTTGACTATCTCAATCCCTTTTGAAAGATCCAGCCACGTGCTAATGTTCATTTTATCCGCCAAAAAAACATAAAACATTACCTTTCTCTTCATTTCAACTCAAACTGTGTACAAGTGAGATTTTTAAGCAATATTCAACTACACATACTGGGACTGAAAGGTCTTCTATAAGGAACTTTACAATTTTTCTAATTTTAACGGCTCAATTCTTTTGGTTAGCCGTTAAGGAGGAAGAATGTTTTAAATGTAACTCATTCGTAGTAAAAGAATACTGTGGTAAAGTGTGAAGCAGAAGAATGAGGTGAAGGTTGCTTCCCTTTTATGTATAAATTATGGGGAGAAAAATAATAGTACTGGTCGCGCCCTGACACAGTGGCCGTAATTTTACAAACTCTTTGAAAAAAGATCTAGGTCTCTAAAAGGAAAACTCTACACAGAATGACACTTATAAAATTTCCAACCGCCTCCAGAATTAATCAACGAATAATTTTTTCCGTCGCGCGTACAAGTTAAAATGCTAGTAATGTCCTCCTTTTCTGACACTATTGTCACCATGGCACTACTCTGTCCCTCTCAGGGCCTATTTTCTGTATCTTATTTTCATTAAGGGCTAAAACCACCAATAGTGTATTTTATAGATAGCTTCCTTCCCCTACTTGATTTATTTTCATATCCCCAATCGAAATCCATCTTAAACTGATTTCTTTTGTAATTCCACGGACATGATTTCACATAGCTCCCTCCTCAAAAATTCGATTTTTCACGTTAAATTCAACCGCGTTAGAGTCAAAGAAGACAAAGTGCATAATCTTGCATTTTTGTTCGAAACCAGATTCATTCGCAAGGAACATATCGACTACGTTAGAACCTTCAGTTTTTGCAGTTTCCGTCGCATTATATTCACTCCATAGGAAATTTATTTTAGTTTATAAGCCCTCCCGTGGTATTTGTACCAACATCTGCCATTTGGTGCATGAAATACATCTCACGCTGATGTATTAGCTTTGAGATAAACTGTAAAGTCCTTCAAGTAATAGAACAACTAGTTGCTCACTAGACGTTATTACTTTCTTCTCAGATGCAAATTCATAAAAAAAGTACATCGAGCATATTCGTTGTGGCCCTGACGAAATTTTTCTGTCCCAATACTCATTACCGAGATTGCTAAGATTGAAATTAGGAGAAAGGATCGAACGTTTCATAGAGTGGTCCCATTAGGTACTAGTAGCTCTTACTCCAACTCTAAACGATTGTTGGCAAAAATTGGTGCCATCCTCCTCTTCCAATGTTCAAAATAGTTTTTAATATAGGTACTAGGGTCTGTAAATAAGTTTCCATCTATTTCTAGCCTGTTTAATTTTTTCACATCAATGCAAAATCTCTAGATCTCTTCGCTATTGTATTTTTCTTAGCTCCTTTTCACAAAATTCTTAAATGAATGAAAGTTTTCTACTTACTACAAAATGCAGAACTTTCCAGCCTCTACTACTGGAAAAATCAATCATTGTTTCTTCAGTATTGTCAAACTCCAATTGAAAGGGCATTAGTGGTAATCTGTTTCTGTCGAGACTCTTAAACTGAATATTCCAACTTTCACTTACACCTAAATATGGATACCAGAGGAGAGAAATTGCATTATAGTATTAGCCGAAAAAAATAGCGAAGCAAAATGTAAATAAAATGTTCTAAAATAAATTCAATTTGATCTGCTACAAGATTTCGAGGTATTAACCATTCATAAATTTGAAAAATTATCGACCTCTAAAGAAATAAATAATGTGCTGATATCCTGCTATAATAAATTGATGACAAAATAAAAAAGAGAAAACAAGGGGAACTTTGGAGTGAGGGGTAAGTGCGAGATTTGGGTCTCACTTCAAATTAGCGACTTGTGTGAAAGGTGAATCAGATATTTTTTCAAAATTTTACCTTTCAATAAAGTCATTAAATCAACAGGTATCTTTTAGAGGGCAGACTAGTGCGGCCCCTTAGTGTAGAAAAGTTTAGAAATAGTGAAAAGATAATGCCTAAACTCGAAGTAATCGTATTCTGTAGAAGTTATGGAATGCCAACAACTGGACGCCCTATCGTTCCTGTTATTAATAATCAAGCTCATTTATTTTTCTATAATCTTCGCATAATGTTTCGTAGCGAAAGCGTAAAGTTACTCAAGAAATATCTCCTAATGTCGAAAGTTTGTCCCGCATCGATGCCGAAAAGGATACAGTATGCTCATGCCGACTAAGACAAATCGAGCGTAATTTAAGACTACATTCAATTTTCCTATACCATAAATAGTTCTTTTACACTTTATTTAACAGTATGTCATTATGTTTACCATCTTACGTTATATGTAACATTTTAAGACTACATATAACCATCTTGTACTTCATTTGACCACCTTAGCACTACATTTCGCCCCCAGTAGTGAAAAGAACCATTCTTGGTATCAGAATTTAAATTTATATACTGAATCTCCCCCTCGGTAAACAAATATATGAAAATTTTCATGAAGAGGAGGGAAGATGTGGGAATTCGTGGAATTTTTTGAAAATGCATAAATAAATATGTTGTTCTGATGCTCTACATTGATGTAAGAAACCAGATTTTGTAAACTTACCACTTCCAAGTTTATCATATCCTTATGCTTTTTTGAGAAGAAGGGTCTGTATTGACTAGTGCCTATCTTTTAAACGCTTTATTAATCTATCCGAGCTAGCTCGAGATGCAATCGATCAATTTCTTTGGGCTCTTCCCGCCTGTTGAAAAGGGCTTCCTCTCCATCCTCTATTAGCGGAGACAGCAAAGGAGTTCAAAAAGATTTTAAAAAGTTCAACACCTAATATAGCAGATTCGATCTTCCAGTATCCGTTCACATGAAACACAAACCATACTTCAGTAATTTGTCCTTTTTGAATAAATGAGTCACTGGAACCACAAGTCTATAGTTTCAGGCATCATCATCAATTTGAATCACTTTCAAAATTTTGTGTAAGAAATCTTTCATTACTCTCATGTTAGAAATTTTTTCAGATTTTGATCCTTTCAAATCTCTATGAAAAATGATTAAATTCTATATTTCATAAGTACAAAGTGCTACAAGTAACATTTCTTCTTCTTGCATGATAACTATAAGCCAAAATGTAATGATTTCAGGACCAATCTTAGCCGTTACGGAATCCAATTGATATTAAAAGTTACATATTGAAGACTATTGCATGTAACTCGTATTTTTGACTTCTTAAATGTCACAAAGACGTGTAATTTATTTATCTACGGAGTATTGTCATCATGGTAGTAGAGTTAAGAAAATTAAATAGGAGTCAGTCCAATTTTAAATGGCCACAGTGCACTTTGGTTTCATCGAAAGATTTAGCCGCTCATTCTTCTGGTTTGAAGTTTGAATGGCTTGTCGCGCAGCCGCCCAATGGTACGTTTGAACCTAACCCCTGGATCTGAGGGTGATTTGGTGCATTTAAGGGGGTTGAATTCATTGTTATTTCCAGCTTCCGGACCCTTTCCGCGCATTTGATAAGCAGGAAGATCCCAATGTTGCTTATTTTCGACATATACTACTCACGGCAATGAGGACTTGTTTAAATTATTTCGCTCGATGTTGTTGCGCCACATCTTATAAAAATACAACTGTTGAATTGGGTCGAACATAATCAAGAAAAACTCCCGCTTACAATCCGAAGTCAATTATTTTGCGCTGAAAAACATTCAACTTTCGTTCAAGTGTTTCAACCGAATAATTTACGAAAATAGGACTGTTTTGAGTCCTCTTTGAGTGCAGGTGAGATTTTCTATTGGGAATGAAAGCCAATTTTCACAGCGTCTACTACAATATTGAAACGGAAACGGTTGAAACATCGTTTCTAGTATTAATGATGGTTCTATGCAGCAGTATAACCCCCTAAATCTAAAAGTTTGGCGTTATTGATGCGCTCTAATCTTTAAAGCTCAGGTACATCACGGACTAGCTTACTTTCGAGCAAAGAATTTCCGATCCTACTTTTATGAAGCGTTTTATTGCGCATCATCGTCTCCGTAACTTGGTTAAATCGTGTGAGCAATCAGGACAGTGCATAAGACAATAGCACTTCGAAGTAGTCGGGAATGGTACGGGCTGACTCTATGAGAACCCGCGAGTGGTAGATAGTGAGCGGAGCTTACAGCTCTGCTTGGAAGTGTTTTAACATCTATTAATGGAGAAATTGGAAGCTATGAAGCAGCTTACCGTACAGAACTAAAATACTGCATCTAAAGGCTTGACCAGATACTGATCATGAACCTGATGACCTTTGTGGATGTATGTGTGAGAATTATGTCCTTATTACGTCATGATATATCATATCTGCACCTTAGTCATAAATAACGTTTCTTGCGATCATTGGAGTAGACAGATCGTAAACTTCACAGGTGTAGAGGGTCCTCCAATTTACTTGGATAGAAGAAATGCGCCTGTCAGGAGCAAACTATTTATCATTAGTTGTAAAACCGCACCAAATTAGTAGAGTTACCTCTATTTTAACGTTTCTTGGTGATAACTTTCTTCGTTTGGGGTTCGTTGGCTTAATCTTCAGTTGTAACACGACGAATAGATCTTTTCGCAAAGTTTATGCGTTATCTAGGTTAAATGATATCTGTCACGCTTTTTGTTCAATATCTCAACATGAAAGAAGTATCAATGAATACGTACTAGATGGATACTCCGAAAAACTTGGACCCTTTTTTAAGCAGACACAGGGGAGATCTTGCGATATATATATGTTATCAATGTATATTGACTGATTGATTTTCACATCAATCTAACAGATGAGAGACTCAATCTTCTGAACAATATGATAACCTTGTTGTTGAAACCGTATTGATTTGCATGTAAAGATTAATAAGATATATCGAACGGGAACTATTCGAACGGATATTTTGACCGCTTTTCAGCAACACAAGTTATCTATTGAACCAATTACTGCAATATAATTACAAACACTGTACTGAATACAGATGATCGCATTTTTGTTAATTATAAAGTACGTATAAAGCTTGTACTCATTTCTTGAATAAATGACTTGTCGACCTCGAACTTCTAGAGATTTTTACTCTGCTACATAGTAAGTATTCTCATCAGTCAGGTATAAACTTTAATACTTACATTTTATTGCTATTTATGAATCTAGATTACTGTATACATATCTGATAAGTAATAACTAGTTGAAGGAGCTCATCCTACGTACACCACGTAAAAGCAGATAATTTTCCAATTCAGGGCAACCATACACACGTTCTCCTTCAATCTCAAAATGACAAGCTAAGTTCTCGTGATGTATGGCAAGTATACTTTCGTCTTTCAATCTTGCTCCATTTTTACGCCAAAATTTCTTTGCAATAGTTGAAGGTAATATTACCATATAATGATTACATGTGAGCAGCACCAATTCACTGCAAGTACAGGTCTCGGAGAAAATGTCGTAAAATTGTTCACATCGTTTTACAACTCAACAGATTTGCATTTGCTCTTCACTTATTTTCTTTTCAGATTAAATAACATCTATTGAATATTCAGCCAATCGATCTATCTGTAAATCATGGTAAATTTTTTTTCATGTATTTGAACTGAATGGGATCCATGCAGTACATACAAAGGCTGCTTTGCTCTGATTAGGGCATGGTTCAACTGATTAAAGAGCTGAATTTTTTTTATATAAACCACAAATAGTCCCGGAAATGAAGAGAATTCATCCCTTATCTACAGAGTAATGGAAATGTAATTATTTCAATTACTCTATTAAAAACTTTTCGTCTACATATTTAGTACCTGTAAGGCAGTAACCAGAAATCATAACCAAAAAAATATTCCAAAGCGTAAGAGTTTTATCCGGAATTTATTTCAATCCAGGAGAACGTAATTTTCTGCGTCGGAAAATGGAAATACCAAAGAAACTACACCTTCCTTATTGATAAGGGTTTTAGGGAAAGTAGAATCTTCTAAAAGGTATTTTTCAATCATTGAGCATATTATGATACCAATATCTGCATAATGGAAACCAATCATGCCAGCAAAACTATATTTCAGCATTCAACATGAAAGTATAATCATTCAAATTCCATAAATAATATTGACTTAATGATATTATCATGATTTAATCGCTATAGTTTTGATGGAGATAAGGTAAAGAGTACGCTAGTCTGGACCGGTAAGAGCTGGAAAACAATATAATATCAGTATGTCACCATGTAGATCGAAAACATGACTTTGAACGTTGTAAAAATTCTGGTAGAATTTTTCATAGGCTACATGTGGTAATATAATATTTTTAGCTTTCCCTGAAATATATATAAGCTTTGCAACATCACTTCCACTGTCTTAGAAACCGGTTTTGCCAATATCCGCAAAAATATGTAATCTTGGCCCGAATATTGTAGTTTCTGTGAGAAATATCAATTGATTCTGTTTCAGACATGCAATAAGTGGTAATGATAATTCTGTCGAGATTGGGACTACAATTTAAATTTTGTGTAGAATAAGTCTAAAGTTTTATGCGGGAAATAACAGCTGTATAGTTACCTAGCGAAACTATTACGTCAACACAAAACACTACCCGAACACACGACTAGAGCTATCAGGGTGTTTTCGGTCTAAAAGTATACAATTTTTTCCTGACCTACTATTCTGATAATCGTTCTGGAAAGATGTGTATACTTAGAATATGTACATTTTTCAAAACGTCTGAAATGGTTCATCACACAAAGACAAATTTTCCTGTTAAGGAAATCAGTGTAAGGAATTTAGCCAAATCTATTTCATCTCCAAAAATCGTTTCCAGTTCCCAACGTAACAATGACGAGGGATGCCACTATTTCTGCTACTGATGTCTAACCTTTGCATAATTTCGCTGCGCAACTCAGAATTTCTTCAGTTCCATCCTGTGTCTGCCGAAATTGATAGTTGCTTTGTGACTAAAATGATGGACGAGATCATATTAGGGAAACAAAGGATTGGATTCATAAAGAAAATGATCTACATAGAAATGAGTTTAATGAATCAACTAAATTGTAAATGGATACTTGCTGTCCCAATAAAAGATACTTTAACGTAAATACCTCCTTTGCTCGCAGCAACAAGCACATATGGCTGATATGAGATTTAATATGGTAGCTGCTGCTAGCAAAAAGAGTAAAGATGCCCCTGTAAAACTAGGTTCTGATTTCCCACTCCACGAAATTTCAGAAAATGAACAACTGCTATCGACCGGAGCACATAAAAATCGCTTTTCCCGATTGACTGGATATGGATTGCCGTCATTGAAACTTCCTAAGCGGTGTCAATTCTCTTTCAGCCAACAGAGACATCCCAGATGTCTTAGTAATTTCGTGTCCACCCAGGTGGACATGGAGGACATGGTGGACAATTGCGTGTAGAAGCAGCCCGCTCTACCCCTCGGTCTGTTGATGCGCCTCCCAGCTTTCCCTCGGTCCCGTGCTTCCTGCAGCGACTCCTCGGTTCCAACTGAGGACCATGAGACGTCCTTGAGGAGTATTTAGACTTTGTTGATCCACAACGAGACCCGTAATCAGAACCTCCACTTGAACTTGATCCCAAATTGTATTTTTCAGGGCCTCGATTTGAGGACATGATCTGAGATGGCTCTTTCACATGTTGGCAGGAGGAGCGGCTGGGAGTAGAATTGTGTTGGGAAGGACGAAGACGATATGGTGGGCACGGATGGCATTGAGAAGAGCGACTTGGCCGACCACCGGAGCGATCACTTTGGCCGGGTTGAGAGTGCGAGCCATTCGAAGTTACGGCCGGGAAGTGGCTGCTGAAGGGACTAGGCGGAGGCACGGAAGCATCATATGTAGGGGCCCCAGTCGTGGTAGGTGCGCGGGAATGGCGGGAGTTCTCTGCAGACACACGTGAACTCATAGAGAAATATAGCGATTAGAGAAAGAGTAGAAGCTTGGGCTACTCAGTTTGCAGAGGGGCAAGTGGGAAAATAGAAGGGCGCTGAATATTCCTCATGAGCGATGAGACGGGAGACTGGGCGCTATTAATGTGATTTTGTAGCACCATGTCCCCGGACAGAAATAGGACGTTGATAGGGGGCTGACCAGCAAGGCGGCTACGAAAATGCGAATGGATACCGCCATACGGTTTGATCCACAATCCGATGAAGAGTCGCTAAGGAGTGTGTAGAAAATTGACCCCACCGGGACAGCATGAATGGGTGTCACAGTGTAGAGAGGTGCGCCAATTATTGAACGGAGCTGAGTGACATCATACCGGGCTTCGCCGGGCTTCATTATGCGGGGGCAAGTCATGCTGCAATAGGACGTGCTGGTGGAAGTGCGGCAGTAACGCAGTACGTGAAGGAGAAACGAGTAGGACCTCCAAATCAATGTAGAAGGAGAATCTATGTGTGTTCAGGGTGGGAAGAGGAAGGGCGGGGTGGAGCGAGAGTAGTAGATGTTGTGGAGTGGAGCAAAGGATGTTGTGTATGTATGAACCTTACATAGGTGTATGGGGATTACAGATCTGACATGTCAGGCTGCGGCTTTGGTGTATTGCGAAGCGGTGTTGGACAGCGGAGGCGGCGGTTCGCGTGATGGTAAGGCAAGCTTTTTTCTGTTGCTCAACGGCGTGCGATAATATTTGGTCTGTTCTCGGTAGGTGAAGAGTTTGAGGTCGGGGAAGAGAAGCCGGGGAGGGCTGAGGGGGAAAAGGTTTGGGTGTTTTACTCTTGAAAGATATATCCGGTCTATCCCATGGTTTTCCAGACAACCGCAATCAACTCAAAAAGGGTATACCGACACAGTAATGGGGAAGGAAAGGGCTGAGGGGCTGCGAGGGAATGTGTGTGGCACAGCTATCTTGCCAGGGGTGGAATCGCTCTGACCAGATGGGAAGGTCGGTATTGAGAAAGGGATGGAACGGCGACGCCAAGTTGCGCGGAGGCTCCGGGATGGAATGCAGAGAGGGGCACTGGAGAAGGGGAGCGGAGCAGAAGTATTTGAAAAGAATGGCACAGGAGAGAGATTGGGTTGGTCGGAAGGTTGAAATTAGGGAGTGGCGTGAAAAACAGGCGTACGGGTAGAATGTAGGATTGTCCGAAACAATTGAAGGTGTAGAAATAAGCGCAGGGGGAGGCGAGGGGAGCAAAGGAAGTTGGCGCCAAGTATGCAGGAATGGTATCGGGTTTATCGAAAGGGTTAAAATACTGGAGTTGTATGTGAGAAGGGTACAAGTGTATGGGCCGAGGTTGGTTGGCTAGCTCGGACAAGACGGGCCACGGGGAGTTGAGATCGGGGCGGATCGCCGAGGCTAGACCTGGCGTCAAAATATGGACTCGGTTTTCCATCACGGAATGGAGACACACGCAATGGGGGACGTGAGCGGATAAGAGTACAGTATCGTGGAGGGAAGTACATGGTGAAGGTTGGGGTTGAATATGTGCTTAGTAGGTAATACATGAAGGGGTTGATGTAAAGGGGCGGATTGAATCCGGAAACGGGGGCTTTGGGTAGAAATGATGCAGCGTCATACAGTGAATGGGTGTCTGGTGTGCATGAGGTCTGGAAGCTGGGGAAGGATAGTCAACTTCTTTACTCATTCATTATCAGGATGAAGAAGTGTGGAAACAGGGGAGTGGAGCAAATTTGAAGTTAAAGAGTGCACGGTAAGCTGGGTGTGCCGTCTCGAGTGGGGCTAGTTGAAGTGTGTCGCATGCTGTGAAGGGGAGAATATTTGGGAGGCAGTAGGGAGGAATCGTGAAGGAGAGAGGTCCCTGGGATTAGACGCGGGGGCGATGGTGGGGCGATGGTGTTTGGATGGGCGAAGGTAGATGCTCGACGGGAAGGAGCTAATTGGAGGGGACCGCAGAGCGATGAGCATATTACTGGATCAGCGAGGCGATATGAAATTGGAGGGTTGCGGCATCAGGATGTCGGAACGTGTCGTTGATCGGTTGGTAGTTAATGTTGACACGCAGCACGAGACTATCCTCACGCGCCGTCCTGTCCCATATCAGTGCACCTGCCCACCTCAAAAATTTTTGGAAGCAGAGTTGACTTCATTGCGCAATAGGCGGGGATGACTTGGATTTCTTTGCTGCTTAGAGATGTAGGACGGCTATCTTCCGAGACTAGTGGGGGCAAATCTGTGTATTCGAGAGTCTGAAAGGGAGGCAGAGTCAAGCGGGATGACCTCACACGGCCGGTGTAGTCTAGCGACAGCTATCGCTAGATTACGCCGAACGAGGATTACAGGTTGCTCAGGGGAAAAGGTTTGGGTGTTTTACTCTTGGAAGATATATCCGGTCGCTCAGGGTGTTTGATTTGGAGAGGGGGGAAAATTGGTTGGTTTAATGATTGAAAAATAAGGTCGGCTGTAATCCCGGATAAAATTGGTATGTTAAGGTACGGTCTTGCAATGTCACAACCTGCGCGTAAGTCCAACACCTACTGATCTTCGTCCTCAATCGAATCTGGCTCTAATGGGTCGGCGACGTCGCGATTTGGAGAGTGAATGGTGATGGAGTAGGAAAATGTTGGTCACGGGAAACGTGGCAGCTGGGGGACCAGCGGATTCAAGCACGTGCCTGGTGAGCAACATGTGATGCGGTCGAGTCTGTGAACAACTCCGTGAATGAAATCGCGGGTTTGGGCGCGGTAGCCAGGGACTAAGGGGTGGGCGGCGCTATCGACAAGGCTTTCCGCAGATGCAGAGTGCACCAAAGGGGCAAGCGTTTCGGACCGATGGACAAGCAGGCGCAGCGAAGGGGGACTTAAGCGGACGGGGCTTGAGGAGCGTCATTCTTTCGTGCGGATGCAGCCATCGAAGCGGGCGAAGCAAGTTTCTGAGGAGAGGGATACGTCCAGGGACACGAGGCGGAAAATGTGGTGGATGCGGCATGCAGAGAATAGAACGCACTGTAGAAGGAATCGTGTGTGGGCGGCGAAGAGTGTCTTCCAAGAGTAAAACACCGAGACCGTATTGAGGAGTGCCCATGGTCGCCTGGAATTTGTCAATGGAAACGTTGGGCTGGTTTTCCGTAAAGAGATGGGTCCTAGAGGGGCGCCAAGAATTGTCATGGCAGCTTCGATCACTAGCTTGGCTGGGAAGGCTTTCGTGAGCACAGTGAGGCGATTCGGGCACATGCTGAGGCAACACGCGGCGCGGGTGTTGGGAGTTTGTCAAGAGTTGGATTTGGGTACGCAGCGCCTGCAAGGTGTGAAGGGCCTTTGTCACTTCTGAAATTCAATCCATCAGTGTGCTGTCATCCATCTACTTACGGCTCATCAGGATATTGCACTCGGCGGACGCAAGCTGGATAGGCAGGCAGAAGACCAGCGACGAGAGTGCTTTTCTCGCTGGCTTACCTTGTTTCGACACTGCTTCACTCATGGGTGTCGTGGGATGGGTAAACGAGAGGACAAGGCAGGAAGGGCACAGCCATTCACCACGTCAAATATACCAATGCAGCAAGTGCACCGGCAGCGGAAAGCCAACAGGGCAGGAAGAGCAGAAAGCACCTCCTGGTGCGAAGACGTGCTGAATAGGTTTCCACGTCAACCCAGACCACAAGCTAGTTCGTGCCGTGAGCATGCGCAGTCATAACGGAACGGGCATAGAAAGAGATGGATACCGAGTGGAAGCCGTGAGCGAAGCAACCGCAACAGCAGAGCGATGCTCGACAGCAGTACGCTGCGGGGTACGACGCGCTTGTGAAGATTGAACAAGGCGGATAGGGGTTCAACCCAAGCCGTGAGGCTGGCGTTCCCAAATTCAAAAACCGTGCTGGCAGGGAAGAAGCAAAGTCGTCGACGTCATATACCGTCGGACGAGCGGCAGACGGCGGGTCATATGACAAGCAGGACGCAGGACGCAGGGCGCCGCCGTCGAGGACATCAGGGAAAGAGAGGAAGAGGGGAGAGGGAGTAATGCGCATTACGGGAACGAGTTGGCCGGATGGTGGGACGTGTGGAGACGGACCGAGACGGGTTGGCGTTTGGATGGTTAGGTGCGGAGCTCTTGTCGGGAGGGGGCTGGCGTAGGTGAGGAGTGACATGTGCGGCGAGGCGCGAAATTGGAGGTAGTGCGTGGTGTCGCGAGTGGGGTGAGGCGGCGGGGGCGTCGACTGATGTGTGGGACACAGTGGTGTCACTGTCGCGGTTAAGAGCGCAGAGACTGTAGTTGTTTTGGTTTTGAGGGGGAAATAAGTTTAATGCATTCAGTATCTACTGGGGACTGCGCACGTCCTAACTATACGGCTAAGATCTAACCGGATGTACGTCGTCGTCCATGCGCATCGGGGCTCGGGACAGGATAGCTTGAGCAATGGATGACCAGAGGGTGCAACTCAGTCGCTGGTAGATACGGCGGCGGATAACGCCAAGTGTCGAGTGACACTTGGACGCGATCCGCGGAACTAACTCCTCGATAAACGCAATTGTACCAGGGGAAGGGGCACCTAGGGAATCAAACGCAAGAGGTGGAAACGTGAAGTTCGGCGTGTAAGGCGCAGAAGATGGGCCAGTTGAGGGAGCGGGGAGGCGTCGGGCGAGGTTGCGTTCCAGAGTTGTAACCTTGTCGCGGGCCGCCAGTTCAGCAGCGCCACCGGCAACCTGGGTCGCCCTGGTGCGAACTGCGGCCTTGAACGGTGAGACGACAGTGATGTCACATGCAATGGGCGCAACGTTGTGCCTTCCGGGGTTGGGGGGGGTGTACCAGGATATCGGCGGGCCGGAGCTCAGTGCCCGGGACGAGGAGCGGAACCTCGTGCCGAGTATCCAGACCCGCGGCGCGGGTAACGTGTGTCGCAAACGCATAACAGAGCGAGTTATGGCGGTGACGACGGCCGAAACCAGGGCAGCAGAGGTCGGCGGCGTGATCCCCGAGGGTGTCCAAGGGGTGTGATGTGCGCAAATTCGCACACGAAAAATTTAGATGAGGACCATAATTGTATACAGTATTGGAACTGGGAAGATATTTTTACAGTTTTTGAATTTGCAAGATATTTTTAATTTGGTGAGTGTGGCAAATTCATCGGTTGATTTTTTATTTTAGGACACGCTGTCATAGTGGATGTCAGTACAGTTCTAGGTTGTGGGTGATACTACGAGTGACTCTGAAAGGTCTATATAATGGCCACATCAATTCCCACCCCTGGCCGATGGGTGGCTGGCATGGGTATGGCACCTAGATATTTACCTTGAGGAAATATCTTCTAATGGTCTCTCTGGTTCACACGATTCCCGTGAATGCGTTTTATGGTATTTAGTATGTTTGATTGAGACTTTAGGATTAGCCGAAAGGTCTATATAAGCTGAGTAAAGTGCTTCCTCCTTGAGAGGTCAAGCAAGTTGGCAGACAACTTCAGGTCAAGCTCCGAGTAGTAGGAAGTTGAGAGTCAACTTCAGACCCTAGAAAACTTTTTCCTAAGCTGGTCGCAGAGCATCAGTGGTAGACCCTGCCCCTTTTATACTTGCTTGTAGCCCTCTCAACTCTCTCCCATATACACTCCTTTTTATTTGTTCAACTATACCACGGTAGCACTTTTGTCGCTCGCAACACCTCCGTCTTGGGGTAGTTGGTTCTAAGTATCTCTTCTCCGACGATTTACCCCTATCATTTGGTACTCTTGTGGAGGGGGTTGCACCCGAGGTATTCGAGTTGAGCAGTCTTAGGGAACCATTCGAGGGGATTTCTTTTCTGTAATCATGGATCTCAACGCTGCTCGTATAACGTTCACAGGGGGCAAGAATGAAGACGTTGAGGAGTTTCTCTATACATATGTCAACGTTGTGATGCGTGAGAAGAGCGATGAAGAGAAGGCCGAAAGTATCTTCGCCTATCTTCATGGTGACGCAAAGCACAAATATAAGGCCAAGTTTATCAACGGGTGGTCTCTTAACGGGAATGGGCGTAACTTCGGTGAGGTATGTGAGTGGCTTGTGAAAGAATATGCTAAGGAGGTAGAACCAGATGAGATGATTCGTACCGCCATAGAGGCCCGGCTCAACTTCGACGATTTGTTAAGCTCATTGGTATACTTGTGTGATCTCTATGAAAAGGCTGGGTTCAACGCCCAAGCCAAGTACGGAATGCTGCGTAAGGCGGCGATGGGGGATAAGCGGCTCTCCGATTTCCTCCTCATCAAGGGCCCTCACACTTTTAATGAACTGAAGGGTACCATAGTAGAATTTGTCAAAAATTCGGAGACGTTTCAGTCACTAAGTGAAATACCGAGGGAAACCCGTACATCTATGCCGATCGTGCATCCTGAAAAGAATTATCAAAGGCCAGCTACTAGCGCAGCAGCATTGGAATCAGTCAGGAGCGATGTCAAAAACTTGGAAGAAAGGTTGGAAACCCGATTCGATAATCGACTTGACATGATAACCTCGCAGTTGGAAAGCCTTACTCTTACCATTAAGAAGAACCAGTCTGGGGCCCCCAAGGCCGCAGAAGTCTGTTCCTACTGTCACAAGCCTGGACACTTTGCAAATAGGTGTCCTGATAATCCACATAGAAACACTCGTTGTGGAAAGTGCGGTCGTTACGGGCATCATGAAAGTAACTGCTGGTCTAAAGACAACAGAAGAGCAAATTTATCGGACGCGAGGAGTGAGTCAGGACCAGAGATGAAAATCTTACAAAACAGAAGGATCAAAGGTTGGCGGATGCCGGTAATGTATCCATCGCTGAAGAAATCAGTCAAGTTAATGTGACAAAAAGGGATGGGGAAGGGAACGTTTTGTCGAAAAAACCTAGGCTAGATTATGGAATGCTGGAGCATATCCCAGCACCTGTACCTCCTCGAACCAAGAGGCTTGATCAAGTTGTTCCAGGGTGGGAAACACTCGGCCAAGAAGACGAAAAGAGTAAGAAATTTAAGAATCCCAAGGACGTACTAGAATATGTGAAGAAGTACAATTTGGTGGCTGAGCTTGCATCAGCCCCAACTGGGATAACGTTTGGTCAACTTTTGAGGGGCGACGCAGAGGACGCGAGAAAGAACTCAAAAAAATTATCAGGTCTAATAAGTCCGCTAAGGGTAAGAAACTGTTTCTTCAATCGGCCTCGACAGCACCAAGACGTCTTAAACTAGTACCAGTCAAAGTATTGGGAATGCAAACCCAAGCTCTTTTCGATTCGGGCGCTGTTCCAAACCTTATTTCAGAAACTTTGGTGACAGATCTAGGTCTTGAAATTATTCCAACTACTCGAAGAATAACTGTGGCGGATGGAACCGTATCAAAATGCATGGGCACTGTTGACAAGGTTTCCGTGTTCTTTGGGGACTCTAAAGTTGATTTAGACTTTCTTGTCATGCCTGATCTCCCTTTCGATGCAATCATTGGCTGCCCTACCATGGAAAGACTAGGGACCTGCATTGACTTGGGCAACCAAATCGTTTCAGTTAATGTTGACGGCAGAACCGTGAAGATGCCCCTGGATTTCGACAAAAGCACACATCCGGTAGATTTGAAAGAAACGGACAGTGAAGATTTCACTTCTAGCTATGACAGCGAAGATTCGAACCAACTAACACTTTCGGAAGTGGAGAAGGGTACGCTCGGGGGATACTGAACATGGCATGGGATGATTATGATTCTGGGTTTGAAACAGATGAAGACTGGAATTCTAGGGTAGGTTGACACCTGAATGTGTTTCTTTTTGCGATAATATCGAATCAAAGGACGGAATTCGGAGCATGAAAGAAGATTACAATTGCAAGGAAAACAGGAATATATCGGATTCCATATCTGAAGATGTGAGCACGCCGGAAAAGGTCCTTCAAAATATTGAGGTGAGAATCAAGAAGAAAAAGGGCGCCAAATGGCAGAAATCAAGGAAAAGTGCAGCACCTTCCGCCGCCGCCTCACTGAAAATATCCGACATGTTAGCATCTTCCGAAGTAATTGCATGGAGTGTATCAGATTTAAGACAAGCAAGTGTACCGGTCACTCACTCATTTGAACTTACCGATACTCAACCAATTTACCACAGGCCTAGACGTCAACCGCCAAAATATGACCAATTTATCTCAGAGAATGTTACAAGTATGCTGGAAAATGATATTATTCGGCCAGTTTCATCCCCATGGTCATTTCCAGTTGTGGTCGCACCAAAGAAGGATGGAAAGCTGCGTTTTTGCGTCGATTACCGACAACTGAACCAGAGAATGATACCCGATCGATTTCCGATTCCGAACATGGAGGATCCTCGAGGACTTGAAGGACGGGAGATACTTCACCTCAATTGATCTTTACACTGGTTATTGGCAGATTCCATTAGATGAAAAATGTAAGGAAAAACAACTTTTACCAGCAAAGCCGGTACATTCAGGTTCGAAGTGATGCCTTTTGGTCTCATGAATGCCCCAGCTACATTCCAAAGAATGATGAACGAGGTTTTGAAAGGACTTCCATTTGCAAGAGTTTATATCGATGATGTAGTGATATTCTCAAAAACCTTGGATCAGCACATATCGCATGTCAAGACTGTGGTGGAGAAATAGCTGCGTACAGCCTGAAAATTAAGTTAAGCAAATGCTTCTTTGCGAAAACGTCTATCCAATTACTCGGTCATATCGTCGATCAAGAGGGAATTAAAGTGGATCCAGAGAAAACGAAAAAAATCAAGTTGGCACCAAGGCCCGCTTCAAAGACGGAGGTTCGAAGCTTCTTAGGACTGGCCTCATATTACAGAGATTTATCAAAGATTTCGCCAAGACTGCAGCACCGTTACATGCCAGCACAACAAAGAACGGAAAATTTTATGGAACAAGGAAATGCAAACGCATTTGAAGAGCTTAAAGATAAGCTATGTGTCCCCCCAGTGCTCATGTATCCAGATTTCAAGAGACCATTTGTTGTGGAGACAGATGCCTCAGAACGGTCTTTGGGTGCCATTTTGTCCCAAAAAGATGAAAACGGAAGACTACACCCTGTTCAATTCGCAAGTCGCACTCTGAATGATGCGGAAAAGAGATACTCAGTCTGCGAGAAAGAAGCGCTAGCTGTCGTCTTCGCACTGAAAAAGTTTCGTGTTTACCTTTTATCACTCGAGAAATTTGTCTTGATAACTGATCACCAGGCACTTAAGACAGCATTCCAAAAGAAAGATGTACATCACCGCTTGGCCCGATGGCTCGACATTTTCGCAGAATATCGGTTTGAAATTGTGTATAGGCCCGGACGCAATAATCAGCCTGCCGATTACCTATCCCGCTTGAGGGATCCACTGATTCCAAATGAAAAAGCTTCCGAGACATCGTCGGAGTTGCCGAGTTCAAGTGCCGATCGATAACGAGTACGAAGCTATATTCACGGACTATTAAATTCCTGATGGACTAGAAATGAGAAAGGTTGATCTGAACACAGAAATTGGGTACGCAGGAACAAAAGGCTTTACATTGTGGAATGGGAAACTCTTCCGACACACAAAAGCCGGTCCTCGACTAGTGGCCCCTTTGAAAGAAAGAATGAAGATCTTGAGGACTTTTCATGATGAGTTAGGGCATTGGGATCTCGAAACAACCAAAAAATTCATTACGGAGAGATTCTGGTGGCCCAGTATCCATAAGGACGTCTATAATTTCGTGAAAAGCTGTGACAACTGTCAAAAATTCACTCCGATACGAAAGTATAAGACAACCTAAGCTTCCAGTTTCCGCTCTCTTTGAAACCTTCTCAATTGACTTTGCCGGCCCATTCAAGGAAACCTCTTCCGGAAACAAATACTCCTTATAGGGGTGGAACATCTTACTGGATGGCCAATAGCAGTTGCAGTTGAGGAGGCCAATGCTGAGTGGTCCTGAGATTCATCGAAAAAGAAATAATTGAACCGTTTGGTCTTCCAAAAAGGATCATCTCAGATAACGCCCTTTGTTTTACTGCAACTTCACTGCTTCGTTTCTTGGAAGAAAGGGATTCAGCTGAAGACAGTTCTCGCATACGCTCCTATGTCAAACGGTAAAGCGGAGAGGATGGTTGGAACCATCAAACGAGCAATATCGAAAACTATGTCGGAGAATGAAATCCAGTGGGAAGATGCCTTACCAAAAGTGTTATACGGCTATCGTCGAAGAAGAGGAAGAAGCGGACGGTCACCATTCGAGCTAATGTACGGAAGGCTCCTAGAATGTTACAGAGAGACATGGAAACAAATATTATCGATGAAGAGAGTAGAGAGTCGAACTACTGGCCACCGAAAGCTGGAGATCACACCGCGCGCTAACACAGACAAGAAATAAGGATGAAGAGCCTCCAGTCCAAACTTTCTCAGTCGGCTCTAAAGTACTTGTAGCACACGGAAAAGCAATGCAACAGGCTGTGAAGTGGCCGGCTTCCAAACAAAGTACTCGAACCCTTGCATCGTCACGGAGGAAAGACACCCGCATTATAAGCTCTGTTCAAGCTCAGGGAAGAGATCAAGGAGGGCAATCCATGCACGTCGTCTGGTCCCTTACCATCAGAGGCCTGAAGAATTCCTTCTCACACAGGACTATGCGCAACCACGGGCATACTCATCTTTAACTATAGAATGATTCCTATGGGAGGAAAAAGGGCCTGGGAATGGATCATCTCGATTACGCGTGACTACTACGAACTCCACGTAATCATCCATTTCTACATTAATATATGCCTATGTTTTCGTACGTTGAACGGACCATTGCTACCTCAAGAAGATTTCCGACTATTGATCAGAGTTCTATTCTCATTCCAAAACGGAAGGTTCACGGAAGCAGGTCCAGAGTTTGTGGAAGTCATATATCATTACTCTATAGGAGGTATGGAATGGTAGCTATCGGAGACTTGTCGCAAACATATCTGAACATTATCCGTCCAGTTTACGTATTTCTCAAGAACAACCAAGATGTGCGACTGAGAGGTTACAGCTTGCCCCCTGATATGGAATATCGACTGGTCCCATATCCTCTATGGGAACCTTACGTTGCTCCGCTCAGAAATACAACCTCAGCCGAAGACCAGGATCCTCCCGAGGCCGTGATGATGATACGAGCTGGACCATCAAGTGATCGGGGCGGATCATCGAAGAGGGCAAGGCGTCGGGAGCAGCGAGGAAGATCGCCAAGAAGATCGCCTCAAACACCGCCTAGTCTCCCAGGGGAAACTATGCATCCTTAATTATTGGACGGCTACCAATTAGACGTTGGCTTCGCGAAATGACAGAGGACCCACGAGAAGCAGAAGTAATTTCCTTTTTTGCAATTAGTATTTGCATGTGCTTCCAGACCATTCACGGGGCGCACCTTACTCGTGAGGACTCAGTCCTTATGTTGCGAGTTTTTTTCTCCTTCAGATACCCGTTTCTGGACCCGTTGCCAGAAAAGTTTGCATACTACGTTTATTACCTCACATTTGGAAGGTTTGGAGAAGTGAAACGGGAGGAGCTCATTAGAGAACACTATGAAACCATACGCCGAATCTACGAAACTCTTGACCAAGGAGATGAGCCGGTCATCGCACGGTACACACTCTCTCATCATATTGGAAATGAGCTACTACCATATCCTTATAGTGAACCCTATACTCTCCCTGATGAATGGATAGAACTCCCACAAGAACAACAAGAGCAGTGACGAGCCGGGACGTTCGTCTTGAGCGGGAGGGCGTGATGTGCGCAAATTCGCACACGAAAAAATTTAGATGAGGACCATAATTGTATACAGTATTGGAACTGGGAAGATATTTTTACAGTTTTTGAATTTGCAAGATATTTTTAATTTGGGTGAGTGTGGCAAATTCATCGGTTGATTTTTTATTTTAGGACACGCTGTCATAGTGGATGTCAGTACAGTTCTAGGTTGTGGGTGATACTACGAGTGACTCTGAAAGGTCTATATAATGGCCACATCAATTCCCACCCCTGGCCGATGGGTGGCTGGCATGGGTATGGCACCTAGATATTTACCTTGAGGAAATATCTTCTAATGGTCTCTCTGGTTCACACGATTCCCGTGAATGCGTTTTATGGTATTTAGTATGTTTGATTGAGACTTTAGGATTAGCCGAAAGGTCTATATAAGCTGAGTAAAGTGCTTCCTCCTTGAGAGGTCAAGCAAGTTGGCAGACAACTTCAGGTCAAGCTCCGAGTAGTAGGAAGTTGAGAGTCAACTTCAGACCCTAGAAAACTTTTTCCTAAGCTGGTCGCAGAGCATCAGTGGTAGACCCTGCCCCTTTTATACTTGCTTGTAGCCCTCTCAACTCTCTCCCATATACACTCCTTTTTATTTGTTCAACTATACCACGGTAGCACTTTTGTCGCTCGCAACACCTCCGTCTTGGGGTAGTTGGTTCTAAGTATCTCTTCTCTCGACGATTTACCCCTATCAGGGTGATCACAGTGGTGGCAGTTTAGGGGCATGGAGTCATCATACACTGGCAGTCCGAGGTGACGGCGGAGCATGGTCTGCCAGTGTCTGGTGTGCACCTTCGTAGCTGTCGTGGGGTGAGCGAAGAGAAACGCCGCAGTGGGGCTGCGGCGGAACGCTAAGCCACGGATGCGATGTCGAATGTCGGCATCGCTATGGGCGGTCGGTTGGGGGGAATAGGTGACATTTTATTCAAATACAGTATGAAGGGACCTTCCTTACAGGGCCGGCAGTGAGCCGGCAGTGAGCTGGCCTTGTAAGGAAGGTCATGTACTGTAGTGTTACCCATCAGCGACGACTTATCCCATATAACGCATTAGCCGCGTGGATATAACCAACCACATCGTTCATGCATTAAAATAACCCAAAAATTTCCCCCTTACGGCCCCGGCTGGACATAGTGGGGCTCAAAAGCGCTGAATTTGCGCTGGTTGATCATAACGGCAGCATAACGTTGCACGAAAGCTGAAGGCAATGTTCGGAGCGCGCAATAACTCCGTCGCGGCAGATTTCCCCGCCTTGCGGCGATGCAATTTGCGATATACTGGAGGAGCTGGAGCTGGAGGCCGGAGATGTCGATCTGGCCATAAACATCAATTGCCAGGGGGGCGCAGGTCGGGGCTTTCTACAAATTTTTGAAACGTAAAACATTGAAAAATAAAAAATGAAAAGCCAATGGGAGAAGCCCAACCGGCCACGTTTGCTTCAGCATTCCAAACCTTAACCAGGAAATATCGTTGAGGAACGAATCAACTTCCAACAAATTCCAACTCTGATTTCTCACCCGTCCGGCTCTTCCACTCTACCCTATCGCCTCTACTGTTTTCGCGCATAACCACACAATCCGCTGGCTCCCATCCTTCGTTTTGCTATCGAGCACCTTTCTGTCCAATAGCCAATCACACCGACCCGGTTCTCACAGCGAACCCTCTAGCTTTCGACTTCTCCCCGTGGTAGCAGCAAACGCTCTTGCAAATTCCCCATCCACTTCTCCTTACCATCGTTCCAACCGTCCTATCTCATTTCCCACGCACTCCACACTAGCATCCTCTGCTCGTTACCATCCCTCACCTGCTCCTCAAAAAATCATCAACTGATCGCTTACTCTCATCACCCACACTCCAACACTGTACCCTCCACTCACTCGCAAACCTAACCTACTGTACTGCCCAAAATTACACCCAAGTCTCGCTTGCACCCCTCAGACACTAGTTCCGTGGAGGCATGATGCTGAAGCATTTGGCAAGGTTTCAAGCGTAATGGTTGACTGATGGTGGCGTAGGAGCTTATCTCTATGCCCTACCTTTCAGGCGCACCATCTCTTTCGGACATTGATGGCAATATAAAGTACAACAGTCAGTGCGGGGGAAATTTTTGGGTTATTTTAATGCATGGAAGATGTGGTCGGTTATATCCACGGGGCTAATGCGTTATGCGGGATAAGTCGGTAACACTACAGTTCAGTACATAAACTCCCTTACAGGGGCGGCTCAATGCCAGCGACCAGGCATGCCGCGTTGGACATGACGGTCGCAGCAGAATGCCTATGGGTAATGCCAAAGCCGAAGACGGAGCCGAAGACGGCTTTGCCAATATCCATGATTTGATCGGAAACTTATTCCGCTTTATCGCCTTGGATTTTGTTCTGTTTGATCATCAAACCGTTTTTGGTTTGACCTCTAGTCACTCGATGGGACGATTAAGCCGTCTTGATCTTAAATTTCTTGGGCTTACACTGTGTTGGAGGTTCAAACTCTCCTGCATCGACGCTAGCGTTGACACGTCGTGAAATATCCGGTGACTGCTCATCATTCACTTCTCCCTCCTCTGCAGGGGAACCGTCCTTCTCAAAAGAGTTATTTTCTTGACTCTGTGGGTCTGTTGGTTTATGCTTATGGTTTAATATCCTTTGTGCTGCCGTAACAATATCTTTCTTTGTTAGTTCCTTCTTGGAACCTTCATCAACAAATGGAGGTCCGTAAGACCTGTGGACACAGTATCCCCTTCTGGGATACCTTCGGGTATCGGTCGTCTTTACATAGCCGCTTGTTGCAATGTCACTTCAGTAACTGTTTGATGTTGCGCGTCACCAAGCAGTTAAGTAACCCTTTCGAAAGGACTGAGCTAACTACACATTTTATTTTGAGAATATTTCAACTATATCTCCATCAGAGATAACGATGGTGTCATTTCTGACCCTCTCACCCTATAGGGGCTTGTGGAGACCGGCACAAGGTTATGATTACGGTCTTTCTCCCCGAAATATTCCTTTCGTCTGAAAACGTAGGATCCCACCGGGGTATTGTACTTGGGCTTGCCCAGCCATGCGTCGAAATTACGCTTATAACTTGCTCGTTCCTTCTGTACAGAAGTGTCAGTGGTGCACATAAAGCGCTTCAACCATGATTTCCACTTCAAGTGATACTGTATTTCGTTCCCAAAATCTTCAGAGGAAGGTTCGTCTTGTATTTCTAAGCTCCTGGGAGCTCTTGAAAATAAAGAAATTCAAAAGGAGCGATTTTTTAGTCCTTTGGACTCGAGCGATGTATGAATATGTTAACGCAGCTGTGGAAAAGTCCCAATAATTTAGGTGATCAGCAACAGAGTGCTCCAACGGAGCGATTATAGTTCTGTTGAACCTTTCTGTTTGGCCATTGGTTTGTGCATGGTACGTTGTTTCAAACGTCTAGCTGAACCCAAGGATACTCGAAATGTTTTAGAAGAACCTCGCAGTGAACTGCTTTCCGTAATTGGACAGTAAGTTGGCCGGTAGCCCATAGACAAACACCTAATGGTGCACAAAATCATAGGATATTGGAGCCGCAGTCAGCTTCTTGTAAGACACTCTTCGAAATAACTTATAATACCCATCAGTTACTACCGAGAGGTAAAAGTTACCAGATTTGGGTCTTGGTTAACTGAAAGAGTATATCTATCGCGACAAAATACAGCCGAGCATCTGGCGGAATGATCTTCAGCTCTTTACGACTCTTCCGTAACTTGATCGGATTAAGGGCACAACTCGTACAATAGCGTATAACTGCATAGCAATCTAAGGCCATGGAGACCCAGCAATAGTCCTTTGCTATGACTTGTACATTTTTGTCCCTCTAGGGTGATCTGAAGTCGTGTGATAGTGCTTCTTGGTATAAAATCTGTCTGTTTGAGACTTTGGGATACCAATTTTTATCCTATTTGAGGATGTTGTACACAATAACCTTCATAAGGCTTAGCATCCATGGAGAACGGAACCTTTTCTCCGTTCTCTATCATAGCTCTTATAGCTTTACGTAATGAATCAGAATCCTTTTCACATACTAACACTTCGGAGCTTATGGCAACGAACTCATCTATTCCCGTTGGGCTCTGAGGAGCAAGGATTTGGTCGATTATGTCATCGTATATGTCGATATAATTTTAGGATTATCCTTTCTCTCATCCTCCTCACACGCGAGGCATGTCTCCGGTGCTTCACATAAGAAAAATGGAATATCTTTGTTTCTGAAACCGTTGTAGCCCCTCTGGTTTCCATCTTTGAGACAGTTTCTACTTCATTATCGGTACGGCCCTTATTGTACTTGACTTCAAAGTCGTATTCACTTAGGCGTATTCGCCTGCGAGTTAAACGTCCTGAACGATAATTGACGTTCATCAACCTTCTTACTTGTGCAGGATCGGTATTCAAAATGAACTTTTATAAAATAAGTAAATAAGGCCTCAATAGGTCTACTGCCCACACTACCGCGAGGAATTCTAGTTCAAGTACTGAATACCTTGTTTTGGCGTCATTAATTGTTCTTGAAAATAATCGTAAAGGTTTTCGTTCACTATTAGGATGCGTCTCAACAATAAAGCTCCAACCTGCAGCTTAGAATCATCTATATCAACAGAATAAGGTAAAACTGGCTTTGACAAAGCCAATAATGGTGTCGGAAGAATCGCATCTATCAACTTTTGGAACAACTGTTCCCCTCTTGGATCAAAAGGTCTTAGATTTACTGGTTCTCCCCTAGGAAAGATTTTGTTCAAAGGTTGCGAAATTAGCATGAAATAGTTGAGGAAACGCCTGTAGACGTTACAAAAACCCAAAATTATTCTTAGCTGAGTCTCATTCTTAGGAATTTGCTTCTCGCATTGCCTTTCACAAAGACGCTGGACGGAATTCGTCTATCTCAAGCCCCCTGGCTTAAGAACATGACTAAGATATTTGATCTTATCTGGGAATAATTCACATTTTCTTAACTTACGAGTTATACCTGCCCTCTTTGTGGTCTTCAGTATTGCGTGTACATGAACTTTGTGTTTCTATTTGTCTGAGAAAATATAATAACATAATCCAAGTAAACGAGACATGGTGTACACTTAAAGGGTGACAATAATATATCGCGCGCACTTTGGAACGCGGCTGGTGCATCATTTAAACCAAATGGGATCCGTCTAAAACAGGAAAGTCCACTGTTGCATGAGAATGCCGTGCTATCACGATACTCTTCGGCGACTGGGATCTGGAAATATCCCCTATTAGGCTCTAACGCTGTGATAACCTTACCTTCTCCTAAAGAGTCAATGTACGCGTCCATAGAAGGATTAGGATAACTATTCTTAATGTTAAAAGGAATTAAGTTTTCTAAATACGATACATAATCGGGTAGAACCATCTCGTTTTGGAATAAGTAAAACGATTAAAGCCCACTGTGACTGTGCCGGCTCAATGATCTCGGCCTTCAACATATTTTGGAGCTCTTTTCCTTCGATTCCTCTGGCCTTTTGATCTGATCCGTATGTTGCTTGAGAAATCCACCCAGTTACTGAGACTAATTCAACACCATGAGTCGTAGTTTTGATTTACCCAATGGAAAAATCTCACATTGAGGAATACTTCCTCAATGTCTCACAGAATCGATCTCTTAGAGCTTCTGGGATATTACTGAAGTCAAGGTCGTCAACTTCAAGGTTTTTTTACCATCTTCAACGGCTTCTTTAACCTCTCTTTGCGTCGAATTTTCATGTTTATTGTTAACTTTATCTTCCCCATTGGAATTGTTACCTAGTACTTTCATGGTATCATGGAACAATGCTGCTGCATTTAAAACTATGAATGAATCATAAGAGTCTTTTCTTAGTAATTTTTCAGTAATACCAAGTAACTTTCCTGTCCTTATAGGACTCTTGACTTTTGAAATCGAATGTAGTAGCATGGTAGCAACTAACTAACGCTTCAATATCCTCTTAGCATCCTTAACAAATTTGGCAATTACCAACTTCAATGAGAGGTCCTCTTCGGCCTGAGCAACACTGTTGGCTATGACTAGCCCTAGGCAGTCCTATGCCTTTAACAATGGTTGTGCAACCATTATTACGAACCTATCGGAGGTAAGCTGAATAACCATTTGGTATTCTGGACGAATCTTGAAAGACTGTGCGCAACGCAGTTTGTTTTGTATTCGATGTAGAGATTTTGACTCCCGCTCATCAAGTACAAGTAAGTTATATACAGCCTTCATCAGGAGCCTTCTTGGTATGGGGACGGATGATCCGTCATCAAGCGCAGTAGTCTGCACTAAGTATGACTGACCCTGCAAATTTATCACAGACTCTGAAGACTACTACTGTAGTAGCGAATCTAGCCTGATAGATAACTGAATCATTCCTTTCATAGAGAGTGGGTTGTTATTCGCATCACATATTTGGTCTTCATGACCGTTGGGCTCTGCTTTATTGGGCCTTTAGGAGGATTTAAATCTTGCTGGATAACATGAGACCATGCTGGTTGATACGAGTCCGACACGGAATTGCTGGCCTGTGCGCCGGGTACCTGCTGTGCCATAAATTGGCAAACTCTCTCATAACTTGTGCTACGCACATTGGATTTCTCCATTGGAGATAAAGCTTCATAGTTCTTCAGAACTGTAGCCATATCCTTCATAGGATGTACAAAATCTGTAGACACATGCACATGCTTCTAAAATTCAGAGCAGATGATACTATGTCTCTTCTGCAGCTGTTGGGGTTCATATTGATTGGGTCTGCTGACCAAGCTGGGGCAATTATACCTGGTTCTGCTGTCCTGGTAAGGAATATACGGGGCATATTGGATTCAAGGGGAGCCTGTTAAGGATAGAAATGGTTCGATCGACATCGATTGTTCGCTTGTCTCTTATGAGGCACTAGTTTCTTGCGAATAAGGGGCCCGGACACTTCCTCTTGCAAGAGGTGCATCCATTCATGCGGATGATCAAAATGTTCTACAAAATGAGACTCTCTTGAGTCATCTAGCGACTTCATTAAGGTTTACAGAGCCTCTGTAACTACTCGATCTCGGGTGAAGTGTCTTGGGTGTAAGCGGAAACGCCCGTTTGCTATCCGATGGCTTGACTATCTTCGTATCTAGAGCAACCCTGTTGGTTTGGGAAGGAGCTCTTGCTCTCACTGTCGTACCCTCCGCTTGGTCATTATCAAAAAGTTTCAAAAAGGAACTCTTTTTCTGGAGATCGCGATATATCGCGAAAAATGAATGAGTGGTCTTCTTGAGACCATCGATAAACATTGCCATTAACTATTGTGAAGATTTTACATTACCAAAACGGGTTGAACCGTCCGCAAGACCCATATAATATGTTTTTTCATCTTCATTGGGGAGTTTTCTGACATCACTCAGCTGCAATTATGCATTTTAAATGGCTTCATTCGTGGCAAAGCTTCTTAGGAGCCACTGGAAAGCCTCCGGCCAGGCAGAGATACCTTTCTGTTCAAGTCTCGTCGTTTCCGAAACCGATGTGAACATTCCGAGAGCTATTCTATCAATTTAGTCGTGCAATAAATTAGATCTTGCGCTTCTGACATATCTTTAATGTTGACCTCACGCACAAACTTCTGTAAGAAGTTCAATACAGTGATGGGGTCTTCCCCTGTTAAGAAACTTTCCTTGTGGAGTTTTAGTTCTGATACGCTTTGCGTAATATTTTACCTTCCCGATTCGCGGGACGTTAAAAACTGATATTTACTACCCAAAATAATGGGATATAATAATTACAGAATTGGAAGGGCTATTGTCGTCAAATCTAAAGGTTGCGCTTCTGTAAATAGTCTTCTTACACTTATATTATTTGATCATTTGGATCTTGCTCTCCTGTAGTCTCTAACTCGCTCGTCAATTTATAGTTCCCAAGATGACCTCTGTGTACTCGACTAATAGTTCCTATAAACTTCATCGTCCTCACCATTTTAGGAATATTCCGAGTCTGAAGAACAACTGGAACAGGGACCCAATGTATCATTGCACTTGCTTTTTTCTATAAATATTTTTCTCATTCTTATGAGAACCCTTACGAGCCAATTTAGAAGTCTTATCTTTCTTTGTCTCCTTGCGATATTTGTGTCGGACGGATCCTTTAGAATCTCCATCAGGATCGACATCACCCGATCCCTCTTAGCGTTTTGAAGGAACAGCTTTAACCCAGGGACCAATTTACTCAAGATTGGATAGCCTTCTCGCTACACAATCAAACATATCACCGATATGACTCTAAAATTTTGTAACGCCCTCAAGGGCTTGGTTCACATCCATGCGGATGACCAGAACACCATTCTTTAGAGAATCATGAATTCCCTGCGACTCAGGTGATACTTCTTCAAACAACGGGATACGAGTCCCTAGATGATCTACCTTATCTAAGCTTTCTTCCTTATTGAACGTCTCATGGCGCCTTTAAAATTCAGAAAGATTTGGAATAGACGTTCCGACAGCTTCTATTGTACGAAGAGCTGAGCAAGATCTGAGCGCGATCCTTTCCTTGCCTGAGGCAATGGATCCGTAACGTGTAAGTCTTTGAGCCGAAATTGTCGAAAATTTTCGATCTTAAGCAAAATAGGTATTAAACTTCTTGATACAGTGATGGTTAACTAACCAAAGAACCTTTCAAAAATGGAAACAATCGTTTCTGGGGCGTAATGAAATTTTTTGATTCTAGATTGGGAGACCAAGATTTGTAATCAAATGCACCGAGATGGATCTAAAAAGTATACGCTTCCTATTTTGTAAAGCAATCACTACAAGGTTTTCTACGCCACTTTCTCTTTATTATCTCTGCAGGTTAGTAGCTCGTGAGTTGTAATAACTCAAGAGGTAGAGGATTTTGATCGGCAAGGCGAAAAAGGGGGAATGGAGGTTAAGAAGATCTCTTTGTAAGATACCCACACAGACTGGGGCCACTGATACTCGTCCTCAGCGCAACAGGGCACAAGGAATACCTGTCCTCCATATAGGGACAAGCACACCAAAAAAGTAAAAAACTGAAACAAGCAACAGGCTTATAAGCCAAGTTGGCGAGCGGGGGCCTAAGAGGGTAGTAGCTACTCTAGCTGTAGTCGCTCTGCCTTAGCTAAAAGGGAAACTCAATTTTCAGGACTAATTGAGCCAAAAATGAACAAAGGAGAAGAAGACAGTACCTTTGGTACCTGTTTACTAGCACAGGCACTCAATCCAAACAATAAATACAAAGTTAAAATCTAGCTTGAACGCCAAGTTCACGAATTAGAACACTTTTCACTTTATTAGCTAGTTAGAATTGAACAAATATCAGGGGCAGTTAGTGGACTGCTACCGAACCCAATAGGGGCAACTACTGTCAGATGCGATGTAATGTGTGAACAAAGCGCATGGCACCTTCTATCCAAAATCGAGCGCGAAGAACGAGTACTAAAGTAACAGGTATAACCGTCAAATCAACTTGTGTGCTTATCGCACTACAAGTATCTTACCTTCATATCTTCCATAAACTCGTTTTTAACCGAATATTAGAGGCAAAAGGGCCTGTAACCAAGTCTCAAATACCCTCTCAACATCATTTTTTGTAGTTTATTATATGGTGAAAAGTAACGGCTACACTTCTTAAAACAACAGAATTATTTTTACCAAATAACAGAAGCAAATTTACACAGAAGCCCACCTTTAGAAGCTGCTACATATAAAAAATATAATGTAATTAATGTTCAAACGAAGTGAGAGATTTTGGGAGTCGATATAGGATTTAAAGGTGATAAAGTCTATATAGTAGCAAAGTATCTCAGCTTTCAGCTCTTAGCGTGTCAGAATTAGTTTCGAAAACTTCTCACACGTTTTATTCCATCTAGTTTCATGTAATCCTTTCTTTGCTTTCAATTTACACAAAGATTATATTTTCCCTCTATATTAATTATGTTACAAAATAATTGGGTAATTTTCTGCTTGTTATATGTAAAATTTCAGGAAGATTAAATAAATCGAAACCCCCATATTCCTCCCAAACGCAGCTTTAAAGGTGATTTTACCATTCAAGCTGAGTGTTTCCAAAAAAATTACTCACTAAAAGGGTTTTGGAACAATGTTAGTATTTTAGAAGCTATGAGACTCTTTGGACTATTAATGTTGATCCAAGTCGGATTTGAAGTCCGGATTCAACTTTCGCTGATTTCTGGAATGTTAAAACAGCTTTTCACTTCTTCTTAGTCTTCTTTACTCTTGAAGCATATCGCAGCTCTTAAAATTATTTATGAATATGTTTGGAAAAATGAGATAGATCAATAACGTTGTAAAAATACATGAATTATCACTAACAAAGAAGAAATTATTTAATTACGTGAAGCATATGAGACCAGTATTTATGTTATCTCTTTATTGCTCTACATTTTGCTTTCAATTCTTCGTTAAAGTCCTCGAGTTGCCGGAGATATTTTCAAAGTTTATTCTCGATGCCTTTACCCCATTAAGGGATTATCTTTTCCTCTGGGAATTTCTCCGAGTTTTTCGTTCCTTTTAACTCGGTATGCAATTATTGTTTTCGATCCAACTACTTTTCATGTACCAAAATTGTATGCTTTCCATACGCTCTATCTTTACGTTTTTTTACTTAGTTTGGAAATACGCTTCTCTAATTTGCTTTCATGCATTACTATTAGGAAGACCTATGAGTATTTCTACGTTTCAATGGAATGACTCGGATTCTATTTCCCAAGATATCCGTATGTTTAATTTGATTGTTTTTACGTGATTCTCTACAAATAGAAATCTCAGGTATTTCAATTGGGTGAAATTATTTACTGTTTCGTATTTCAGATTTTGCGATGTCTGATAATAAAGAAGAACCTTCAAAGGTTGCTATAAATGCACATGAAATATTATCCCATTATTTCACACGTAAGGCGATTGATCCAATAATGACTGAACAGGATCGCTAGCCATATTTTGCTCTTCAGTGGTGATTTCAAATATGTAGTCAAATTTGTTTACTACGAGTTCAAGCAATTAATAAGTGCAATGCAAAATGACTGCACAGAAACTACAGACCTTTTTGGGGGGTTTAAGCTTATATCGCTGTTTCTATCTCTTAAAGCACATAGGTGGGGTCAAGTCAAGATTAAAGAGGACGTAAAACTAACTGAAAAGTTATTAGTAATTGTTGAAGTGGACCGAAAAAAAAACTGTTTATGAAACAACTTTTATCAGAAAACGGATATCAATACGTAGAAAAAGTGGTTTCTTAGAAGAAATAAGCACCAAGAAAAGCGTTTTTAACGATATAAGGACATATATTTTAAATGGTTAAAGATTAGTGTCAAAATCGTTTCAGTTAACCGAATTCCTGCACTAATATGAATTTACCAGTCCTAATATTCAAAAAGAGTTTTATTCATCAAATTATTTGAACAGTAAAAATTGTGATATTTTTTTTGTATAAATAACCGTCTATTTTGAGTGTCAATCTATTTGTTACGATAATTACCTATAATCTACCAAAAAATAGACTGCAAAAGTCTTTCAACGTCGAAGTAATCCAAATTAGGACATTTTGACGAACTATTTGGTGGGTATATCAGAATAAAAAGAACAGATATATTTCGAAGTATCTATGTAATATATATCTAGTTGTTTCTAAATTATCTGTGTTAATCTCCCTCAAAAAATATTTTTGCAATGATTGGATGTCTTTCAGAAGTTTTCATCCATACTGAGAGTTGATTTAAAGTTTTGAGAAACGGCTAGCAGGTGAACTGAGGGCTTCGCGAATTGAAAAATGTATTTCTTGTAAGACAAGAAGCGCGAGGACTTGTCAACGAGATATATTTAGCCAACATGGTCGAATCGGATTTCGGGGAAAAATTGGTACTAATTCTTTCTACTGTGCTTAGTTTTGGAGGGACGAAAGCAATCAAAATGTTTCATCACAAAACTAAGACAATAAATGAGTATGTTATTAGTAAAAATGTTTGCCTTCTGTTTTTATGTTAAAACCTTCAATCTTTGACATAAATTCTACCAAGATGAGCTATGGATTCGGACGAAAATTGTAAAGTGATTTTGATGTCTTCTCAACCATTGATTCTTAAATCGATGTATTATTAACGACTGATTCTTAGACTGGCACTGATTCTTAGAAAAAACTTACTATGCGAGACATATTAACTCATATACATATCGGCGTTATGTGGTCAGAAATTTTCAATGAATATTCATTCTGCAGATTATAGTGATAATTTCGTTAAATGTATTATAGCTCACCAAGTAGCTAGATTGAATTATTAAATCGGCTATAATATCACCGTCATAAGATGAAATTGGGATACTGGTGGGACTTGGCAAGCCGTTGAGGAGATAAATTGTTAATTCAATGTCTTTTTTGTAGGCAGATATGGATTTGGGACTGGTATATATTCGGGAAAAATGGGTGAATAGGCTAACAGTTAGTTGTTCCACTCATTCTTAGCGGTGCCAGGGGGATTTTTCGTTGCAACTTGCTTGATTATATTAAAAATATCAAGAAAACTACAGATTTTTTCCAAAACTTTTCTATGACAGTGTCCTTCGCTTTTTATAGGTTCTCATCTAATATCTTTAGTCCAGTGCAGAATTCTATCTTTGAAACCTTGCTTTTGTTTCGCAAATTGAGTGAATCGCGAAGCATGTACAGGGCCGTCAAAGCCTTTTTGTTTAACTTTCTTGAGCTGAACTAGCTGTATTATCGATATTTATTTTCCTGCGCCAGTCAAACTGATTGGAGAGTCGTTGATTGACTCGCATTTTGACTGATTTGAATTTTCTAAATAATTTCCTTACAATTTCATCAAAAACTTACCTACGATATACATACCTCTATTCACATACATGAGTGCGATCATATTCGAATGTTTCTTTTTACATTGATATTAGTCTCGTGTAATTGGCCATTCTTTGAAAAGGGAGTATTTGCAAAAACACGATTCCAATTCAAGCATACTATATTTCTATGACATTATGCCGGTAATAGCTGTTGCCTAATACAGTTTCGATGAATGTCATCTTCGTCATACAAATGAGGCATTCTTTGGCTTTAGCCATAAGATAAATGAGAGCGAATCTACTTTGTTGAAAATAAACAGTTTATTTTCACAAAAAAAATCGCAAGCATGACAGAAAAGTGGTAAAGAAGTATTTCCATGATCATTTTATCGCCCGAACCGATCAACTATTGGCTACTAAGACCTGAAATGTGACCAAAACAGCATAAAAAGGTAAGTTTAGTCTATACTCCACGTTTAAAGCATTATTATGCTTTAAATCTGCATAACATAAATCAAGTATAAGCACATATGTTTTATACAAGAGTAAATACTCTCTGACACTTAATTATCATTAATTAACTGCAGAAGTCCCATTTTCTCCATATTATCTGCTTGTATTTAAATCTACTCAGAATTTTATTTTCGGAACCATCTCTACCAAATACAGAAACATATTTTTATCTAAATATCTTATTTTTGGTGTGTATTTTCGTCTGTCTGTCTTATAACTATTTCCAGGCACAAATTGTGCGACCATAACCTTATTGGAATGTTTGCTTTCATGTTATGCTTCGTCATTATATTTTGGAACTTGGAATGCATGTTCTTATTGAGGAATAGCTGTTTGCTAGTTCTGATTTGTTTCAGTTTATGCGATACACTCCGAAACTAAAAATAAAGCCAATAGTCATAGACAATCAATACAGCACTTGATTGATCGTAGAAAATTCTCACAACGTTGTTTCCGAAACTTTATGGAGTAAAAACACACATCGCAAAATAAATTAGTAAAAAGCTTATCTATTGACGTGGGCTGTATTAACGATTGTAACCAATAATAATCGAAAAGAAAGCGAACGAAGAGGAAATTAGATCAGTTGTAATGGAAATTTTCTAATGTATTTAACGATCAAAGTGAATTCCCTACAATAACGCATCAATAGAAGAACATACATGGTTTATTTGCTGTAGCAGATTAAGTACTTAATACCCAGTAAATTTGTACATAATCTGAGGCAGAAAAATGCTTAAATAATCACTAATAGTATCATTTTATAAGATCAGAACGACGAACACTTCACAATTCCAAAGTATTCATTCTATAATTCGTCCATTAAGGAGATTAAATAAGAAACTATTGATTAAATTTCATGAAACATCGAGATCTCACTAGGCCCCGCTTACGGACCAATGAAAACCTTTATTGAGGACAAAGAGATTATTTTGAGGATAAAATTATGAATAATATATATCAGAAAGTTTAAGTGTCCTAAACTGCAGCATGTTTAATTTCTAATGCCCGCAAAACGGGAGAGCTCAGCCGTAGTCAGTACGGAAGCGATGAAAATTGGAAAATAACATAAAGCATTTGGCCGTAGATTAATTGTTCAAAGAAAAATTAGAATACATTTTACTAGTTTGGGGCGTTAAAAAGATTGAGAGATAGTCCCCAAAACCTTCTCAATTTTCTGCATGAATACGTTCTGTTTGCAACAAGGTACACCTACAACAGATTGATTCCTTATTTGTTTTCTAAATGGCTGTAAACCCCTACTATTATTACCTGGGCCTCTATTACCTTTAGTATAGTCTATGAATGCATTAAGATATACAAGATTAAATTATCTTACGTAATTAACAAAAAACATTACCTAATACAGCTAGCGGTTAAAATTTTTATCATACTTGTCACTGAAAACATTTGAATATTCAATTCCTGTGTATTCATTCCTGTTTCGTCTTCTGGAGCAACTACTATTCGTTTCATGTTACGCCTACTTTCGTCTACGCGAAGACGAGCCGCAGTATGTGCATGGTAGGCATGGGAGGCAATTTGAGGGCCTTTTTTCTTCTTCGTGGAGGTAAGGAACTGTAGGGAAATGACTTGAATGCTTCCGAGAAAGAGGAGAGCGGCGGGAGAGAGGACGGTTAGAGTTGGAAACCTTTTGTTCCGATGGGGACTGTAGGGCGGATCCCATCCCTCCTCCTTGAGAAAATTTATGAGAGGAGCGACCAACGGAAAGGGGGAACAGGTGGGGCAGGGGTCTTCCCGAAGTTTAGCAGATCAATTAGAGCGACTTGAATGCTTCGGGGAATGCTAAGAATGGCGGGAAGAATGGCGGTTGCTGTTAGAAGCTTCCCGTTGCGATGATGACGGCATGGCGACTCCCATCCCTCGTTCTTTAGAGTCTTGATGAGAGGAAAAACGAGCGGAAATAGGGGGGCAGGGAGGACAGGGGGACAGCAAGGAGACTTTGAAGGACTGCTTCTGGGACCGCTCGAACTGGGACGAAAGTCACATCGTGGTGGCACGTCCATATCCAGGATCGGAGGTACTTCGCTGAACTTTAAACCAGGGGTAAGAGGGTCTTGTCGTCAGAAAATCTTGCCATGCTAGATGAGCCAGAACGTTTAGATGAGCCAGCTTTTTCACGGGAAGTCATGGTAGAGTATTGTATCTAGAATGCCTCTGTTGAAAGGGAATATAGCTTCGACAGATAGTTCTATGTTAATTTGGGAGATGGGTATAGTACGTATTTGGCTTTAGGGGGTTTGGGTCTTGTTTAAATATATACTTGTTTATAGTCAGAAGGCGATTAAATAGAATAAACAACACAGAGTATGCAAAAAGGCATTAGACAGGGACAGGTTACTACAGGGTTAGGATGCAGTTTGGAGTAAAAAGCGTTGGAAGGTACAAATTACTACTGAGGATTGAAATATTGCATTCCCTGTTGAAAATTATTCAGCAGACACTGGTGTTGTAGGGGGAACTCATTAGCCAGTAAGTGGGAAAATGTTGCGGGACGATGATTACAGGAAAGGCTACTGTGAAATGTGGATGATCTATGGAATGAGATGATTGGCAGAGGGAGCGAATTTATTGTGCCAAGCATATAGTATAGAGACTTTAGGTAGCAGAAACGGTATTTAAAATAAATTATTGATAAAATTTATACATTGGAATTTCTTACGAGTACAAAAAGGGAAGACTGTGACAGGGTGGGCCAGGTCATCCTTGCTCTTGTTTGGGAGGTTGCATAGGCTATGTTGGAATGAAAATTGCAGCTACGGCTTGAAGGATTGTGATGGCGACCAGGTTAAAGAAGAGAATAAGGTTCACTATCTTCAAAGTTACACCGCGACAGCAGCTAGAGAACTAAGATGCACAGTAATTCGTGGAGTATAATCATAAATACTGCAGAAATAAAAAAGTGGCAAGTTTCCAGCAAAAAATGGAATTACTGCACCTTTCGTGAAATGTAACGCATAGTATGTAATGTATCACCAACTTCCGGTTTTTTAAAAAATATATTAGATATGATAACGTATTCTACAATAAATTATGACAATATATTCTAAACTTTTAGGATAAGAACGAGCTTTTCATTACAGTGCTGTAGAGTTCCATATGTACCGTGAGCTACTGTGCACAATCAGTGTACCGTACAGACACAGCTTGAAATGAACACGTCACAACTGCAGTATATTATTGTACAGTACTGTATGGTAGTGTACAGTAAAGCAATAAGCCACCTCATGGTAGGGTAAGACAGAACGTCATCCTCTGAGCAAATAAGAATGAAAATGTTTGAATAAACTGCCAAGAGCTGACTAAACAAACTGGAGAGAGCTGCTTAAGCCGGCTCAAATCTGATCTGACTGGTGCATCCTGATGTGATCATGTAGTCTGTGTGGAGAATATAGCTTCAGGTGACGTTTTATGAAATAAAGACTATTACTAGTCCTATATAAGGAAAAAGATAGCAAAGGCGTCAGGAAAATATATGGTATATTGAATGGATACGACATAGGTTATATTCTCGACACCGCATTCTTTATATAAGGATGAAACTTTTTATCGTCCAAAAATTGCTTTAACTATAGCGGAGAAAAACGTTTCTGACCAGTAAATATTTACTTAAAATAGTACTTTAAAACATAAAATTAGAATTAATGCGTGCTATACAGACTCCAGCCTTCACATTTTGCCAAAAACACTCACTTGAAAGTAATGAGAAGATAATAAATGACAAATTTAATCTTAAATGGAATGTTATCAGGCGATAAAAGAGATTCATGCTGCGAAAGACGTTAAAAATACCACAGGATTCCTTTTGATACGGCTTAAATATTATTGTAAATATGTGATAGGACAAAAAAGAGGGAAAGAAAATCATTTTTAAAAATATATCGGTATAATTTTTCCTCAAAATAGCAAAATACCCTGATTAGTACTAACGTAAAAGTGTCAAAAGACGGGAGATGAGTATAGAAAAATTGGCAGAAAGTGTAATATGTTTTGGAAAATTGTATTTTTAGCCAATCTTAAGACAGATATGTTCTATGTTTTATTTCTGATGGAATTAGTTTTACGCTTGTTGCTCTTTTTAATAAAGGTAAATCAAGCACCATATTCAGGCTGAGATATAGTTTCTTGAAATTTGTACCATTCACGATTTTATTTGTTCACTTCATCATGTTATTGACGTGTTTTTACAAACGAAGCGTGAGGGTGAAGAAGTAAGTGAGTGAAACAGCCGATACCGGAGAGAGCTGTAGGGGATACTCGAAGTAAGCAGCATGGAACTAGGTCGGAGCGTGGGGTCTGAAAAGTAATACGAGGATATGAATATAAAATATCTATTTTTTAAGCACATTGGATAAGACAGGGTGGTCAGTAGGAAGAAGGGTAAAGTAATGTACTAGTTAGAAGCCCTGATTTTCATTAAGTCCATAGCTCAGATTACAGAGTAACGTTTCCATTGCGTTTTGTCTATCCGCCATTCAACTGTCCTAGTACTCGGAAGAATTACGATACGTATCAAACTGTACAAAAAGAAGAAGCGGAAAAATGAAAACTTGACATAGAAAATATTTTCCAAAATCTTGTTTATTGATTTATTTATTGTATATGGGTGCTCTATTGTGTTCAATCTACCCTTTTCGACAAAATTATTCACATCTAGACTCTATGATAGAAACTTGTTCGATATTTTCCCTCAAAAAAGAGCTGAACGGACTGAGTAATTTGTTTGAACTCCATTTGCTGTGATGTTTCTTTATAAATTTATTTTTTCGGCGTTTTGCGTGGTTCAATGTATAATAAATAACAGCAAATGGTAAAAATATTTTATGAAGAAAGTTTGATCACTTTTCAACCAAATTATAACATGTATTCTAAAATTTTAAAAAATGTAATGTATAATATTGACTATCAGCGCTGCACAGTTGTTTTTGATGTCTATATGCATGGCAAGAATGTAAAAGTAATTTTAAACCATCCATCCAGTTGTATCTGACTATGATATAAGGGGTTGTGAAATATGTTACCAGTAATGGATAGAAGGGCATTTTACAGAAAAGTAACAGGGAAAAGAAAGGGAAGAGATGAACAACTTTAAAATAAAAATAGAGAGAGGAGTACAGTTCGAGTGAAGAAGTCTTTCAATATCTTGTATTGTATACATAGTACCTCTGTGATGTTTCTTTTTTCCTGATTTTTAGATAAATAATCTTCTGTGCAGCTAGTCGGGAATCACTCATTTTTAATTCCCTACAAAACAACAATAAATTCGATAAAAAATCACGGTTATGAGGAAGCTCTCGTTCTTCTTCCTGTACCCTGCCCTTACTAAGAGTTGCATGGCCAATTTTTCAAGGCATTACTCTACCCTATACCAGCTCGTTACAATAAAATTTTATGCCTACATATCTGATTGAAAAGGTCATTTATGTATAATTCTTGTGGGCCATAACTCACAATTAGGATTTAATAACTATGAAACTGTCTTGGAAAAAATGCTATTAAGGCCATAACGCAGCTCATTTATGTGGTAAAAATATCACCGACATCTATGATAGCGCAAATGTGTAACCGCAGATACCGAAGTACGACCGGGCCCAACGGAGGGAACACAGGGGAAGAGGGGGCACCACAAACCAAGGGTGGCTGGGAATACTTCTCAATCGCGCCTCCGAGAGTTCAGCATTGGGGAAGACAGAAAATTAGTTGTGCTAAGAGAAAAGATAAACGTGAAAGGCGGCTGGATAACCGGGGAAAGTTTACTGTTAAATATTTTTTTTTAAAAAGGCAATCGTGACTTATCTATACTGTCTTCGATTGAATTCGGCGGTAGCTTATGGACAGGCCGACTTCATGGTTTTACAACCCAAATAAATAGCTACAGGAACCCAACAAGTATATAGTTATTTATATTAAGCTACTTTAAATTTTCAACTACAGAAAAATCCGTCACTAGCAATATGGATCACACGTGGATAAGTATCTGATCTCGATGTCTTAAACGACCATCTCACTGTAGCACCTCCGCAAATAAACCACAATCTCTCCTTCCTTAAGCTGTAACACATCCTCGTGTTCCGGTATTGTCGCGCTAACTACCTTTTGCTCCAACAATCAAACCATCTAAATCATGTCGCTCAACCTCGAGAACTCAAATACCTGGCGGCCGATAAGCTCTCCAGATGACATTTATCACCCACCAACCTCGGTACCGAGATTGCACACGATATCCATTTCCATCCCTGGTTCCTTGTTCTTTCATCAATCGCCAGCCGGTAACGCAGCACCACGTGCACCTACGCCGGTTCTCTACGGCCATCTACAAATCGTTATCCCTTTTCCTCTGCAAGAAGTCTCCGTTGAATGAGCGATGCGGGGTGAGCACTACATGCGCAAGTTGGGTGACAAAGTGGAATTCTTCACCCGTGGAGGTGGGCCGGGGGTTATGCAGCCGGGAAGGGTGTGGCGAGTGTATGAGTCGCAGAAATGCATATTCAACCTCGGTGACGAGTTTAACTATCGCGCTTATCAAGGCTGTGGAGCGGCATTTTCCATGAGTGGCCAAGTACCGATCTCGGTTGATGATTACCTCTGTCTCTTCGAATCCTCCTTCATGAATGTCATAAAGGCCAACTGGCCCGTCATTCCCCGGTCAGTCTCCAAAATCGGAAACCACGGGTATTCATGGCGGTAACGGATGATTTTCTGAAATCAGTGTTGGGAGCACGCTGCCTGTCCTGTATGTTCTTGGGCAACTAAGAACTACCGTTCATGAGATGCACCGAGGATTCGGACAACTAGCTTAGGTTTTCGCGCTTGATACGAGACATGCGGGAGGCACGCAGATTTTTGGGTGAGTTTACGGCAGGTATTTCTCCATATATCGGTATGGTCGTTCTACCGAAACCATTTGACCGGGAGTTATTCCTCTTCAAGTACCAGTCGCATCGGGGATTGAAAAGTATTGCTTTCGACGCTCGACTTTGTCCTAGAAGCAGCTTTTTATTCAGTTTCTAGTGCGTCTAATTCTTCGTGGTCCTCATTTCCTCTCGTTCTAGCTTACATTCACACCTATTACGGAGTATTTGGCTGACATGGAGTGAACCATGCACCTCTGCGTACCTATACTTCATGTACTGCCACTTTACGGTAGCATAGTGATGCAAAGCGCGGACTTTTAACCAAATGAGGAGAATATCGAATGCGTTCTGGTTTCATGACTCGCAGCAATTGCTTTTTAATGTTTCCTATCGAGATCGCGACGGTTACGAGTTTAACACGCGCAGCAATTGTCCGAGGTTCCGGTACGGGTGTCTGTACAATGTTTCCAGGAGCCAAAAACCGAGAAGAAGTATTATCTAAATTTCAGGGGGCCTCTTGTCGCTCATCAGCATCACCAAGGTATAGTAAATTTTTGATGAAATCTTATTCGAAATCGATGATTCTGGGGCCGTCTTGACCGTCTTGAATAGCTCGAGCTTCTGTTGCACATGTAAACATAGTGGTCACAAGCGAGTGAGTTCTTGTGTTACAACTGGCGTTTCTGTTGCACAGTTACCGTTCAGAGCATACCGGAGTTCGGGAAATTACATACCTAGTTGCTAGCTGAGAAATACAGCCAGACGTGAGGCACATCAATCAAAATTTCGTGCCGGAGCCTAAAAAATGTGTCGCGGAAAAGTGCAACTTGTTTACACTGGTACCGACTTCCGGGATGATGCGAACTGAGGCGTAACCAAGTTATCGGATCGGAGTCCACCTCCAGCCCGTCGACGCGCCATGTACCACAGCTACCCTCACTGTAGACGCAAGGAACCCCAGACCGTATCCGAAGCTAATTCCCGCACGTTTTCCAAGCGTGGCTCCCGAGCTTTTTGCTTACAGTTTCGATTAATCAAATTGACACAAATTTTGTCGGGGTGCGCGACCATACGGAATCTGGGGTCTACATTTCCGCTATTCGGGGTAGAAACTTCAAGAAATAGAAGGACATAAAGGTGGTTCGCACGACTATCAACTCCCGATGGGAGCACAGGTGGCCTACAAACTACTTCAAACGGTCTGCGATGCGCAACATAGACTTCAATATAAATTTTTAGCCAGCGGGAATCGATTTGCATAGTTTCTTCCGGACCAGCATGGGCGAGAATGCCAGTGGAGAGAATTAGCGAGGATGATAGAATCCTATTTACCTCTGTGTATAGGGTGCTGAGCCATTACACCTTCAGTTCATCGGGCTTAGTTTGATACCACGACAGATGGTGCTTCACAGAAGCGTAGACCGGCCGATGGGCGGTCGAGTACGGTATTTTTGCAATAATAGAGAGCTTTTCTACACGTAATGCAAGTTTTGGACTGAAAGCTGGAGTTCAAAATCGCTCATATCGCTTGGAGTCCTTAGAACTTTCCGTTCGCTACCAAATGGCTACTAACACAGTTCCCACCCATAACTGCAAAAAGTAAAATCGGCATTTTTCGTCGTGAGATATGGATTCCCGAAGTTCAAGCATCGTCATTGTACTCTCAAAATTGTACAGAAGCAAACCACGAAATTGCCTCTGTCCGCCAGAATTGGCCCCGAACTGGGCGGGACGCGGTCTTTTGTGGGTCAGTGGGCCTTCCAAGTCCGCAAAGTTCATGAATCTGTCCAGCCAGCCCTTGAATTAAAGGAGGCTTGCAGTTTCAGGAGCGAGTACCCGTTCCTGACAGTGCCAGCAGGGCGCGACATAACGGTGTAATAGATGTCAGATATGGCGCAGTACTGTGGCGTATGCATGGAATCACGTGACCCACGTTCATATATGACTGCGTCTATTGCAACACTCTTGCTACTGCGATTGATCATAAGCATACTGGCTTTCGAGAGTGCCAACCTATTCGCGAGCTAAATGAAAACAGGATTGGTTCATCAGGCTTCAAAGAACTCTTGAAAAGTGGTCTGCGTGAAATTGGAGACCTCGGGGCCACTTTGAATGGATTTAAAATTTCATCCGGGCACAGTCCTTACCACAGCTAGGTATTATCTTTCTAGAGTGCTGTGATTACGTTCTGCACCGGTAAATATGGGACAATAGTATCTTATAGGGAGTTTGTATTCGTCAGAATGTTCTTGTAACAGACAGCAGCTAAACTGGTATTCGCAGGCGTTGGTGTGCCGAAGTATACTTGAAACAAGAACCGATCTATATGGCGCTTGATGCATTGGCTTTGCTGCTGGTTGTAGTTGATTCGATGTTTTTTCACAGCAATAAATACAAGGTCACGGGACCATGTCGAGGGTAGCCCCGAAATTAGGCGATAAAGCTGTGGAAGAACAGATCAAGATAGACTGTTTCTAGTCATCTTTCACTTCTCAGTTCCGAAGTAGCGTTGAGTACTCCAGTAGGGGCTTGGAGGACCAAGGAGATTACTATTAGCCTCATAAGTTTCATAGCACGGTTAAAACAGCTCTAGAAGAGCTCCATGAACGATTATTGTGGTATTAATTTCATAATACAGTTGGCCATCAGGGTCATGTCCCGATGGATCAATTTCGGATGGTTCATTAAGAACCGTAATCTATCAACATAGTTGTTTTCGTCGCATTAATTTTAATGATGTATTGGATCACAATGAGTCATGCAAGGCGGACCTTGTTCGACACCTACTTTGTCAGTGTGGTTGGTGAGACTGGCCTGATGTTTTGTCCAGAGAAATCGTTGACCTTCTTTTCTCGCTTTGAATTAGTCATCTCGACGATACTTACAGATTGAGCAATGCAAAATATCACCTTCCTCTATCTGGGAAGCTTTTACTTGACGTGGCAGTCAATATAGGAAACCTAAAGTGTCACGTCGTAGAAAGATTTTCTACGACCAGAAAGGGGACCTTTATCTTCAAATTACCGATAGATACACTCAAGGAGATCACACTAAGTCGGAGAGGGTTGATAATTGACACGAAATATGGGCGGTACCGATAGTGAACAAGCATTCGGCAACCGAGATGTGATATTTAGGGCACTGATGAGTTTCGGTACGTTACTACTATCCAATATTGCTCTACGAAAATTCATGAATTACAGAGAGAGGTTGATGCTCACGCCTACCTCGTAGTACTGCTTTTTTAAAGAAGCGTACCTCCGTTTCAACGTCATTGTAAGCATCCGTAACCAACAGAAAGGAATATCATAAATATCAGAAGAAACTGGAAACCTCTAGCATGTGAAAGAGAGGGTTTTGGTTACTCAACGTGCACTTTTAAACTTTTAAAGTCTAGCACCGGCGCGGGCTTTCTTCTGCACCAGATAACGGAATGAATATTTGGATCTTATCTACTGTGTCTCTTTTCAAAACGTTAATCGAATCTTGGCGAGTAGACCGGGCGTGTTCCGACACATGAGAGCGGCATGTCTGGCGGCGTAATGATTACCGCGACGTCAGCCAAGTCTAGAGCATTTAATTTTTGCTATCCATTTGCAATGGTAAGTAAATTTGCGCGAACTAGTTAACTTTATGACAGACAGCGTGGTTTATGACAGACAGCGTGGTCGAATGATAACCAAATCCGGAAACGGGTGACAGTCGATTCTTGCAATTTCGAAGATTGCTACTCGGGTGACGTCGGAAACTTGAGATGGGAGTAGGCACATCTCTAAATATTATGAGTCTCTACTTACTGCAGGCCTCATTCACTATCGGATTCAAACATAAAAGCAGCAGTTTTCTGCAAGCGAATGTCTTCAAAATCCGATTTTCACGGAAAAGCGGTAAAATATCCCTCCATACTGCGCGATGCGATGATCTGAGTTGTTGGACATCTCAAAATATCGACATATATCACACTTTTGAATTTTCGGTCGCATGATTTCGCAATTTTGTCTGAATGGACGGTATCGAAACTTGTGCTAAGAAATCCTTCACTATTCCTCCAGACGAATTGGTACCGCAATTACATGCCTTCTTCCACAACTCACTGGAGAATTATTGCTCCTTCATTACAGTTCTATTTCAATTCCACTCGACTTCCTACAAGAATTCCGCCATTGCATGATCTGGTGCGTGCTTCATGAGAAGGAAGTTGATTGACTTCTCGTACGATGTTACCATCCCTTCTCGACCGACGGCGATGGACATCTTCGCCCTCGACAATCTGCCTTGCACGATAACTTAGCTTTCTGAATGATTAAGTAAATAGTATACCATACGGCGGCTCCTTGCAACAAATATTTCGTGTTGCATGCGTTCTCAAACCTTTTGAGAAAAGCTCACACCGTGATAGAGCCTCTACCTGAAAAGGTTCGGTCTCGCATCTGAATGGAAAAAATCTTCTGTGTTTTTCGACCCGCAGTAGATCGACTCGGTATACCTCTGGCTTCCTTTTCGCAATCGGTACGAAATTTAATCTATATATTTTTTGAATATTACGTGCATCGGCCGTAATAATTCCAATTCACTGGTCTTAGGCGAACGCGTATACCAAATTTCGAGTCATCCGAGACTTACCCAGCGATATAGTCAACTAAGGCCCCAGCCCAGAGACATCGGCGGCCGAATAAAATCTTACTTTTCTTGCTGCTGCTTCGGCCCTCGCGGCCTTCGCGATTAGTCCTATGAAGACGCCCGCTCGTGGAATACAGCTCGCCTCGACTATTCTTCTGGCACCTTTCTACCTCATCTTCTGAGTCGGATTCGTCCTCCTCATCGGGTTACTTACCACTATAAAAACCTCTAAAAACCCTAATCCCCTAAAAAAAACTGATTCTTCCGACTTTTGGGGGATCCTGATTCTCTTCTGAAAAAACTTCGAGAACAGTGCGACTTAATACAAAGGGAAGCGTGTTATCCGTTACAGCGAAGTTCAGGTAGTGGTAGAACCCTTGCTTTACAGCAGGTCCAGGTAACTCTTATATGCTTTGCGGGTCTGGTCATGCATCAGGATTTCGACTACGTGCAACGCAATACACAGGTAAGCGGACTATCCGTTACAGCGAGGTCCAAGTAGCGGTAGAACATGTGCTTTGCAATAGATTCAGTTAGCTCGTGGATGCGTTGCTATTCTTAGTCATGCATCAGGCTTTCGACCACCGGATTCACAGTCTGCGCTAACACTGAATCAATACGGGGACCTGCATTTAAATCTAGCCTCTGGATTGTGTAGGGCATGACGTGTTTCATCATTACCCAGGATCCGCTGGTGGTATTTCCGAGTATTGGATCCGGTGGAACTTCTTGTTTACAGTATGCTTCCTTCCTCGTATTCTGAGGAATCGGTGGACGAAATGATTTGGCTTTACTTGTCCAGAGGAATGAGTCGGAATTTTCCAAACTTGGAAAATCACCAAGATCGGAACTGCGAAGACTTCTAGAGGAGCTTGTATCTCAAGTTCTAGCTGAAGTCTGGGGCGCTTGCGGTTAAGGTTCCATCTTTTGACTTGAACCAAAACTTGAACAAAGAGTCGAATGTACGAAAATCGTTTTTGCTATGGTTTATTTTCTTTCTCGTTCTTGCTCTGCGGCAAATGGAAAAACGGTTCCAGGTGGGAATCCCAAAACTTGGGATGAAAACACCTTCGCCATGATTACCCGAGAGATCAACAAAATCTTCGGTTGCACAGTGTCGTGAATGTAGGTACCAAAGTTCTGCCGTGTTCAACGAATGGAACGAAAGGGAATTCGGAAGGGTCGTAAGAACCTAGGGTGGAGAATAATTCCCCTTAGACGCGCCCCCAGGCGGAAATCAGTGGGAAAACCGAACACGAGAACAACGAAAGGGTTTCATTAGCATGAACCGCAGCTGAATAATCAAGGACGGTTTACCGTAAAGTCATATTTTATATATAAAAGTGTCTTAACAATAATGTCTCCGGGTAAGGTCGGAATAGGACTTATCTAAAGGCCGAGCCCAGGGGTATCGACATCAAATTAATTTGTACATCAAGCGAATAAATGTCTTTATATTTCCAGCTAGCTGGATTACACTGTTAACTACAATGAATAGCCATCGCAAGCAATCTAGGTCACAAGTGGGTAAGTACATAATCCAAGTTCCGTAAACAGTCATCTCACTGTACCACTCCTGCAATTATGCTTCACCTTTTACATGGAAGAAACGATATTTCATAAGCAAGATTCATATGGAAAATGCTGCAGTCTTAAAATTGAAAAGAATATTTTTCAATTGTTGACAGATCTTATGTGCCTTTTTTGACAAGTTGTCCAATCCACTAAAACATCCAGACGAGTATCCATTTCATCGAACCCATTCACACATTGCTCTCTTCATGGAGTGAAAATCCATATTACTGCCCATTATCACTGTCAAATGAGCTTCATTTCTGGATAGTTCAACAGCGGAGTCGAACGCTGCTTTAGGATGGAACTTTTTTAGTCTATACAAATTTGATGATCAGTCATAAAACTCACAAAAGGTGGAATAAGTGAGAAAACAACCTTCAAGTCGCCAAAAGCTGTTTAGTTGTAGCATAACTTAAAGTTAATTTCTCAAAGAAAGTACGGATAAGAACGAACTTAATCTTGGGATATCAGAACGCCAAACCCTACAAAGAGACCCTGTAACACCCTTTGTTTCTATTTTACAGAACTTATTCACCATGATAGATGATTATTCTCTAAAATAGTGGAAATCAGCCAAATTATATATCCACGAGCCTTTTTCGTACAATAATTTCAATTTAGTGTCATGACCGTCACTTTGAACAGATTGGAAAACTCATAATTAAAATAAAAAACATGATCTGCATGCCAAGTTAAGTTTTCAATTTTTGAGGAGACAGAAAGGAACTTTGAATGGAAAAACTGATATAATTGAGGTCCTATAAATCTAAAAATACCAGGTGACGTTCATAATTAATTTTTAGTAATACTAAGCATTTTAAAGCTAACTTAAGGTACTACGGTAGTTAGAATGAACAAAATGTAGGCATGCGAATATTTCATTCGCTCCTACTCAATAGAGTAAGTTTGACGAAAGATATTTTACCTTTCAGCCCATTTATGCCTGTTTATGAAACATGTGAAAAGTTTTAGAACAAATCTTCATTAGGAAATAAATATATTTATTATTATTATTAAACAACGTAAGAATATCCTTATTCTGTATTATTTTCTTCTTTATCCACTTCAATTCATGTAAATTTGTGTAACTTCACGGGGGTAGTGGGACACGCACTGCAGATTACAGAGGTCTGACAATTGGTATGCCTATTTAATATGGAAGACTCTGAAAATTCGGAGTTGCCGTGATGCATCCATGTTGTCACACTCCTAGAGATAATACCCCATCACCTCAGCAGAGGCTCTTCGCTTTCTTAGACATTCAGAGTCCAAATCTACATCGATGAGTGCAGCAGCGAAGATCTTGCGTACCACAAACGTAGGAACCGCTCGCTACTACAGTCATTGATTAAGAACAGTACCCAGCTTTACAACAGGGCCATTTTGTTGCTATGCATCACCGTTCATATTTTCAACGGTGTAACAGTAATGGAAATAATACGCGATTGTAAGCTGTTGAGTCGAATGAATAATCACTGGCCGATGTAGCACCATCTTAAGACCCCATCAACATCTTTGTAGCATTGAGCGGGATCAAATTGACCGGCAATTTATAAAATGTCATTTCTGAGCGCCAAGTTATGCTCTAATTGTCTATTCTTAGAAAGATGGGACACGAAACTTCGCCACCGAAACGCTGAAATAACTTGTAGATATTTTCTGTCAAAAGATACAGTCTGTATTTGAACTCTTTTACAATCGGCTAGATTTCGGATACGTTTTCCGTAACTTTTACAATTGTGCTACATCTTTCATTGATCAGAAGAGCTAAAGACTGCTTTAATAAGGTGGAAGAAGTCGATTGATATTCTAAGCCGAGTCAAAGAACGTCGTAACGTTCGGCTTTCTTGTATCAATTAGTGACATCTTGTATTCCTGGAGTTCAAAAAGGACGCTATGGTTTGATTTATATTCCAAAAATTGACATAACTGCCGGATCTCAATATCTCGGCGAAGGACATTATTTCTTCCATGGCTTCGGAAATCTCGAAACATTTAAACGAGTTCACTTGTAACAGAGGATCTCAGAAGTCCATTTATTTCCAAAACTCTTCCGCTTCAAATCAGTGATCAGAGCCATTTGATTATTCATGACCAATGTAATGAAATGAAAAACCTTTCATCTCTTTTGTAGGAGATCGGGCTTATTTGGGCTCCCTTCATGTCTGCTGATCATATATGACTAGTATTGAAGATCATACATCGCGGTTTGCAGAATCTGATCTCATTCTTCATGGTTTTTTGTGTCCCTTTTGAGTAAAGGTTACATTTTAGTGCTGTAAAAGGGGGATAGATAGGGGTATTTCGAGGGAGCATGAGATCGATGCTCTTAAAACATAAAATAATTATTGAGAGTAGACTTTCTGGCGGCCCTAGCGGGCCTGGCATAATAGTTACTGCAAAATGTTCTTAATCCTCTACAATCGTCGAGATATTACGCCAAAAAACTTACGAGCCAAGTCCAGCACGAATTGTAAATGTATGATACCTTTGAAACTACTCAACTACTATTTTAGGTCTTCTGCTGGTAGTACTACTACATTTTTAAGACTGCATATCTACGGAAGGGCCCTGAGAAGGCTACAATAACGCCTTATTGCTACTATGAACTCGTTCATATACGTTTGAATGTTTAGTATCGATTTTTGCCCTGCGAAGCTAAGCATAGGGCACATTAATTTTACAAATTGTCCTGATAAGAGTTCTCAGTCGATTAGTAGCGCTATACAACTGATGGTGCGATTGCGATTTCCAATTGCAGCTTGATATTAAGTTGTTTACGTGTAACATGAAGAGAGACCCATTCTTTTCTTCTTGAACTCGAATGAAACACCTTTAAAGTCTCTTTATTAACACAATCGTGTCAAGATGAAGTTGAAATGTGGCCAAATTGAAGGACCAGTCGCTGATTGCCGCCAAAGGTGGCCAAAAAGGCATTCTAAATCGTAGATAAAAGACTATGAAGGGATATTAAATATACGAATGGCAGTCATTTTCGTTTTGTGACTCTAATATGAAAGTAAGAAATGATTATGTTGCGATACCTTGTTTGAAAGCACCAATGTAATAGCTGCGAAATGCTGTAAATCAGCCAAAGGAAAGTTTAAAGCGGTAAAATTAGTTCTCCTCACTTTGAAGTTTGTTAATTTCTTTCTCAAAAACTTTTGTATTGATTCATCATCAAGGTGTTTCCGTAATTAATCTAATTTCACTATGCAATTTCGGTCATTGTTATTCAGTTTCGGTAACCAATAATGTCACGGTATTTATTTAATATTATTCTCGATAGATATACGAGCACCATAAATTCCTTTGTAGAAATTCACGACGCTTTACGCCCAATACTTCCTCTCGGTAAATACGATTTTTTGTAAATATTCATCCCCCTTTAAAACTTCATATATTTATCATAATCATGAAAAAGTACCCAAAAATTAGTTATCAAGTTATTTTTTCTTCATTTACTTTCAGACTAAATTGTTAGCTTCAGCAACTGCTTTGTAAACTCTTCATTTACCCTAAATAAAATTATTATCTTCATCAGCTGCATTGTTCATTACCTTCGAAAAAGTATACAAAAATAAGTTTCGATTTATAATTTTCCCCTGAAAATGGGGGGAAGAATAACTGTAATTGCATTTAATTATTTCATTTCGAAGTCAGACAATTTCATGAGGTATGACAGCTTTGCCTATCTGCATATATGATGTTTTCCGAACAAAACCTTTTTCGATCTGTGAGAAGAAAAGACTGCGTACGGAAAATATTTTTATCCACCACTGTAAAAACTGTATGGAAAAAAACAATTTGGACAATTAGAAATAATTGAACTAAATTATTGACAATGGCTTCTGTGCATGCAAAATCTCATCAAACCTTTGTAAACCTGAAAATCCATACACAAGAGTCAATACCACTTTACAGTAATCAATATAATACAACTTCATATGGAAGCCGCCAAATGGTCTCAAAAATGGAAACTGTAGTCCATTTCAGCCTTCTCCATTTTTTCAATATGATTAAAAGGTGTACAAAGCAGCTACCCATGAATGTTTTATTGCGGCTAAGTAAAGTTTTTGAAGTCTGATTCCTACCAACGTACCCTGGACGCATTTTGGCAAGTACTGGACCATAACATTTTTTTCACAATTCAACAAGTTTTCAAGTGGATAATTCGCTGTTTAGGTTATTTTTCTTGAGATTAAACAGCGTTCAGTACAATCAATACACAAAAAGGTCGCACAAAGATGGCAAGAGAATAAATCAAAGCTACTTCTAAATGTTTTATGCTCATTATTAGATCTCTCTGACAGAAAGTGCTTATCCTTCTAATTCAGTCTAGTCCCAAGGGTAGACTCGATTGCAGGGAAGATAATCATTTCTAGAGCTCTAATAAACGCTAAGCCTAGTTAAGATAGTTGACAGTAGCCGAGCTGAAAGCTTACTTCAAGAGTAAATCTTATTTTGCCTGATTTATCTCTTCATGTCGATCCTGCGTCTTCCTTGCATTGGGCGAATTTTTCTCACACCCGACATCATAGAAAAATGTAACAGAACGGAATACGTACCTATGTACGTAAGAAATAAACCGTAAAATCGGGACGTGGAATCATTCTCGGCCTTTATTAAATTAAAATTTTTGACTTGTGTGTTTTAAAGTTATAAAAGGCAAGTTTGAATATTTCCACCAAAATCTGACGTTTCATCGTCTTGATCAAATATTTTTTCAGCGCCAACTTTTCCAGAATGATATCTCATATCTGATCTCATGGTGTACGAACCTTTAATACATTCATATGAGCAATCTGTTTAGCTGTCGGTATGATTTTTGAGACATAAAAGAAAGCGTTCGGGCTTTGAAAATTTTACGGCGAAAGAAGATCGATAGATTTTTCTGGAAGAAAAATAATATGTTACAGTATAATAAACTGTAAATTTGATTTTGTACCTACTATCCGTTTGACATCAGTATTACAGCTCAAATAAAGGATTTAAATATTTTTGATATTATAACAAGAACTGCGATTATAACAAGGAAATTAAAATCCATGGTCACTAATATATCCAAAAGTAGAAGAAATCAATAAATTTCAAGATAAAATTCAAGAATTAATGTACAGAACAAAAATAATTAGCATCACATAGAATCGTAAACTATACCTTATACAGGTATAATGTATAGGGTTTTAATATTCTTGAATCAAGATATCAGTGACTGTTCACATAATTTCACATAAAAAACCAGTTTGTTACGGTCACTGTTTGAACAAACAATGATTCAAGTGAAGATTGAGTTTCCTAATGCGATAGGATAGCGCGGATCAAGGACAAATTTTGATATATTTACATGCGGAGAGATATATTACGGAATATCACGCAAAATGGAGAACGGAACACCAAAATGTTGCTAGGGACTAACTGGTTGCTTGTTCATGGGCGAAAAAATAATATTGAAGATCAGGAAAGCCTTAAACCTATTTTTCGCTATATCAAGAATTTAAAAAAATTGTTTCAATTGGCAAAACGTTAATAATATCTATAAGAATCTGTGAAAACGTTGAATTGCCTCAAGGGTATCAATTTAATCCCGAAGCGTCTCTCAATGAAAGTATAGTTCTAATAATCGAGTCTTTCTGTACCCAATCGCCAAACGAGCCAGTAAGCGCACCTCTACTGGCAAACAGAGAGTTGAAATGTGAATTTTGTAGTCTATTAAAAACTCCCAATTTCTTCATCCTTTGGGCCACCTTTACTCTTTCCATTCCCCCTTTCGCAAAAAAACATTTTTGATGATTCTTTAAAAAACAAACCCTGAAATCATTTTCGTTTATGAAGCTAAGTTCACTGTGAATCTGCACATATATTTCTATTTTATGATTGATAATTTTGGCCCCCCATTGGGAACCGACCCATTTTGCAAATGTTACCCTACTTCCTCCTATATTACTCGGGGTCCAATTTGTCCTTCAAACTCCAAAACGAAATTCTATTCAACATACTTTTTATCGGCCCCTCAAACTGATTTAAATTCATTTGCGAGATATTTTCGTACCTTTTTATTCTGCGAAGGCCTTAGACAAATAGAAGGGATACCTATACCTACTATGGTTTTACACTTTGATTTAAGCTTTTTTTAGATTATTTAAGTAAGCGAAGGTAGCTGCGGAGAATGGGGAGTATGATCAATGCTCTCAGAGTGAAGATAAACGAATTATCACGCGGCCGCCAAAACATTACAACTGGTGTGATTTATTGGTGGGAACTTGGAAGCCATCTATGAGGACTCCATCTATAATAGAGTATAGCTAAAGTGATAATTACCCCGTAATAAAAGTCCTTCTCTGAGAAAAAGGTCGAAGTTTAAATGCCCAGAAAAGGGTATTTTGGGACAAAGATATTTTGAGAACGTAATTCACAAACTTGATACTGTGCTAGAATATTTTGGGATTGGATATACATATATGGAAAATTATTTGATTTGTTTGGTTCTGATTTTAAATTTGGTTGCTGAGAGTAGTATAATTAGATAATTTTAAAACTATATTAGAGACTTTCCCTGCTACTGCATTTCTGATTTTTGCATCTATTTGAGGCTCCAATTAGCGCCATCTGGTTGGATGATTGACTTAAATTCTTCAACTAAAGTGCGAGGTCTTTTATAGGGACCTCCATGCATGCATGGGGTGGTGCATGCCGTGTTCTCTCCGGCAGCATGCATAGAGCTGTTGAATTTTGCCTGAAGAATGGTCATGATTACTGTGGTTTATGTAATTTAAAGAGGTTTGAACTCCTACAGTAAAATATTATCTTTACGGCAAGAGGTACTAGGGGTCCGCACTGTAGCATGCTCAGAGGTTCTTTTGCCCCCTGCAAACATGTTCGAAAAAATCTGGAGGTAACCTTTTACCTGTTAACCAATGGTACGGTACAGATCTGCACTGAACAGTACTTAAACTTGTATAGCACTGTGGATACCTTACTGTAGAGCATCATTTTTGTTGACCAGGAAGAAAGCTATTACAGTACTGCACAGTACGGTCGAGTGGGTTGCAGCAAGGGACTAAACGCATGCTACACGAGATGAATATGCTGAATTGGGGTTGTGGCGCGACTCAAGCGCGCGTGTTCTGTCGTCCTGCACGTGTTCAGTTGAAGTATATCGTGCTGGAGATGGGATGAAGGAGCGTCCAGGTTTCAAACGAGGACGCTCCTTCAACGCTGGTGGAAGCGTACATTTGCATAACGAGATGCTGTGCTGGATTGGATGTAAAGTGGTGCAGCCATTGGTGTATGACGTGCAGGATGGCCTCCGTCATTGCTGGGGTGCCGAGGGTGAGCTAGAGGGGATTGATATATTCATGCGGGGCCGTATCATGAAGTGTTCGTTTCATGAACAGTCGGCTGATGAGGCGCCGCAGGATGAGATCTCTCGCTATAGGCCGAAGTTTGTTTGGGGGGATTTTCTTGGGGAGTCCAAGCGATACTATGCAATAATTACGCAGCGGGTGATATTCTCCACGACATTCGGCGTTATTTCGCCGGTTGCACAGTTGGTACCCCCGCCGCCACGGAAGCCATCGTAAACGAACTTTGGGAATGCGTTAAACAACCTACCTTCGAACCAACTCAGCATGTTTTTATTCAAGTGGATGCCTCAAACTCATTCAAAGCAATCAAGCGGAGCGCAATACTGCAAGCCGTCTTCGACCACCTCCCAGGTGTCGCGATCAGGTTGCTGTCTTTAGCGGCCCTACCATAAGAGGTCAAAAAGCTTCTTTGTACTTCGCTTCACCAGAGTTCTGTACCTGACTTTTCGTGGTCTTACATTTTTTCAGTGTGATGACAGTAAATTAATGCTCTTTACTGTACAGTATTCGACGCATTCTCCTGTGTAACCCATGAAGTGCACCGTCGTCGGACATTAACGCAAGATGTATTTTACCTTACCCACACGGGTACAATACAGACTAGAGTACAGTATGCTTTACGTCCTTTCGCCAGAATTACTGTAAAGGCGAGAGATATGGTTTCATTACAGTTTTTCACGCCTCCCAAAGGCTTGGCCAGTGGGTACCCAAAACCTTGGAATATTCTTTCCACATACACATGTCAAGTGAATACAGGGGGAAATTTGGGGTGTTTTTAATAATGAAAAATGAGGTCAGCTATTCGCTGAGGGATGCGGTCATGTGGGCAAAAGCTTGCAATGTAAAGAACTAGCGGGAAAGAACTGTCTGGAAGTCATCAAAAAGCTAGAAAAGTGGCTGGAGGCCAGCCAACAGGCATGCCGCATTGGACATGTGCATACATGAGCCAAGCTTGTAGTATGCAAGGGCCAAAGTTAACTGAGTTAAATTTAGTTTAAACCTTAAATTAATGCTGAATTTAGGCCAATTTTTTCGCATGTATAAGGGCAGGGAAATTCTCTTATTCCTTAAAATTTTCGTGCATATGATTCAGTTGAATACATTTTATTGTATTTGGTATGATCTAAAAAATCTGAATTTTTGGCCAAATTTCCACAAAAGCTGGGTATGCTACTTCTCTGGGGAGATTTTAACAGATATGAGAAATAAGTTCAGAAATTTGATTGAGTATTGAATAAAATGGAAGCAAAATAAAGTTCTAAGAAACATTTTGGCTCCATTTTACCACTGGGAAAAGATGGAACAAACTTTCCCTTCCACTCAGACCCATTTAAACTAAGTTTTTATTACATTTCACCTTCATTTTTCCGGAACTAGACTACAGGAGCTCTTCTTGAATGTACAGAGAAACTGATTTAGAAAATAAAAGGCGTCATGTTTTGTCCAAGCATATTTAGTGAAGAATTTATACATTCGTATACTTCCTTTCCTTCTTTCTTTCTATTATATACTATGTGAGATGCTTATTTCTCATACAAAATAACATCTTCCTGTAACTTGTCTGTACGCTCCTATCTATTCAAAAATATTCATCAATTATACATTGGAACGCTCTATTTTTCCCTCATATTCATATCATATTTACGAAAGATACCATAAAAACATTTCGGGTGTGATTAGTTTCACGCTAAAGCAGCCAGTCTCGTGAAAAATCCGAGCGCGTCTGATTGAAGTAGTGTGCTGTGGAAAATTATGGAAAAAGATCACTATTGAAACTTCCTAAAGTTTACAGTCCCTGTACAAAACAAATATATTGTGGGCTTAAGTGCACTTCACTCAACAAATTTCAAGGAATTAATCTTAATAAACCCGAGAAATTTACTTAAAATAATTTCATTATATTTCAATTGACGTGCAGGTATAATTTTCTCTGCAATTTTGTTGCTTTTGCTACGCTAAAAAGTTACGAACTCAGTCTAAAATATGAAGATGAATCTTGTAATATCGAAGGTTCAGTAAATATGATCAGGGTACTTGGTTGCGGCTTTTCAGGTTTTCAAGAATTGAAATAATCACATTGCTGGTCTCTTCTATGAAAAACCCCAATTTAGGACCTACTAGATCGCATTATTTACCATTCAAAGCTCGGAGCAACAACTACAACATAAACAAAAGACTATGCTGTTAGCTTTTTGCTATCCACGTGGAAAAAGACAGCATCTATTATGGGTGCAAACGTCAGTCGATGCTTTTTCTTTTCACTATTGAATTCACCTTAGAAAAGAATAAACGAATGAACTTAAAAAGTGGACTCTACTGCAGTATTTTCCATCAGGCTTCTCATTCCAGTCATTAATTATCATCTGTATAATGATCTAGTCATGAAAGCGGAGATCACTGATAACGTCAATAAATTTGATGTTTTTTTCTTCTAGTTCTCATAATGTAATTCAAAACTGTTGCTTTACTTGCAAATAATAGCAAGGAGACAGAATGTTTGACGGTAAAGTTTGATCGCGTCTAAATAGAAAAATTAAACTAAGTCAACCTTTCCCGCAATTTCTGCATTCATGTGGTGACGAAATCTGAACCAGATACTATATATTTGGTGGATACTGAATCAAAAAACTATCGCAAATTACGTGGCTTTGCACTGAAAGCCTTGATTTGCGTATGAGCTGAGGTTATCGGTTTGCGGTATTTCGGAATTATGTTAACAATAGAAATGTTCAGTATAATGCCAGGAGGGTTAGCGTATTACTTCAAAGAAGTGTTTCTGTCACCTCTATGTACTCTCACTTCTTTTTTCCAGCGATATGCTATGTTACATTTGTTGATTCTTTATTTTAAGCCCTTTCGGCCACAGAAACAAAGATAAAATATACAATGAAATTAATATTTCTGGTCAAGAATGCAGTTAGTAAATATAGATTCATCGCCTTTCCGTACAAAAACTCACAGAACGTGAATGTAATTTCTTTGCAGTGGCTAAAATTAAGATATCAAAACTATTCTTATGGATTTGTTTTAGTTAAAAAAGGATATATTACCTTCGTAATAGACTTTGAACCAATAAATGGATACAAATATCCAGAGAAGATGTATATGAGTGGGTGAAGTGTTCTCATTTTGATTTGAGAAGTGGCCAGCAGGGGTCACAGAAATGTTATCGAAGTATTCGGTGCCGTCTGTGGCGCCCATTGCCCAGGTATCTGTTGTTTTCCCCGTACGACAGGGTTTCGATTGCTTGATTCCCTGCGCCTAGACTGAGTTCGTTACCTGTCAAGTTTACATCGTCATCAAGGCGGAAGGCTAGCCGAGGGCCATTTCAGCAGATTATTGAGTGGTCGCCGCGAACTTTCGGGATTTCCAGGAACCAAGGCCCTAGTCACAGGGTTACGGTTCAAACCATGGGTCCTAATTGACTATTTGAAGAATACCTGGGTGATATCGAGTGCTAACGGTTGTTTCCAAATCTCCTATGGGAGGACAGTGGACCAATATCTTGGATCCTGGGAGATTCATTGAGGGCCTAAGGGCTTGTGTGCAGCAACTGCTGGGAGAAGGCTCTTCGTAAACTGCAAATTGAACTGCGTCAATCAGCCTTTTTTTCCGATGGAGTTTTAGATCATAAAAAAACTGAAACAACACCAGTTAGAAGGGAGACAATATGAAATCCATCTAGTTAATTCCGTCTTGGTCTCTGCTAAGCGAGAAACTGAAGGCATTCTCTTTACTCGCAAAATTCCTCCAGCTACTCTTCTCTCTTCACCTTAGTTTCCTATGGTTCTCCCCCACTTTTTAAAGCGACGAAGTTTACATTTCTTTACATTCTTTTATTTTTCCCGCTTCTCTTTTTTATACGCAATTGCCTTCTCTTTTGACAGTAATTCTCTTATTTTTCTCAGTTTATTTGATCTTCGTCTCCATTCATATACTTTCCATAATCAATATATCTATAAGCAGTTTTCGCCATGAATCATCATTTTAAATGCGGGTAATTACAACTACAAGACCAAATTCATCCTACTATTTGATTCAGCGGTCCTGTAAATCTGAACCTTTTGACACCGTTTAAGCCCTCAGAGTGCCACCCAAAATTTATCAAGACCCTGCTACAACAAAAACTGGAAAAATCACACCCCCCTTGGCAGTCATTATGCATGGACTACCCCCTCTGGCCCTATTTCCAAAGCCTGTCATCCTCGACCCATCACTGTCTCCCCTTTTTTACATTCGGTCCCAACAGACGTAGAGAATACCTCCGTCTTCACACAAGGAAACGTCTTACGGAGCTCATTGCTCGTCACCAGGTGGATATCTAAGCACAGGAATCGGTAGAGGGGGGACTAGGAAAATGAGGATGATAAATAAGGGGAGTGCTTCGAGGAGTGGGTGGAACCAGAGATGGTCTATGAGATAGAAGAAGAGGTATCCAAGGGGGAATCTAGGGAGGAAGGAGAGTAAGATGAGGAGTCCTCCGATAAAGAGGGGGATGTCGACCCGGGTCATTTGTGAGGGGAAAGAATGCACTGGTTGGAACACATAGTCTCGGCCATGAAACTGTTCGGAGGGACCCGAGGCTCGCTGGGTTGGCCCAAAGAGTGGCACGAAATCGTGGGCCATCTATGGATATGTGTTTTGAATACATGGGTTTTTATGATGTTATAATAGAAGTGCTAGGGACTGATCTAGAGGATGAATATTTTGAGAATCAGATTCATTTATATTCTTTTACGTATCTTTTGTCAAACTCTCTGCGTCTGTGTGAATTTTTTTCATAATTTTACTGGTGCTTGTAGTAGCTTTATCGAGATTTCAGTCTGCAATGTCTACATAACAAAGTAAATTGCTTCTTTCATGATACAGAAAGAAAGTTGAGTGCCATCTTCAAACCAAGAACTTCAATAAGTTCCAGTGCTTCTAAGCGAGGTAGTAGAGCATGCCCCTTAAGAATTGGTTACTAGAACAGTCACTCATATTTCACGTCCACTCCTTTCCATTTTCCGTTAACGTATACTCCAGAACTCCAGTCGCTCGCAACGACTCGCAACTCCTGTAGTTAGTAGTTCCCTTTTCTGTTGATGCTTTTTTTACCATATCAGTCTCCTCATAAGTAGCCAAACCTGTTACTGAAAACGGAATTCATCGTTCTCATAGCTTATTTGGCTGCAAATAAGAGGCGAGCGAGGCGGCTGTAGAGATTTTTTTTCTCCTGAAATAACGCCTATCCCGAGAATTTCTTTTTTCGTCTCCAATTATTTGAGCGGGAGTTGTAACTCCCTTAAAATCGCAGTTTAGAGGACGATAGCCTAACTTGCGTGCCCTAAAGCAGTATGGAGAATATAGAAAGAGACGCGAAGGTCCTCCAGTTGAATAAAATCCTGCGTAAAAGATTTCAGAGAATGTAGATGTCAGATAAATTTGCATCTCATTAGTGACTGGGTGTGAAAATTGAAAAACTATTTTTACAAGTATTGGAAAACTATTTGCTTTGTTTTACATATCGAATAAAGAGATGAACAAATATGTAACAATATTTTATCGGAGGCTTACAATTTTTATTTATTTTCACTGGCTGACGCTTTATACTGTATTACACGTGAAGCAATTTCCATGTCTGTCAGTTGGTTTTTAAATTCTACAGTTGTAATCACTGAAATTATAGTGCCAACAAATTATCATTTGGAACAATGCTCAATTGGAGAATTATTCTCTAACTATTACTGGGCATGAATTTGGTCTATAAAAATTATTATACTGCTGGATTCATTTTTGCAGCTTTTCCACGCTGATCTACATTATAAGTGGTTTGAGGCTGTTACAAAATTTTAACAAGCCTCGGTCCATCGAGCGATCCCTGTTGATCAGCAATAAATAAATTTTAGTTTTCTTATTATTATTATTCTCATTTATATTCAGGTAATTTTATTATTCATTTATTTGGAATTATATATTTTTGATCTACCCATTTCATTTATTTTTTACTGTTATGGGCCCAGATAGCATTGATCTTATTCAATGACTAAATTTGGATGGGATCTTCCGGACCTCCATGGACGGATGGTAGAGGTTGTCGAGAAAATATTTTTATGCTTTTCAAAAATGTAATTCTTTCCATTATTCAATGCCATAATAAAGATTAATTAATACAAGGTTCCTAAGTATGTTAAAGCTCCATTTTTTCTTCTATCCAAATTATATAGAAGAGTTCTTGACATTTGCAAAAAATATTCCAGACGCAGAAGTTCAGTCTGAAAATAGTGCATTAGCGATTGCTAAGGATATTCATAATGTTGATCCTCCATCATCTATATCAGATACATTCCAAAAATTCCTAGAGCTACTACACACCACTTAAATCGATAGTTAGTCTTTTGAAAAATTCGAATCACGTTTTGATGCGCAAATTTCCGTATTCCATTCTTCGATTGGTTCTTCGAAATTACCTAAAGCACTGGTATATTTTTTGCTGGTGGCAAATTAAAAATAATCGCAACAAATTTCTTGGTTAATTGCAATAGCAGAACCCAATGATGGAATTAAAAATTCGAAGATTGATTCCAGTCAGCGCGTATGTATCCTGGTTGCAGCTTCTTCAAAGCATGATGACGAAACAGATATGAAGAAAGGAAAAATTCTCGATGCAATTATATATTATCAATTATTCAGGCATATAATAAGCCTCAAAACTTAAGCCAAATCCATGTAAATTAGCAAACATATATATCGTCGCATTAATGAAACATTTCATTTAAAGAAAAGAAATCATCTAGGAAAAATATCAAGCATAAACCAACCCCGAAGAATTTGCTGCACTGAAGGCAAAATCCAATTTTGATCGATGTCGAGAAACTGGACATTAGTCCTACTAAAACATAAATGCAATGGTGGGAAAAACCATTTTAAATGTTTTTCATCTAAAAACGAAAACACGGAAAATATTAAACAGAAAAAAGAACTTGGTTCCGTAGGACTTCACATTGCTAAAACAGAATTTGATTCCCTATCGAAAGAATTCTATCCAGGTCCATTGCTTGACGATGGAGCACCACAAAGTGGTATGGATACTGTTGAGATAAAAAAATATTTCTGAATATATTATCCCCGATTCGGACGGAACTCTGGATGATCTTCTGACTCTGTACGAGATATGCTATTATGGTAATATGTAAATGGCACCGATCCAAGTAAAAAAATGCTCCGAACGATTTATTTCTCATCTACTTCTGACAATGGAAATTATGTCAAAATCAGGCATCTAATAGTTAGTAGACCATCATAATTGTTTACTGGAAGAAGTGTTACATGAACATCCAATATTATTCATATGAGAGACAATCGAATTGAGTTTACGTCAACCGAAAATTTAATTGATTCCTTTACAATGGTGGATCATGGTCACAATTGTTATGTACCTGGGAAAAAACTTATAAAATACTCTGATGGATTTGGGAATTCATTTTTATCTGCAAATTTTTCCAATAATATCAATACACCGAGAAAAAAATCTTAGGCTGAGAAGAAGAGAATAGTTAATAAGGTCCACGAACATGTATTTGGTCACTCAAATTATGATGACATACAATTATTATTGCAGAGAAATTATATATGGGACAATGAATGCAAAAAATATTTATCAAACATTACTGATTCATACAAAATTTGTGATATCACCAAGAAACCACCTCATTCTCGAACAATTTTTAAAAGTTCAATATCTCGTGGTTTTGATGAATTGGTGTGTGTGGATCATTTTAAGTGGAAAATTTAGATGTTTTTCATATTATGGACTCAGTCCCCAGGTTTTCTGTTGGAACGATAGTACGGTCCTTAAAAATGGAAGATTGTATTAATTAGTTCGAAACTCTATGGATAACGCTATTTTGGGCCCCTTGAAATATTATGGGAGACCAGGCATTTGACAATGATATTTTCAAAACTAATCTTGAAACAAAAGGGATTTCCATTTGTCCTATTGGCTCCCGCAGACATAACAAAAATTGAATTGAGTCGAGACAAAGAATATGACGACACATTTATATTCGTTTAAAATCTATGACGCTTCTCCAAGTGAATCCATGCCTACTGCTCAAATGTTTCAGATATCAAATGATTTATATGATAATGATGTTTTTCTTCTTACGAACCTGCTACAGGCCACACTAGACCTATCGATAATTCTGGCCCCTAGCTCTGCCAAAGGTTTTACGTGATGCGCATAATGAACTCGTTGCTAAATGGAAATTAAATCTTATCCTCAAATCGAAGTCTGTGACCTAACTACCTCTCAATTTTGGTGATATTGTGGATGCATTCACATATTTTCCAAATCAAAAAGAGGATTATGGTCATCTTCTAAACTGATACTAAAATTCGATAAAAAATCTCTAATCGTTACAGTCCCTAGGTCAAACGGAAGGTTTATAAATGCAGCTACAGAGGATGACTGCCCCTCTGTTTCGTCAAATGAACATGCATACCAAATAAAAAAAGAAAATATTTTAATGGACCAATCTATTGATAATTCCGTGGACTAAATATCTGGTGACATTAAGAAAGTGGGTATTAACGGAATGGAAATTTTAAATGATGAAAATTTTGATGATGAAAATAATAGTCAGAATATATCCGTGAACACCATAATTTATATATTGCGCAAAAAGATAAGATTGAATTTGAGAATAAAGAAAAACCCGTCAGAGTTTGATCAACATTTATCTGTTTTATACTCCTCAATTATTTCTTTTGTCTTCCAAAGGGTTATTTCTACTTATTTTAGTGCAAATTCGGTTGATGACATTCTTATTACTCGACCAGATAAAATTAAGGCGACATTTACTCAAGAACTTGGGAAAGTTTACAACCTTGGTACAATCGTACACAATTCGGGATCTTTCAATTTCAATGGAATTTAAATTACTTTTTTGATGATGACAAAATTAATGTATCAGCAGACGAAAAACTAAATGGACTCGAACTTCATATAGTATCGAGAAATAGACATAAAAGGCGGATGAAAAATGAATTCTTTCGAAATTTTCTCCTTTAATTCTTTGAATGATTCAATTTTTTCTGGTTATGGTTGCTTCTCTTGTATGTGCTTTTACCGCAATTTATCTAGAATAAAAATACCTATCCCCTTGGTTCGTATTTTATCTATTTAATTTTTGATGTTACCAAATTTGAAGCCGTTTGGTTCTACAAGTACATATCGTCGTTCTGAAATTTTTGGAAATTTTGAACTATCAATTGTTTTTTTTCCGATACAGGAAAACCAGCCGGGACTACAATTGCACAGCTTGGTTGTGCGGCGGGAATTCTCATTGCCTCTCTAAATTTTAATTCAATATTTCATAAATTTTACTGGCATTCATATTTATTTCGGCTTCCGGTTAGATCCATTCCATCTGGTGAAATTTTGGCTGCTAGTGAAGCCATTGAAAAAGGAAAAATTATTGCAGCTGCAGACAGCGATTTACTCAATATTTATGTTCCCCTACATGTTGCTTTAGACTCAAGGTAATTATGAATCTATCTTTCCACATGTCGTCTATCTGGAGGCAAGTCCCCAAAAGCAATCCCCTAATTAATAAGGTAGATTTTTGAAACAAAAAAAAATAAGAAAGTGACTGGATACCTAGCTCGATTAATCCTTATGAACCGTTGACAAAATAAAGAAATTCCGGTTTGTGATATCCTAAAATTACTTTTATTTGATAGATCTGTACTAACGGATATGAGCAAAATTTTATCTCGTGATTCATCTCAGTAAACAGGATGACAATATGTATCATTTATATTTTCAAAGAGTGATTGGTGTTAAAATTGATCAATATTTCTACATGTATTGTAGAAATGTTAAATTTATTTCCATATCTAGTATGGTGATGAAAATTTGTATACCTATATTTTTCCAAAGGCTAACAATTTTTACATATTGCGAATTATCGAGAAATAGTATTATCTATTTTCGTTGGCCGATGTTTTATACTGTACTACAAGTGAAGCATTTTTCATTTCTGCCAGTTGGTTTTTAAATTCTGCAGTTGTAATTACGGGAACTATATTGCCAGCAAATTAATATTTGGAATAAGAATTCTCACCTGGAAATTATTCTGTAGTTATTGCCGGGCATAAATTCGTCTATAAAATTTATTATACTGATGGAATCACCTTTGTGGCTTTTCCACTCTGATTTACATTATTAATAGTCTTAGGGTGTTATAATAATTTAGCGAGCTTCGGCATCGAACTTTCCCCGTTGATCAGCTATCAATAAATGTTAGTTTTCTTTTATTACTATTCTCATTTATATTCAGGTAATTTTATTATTCATTTATTTGGAATTTTATATTTTTGATCTACGCATTGCATTTAATTCTTACACAGGAGCTTGGAATTTCTGTCCTGCTTGGACATTCGCCATCCCTGCTCCGCCTTCTGCCTCTCCCTCGTCCGCCCTCGGCGTAGATCTTTATATCCCTGGCGCATGCGGCCTAGACCCGAAGGATGTCACTGTGGATGTAACCGTCGCCTACCCACTGGTCAGCTCTCGCGTTTCCTAGTGTGCTCTATCCAGCGGTAAAGCTTTCTCTACGGCTAAACCGCTAAAAACAATCAGATCACAGTCCAGTATGCTGGACTTATGATATTCGGCTTCTTCTTGTTGGTACTGATGTGTTCTGCGTCCTGCGTGCCGATCGTGCCACTTTATTACGCTGACTTTCTAAGTTCGCTGCTACCCGTAGCTGTCCCACTCCTCAATGGGAACTATAACTCCTCATTTTGTGCTTTCAAAAATTTCTTTTCTGCTTTCATAGGCTGCAAGTTCGTCAGGTTCTTAGCAGACGCGTTTCTGGTTAGTTTCTCTGTTACCCCTTTGGTATGTTTTCCTATATGCTTTCTCCAAATCAGGTAAAGTTTATACACACGCTTGATAGGTGGGCAGCAAGGTGACCCAACCTCCGTTCTTTTATTCAATCTAGCCCTTCATACACTAGTTCTAAAGATACAAAATATTTTGTTGATTTCGAAGCTCGAAAAATAGGTCTTGGAGGGGTTGCTACATGTGAAAATTGACCAAATATTTTAATCTCTATCCTGGTGTACTACAGTGATGCTGAATTGTTGAGCAATATTTTTATTGAGGCCCACAATTTATTTTTATTGTGAATCATCAAGGAATAATTTTATCTATTTTACACTGGCCCTATTTTATGCTGAATTCAGTGTGTAATGATTTTTATGTCCTACAGTTGGGTTTTATATTATACAGGCTATAATTATTGCATTTATGCTGCCAACAAATTATTATCTGGATGAGTGCTTACCTGCAAAATACTGCAATAATTATTGCTGAGCCTGAATAATGTCTACCAAAACTATTGTACCCTGGTGTAGAGTATAAGTAGTACTAGGTTATTAGAACTATGTTTTACATCCTCGGGTCATCGAAATATTCCCCTCGATCAGATATCATTAAATTTGGTTTTCTATTCATTATTCATTCTAAGTCCAATTGTGGCATTTGTTTATTTATTCGAGTTGGGACCATTTATTTTTTGGATCTACCTATCCCAAGTATTTTGCACTACACCTGTGGTATGACGAATATGGCTACATAGTGGCCGAGCATGCAGCTTTGTTGAAAGCTACCGCAATTCTTTCCTCTTCAGAGGCAGCGCGACTTGGTCTACACCTGGAACTTCCCAAGTGTAAGTTATGGTGGCGCATGGCTCCAAGCGAGGCCGTCAAAGCTGCGTCCCCGTTCGAGATCCAGCAGGTTAACAGCGAGAGGAATGCAGTCCTAAATGCAGACATAGAGTCGAGTGAATTTATGAGTCGGGAATGGTTGGGTTAAATGGGTTTTTAGGTGTTTACTGGAACATGTGGGCTAGTTCACTGTGAGCGGAACGTAGGGTGAAATTTCCATTAGCTTGTACGGTATGGCTGCGCCGGAGAAATCGCTACTCCGAAAATGGGTGTGCTATGGAATGGCGACTAAAATGTTGCTGCAGGCCCTGTCCGCAGACATGCAGTGTTCGAAGCAACCATTAACGCAGAGTGCCGCCTTAGAAATGTAAAGATGAACGGAAGATGGGATCAAACTTTACACTGTGAAGCTCAGATGCAATAGAAGACTGGGGACATTCACCAGGGACCGGCGTTAGACATTGCAGGGGTGGGCGTAAGGGAAGCCGATAGATAGGGATAACGTGTAGATAATAAGGAAATCGCGACCCTGGGCACTTCCTCCAGGTATAGGTCACCCGAGTAGGAAAGTAGACCAGAGAAGAGGGGAAAACATCAATCAAAAAAGCGGCATATGCGGACTCAGGGACTGAAATCACGCTAAGTAGGGTGTGAAATACCATCTGATAGTATGCTGGATCGTTGTATCAACATATTAACTAGAATAAAAGCTGTAGGAAATGGGTTTAAGCCGCCTCGAGACACGCAGACTGACTTTAAAGATTGAATGCCTCCCTGATATCTACTGACGGAAACCCCAAATCTTACACTTTTCCAACTTCATTTATCATTCGTCGGTCTGCATACAATATTGCTTTGTCCCCATCCTTTCTAGTAAGCTCTACCTGGATCTTTTGCAAGTAGCTCGCCGCCTTTATAGAAGATTTTGACATAAGGCAGTCACTCACCAGCTTTCTCACCTTCTCCCCAACGGCGATGGGGCAGAGCGTCATTTCTGCTTCGGCTCGCGGGCAAGTGGTGGTCTTGCGATCCACTGGGCAATAGTAGCTGGACCTTTTGCAGCCACTAAGATATCGATAAGTTCAGTCAGGGAATGCAGCTTTTCTCTACGAGAGGAACAGGACCGAGGGCGCAGCAACTCGTCAAGGTGGGAAGGCGTAGGCAAGAACCACTTGGAGCGGGGCCGGTTTTAATTGAGCGAACTGCGCGAAAGATCTCTACTTTGGTGATTTTAGGAAACAAGAGGATGGAAGCTTGCGGGACAAACTTGTCATCGAGGGCTACTGGAATTTTCTGAGATTTTTTGGTTCGATGTGCGTCGGATAGAGCTTGTATTGCCGGAAGGACTCTGATTGAGACTAGTGCTTGCGCCGTCGTATCGTAAACACCTTCTTTGGCAAGACTCAAAGCGAGTCTAATATTGCGCTGCTTTTGCTCTGACCGTGTCAGACTTTTCGAGCCCTTATATGTGTACTGTTAAGAGTTCCCGCCAGAGGCTATCATATTGCTCCATATTTAAAAGTCTTATTGGTTCCCTGAATATATCTGCGTTGGTTTGGGCGCTTGCTTATACGTTTTCATTCGAGATTTTGCGACCATACGGGTTATAAAGCATGACGGAGGAGAGAGGAAAGACTTTAGTTGCAGGACATGATGGCGCGCCTCCGAGGCGCCATCATGTCCCGCGTCACACACATGCACCGCTTCTTGCAGAGTGTAACAATGTCTCCGTTACACCACTACGTAATAGAGACTTGTTCTCTGTCGCTATTCCAGTTCTCTATTACACAGTGGTGTAACAGAGAAACTGTACAGTCTTGAATGATTTTAGAAATTTGATTTTCCTTCAATGTTTTCATTTGACGTGGAGCCCCACATCAACGTTTTATTTACGTAGTTATATTCTAGATAGTACAATTCTATAGTTACACCTCTACTTTCTAGTAACTTCTACTGAGCTAACAAAGTAAAGTATTTCTAGAGTAGAGCTACCGTACTGTCTATAAAAGGGGGGGCTCATCTGGATTCTTGTGGGAATCCAGGTACACTCCAAAAACCCTTTGCCCCCAACTCTTTGAAACCCTTTACCATCGCCCCTTCTGTTCCTTTAGCCTCGGCTGCCTCCCTCTTTGTTTCACTGGTAGCATCGCTCTCGCCGGTTCCGCTGCTTTTTTGCTTTCGTCTTGCTCAAGTTCGAGGTTTTTTTACACGTGTATTTTTTTGGGTGGGCTGTTGAATTTTGGAAAAATTTTGCTGACAGGTGTTACTGTAAGCAATATCATATACTGTACTTGTGGGCTGTAGTGCCAAGTACAGGAGAGTACCTGTGGGCTGGAGTACCAGGTACTCTAACCATTGTTCCACGCAGGTCGCGGTTACTAATTGGAGAGCTAGGTAACCGGGAACTTGGGGGTGCAGCAAAGTCTGCGTTCTCTAGGTTATTCTGTTCAGGTAGCGTGCAGGCCTCACGAAGCTACGTGATCCTGTTCAGAATACTTAGACTGGACAGTTAGGTGTAACTAAGTTGCCTTAGTAAAGCCGTACTTCTGACCAAATCCCCATTTGAGTGTCCCCTCACAGTATTCCTATACAATCCTATTGCACTCGTTGGCCGTTAGCTAGGTGCACCGACTGGGTCACGGTTTCAGGTAACGCTTCATAGGGTTGACTTGGACTGGACTTGGACTAGGGGGTACTTGCCCAGAACGGGTATTCATTGGTAATTAGCTAGCTTTAAGTCGGCTTGAGAGGCTTTCCTATAGGGTAAGGACACCGATCGTGGTCTACGTAGTGGACTGCTGGGGATATCCCGAACGGATTGCTGAGTCACACCGGAGTGTAGGTGTGATCAAAGCTGCTGGTCAGTCACTCTCCGCGGGTAGGGAGCAACCCGTCGTCTAGGGACAAATCTCTTGCAGATTTCAACTTCAAGTGCTTGTAATCAAGTTTAGGTGTTGGTGTAAGGCTTTAAGTAAGAGGTTTGTTGAACATTTCTTTCTTCAAACCAAATAAGCCTGTGTTATTCGATGGGACTCGAGATGCGTTGAAGGTTCGGTCATGGTTGCATTCAGTCAAAAAGTACCTGAGACTTAGTCAGGTGAGCCATGAAGAAGTCATCAGTGCCCAGAATGCTATCGACTTTGCTTCGACATTCATGACCGGAACTGCCGCAAACTGGTGGCATACAGTTGTGTCCGAGAATGCTGTTCCGCCTACATGGGAAGCTTTCAAACTCCTTTTTGAGGCAGATTTTTTCCCCCAGGACAGTTTCATTCGAGCTCGCGACAAGCTTACCAAGATCTGCCAGAAAACAAGTGTGGCAGCGTACCTCTTAGAGCTCAGGAATTTCGTTACCAATATTCCCGGCATCAGTGAGTCGGAAAAATTGGCGCGGTTCTGTGAAGGTCTCAAACACCACATTCTGCTGGAGGTTCGTAAAGGGAACCCATCCAAGTTTGAAGATGGAACATTTTACGGTGCAGGGTTCTTCACTGGCAGAGGCTCAGTTCACATCGAAATGCCTCAGGTCCTATGCTGATCTAGATCGGAAACCTTGAACGTAAAAACGATGGGCAGCGTCAGAAAGACTTGATGGAGAACCGATGCTTTACGTGCCATAAGGTGGGATGTAGACCTTGGAAACACAGAAAAGGAAACGGAAATAAAGGTAATAGGACTGGTACTCGCATAGTAGGGAACAATACACAGGCAGGACACAGTACTGATTTGAATGGCTTTGACTCGGAAAACTAGTTGGTCTACCAGACCTGGTGAACACTTAGGTTAGACCAGTAGTGATTGTGAACAGATGTCCCAATGAGCAGAGTGAAACTGTTGTGGACATCACCGGAGCTAGATTCTCAGATGACAGGGAAAAGTCGAGAATCTCCGAAGCCGAGTCTAATGGAATCACGTCTAGTCATGATGACAGCATCCCCACTGATGGACCTATACCAGTGGAACCTTTGTTAGTACTTGAAGGTAGACTGAATGAAATAGCAGTCAAAGTACTAAAAGACGATGGATGCAATACAAACGTGGTTTCAGCCGAGTTCCTGAAACGAAATAGGAACTTGTTTGAGATTCGGCGTGAACGAGTCATTGTTTGCCATTCACAGAAGGGAGTTACTGAGGAAGTATCTGAGATCATTTCCAACGGAACTATTACGTTAGGCGAATATACATATACTTCTAGTTGGGCTGTGTCCCAAACCAGGTATGATGTTCTATTGGTTATGCCGTGGCATGTTGCCCAGAATCCACGTATCGACTATCGGAAACGGATTCTGATGGTGAAAGATGCTTCCATTCCAGTGATTGATTCAGATAACGAAAACCGTTTTGATGTGTCCAATTTGGGAGTGAAGAAATTTAGACGAATGCTGAGGCATGGGGGTGACTTCGAAGTATTTCAGTTACTTGAAGTTCATAGTATGAGAGGAGTGACAGATTCAAAGGTCGATGGAAGACTGAGCAGATTACTGGATAATTTTAAAGAGGTCTTTCATGATGAATTGCCAAGAGGACTTCCTCCTTTTCGATCAGTTGATCATGAGGTCAAAGTGGAGGAAGGAGCAAAGGCACCTCATCGACCTTTATTCCAGTTGTCCCCATCCGAACTTAGGGCAGCAAAAGAGTACATCGAGTCTCTTTTGAGGAAAGGGAAGATTAGGTCCAGTAAATCGCCATATGGAGCACCACTTTTCTTTGTGAACGGAAAGGATGGAAAACTTAGAGGCGTTGTCGATTATCGCGCTTTGAATCGCATCACCAAAAAGAGTAATGCTCCACTCCCTCGTTCTGATGAAATGTTCGAGCGACTTGATTATGCGAGATTTTTCTCCAAGCTTGATTTGAAAACGGGATTCTATCAGATAAGGGTGAAACCGGAGGACATCTAAAAGACTGCGTTCAATACAAAGTATGGGCAATTTGAATATCTTATTATGCCAATGGGACTTTGTAACGCTCCTGCTACGTTCCAAACTTTGATGAACCAGATCTTCTATGATTGCATCGATGTCTTCTTGGTTTTCTATATGTATGATCTTCTTATGTTCAGTAAGAATGAGGAAGAACATTACGAACATCTGGAAACTGTATTAAAGAGACTTAAGGATCACAAGTTGTACATCTCTCCGAAGAAATGCTCTTTCTTTCAGACTGAGCTGGAGTTTTTGGGTTTAATAGTCGGGAGGGACGGCATTCGTGTCAATCCTGAGAAGGCCGAAGTGCTGCACACTTGGCCGAAACCTGAACCGCTAACGGAGATGAGAAGTTTCTTAGGTCTTATACAGTTTTTCCGTAGGTTCATTCCGAAGTTTTCTGCAATCGCTGCACCTCTCACAGATCTGACAAAGAAAGGTCGAGGTATAGGGAAATGGATTGGAAACTCTCGGTAACTTCGGAATCTTTCCCATCACACTGAAGCCTGGAAGAATTCACATCTTAGGAGAAGCATTATCCCGAGCTCCGCACGTGACGAGAGGAGATCGTGACGTCTCAGTGTATGACGTTGAAGTTCCCTACCTTGATGTTGATCAGATCATTCCTCGGTATGATAACGACCAGTTCTTTGGTTCAGTCGTAAAAGCCATGGAAGGAGAGTGGCCTGAGGATACGGTTCAAAAGCAGGAACTTGAAAGAATTCTGCCGATGTTCCGAAAAGATGGTTCGAGGCTGTTTTACAATGGAAAGTTGTGCGTACCAAGAAGGTCAGTTTCGGATATTTTGCAAATTGGTCACGACTCGAAAGGTGGTGGACATTTTAAATTTGCAAAGACACTGTCCAGATTGGATAACTTCCATTGGAAACATAAGAGCCGGGATTTTCGAGAGTATTGTGAAGGATGTCTCACGTGTCAGCAGTATAAGGACTCTAATCAAAAAAGTTGACTGATCCAATGTCACTGGAATTGCCTGACCGCAGATGGGGACCATTAGCTACAGATTTAATTGTGAGGCTACCCCTGACGAGGAGCGGTCATGATACGATCACGACTTGGGTTGATCGACTTACTCGTCGAGTCCATTTTCTGAAATCTAAAACATCAGATACTGCTGAGGACACGGCTCGAGACTTCTTCGCGAACATCTTCAAGAACCACGGGTTTCTGGATGATGTGACTTCAGATAGGGACAGCAAGTTCATTTCAAAGTTTTGGAAGACACTGATGAATCTTTGTGGGGTGAAATTAAGAATGTCTACAAGTAGACAACCACAAGCAGATGGTGCTTCCGAGATTATGAATAGGATGATCGAGAACTATCTCCGTTGCTATTGCTCGTATCATCAGGATGACTGGGATGAACTGCTTCCTTCTGCAGAATTTGCGTACAACTCGGCTGTGAGCGATGATCTGGGTATGTCACCATTTGAGCTAGACTTAGGATGGACACCTAAATCGCCATTGGACTTCTTGGCTAGCAGAAGCATACCCTTAAGAGTTTGGACGACTTTCGTGCCAAGCTCAAGGTTTCTCTTGAGGATGCGCAATTTGCCTACAAAGTGGCAAAAGCTCGGCAAGCTGCATATTCTTCAAGGCGATACAAGGTTCCAGATTATAAAGTCGGTTCAAAGCTATGGATCAATCGTTCGTTGTTTACGGATGTTTATTCTAGGTCCCAGGATTCTAAAAAGATTGTTGCGCGCAGATATGAGCCGTTTGTGGTTAAGGAGACAGTTGGTAAGAATGCTGTTCGACTGGATCTCCCTGCTCATTTTAGAATCCATCCAGTCATTCATATCATTCACACCACACCACATTTGGAGCAGTCCGATGACATTACTTTGCTCATTCTTTCTACACCTGTACCGCTTGAACTGCCTGATGGACCAGAACAGGAAGCTGAGGTTATCTTGGACCACAAAAAGGTTGGACCCGGTTTCAACTTCTTGGTTTTGATGAGTGGTGTTCCACGTCATGATGCGGAGTGGCAACCAACAAAGGACTTTTTTGATGTTACGGAAGATGGATCTGCTGTAGAAACGGAAGCTTTCCAAGAGTATATTCGGAAACATAATATACTCCCGCAGTATCATTGACGAGAACGTCAATAGTCCGGGGGAGAGAATAGTGTAACAATGTCTCTGTTACACCACTATGTAATAGAGACTTGTTCGCTGTCGCTATTCCAGTTCTCTATTACACAGTGGTGTAACAGAGAAACTGTACAGTCTTGAATGATTTTAGAAATTTGATTTTCCTTCAATGTTTTTATTTGACGTGGAGCCCCACGTCATCGTTTTATTTACGTAGTTATATTCTAAATAGTACAATTCTATAGTTACACCTCTACTTTCTAGTAACTTCTACTGAGCTAGCAAAGTAAAGTATTTCTAGAGTAGAGCTACCGTACTGTCTATAAAAGGGGGGCTCATCTGGATTCTTGTGGGAATCCAGGTACACTCCAAAAACCCTTTGCCCCCAACTCTTTGAAACCCTTTACCATCGCCTCTACTGTTCCTTTAGCAGCGCCCCGGTTGCCTCCCTCTTTGTTTCAGTTTAAAAGAAAAAAGTCACTTGCGGCCGAACGGAGGCCTGTAAGGATATGGTAGATCACTGGTAATGGTTGCGTGGGGTTTCCTACGGTGGTTTGCATTTCTGAGGCAGGTACTGAGGCGCGGGATCGTCTAAAGTAAGGACAGGAGTAGGTGTGGGGCTTTTCACAGCTTCCCAAAACTGCGTATCGTGCAAAGTAACGAACTTGCTCGGCATCGTATTCACCGTACATTTCGGGGCACTTTAAATGTGAAAATTCGAAGACGCCGCTTGTTGCTTGACCAACTACATTTAGGTGTACTGAAAGGGTCGTGGCAGCTGCGGTATCAATATCCTGACTGAGCTAGATCCTTCTGGAGCCGGCTGATAGGGGTAAATCGTCGGGAGAAGAGATACTTAGAACCAACTACCCCAAGACGGAGGTGTTGCGAGCGACAAAAGTGCTACCGTGGTATAGTTGAACAAATAAAAAGGAGTGTATATGGGAGAGAGTTGAGAGGGCTACAAGCAAGTATAAAAGGGGCAGGGTCTACCACTGATGCTCTGCGACCAGCTTAGGAAAAAGTTTTCTAGGGTCTGAAGTTGACTCTCAACTTCCTACTACTCGGAGCTTGACCTGAAGTTGTCTGCCAACTTGCTTGACCTCTCAAGGAGGAAGCACTTTACTCAGCTTATATAGACTTTTCGGCTAATCCTAAAGTCTCAATCAAACATACTAAATACCATAAAACGCATTCACGGGAATCGTGTGAACCAGAGAGACCATTAGAAGATATTTCCTCAAGGTAAATATCTAGGTGCCATACCCATGCCAGCCACCCATCGGCCAGGGGTGGGAATTGATGTGGCCATTATATAGACCTTTCAGAGTCACTGGTAGTATCACCCACAACCTAGAACTGTACTGACATCCACTATGACAGCGTGTCCTAAAATAAAAAATCAACCGATGAATTTGCCACACTCATCCAAATTAAAAATATCTTGCAAATTCAAAAACTGTAAAAATATCTTCCCAGTTCCAATACTGTATACAATTATGGTCCTCACCTAAATTTTTTCGTGTGCGAATTTGCGCACATCACGCCCTCCCGCTCAAGACGAACGTCCCGGCTCGTCACTGCTCTTGTTGTTCTTGTGGGAGTTCTATCCATTCATCACGGAGAGTATAGGGTTCACTATAAGGATATGGTAGTAGCTCATTTCCAATATGATGAGAGAGTGTGTACCGTGCGATGACCGGCTCATCTCCTTGGTCAAGAGTTTCGTAGATTCGGCGTATGGTTTCATAGTGTTCTCTAATGAGCTCCTCCCGTTTCACTTCTCCAAACCTTCCAAATGTGAGGTAATAAACGTAGTATGCAAACTTTTCTGGCAACGGGTCCAGAAACGGGTATCTGAAGGAGAAAAAAACTCGCAACATAAGGACTGAGTCTCACGAGTAAGGTGCGCCCCGTGAATGGTCTGGAAGCACATGCAAATACTAATTGCAAAAAAGGAAATTACTTCTGCTTCTCGTGGGTCCTCTGTCATTTCGCGAAGCCAACGTCTAATTGGTAGCCGTCCAATAATTAAGGATGCATAGTTTCCCCTGGGAGACTAGGCGGTGTTTGAGGCGATCTTCTTGGCGATCTTCCTCGCTGCTCCCGACGCCTTGCCCTCTTCGATGATCCGCCCCGATCACTTGATGGTCCAGCTCGTATCATCATCACGGCCTCGGGAGGATCCTGGTCTTCGGCTGAGGTTGTATTTCTGAGCGGAGCAACGTAAGGTTCCCATAGAGGATATGGGACCAGTCGATATTCCATATCAGGGGGCAAGCTGTAACCTCTCAGTCGCACATCTTGGTTGTTCTTGAGAAATACGTAAACTGGACGGATAATGTTCAGATATGTTTGCGACAAGTCTCCGATAGCTACCATTCCATACCTCCCTATAGAGTAATGATATATGACTTCCACAAACTCTGGACCTGCTTCCGTGAACCTTCCGTTTTGGAATGAGAATAGAACTCTGATCAATAGTCGGAAATCTTCTTGAGGTAGCAATGGTCCGTTCAACGTACGAAAACATAGGCATATATTAATGTAGAAATGGATGATTACGTGGAGTTCGTAGTAGTCACGCGTAATCGAGATGATCCATTCCCAGGCCCTTTTTCCTCCCATAGGAATCATTCTATAGTTAAAGATGAGTATGCCTCGTGGTTGCGCATAGTCCTGTGTGAGAAGGAATTCTTCAGGCCTCTGATGGTAAGGGACCAGACGACGTGCATGGATTGCCCTCCTTGATCTCTTCCCTGAGCTTGAACAGAGCTTATAATGCGGGTGTCTTTCCTCCGTGACGATGCAAGGGTTCGAGTACTTTGTTTGGAAAGCCGGCCACTTCACAGCCTGTTGCATTGCTTTTCCGTGTGCTACAAGTACTTTAGAGCCGACTGAGAAAGTTTGGACTGGAGGCTCTTCATCCTTATTTCTTGTCTGTGTTAGCGCGCGGTGTGATCTCCAGCTTTCGGTGGCCAATAGTTCGACCTCTCTACTCTCTTCATCGATAACATTTGTTTCCATATCTCTCTGTAACATTCTAGGAGCTCTTCCGTACATTAGCTCAAACGGTGACCGTCCACTTCTTCCTCTTCTTCGCGATAGCCGTATAACACTTTTGGTAAGGCATCTTCCCACTGGATTTCATTCTCGACATAGTTTTCGATATTGATCGTTTGATGGTTCCAACCATCCTCTCCGCTTTCCCGTTTGACATAGGAGCATATGCGAGAACTGTCTTTAGCTGAATACCTTTTTCTTCCAAGAAACGAAGCAGTGAAGTTGCAGTAAAACAAAGTGCGTTATCCGAGATGATCCTTTTTGGAAGACCAAACGGTTCAATTATTTCTTTTTCGATGAATCTCAGGACCACTTCAGCATTGGCCTCCTCAACTGCAACTGCTATTGGCCATCCAGTAAGATGTTCCACCCCTATAAGGAGATATTTGTTTCCGGAAGAGGTTTCCTTGAATGGGCCGGCAAAGTCAATTGAAAAGGTTTCAAAGAGACCGGAAACTGGAAAGCTTAGGTTGTCTTATACTTTCGTATCGGAGTGAATTTTTGACAGTTGTCACAGCTTTTCACGAAATTATAGACGTCCTTATGGATACTGGGCCACCAGAATCTCTCCGTAATGAATTTTTGGTTGTTTCGAGATCCCAATGCCCTAACTCATCATGAAAAGTCCTCAAGATCTTCATTCTTTCTTTCAAAGGGGCCACTAGTCGAGGACCGGCTTTTGTGTGTCGGAAGAGTTTCCCATTCCACAATGTAAAGCCTTTTGTTCCTGCGTACCCAATTTCTGTGTTCGAGATCAACCTTTCTCATTTCTAGTCCATCAAGGAATTTAATAAGTCCGTGAATATAAGCTTCGTACTCGTTATCGATCGGCACTTGAACTTCGGCAACTCCGACGATGTCTCGGAAGCTTTTTCATTTGGAATCAATGGATCCCTCAAGCGGGATAGGTAATCGGCAGGCTGATTATTGCGTCCGGGCCTATACACAATTTCAAACCGATATTCTGCGAAAATGTCGAGCCATCGGGCCAAGCGGTGATGTACATCTTTCTTTTGGAATGCTGTCTTAAGTGCCTGGTGATCAGTTATCAAGACAAATTTCTCGAGTGATAAAAGGTAAACACGAAACTTTTTCAGTGCGAAGACGACAGCTAGCGCTTCTTTCTCGCAGACTGAGTATCTCTTTTCCGCATCATTCAGAGTGCGACTTGCGAATTGAACAGGGTGTAGTCTTCCGTTTTCGTCTTTTTGGGACAAAACGGCACCCAAAGACCGTTCTGAGGCATCTGTCTCCACAACGAATGGTCTCTTGAAATCTGGTACATGAGCACTGGGGGGACACATAGCTTATCTTTAAGCTCCTCAAATGCAGTTGCATTTCCTTGTTCCAGTAAAATTTTCCGTTCTTCGTAGTGCTGGCATGTAACGGTGCTGCAGTTTGGCGAAATCTTTGATAAATCTTCTGTAATATGAGGCCAGTCCTAAGAAGCTTCGAACCTCCGTCTTTGAAGCGGGCCTGGTGCCAACTTGATTTTTTTCGTTTTCTCTGGATCCACTTTAATTCCCTCTTGATCGACGATATGACCGAGTAATTGGATAGAAGTTTTCGCAAAGAAGCATTTGCTTAACTTAATTTTCAGGCTGTACGATATTCTCCACCACAGTCTTGACATGCGATATGTGCTGATCCAAGTTTTTGAGAATATACACATCATCGATATAAACTCTTGCAAATGGAAGTCCTTTCAAAACCTCGTTCATCATTCTTTGGAATGTAGCTGGGGCATTCATGAGACCAAAAGGCATCACTTCGAACCTGAATGTACCGGCTTTGCTGGTAAAAGTTGTTTTTCCTTACATTTTTCATCTAATGGAATCTGCCAATAACCAGTGTAAAGATCAATTGAGGTGAAGTATCTCCCGTCCTTCAAGTCCTCGAGGATCTCCTCCATGTTCGGAATCGGAAATCGATCGGGTATCATTCTCTGGTTCAGTTGTCGGTAATCGACGCAAAAACGCAGCTTTCCATCCTTCTTTGGTGCGACCACAACTGGAAATGACCATGGGGATGAAACTGGCCGAATGATATCATTTTCCAGCATACTTGTAACATTCTCTGAGATAAATTGGTCATATTTTGGCGGTTGACGTCTAGGCCTGTGGTAAATTGGTTGAGTATCGGTAAGTTCAAATGAGTGAGTGACCGGTACACTTGCTTGTCTTAAATCTGATACACTCCATGCAATTACTTCGGAAGATGTTAACATGTCGGATATTATCATTGAGGCGGGGGCTGGAAGGTGCTGTACTTTTTCTTGAATTTCTCCAATTTGGCGCTGGTCCTTTTCTTGATCCTCACCCTCCAAATTTTGAAGGACCTCTTCCGGCGTGCTCACATCTTCAGATATGGAATTCGATATATCCTTGTTTTCCGTGCAATTGTAATCTTCTTTCATGCCCGAATTCCGTCCTTTGATTCGATATTATCGCAAAAAGAAACACATTCAGGTGTCACACCTACCCTAGAATTCCAGTCTTCATCTGTTTCAAACCCAGAATCATAATCATCCCATGCCATGTTCAGTATCCCCGAGCGTACCCTTCTCACTTCCGAAAGTGTTAGTTGGTTCGGAATCTTCGCTGTCATAGCTAGAAGTGAAATCTTCACTGTCCGTCTCTCTTAGATCTTCCGGATGTGTGCTTTTGTCGAAATCCAGGGGCATCTTCACGTTTCTGCCGTCAACATTAACTGAAACGATTTGGTTGCCCAAGTCAATGCAGGTCCCTAGTCTTTCCATGGTAGGGCAGCCAATGATTGCATCGAAAGGGAGATCAGGCATGACAAGAAAGTCTAATCAACTTTAGAGTCCCCAAAGAACACGGAAACCTTGTCAACAGTGCCCATGCATTTTGATACGGTTCCATCCGCCACAGTTATTCTTCGAGTAGTTGGAATAATTTCAAGACCTAGATCTGTCACCAAAGTTTCTGAAATAAGGTTTGGAACAGCGCCCGAATCGAAAAGAGCTTGGGTTTGCATTCCCAATACTTTGACTGGTACTAGTTTAAGACGTCTTGGTGCTGTCGAGGCCGATTGAAGAAACAGTTTCTTACCCTTAGCGGACTTATTAGACCTGATAATTTTTTTGAGTTCTTTCTCGCGTCCTCTGCGTCGCCCCTCAAAAGTTGACCAAACGTTATCCCAGTTGGGGCCGATGCAAGCTCAGCCACCAAATTGTACTTCTTCACATATTCTAGTACGTCCTTCGGGATACTCTTAAATTTCTTACTCTTTCTCGTCTTCTTGGCCGAAGTGTTTCCCACCCCTGGAACAACTTGATCAAGCCTCTTGGTTCGAGGAGGTACAGGTGCTGGGATATGCTCCAGCATTCCATAATCTAGCCTAGGTTTTTTCGACAAAACGTTCCCTTCCCCATCCCTTTTTGTCACATTAACTTGACTGATTTCTTCAGCGATGGATACATTACCGGCATCCGCCAACCTTTGATCCTTCCTGTTTTGTAAGATTTTCATCTCTGGTCCTGACTCACTCCTCGCGTCCGATAAATTTGCTCTTCTGTTGTCTTTAGACCAGCAGTTACTTTCATGATGCCCGTAACGACCGCACTTTCCACAACGAGTGTTTCTATGTGGATTATCAGGACACCTATTTGCAAAGTGTCCAGGCTTGTGACAGTAGGAACAGACTTCTGCGGCCTTGGGGGCCCCAGACTGGTTCTTCTTAATGGTAAGAGTAAGGCTTTCCAACTGCGAGGTTATCATGTCAAGTCGATTATCGAATCGGGTTTCCAACCTTTCTTCCAAGTTTTTGACATCGCTCCTGACTGATTCCAATGCTGCTGCGCTAGTCGCTGGCCTTTGATAATTCTTTTCAGGATGCACGATCGGCATAGATGTACGGGTTTCCCTCGGTATTTCACTTAGTGACTGAAACGTCTCCGAATTTTTGACAAATTCTACTATGGTACCCTTCAGTTCATTAAAAGTGTGAGGGCCCTTGATGAGGAGGAAATCGGAGAGCCGCTTATCCCCCATCGCCGCCTTACGCAGCATTCCGTACTTGGCTTGGGCGTTGAACCCAGCCTTTTCATAGAGATCACACAAGTATACCAATGAGCTTAACAAATCGTCGAAGTTGAGCCGGGCCTCTATGGCGGTACGAATCATCTCATCTGGTTCTACCTGCTTAGCATATTCTTTCACAAGCCACTCACATACCTCACCGAAGTTACGCCCATTCCCGTTAAGAGACCACCCGTTGATAAACTTGGCCTTATATTTGTGCTTTGCGTCACCATGAAGATAGGCGAAGATACTTTCGGCCTTCTCTTCATCGCTCTTCTCACGCATCACAACGTTGACATATGTATAGAGAAACTCCTCAACGTCTTCATTCTTGCCCCCTGTGAACGTTATACGAGCAGCGTTGAGATCCATGATTACAGAAAAGAATCCCCTCGAATGGTTCCCTAAGACTGCTCAACTCGAATACCTCGGGTGCAACCCCCTCCACAAGAGTACCAAATGATAGGGGTAAATCGTCGGGAGAAGAGATATTAGAACCAACTACCCCAAGAAGGAGGTGTTGCGAGCGACAAAAGTGCTACCGTGGTATAGTTGAACGAAAAAAGGAGTGTATATGGGAGAGAGTTGAGAGGGCTACAAGCAAGTATAAAAGGGGCAGGGTCTACCACTGATGCTCTGCGACCAGCTTAGGAAAAAGTTTTCTAGGGTCTGAAGTTGACTCTCAACTTCCTACTACTCGGAGCTTGACCTGAAGTTGTCTGCCAACTTGCTTGACCTCTCAAGGAGGAAGCACTTTACTCAGCTTATATAGACTTTCGGCTAATCCTAAAGTCTCAATCAAACATACTAAATACCATAAAACGCATTCACGGGAATCGTGTGAACCAGAGAGACCATTAGAAGATATTTCCTCAAGGTAAATATCTAGGTGCCATACCCATGCCAGCCACCCATCGGCCAGGGGTGGGAATTGATGTGGCCATTATATAGACCTTTCAGAGTCACTCGTAGTATCACCCACAACCTAGAACTGTACTGACATCCACTATGACAGCGTGTCCTAAAATAAAAAATCAACCGATGAATTTGCCACACTCACCCAAATTAAAAATATCTTGCAAATTCAAAAACTGTAAAAATATCTTCCCAGTTCCAATACTGTATACAATTATGGTCCTCACTAAATTTTTTCGTGTGCGAATTTGCGCACATCACCGGCTTTGACCATGCATCTTCTGGAGCCGGCTTTGACCATGCATCTTCTGTTGCCGGAGCTTAGACCCTGTGCAGTGTACGCTTCGAGGGGAAACGTTTGGGTGTTTTACTGTTGGAAGATATTTCCGACCTATCCCATGGTTTTCCAGACAACCGCAATCGACTCAAAAAGGGTATACCTACAGCGTAATGGGGAAGGAACTACGCTTCCTTCGAAGATGAGCCAAAAGGTGGTCGGGCTTTCCCTGTGGGTATAGCGGGCATTACCCCCGATAGGGTAGCAGCCCTGTCGAGGTGTGGCCTGTCATTGCGCGATTTGACATTTACTTCCCATCGTTTCGATCTGGGGTCAATGGAACGAAGGGACCGTATAGGGGTAAATCTTGGGTTGAACAGAACATTCTGTACCGGGACGTGCTCTAGCGGCGGCACGGTTTTATTATTTGGTGTCGAAACGATGCTTTCGGAGGGAAATAGGTGGTACGTTTATTTTGGGAGCTCAGAAACCTAAAAATGAGGGGAGTTTGTAAGGAAGGCCTTGTGTAACATAGTTGACGTCTTCATTCTATCTAGAAAGGTGCAGGGAGACCAGACAACAAACAGGCTACGTTAGAGGAAACCACAAGTGCGGCGTGCCGTTTTAAAAGAATTGATCTTGCCCTAGAGAAATGCTCCATGGCTCTATTCGCGACAGCTCTTGTCAGCCCCGTGACAACCGAAAAAGCTCCCGGATGCTATCCTTCCAGAATGGAGATTGGAATAGGGAGTGCAATAGTCCCGGAGACGATTTTGTATTCCCCTGTGCTCCTGAACCAGTGAACCGCGCGACAGAACGGAAAATGGTTACAGTTTCTTAGGCACGAAAGTATGCGAAGATTATTCAGAGGATCAACTAAGCAGGCAGGTGGCGGGTGGCTGCATCACCCTGCTATTCAAAGCAGAGAAGATATCAATCTTTTTTCGCGACCTCCACCAGAGGTAGGCTCCTGTCAGTGACAATCTCAATTCTTGGAGGGTGGCACCCGGATGCATGTGCAGTGCTAAATGAGGTGGCAAGGAACGTGTCGTGAGGGCATTGAAGACGTACAGAAAGGCGCGGGGGTTGATGCAAAGGCACGCTGCAGCCGCCGTCATGTCCAATGCGGCTTGCTTGATGGCTGGCCTGAATGTAGCCTTTTAGGGAGCGTAGTTCCTTCCCCATTACTGTGTCGGCACACTTTTTTGAGTCGATTGTGGTTGTCAAGATAACTATGGTATAGATCAGATATATCTTCCAAAAGTAAAACACCCAAGATCGGATATATCTTCCAAAAGTAAATTACCCAAACCTTTCCCAAACCTCTCCACCAGCTAAAGGGGGGGAGAACTTGGGGTGATTTACTGATTAGATATGCAGGACGGCTATTTTCCGAAGACTAGGGGCGACAATGATGTGTAATGGAGAGTCTGAAAATGAGGCCGAGCCATTGAGGTACTACCTCACAGGGCTGGTGTGAGGCCAGCCGTAAGGCATGCTGCGTTGGACGAAACCGTCGCCGCAGCGTGTCTTTGCATAAGGACAGATCGCACCCGTTGAAAGGTCTCCATCGCTCGTATGGCGACGTGCCTAGCCTCGTCTGTGAGCACCACAAATGAGTCCGGGTGTCACCCGCCAAGAGTGGATATCGGCACTGGGATTAGTCGGGACCTGGCATGCGCGGTGATGAAGTCTTGATACCCTCTGAACTTTGACGCTTTCGCGGCGTTCAGAGATGTCAAGGGGTTGAAGCAACGGGCTCGTGTGTTGGAGGGAGCAAGTGGATTGACGAATGTAATGTCGAAATATCTGTCCCTCCGGTGCTTCCTATGGCCTTGATGTCTGGCCTTGTGCGGTGTTGGCCATTGGGACGGGGCTCCATGACCGGGTGTCGTGCGGCCTTTGCTAAGTCCGACGTGAGGACTGTAACCTGCCGGTCGTGACGCTCGATTCGATCTCGGCCGCGCAAGCAGTGCATGAGGTGGTCGCCGAAGATGTCCAGGGTTTCCGGGCAGTTGCTCCTGGGGCGTAGGGTGTTGCGGGCGAAGAACAGTGTCTGGCAATAATATTGGAGCCAGATGGAGAAAGCTTTGGAGCAGTATGTGTCTTAAGGCCCGGGCATGGTGCGCAATATATCCATTGTTTAGCACCGGGGAAGCCCATCGACGAGCGAAAAGCTTGTCTCCTGCCGTCGCCAGGGGGTATGAACTCTTGAGCCGCTTCGTGAATTGCATCCGTCAGCTTCTTTTGCGAGGGTGGGTTGTTGGAGCAAAGGCGGTGAAGGGAACTATCTTCGACGGCGGACATGAGGCAGACCACATTCTATAGGCGTCGGCTGGATCTTTGTATGTGCTCAGCGGTCGTACCGAAGCCGGTAAGATGGAGCGGCCGAGAGTGTCAGCAGCGGCACAAGAAGCGAGGAAAGGGGCGGCGGAAATGTCGTGCGCCGACATGAAGCCTATCCCAGCGATGGTTTCTTGGGGTTTAGCGGTTTCACTGGGAGCTGGAGTTCTCGAAAGACTCACGGTCGAGGATGCCTCCGGCCAGAGTTCGGACGTATTTCTCGATTATCTCGTCGAAGCACTTGGCACCTTCCGCTGTACTAGAAGGGGAACGACGTGTAACAAGTAGCCGACCTTGCAGACGCCAAAGCAATTTCGGAGGTGTTGAAGGCCACTTGTGTGTCATCGAGATCGGCAATTGTTGCCAGGAAGGGCTTGAGTGACTCGACGCGTTCGTAGAAGTCCCGTTGCGTGAATGCCGTCGAACCTTTGGGGGCGTTTAGAATGCAAATCCCTTCGCTATACACTTGCTTTAGTCCGGCTGGGTAAAGCTCTTGGTCGAACGGCGGTGGTGCAGTAGGCCACCAAAACTTGCACTTTGTCATGGACAGATGGAGGCCGCGGTCTATGGCATATGACGACAAGAGGACTTCTACTGCTTTCAGTAGCTGCTTGTGGGTTCCTATGATACACCGTCGTCATGATACCATAGCTGTAAGGAGCTGCCCTACCTCTCTGATGCCATCCTCGTTAGAGGACAGCAAATCCTGTATTCTCAGGATGAGAGGATGCAGGACTAGGTCGAAAAGCAGCCACTCAGGTTGTCGCCCTATCGGGTTCCAACAACGCTCCACATGGACTTAAAGCCTACCCATAGATATGCTGGCTCTTTAGCATAGCAATACCGCACCCACGGAAGAAGCTCGGGGAACAGATCTTTCACGGATTGGAGGAACGAGGATCGGCTGCAGAGGTTGAACGCATTCTTGAGGTCGACAGAGAGCAACACATAGTCTGCCCTCTTTCCGAATGCTTGTACCATTCTTTGCGTAGTTTGTCGGTCCCGGCTCTTGTTGCTAACCCAACTTGAAGAGGTTGAAAGTATAGGGGGGAATTTTGGGTTATTTTAATGCATGGAAGATGTGGTCGGTTATAATGCAGCTTTCTTGGACACTCTTCGCTGTAGACAGCTTACAACGAGCCAACACAGCGTCTCTCCGACCGCAATCGGCCTTGGGGACCCGTCCTCTTTGCCAGTGGCGTGAGTGCGGCTCTCGTGATCCACGGAGCAAGTGCCAACGGGAGCTCGTCCCTAAATCCCCTGCTAAGCGATTGGACTTATTACAGTACAGTGCTGTATGCCAATCGTCGGGAATTCGATCCCATACGTCGGTACAATACTGTACTTCAGACCTCCACATCTGGTACTGTAATTGTCTATAGGGCTCGACTCTTAGAGGCCAGGTGGTGCTGGTCAGCAACCAGCAATGCAAAACCAAAACAAAAGAAAAGTTTGACAATTGTTGAAAATTTGAGACCTCCACCAAATCGCGAATGTTGGCTAGGTTAGGGTGAGCTGGCTTCATGGCGTAGGGGAGTGGGTGACTCGGGAGCGAGTCAGGGACGATCAGGATGAAAGAATCGTCACCAGCGATGATAGGGGGGGTGGAAGGCGGTGCATGGAGTGGATTTGCTGAGAAGTACACTGGTACTTGAAGAAGAAGAAGAAGACTTTACCAAGCAGAAAAGGGGGGCTAGCGGCCCTCAAAAGGGGAAAAATCTATCCGAGCCAGGAGCGGTTGAGTTGTCGTCGGTTGATCGCGACAGAAATTTGTTGTTGTATGGGCGAACTGATAATCGTGAACAAGCGATCGCGCTCGAAGGCAGGGCTACTGCCTTTCCGTAGAGGGGGAAACGTTTGGGTGTTTTACTGTTGGAAGATATTTCCGACCTATCCCATGGTTTTCCAGACAACCGCAATCGACTCAAAAAGGGTATACCTACAGCGTAATGGGGAAGGAACTACGCTTCCTAAAATGCTACCTTCAGGCCAGCCTTTCCGTAGAGCGATGTACTCAGCAATTCTTGACAGACCTCGTTCGGCACCGGGACCGGCAGACCCGTATATATCGAAAGCCACCGGGTGGAAGTCGATACGTAGTTCGGCGCAGAGGTGGCCATAGCGGAGAGATTTCGCGCGCTCAGATGCAGTAAGGGCAGCGAGGGGTGTGTGGATCCGCTGTTGGGCGTATGGAGCGGAGTGGGGGCTGATGACAGTGACGTCGTAGCCCTGGGGACGGGAGAGAACTGGACATCATCGATGTAGATTTCGAGGCGGCGGCGGGAGTTGGAGGGTCACTGGTACTTGAAGATCGGTCGAGAACATCTTAAAGGAAAGGGAAATTTTTGGGTTATTTTAATGCATGGAAGATGTGGTCGGTTATACTGGATTACTCCATTACTGTGTCGATATACCCTTTTTGAGTTGATTGCGGTTGTCTTGAAAACCATGGGATAGACCGGATATATCTTCCAAGAGTAAAACACCCAAACCTTTTCCCGTTATACTGGATATCCACTCGGCTAATGCGTTATGCGGGATAAGTCGTCGCTGATAAGTAACACTGGTGGTGGTGGTAAATCTTTATTGGTTGTACAATGTCGCACAGAAGCGTGCGGAGGGTATTCATAAATTAACTACGGGTGCGGGCGGCGGGTAGAAACCTGTCGCGCCTGCATTATTTGGAGACTAAATGCAAAACGGGTAACGAAGTCGTGGAGCTCCTGTTGAGGGGAGGAACCGCGACGGGAAGCAGCGAAGGAAGCAAGGCGGCGGAAAAAACCCTTGCCGTCGTCGCCCAAGGCGCCATAGATATCAATCCCGACGGGGGAGAGGAGGATATCGTTTTGGTTGCAGTAAGTGCCGTAATGACGATGTTTCTCGCGCTCTGCGAGTGTTGCGGCAGCGCCTGCGGTAACCGTACTTGGCGAAATGTGGCGGCGTGCAGAGGGGTGGGCAACAGTAACGTCGACAGCGATATCGGTACTGTGAAGCCCGTATGCAGGGTAACACTACAGTACATGACTTTCCTTACAGAGCCGGCGCAATGCTTAAAAGAATAAAACACCAAAACCTTTTCCCTAGAAGATCGATCCAGTACCCCCTTCTCGATCAGAACTGGTGCAGTGCTCGCAAGAACCTAAGCGCCTCTGTCAGTCGTGAACAGGTGTCGCGTGTTATCGTGGATGGTGCTGCAGATTTCTATGGCAGTCTCAGTGTGACCCAAGGGATAAGCCGTATCATAACATATTGTGCAGATGCCGTTATTCGCACAAGAATTTATCAGAGCATAAGCTGCATTTGTGGTTCTCGGTGGCTATGACAATTACAATATGTTGCGTACCCCACTGCACGTGGCTGGCTGACGTTCATCATCCAGTTTTTAACTGAATACAGTAACGATTGAGGGAAAGATTTGGGTGGTTTATACTCATGGAAGATGTAACGACTGAGTAAAGAAAATTCAACATTACAGAAACACCAGCGGGACGGTCAAACTTTACGGTGTTAATATTAAGGGTCCAGTGCAGGAACCGACTGCACAGAACTGTACAGTACAGTACTGTACAGTACTGTACTGTCTCTCTGGTGTTCCTTAAATTAGGTTACTTTTGAGGTATGGCCTTCAAAAAAAGTTATTTGCGTGGCGAATAATAAGAATAATAATGCATTTTAGTAATAAAAGGTCACCATTCACTCATGATTGCCACGTGGAACGAAGGTAAATTAAAAGATGAAATGCTGCAGCCTTCGACTCGTTAGGAACACCCTCTTTAGAAACATCCAAGGTTATAGAGACATACGCGGCAGCAGTAGCGTCTCGTAGCGGATGCTCGACTGGGGGAGTGAAGACCCGCCTGTATCAGAAGCTTAGCTACTCAATCTGGTCAACATGTGCAGCATCCGTAATTTGTCGCGCACCGCAACACGCAGAGCTTAGTCACCCAATTCCAACTTAATTTTAAGTACTTTGCAACGTTGCACATTTAGACTGTACACCAATGATAAAAGACGAATAAAAATGCTGCACATGTGGCAATCGGGGGAAAATTTTGAGTAATTTATTATTTGAAAAGGGTAACATTTTGGGTTATTTATTATTTGAAAAGGGAAATATTTTGGGTTATTTTAATGTACAGTATGGAAGATGTGGTCGGTTGTAACCGACACCATGGCAGAGGCATGCTATGCTGGCTCTGTTTTCTCCTCCTACCCACTTCTTCGCCTCCTCCTCGGTGTTTGCTTCGACGTCTCGCCCTTGACCTCAACGTCTCTCACCTCTATCCGGGCCAAATACACCCTCCCCGACAGTTTCTCCCCCCCCGCCGTCATTGCTGGCCTCCCCGCCTCTTCTTCCCCCGGCCTGTCTGACTTCCAGACAACCGTTACTGCTGAGATCTCAAAGGCGCTTCGCGCCAAACTTCTCTCTTCCGTCGATCTCTCCTCCCCCGAAGGCTCCCGGCTACTCCGCCGCCTAGCTTTCGCCGCTTGTTCCCATGCCTCCCGTCCCTTTCACAACCTCCCGCAGAGCCATCTCGATACCCGGGTCGCTCCTGAAGTCTGGCGAACCATGGTTTGCCTCCGTCTTGGTGTCCCCATCTTCTCTGGCACACAACCCTGCACCTATTGCGCCGCCGCCCACTTCCGCACTGTCCCCACCCTGGATTCCTACGGACACCACGCCTCTGTCTGTCCCTGCGCCCACGGCACCATTCGGCGCCACAACTGTGTTCGCGACCGCCGCATTTCCAAGGTATCACGCTTATCAATTGGGATTCGCCCTGTCCGGGAATGGACCTTCCCGCAAGACTTGCCCCGACCCTCCAACTCCCGCCGCCGCCTCGACATGTACATCGATGGTGACCAGTTCTCCCCCGTGCTACGACGTCACTGTTATCAGCCCCCACTCCGCTCCGTACGCCCAACAGCGGATCCACACACCCCTCGCTGCCCTTACTGCATCTGAGCGCGCGAAATCTCTCCGCAATGGCCACCTCTGCGCCGAACTACGTATCGACTTCCACCCGGTGGCTTTCGATATATACGGGTCTGCCGGTCCCGGTGCCGAACAAGGTCTGTCCAGAATTGCTGAGTACATCGCTCTACGGAAAGGCAGTAGCCCTGCCTTCGAGCGCGATCGCTTGTTCATGATTATCAGCTCGCTCATAAAACAACGAACTTCTGTCGCGATCAACCGACGACAACTCAACCGCTCCTGGCTCGGATAGATTTCCCCCCTTTGAGGGCCGCTAGCCCCCCCTTTCCTGATTGGTAAAGTCTTCTTCTTCTTCGTCGGTTGTATACAACCGTGACCACAAGATCCACGCCGTTTGTGGGTTGTGCGGGATAAGTCGTCACTGATGGGTAACACTAAATACCATTCCTTACAGGGCCGGCTCGATGCCAGCGAGCAGGCATGCCGCTTTAGACATGACGGCCGCGGCCGTTATTTGGAAAGTTATGTCATTTCCTGTGGCAATGATGGTACAGGGACACTGTCATACTAGGCTTGTACAAGCGCCTCGGCTTTTCTCACCCTTTGCCCCTTGCTGACCTCCCCAAGTTCTGTTTTCACTCTTCTCGACGCCCGCGCTGCAGTTCGCGCGGGCTCTGGACCGATGTCCGTTCGCTTGTCTTGACGACTGCACAACAATGGCTCCAGATCTCTCGCTGCACCGTTGTTGTCGATGCCTATTTCGAGTGGATTGTCGTCCCGCGCCCTCAGCGCGAGTGGGACGACCTGGGAAATGGGTGTAAGGGCGGCTCTTTCACTCAAACAGGGTCTACAAAGTTCGCTATTCCCCATCGCTTTTCAACCAACTGTCCTTTTTACATTCTTCAAAGGTACGTGGTCTGCGCAGCCATGTGAGTCTGTCACCAAGTTCGTTTGTCCGACGTTTTCTTTGCTGCGGGTGCCCTCGTCTGTTAGCGGATCAGTGTTACACTAGGAGTTTTTCAAGCTGTAGTTATCTCATATTTAGATGGTGGAATTTTCTTCTGATCCCCCCTTTTTGTTGGAGTGGGTGCATGGTTCAGCCGTCGCTTGGAGACGTCTTTTAGTCTAATCTAGCCCATCTCCTGCATGGTGCAGGTTTGTGAGACATTAAAAGATCCCCCTCACCAAGTGGAATCGCCGAGCTTAGAAGATATTCGTCTACACCTGTTTACTTTCCGCATCGATCAACCAGTGCACACTCTAGATAAAGAATGAATAAATATCATCTTCTCTGTAACAATAGTTATAATCATAATCACGCCGCAGCAGCCGTCATGTCCAATGTGGCCTGCTTGATGGCTGGCCTGAAGGTAGCATTTTAGGGAGCGTAGTTCCTTCCCCATTACTGTGTCGGTATACCCTTTTTGAGTTGATGACGGTTGTCTGGAAAACCATGGGATAGACCGGATATATCTTCCAAGAGTAAAACACCCAAACCTTTTTTCCTAATCAAACCAAAGACGGGCAGCGTCCAAAACGGTACACCTGCATCAAATGATTCAACCTTAATAAATGTAGCAAAGAAACTACTGCAACTGCACTGAAAGTCAAGCGGTGTCCCAATCTCAAATGAACTACATTAATCTTGTGCAACTGGCCCACACGATACAACTCAACCACTTCATTATCCACCGCAACCCAGATAAAATCCCCCTCCACCGTCTGTCCTGATATTCCAACAAAAATTGATCCTCCGTCCCGAAAAGCCCCTGCAGCATTTAAGGCAGTTCCCTGTTTAAACGCTCTCTCACCACCAGCGGAATTCATCTCACATTCCGGCCCCCTTTGACTTGATTCTCACCTTAATAAAGAGTCCCTCTACCACCCCTCCTTATTATTCTTCTCAATCACCTTCTTGACACCCAACTCGCCTATGAACCCACCTTGCACATTACCGCCCTTACCTCCTTTGTTCACTTCCCCGCCCTCCCCCTGACTCCCGACATTCTCTTTCTCCCCGATCACCCCCACTGAACCCTCCTCATCCCCTCAATCCTCGCCACCACCGGTCTAGTCAAATCCCGTGGCCTCCTTCGCTGCTTTTTTTTCTCAAACCCCACATGACTAACCTTGATCCTATCCTCCCCCTCAACAACTGTCACCCTCCCGTCCTTCGTTTGATACAACGGCAACCGAAGCCGCGTATACAGCCCCCACACTTGTTACAAAGCGTATGATACCCATCCGGTCCGGGGCGCAGCCTCTCACACCCAGTCGCACGGCATTTCAAACACATGTCCACCTCATCATCTTCACGCTTTTCACCCGCTGTGAAAGTCGATGACGATCCTCTGGGCGTCCAAGCGTCGTCTCGCCTTTGCTCATCCTCAGTTTGCGCTGCAGGGGGTGGTGGTAGAGCCGGAAGCGACAAAGCAGCAGGGAACTGGCGCTCGGGAAAGCTATTCTGATTGCCAGGGCGATTGTGAGGCCCGTTATCCTTCATTGTAGGGCTGAGGCGAACTCGGCGTTGCTCGAACGGGAGCACATGGCCTGTACGGGGGATGAGACGGGAGTTGAGAAGAAGGGAGGTGGTACAGGATTGGCAAAGGGTGGTGGCGGTGGGGTTTTCGGAGAGTTGCGCTTGATGATGGGGTTTTTCACACGCGGGGCAATGAGTGGTGCAAGAAGACATGGTCGGTTGAAAGTAGAGAGGTGTTTGGAGTGAATGGGGAGGGGTGGGGAAGTTTTCTATGGGAAGGATGTGGCGTTAGGATGGGGTATTTATACGAAAAAGGGGCGATTGTGCACAGCGGGTTGACGACGGTTAGAACAATGGAGGCGCGTAAGGGACTGTAGAGTGGGCTTTTCATGGGATTTTTAGGGGGCCTCGGCGCAAAAGTTTGAATCTTTGTCATCCTATGAAAAAAAAATTGAACTATGGGGGACGATTCTCGTTTAACGACACGCCGCGTTGATGGTCACCTCCAGTGCAGCCTGCTTGTTGACTGGGCTATCATTTACTTTCTACAGTAGTTGGTAGACACGCTCTATTATATGTTTAGTAGACCCTGCCAAATGGTTTGAATACGGGTTCATAAGGCTCAGAACCTTTGCACTATTCACAGTAAATCAACATCATTAATCCCTTTGGGGCAATGTTAGTGTGGAGCGATTAGTTCCCAAAGGGCAGTGCCCTGTAAGCTTTTTGCCATACTCGGCATACCACCAATTACTCGGCGGTCCTCGGACATACCCACAGATACATGCAGGTTCAGTCTGAGAACCTTGTTTTGATCCCCTTCGAATTCTGGGGTTGATATGTCATTTGATCCCGATAGGACCACTTTCTAATTCAGCAAACCATATCGTTCAAATATTGAAACACCCCAAATCTTCCCCCCTTCTGGTTCACGTCCACCAATGGCTCTAAGCTCCATGCTTGCCCTCTTCAGTCGCCGATACAGCTGTAGTCTCATCATATCTACGGGCCATCTTTCAATTGTGGAATGTACACGACTGTCTCTTCTCATTTCCCAGTCTACCTTACATCGGTTACGTGGCCTTCTTTCGAGCTCCCCGCGCTTGCATATGCTCCCCACCGCAGTCATGCGCCGCAACCTGCGTGGGAGGAAGGCTGGTACCATGAGAAAGGTCAACGGACAGCCCTGCGCCAACGGCTTTGGCGCCCTCATGCTGGCTACCAATCGGGGGCCCTCTGGAAGGATACCATTAACGCACACCACCACCGGGCGGAGTGGGTTGCCGCACATTGCCCCTAAGCCGGCTCTTCTGCTACCTCCTACGTGAAGTGTTCGCGGTGGGCGAAAGCCCTCTGTGCTGATGCTCGTTGCGGCAAGGGGGAAAGGTTTGAGTGTTTTACTCTTGGAAGATTTATCCGATCTATCCCATATTTTTCCAGACAACCACAATCGACTAGTTGCTACGGTAAGGCAATGCGTACCCTTCACAACGCTCCGTGCAGATGTGAATGCCCCTAACACCGTACGACAACTTCGGGTCCTTCACCCCTCCCCGACAAGGCCGGCAACTCCGCTCCCCGAAGACATCCTACCACCGCCTCCCCGCATCACGTAGGCTAACGTCGCAAGGGCCGAATATATCTTCCAACAGTAAATTCACCCAAACCTTCCACCCAAGGGCACCATCCCACGTGCCACGCGACACCTCGGTAGGCCCCGGCCGCACGCTCTCACGATGGTTTCATCTGCTCTGCAAGACCCCTATCAGCCCTCAAGTAGGTGTCACTGGCCTCAGTGTCTTAACGAAACTGATCAACCGGATAGCAAATGGGGACCTTCCGGATACTGTCCTCCCCATATCGTCGCTGCAACACTGTTTCTGCTCCAGACAAAACCCGGGAAGATCCGTCCGATTTACGGTCGGATCTGTCCTTCGGCGTATTGTGACGAAGATATTACTTCCATCGGAAGTAATGTCTTCGTCACAATACTACTTCCATGAGTCGATTGTGGTTGTCTGGAAAAGCATGGGATAGAGCGGATATATCTTTCAAGAGTAAAACACCCAAACTTTTCCCCTTCCATCGGCGATCGATGATTCCCGCGGCTTTCTAGCACTCTTCCAACTTGCCAACGGTATCAAGGCAGGCATGAATGCCATCGTCCATGATATTTGCGCATTACTACACCGGGTGCCCCGAGACCCTAATGGACCCACCGTCCCCATTGACAACAGCAACACCTTCAATTGTGTTGAGACGCAAACAATGATAGACGTCATCCCATCTCGTGCCCCATCGATTGCACGTTTCGCTAATCGGGAGAACGTTTGGGTGTTTTATTCTTGGAAGAAATATCCGATCTATCCCATGGCTTTCCAGACAACCACAATCGACCCAAAAAGGTATGCAGACACAGTAATGGGGAAGGAACTACGCTCCCTAAAAGGCTAGCTTCAGACCAGCCATCAAGCAGGCCGCATTGGACATGACGGCTGCTGCAGCGTGCCTTTGCATCAAAACCCCCAAACCTTTCCGTACGTCTCCAATGCCATGCATCCGGGTGCCACCCTCCAAGAGTTGAGATTGGCACAGGCACGAGACTACTACCTCTGGTGGAGGTCGCGATAAAAGATTGATATTTTCTCTGCTTTGCATTTCGCGCCGCAATCAGAGAGAACATTGGGTTGAAGGCCCTCAATCTCCTGTTGGAGGGAGCGAGGGGATTCAAGAAGGTAACATCAAAAAAGTTGGTCCTCCGCTGCTTCCCATTGCCTGGATGTCGGGTCTCGTGCGGTGGAAACGATGGCGTGGCTCTACGACAAGATGACGAGCAGCTATTGCGAGGTCTTTTGCGAAAAGGGTTACTTGGCGATCATGTCGGTTGATCCTGTGGGTTCCATGCAAGCAGTGAATGAGATGATCGACATGTACATCGAGTGTTTCCGGGCAACTCCTTGTCGGGCATGACGTGCCAGGGTGAAAAAGTTGGACTTGACAGTAGTATTGAAGCCACACCGAGAATTCTCGAGGTTCAATGCTTGTCTAGAGTCCGGGGCATGGGGGACAATACACCAATTCCTTAGTCCGCTAATCTGATTTATGGCCGGACCAACCCACCTTTAATCATTCCGAACGGTTACCAAACGATCCTATTTAGCGCACAGGGCACCCAGCAGGGTGACCCCGCTAGAATGCTGCTTTTCTCTCTCGCTATCCAACCATTCATCCAGCGAATAGCCGTAGAGGACGGCAATTTCTTTAACCAGTGGTACGCTGGTGATTGGACGATCATAGGGTTACTTGACGGACTCCGAAGAGCTCTTCGGTCACTCGCCTGGTATTACCCGTTACTGTGTCGGTGTACCTTTTTTGAGTCGATTGTGGTTGTCTGGAAAACCATGGTATAGAAGGGATGTATAATCCAATAGTAAAACATCCAAACCTTTCCTCGCCTGGTACGACCCGGCTTTTGCCATATTCGACAATCACGAGAAGACCCGCATTTACTGACTGGACCTCATGCCCTTGGTCAAAGCAGCTTTCCTAGCTAGGTTTCCTCTTTCCGATCTCCTCGGTGCCCAGATTGGAAACGCTGCATTCACCAAGGCGTTCCTCCGAGACAAAGTTGATGCGTGTCGACGCACCCTGTAGCTTCTGGAGCACATCCGGGACAAACAGGCCCGTTTCCATATCCACAGACTCTGCGCATCGGCATGACGCGTCACGCACGCGTTCAAGCTTGCCGATCCAAAAAACACCTCTGACCCTGCAGCTGAGCGCTCCGACTATGAGTCACCTCATGGCATCGGGTGTCTGGAAAACCATGGGATAGGTCGGAAATATCTTCCAACAGTAAAACACCCAAACGTTTTCCCCTCATGGCATCGTTCTCATGGACTCAGCGTGAACCCAAGCGTGTCTTCCGTTGCGCATCGGTGGTCAGGGTTTCTCCCTGATTGACACCTTCCTCCACGGAGCATTGGCCACCAGCCTCATGGATTCAGCCCCCGCCCGCCTGTGCACAGCGTCGTTCTCTACGGCGCGGTCCTAAGTCGTCCTTCGAAAGCGCGCTCGCTGCAACAGGGCGTTCTTCTTTGTCGTCCAACCCAAATTGCCCCTCCGTGAGTTCGTACGGCCCCTCCAAGACGATTCCTTCGTCACCGACCTCGGCCCCCACGACATTACCGCCGTTGCTAATAAGCGCGGCAACTTCTAAACACTTCTAAATAGGGCAAAGCATGAGACCAGGGCCAAGGAGTTCTGGGAGGATGATCTCTGGAGGGATGTACCATGCTCGATACGTCACCATGCTTACAGGACCCGTCACTGGATACTAGGCCTCTCTTTTCGCCACAGTTTTAGCGCAGATTTCCTTCAAGCACACACAAAGGCTACCACAAAAGTTTCCGGCGCCTATTGAAGCATAATGTTACGCCGCCAACTCGGTCTCCCAGTCTACACAGATTCGATGCCGCTGAACTGTCACAACTGCCAGCAACCGCCGGATGTCTACAGTGATCAAGCTGCTGAGATCTGCCCCTCTGAGTTTAGACGTCGACACCGGCATGACTCCATTCGTAACGCCCTCGTCTATCACCTCTTCCGCACCACTGGTTTGGACACCCAGCTCGAGGTTCATGACCTCATCAATGGTTCCGAACTTCGGCCCGGAGACATCTTTGTACATCCTCCCGCCTCCCCCGCTGACCCCAGTGAGAGAGGGGAGAATGATGGGGTAGTTTACTTCGTCGTCTGGCATCTCCAGCGGGGAGAATCCGAACGGACTTTGGAGAGAAGGAAAGAAGAAAACAGAAACGGGTCCGCTCCTCCGTCCATCTGTGACTACATCAATGGATCAAGGCAGGCGAGGAGGCATGCCGCATTAGATAGTACAGCTTGCAAAGCGTGTCTATGCATAAGGACCATTTCGGCTCTCGAGAAGCTCTCCACTGCCCTCATAGCCACATTTCCTGCCAATTCCGCGACGAACGCGTATGACACCGGGTGCCATCCTCCCAGAGCAGATATCTGGATTGGAACTAGCCTCTCCCTTCTCTCAGCAGAATAGCCCTTCGTACCGTTTACGCTTTGCAGATCGGGCCACGTTCAGGGAAGTTTGGGGTTGAAGTTCCTGATTCGGGAATACGACCGGGCAAGGGGACTGTGAGAAACCAATTATCTGTGGCGTTGTCAATATCGCCGTTTACGTGGACCGCCGCTGCAAGTGCGACGTGAGTCGCCGGTGGAGCCGCTGCCCAAGGATATCACCGGATGATTCAGAAGTTGGAACCCGACCTGTCCAGGCAAATGGTTCCCACTTCCCTGGAGCCTTCTTGTGGCACACGCGACCTTGGTTTCCAGTTTCAGGCCCTTGCTTTTGACTCGCTAGGAGCCGCATGCTCTGATACCGTCCGGTTCCTCGAATGTTTTATAGACCAAGCTGCGAAGAAATGTCACGTCTCTCCTACCATATTTCGCAGCCGTATATATCAATGCCTGAGTTGGATTATATGGTCGTCGGCAGTGGTGGCCACCATTTCGTGCGCTCGACTGCACGTGACCGATGTGGATCATCTGATTAGATCTTAATTTTAATAGGCTGTCGGGCAGTGTACAGTACACTCGAAATAGCAGATGAATAAATTGGTTTCTTCTTATTATGGAGCGCTGCATCCGCACAGTGGCGGGGGGCTGGATAGGTCTTCATTGAACTTCAACTTCCAATGAAATCACTGGATGGGGGGGAATGTTTGGGTGTTTTACTCTTGCAAGATATATCCGATGTATCCCATGGTTTTCCAGACAACCACAATCGACTCAAAAAGGTATACCGACACAGCAACAGGGAAGGAAGGAATCACTAGATGCGAAGCGGCCCTCGCTTGGATCGGATTCACTTCCGCCAAGAACACCGCCGCAGCCGCCTTCTTCGCTTCCAGCGCGCCCACCAAAGCGTTGTGCAGATTTGTTCTACCCACTCCTATCAGGAGCCCCGCATAGTATAACCGCGCTTTGGAAGAGATCGAATATATCTTTTAAAAGTAAAAACACCCAAAATTTCCCCTTTGGACCCTGTGAAGCGAGAAACTAGAGATATTATCTTTACGAGCAGAAAAGCACTACCTTTCAAGTTTCTCTCCCAACTCTCTTTTCGTTTGTTTCTCCCTTCACTCTCGTTTTCTTTTGCGTCACGAATTTTACATTTCTTTATACTTTTCTCTTTTTGTGAGCGATTACCTTCCCCTTTGATGGTAATTCTTTTGGTCTTCTCCGTTTATTTGATATTCTTCGCCCCCAAATATCTTTTCTCTTTGTCAATATTTCTACATATGATTTTCGCCATTAACCACCCTCTTTAAGGCGTTTTCACTAAATCTTACTACAGGACCATTTCCCCTACTTTTTTTGATTCAGCGGGCCTGTCAATCTGATCCGTTTGGCGCTACTGAGACACGGTGGGCATCGCCGAAAATTTATGTTCGTCCCTACAACAACAAAGACTTGACAATTCACCCCCCCATTGGTAGTCATCCCGACAGACTTTTTCTCCCGTGCCCCATTGCCAAAACCAGTCACTTTCACCCTGTCATCGTCTCTCTTTTATTCCCTTTGTGTCCAGACGACTTTGAGGACTACATTCGTCTCAAAAAACAGGAAATGATTGACCGAGCTCGTTGCTCGTCATCTGGTGAGATAGAAGCACAGAAATCAGTAGGGAAAATCTCTGGGGAAGAGGATGGTAAGGCAGTTGAGTGCTTCAAAGACTGGTTGGCCCCCGAGCCTGTCTACGGGAAGGAATAAGGGGAGACCGAGGACGTGTCCAGAGAGGAGGAAGAAGAAAAGGAGGCCGGGGAGGGAGATGAGGAAGATGGGGAGTACGTATAATAAGAAAGGGGTCTCGAACCGAGTCTTATGGAGGGGAAGGGATGTACTGGTTTTACCAGAACATCCCGGCCATAAACTTGGTTGGGGGGTATTCAAGTGAGATTTATTCTCTGCAGGAGGGGCGGAAATATGCGAGCCATCATCACGAATATATGGGGATCACATGGGATCTTATGATGTCTTGAGATAAGTGCTAGCTTCTGATCTATAGAATGAAGATTTTGAGGAATAGATCCATTTAGTTCCTTTCACATATCTTTTTTCAAGCCCTTTGCGTCCATATTAAGTCTCTCTCTGCTTTTCCTGTTGCTTCTATTGTTTTTATCGAGATTTTAGTTTGGGAAAAAAAGTCTATACAAGCTGAGTAAATTGCTTCCTCCATGGGACGGAAAGCAAGTCAGCAGACAATTTTATGTCCAGTCCCAAATAGTTGGGAAGTTCGGAAGTCAAATTAAGACCCAAGAATCGTTTTTCTTACGCCAGTCACAGAGCATAGGTGGTAGAGTCTGTCCTATTAGCGTTGGTTAGTAGAGCATTCACTCAACATCACGCTCACTGTAGTGCAATGACCTTCCGGGTCTACTGTATAGGATCTGTGATCCATTTTGCGATCGAAATTCGATCACTGTAAGTCGTCTAATTCTTACTGTCCTGAAAGGATAAGCGTCTACTGGGCCATGGACCCATAGGGGCGTGCCACTAGACGACAAACGCCCGTCATATTTATTGAGTGTACAGTAGCTAGCTAGTCGACACGTGTCCTAATTTTAGACCAGTCTAACTGCTAACTTGGTATTTATTAACCGACAACTAGTAGCGCCCAAAGTAAACAGCTACCAAAGGTTTAGCTATGAACCGCGCTCCCACTCTCGCGCCCCACCTTTACCAACTCGAGTGCGGCTCCCGCGTTGCTGGCTATTGCCTGTTTATCCCCTTTGGTCACCGCTTTGTAGCCTCTTGGCTAGATCACCCCGGGGCTTCGCCCCTTTTCTCCTTTCCGTTGCGCGTGTTGTGCACCTTGCTGTTTGCCTTTTGGAATTTTGGCCGTTCCCCGTCGAGGGCGTGTATCGACATCCCGCAGGCTTACCGCCGCCCCCCTGACGGAGGATGGAAGTCCCCTAGCAGAGCCTCGCGCGCCGCTGCGCGCTCGGCTTCTGCCACTTCGCTCTTTTGCCCCCGGCTCCGCCGCTTTACCTCAGTCCTCCGGACCGTCCCGACAGCTCTCGCCTTTGGCACTTTATCCTTCTAGTACTTTTTCAGTGTTTTCTAACTTATCAAGCCTCTACCACTCGTCTCTAAAGACACTGAGCTACTCCCCTTCACAGGGCTTAAAGAGAAAGAGGGTCCTTCGGACGCCCTGTGGTTGCACGGTACACGACCTTTTTCCCACTGATTGCCGTAGGCACTTCTTTTTGATACCTTTATAAAGGTTTCCCCGTGCATTGCACTACACTAACTCCTCTCCATCGCCCGTAAACGTCTAGTATAACACTTGGGTCGCTCGCAACGCTTCTCACCTGGGTAGTTAGTGGTTCCCTTTTCTGCTGGCGCCATTTTTACGCTATCAAATCTCCACCGGAACTCGTCACTCTCCAGTCTGCAGCCGAGGATTCTCCCATTTAGTGCTTTTGCTCATGTAACACATCATCGCAAAAGAAACCAACTGACTCAATCCATTTAGCAGTACAGGAATGTATTCCCTACAGGGATCAATGAAGGGATCCATTCCGCGTCTCCATGGCCCTCCCGGTGCCGAAAAGTGGGTGGACTGCGCTCCTTTCCCCGGCCAAAAAGACAATTATTGACTCCCTTGAATTCGCAGTGTGGCTCCAATACTTCTTCCAAGTCCCCCTCTTTCCTTCGGACGTGCCGTGCGCGAGATTAACCTGCCCCAAAACCCTCGACTTCTTCGGGGATCACCTCCTCCACTGAAGGAATGGTTGACACAGAACTCCTCGACATAACCGTCCAGTGGTCCTCCTCGCGCAAGATCTCCAGAAAGCGGCCCGCCACCACGCCATAGAACCACACGAGGTCAGACAGTCAGGCGATAGTAAGCAATGGAGATACGACATTCTTTGACGTGACGTTCGTCAACTTGCTGGCGCCCTCCCACAACAGGGTCCACACATTTAATCCGCTCAACTCCCTCAATGCGACCGTCGCCGCAAGCATGAGATAAGATATGAATATTTTATTGCAACCTCCGTGAGATGTAGGCTCGGACCTATCTAAGTATCCATTCTATGATGTTTGCACTAAGACGCCTGTAGATTGCTAACCGACGGTACACGGAGCGTGACCGTTTGGACAATAGGTATCTATGACATGTTCCGATCAGTACTTACCCCAAGTTACGCTGCGGTGGCCGTAATATCCAATGTAGCTTACCTGCTGGCCGGCCTTGGCCCTGCTTTTTACTGAAAATAAGAGGTACTACTGGGACCCTGTAGGATATTCCGAGCCACAGTCAACCATATCTTTCAAATATTAAAGCGTCCCAAATCCCTCATAAAGTTTCTTTTAAGATCAAGGTTTTCAGATCAGCCACTACAGCTGTATGCGTTCCTACATTTTCTCTGCCTTGTCCACGAACTTCGCGATACCCACACTGACCGATCGAATATATCTTCAAACTGCAACACACAGAAATTCCCCAACCTTATCGTCGGCCATTTTGGAGCTCTTTAAGTTTCTCACCAACGCTTTCGATTTCCATTGTTATAGGGATAAATCACCAGGGCAGAGATACTCAGAAACAATTATCCCTAAAAGGAGGTGTTGCAAGCGACAAAAGTGCTACCATGTTATAGTTGAGAGAACAAAAAGAGCTGGGCAAGGATGGAAAATTTGTTCCTGGGTCTGAAGTTGACTTTCAAATTCCTGCTACCCGGGACTTGACTTAAAATTGTCTGCCAGCTTGCTTAACCTCTCCAAGAGGAAGCAATTTACTCAACTTGTATAGACTTTTAGCTACCCCTAGAGTCCGAACGAAACTCCAAAAGATACCAAGAAATGCATAAAGACAATTTATGTGGATGACATACTCCAAAAAAAAAAAGATGTTTAAGGAACGAGCAATCGATGTAGTCCTCTCATTCCTCATCATCTATATCGGACCCAACTAACCCCTCCAAAATATCCATGCTACCCAAGAAGTCCCTACAAATATTCGCGAACGGCTCAAAATTCTCCATTTCTTCCTGGGAGATATTTAAACCTATAAAGGTGACCTATCCGGTTCCAGCGTCGGGACCACCTGGATCCATACTGTCAAGCCCCCGCCCCACCATTCCAACGATTTACATTTATCTCTCCCCTTCACCCTCCTCGTCCTCCTCTTCATCCTCCCTGCCCTACTCGTCGTCCTCATTCTCCTAAACCGATTCCAGGGCCGCTCACTCCTCAAAATTCTCCCCAGCTTCATCCTCGACCTTCTTCTGCTGCTACTCACCTACCTCCTCCGCTTCATCACCGATGAGCAAGCGAAGAACGAGCTCGATCCACTTCTTCTTGGTTTGTCGGCGGACATATTCATCGCGGTCAGTAAGGGAGAAAGGGAGTAAGGGAATGGGGTTTAGAGAGCAAGGGTGGTGAGTTTTCTAATGATGGTGGAGGGGCACAGGTTGCTCATTTTGGTGGAATTTACGGAGTGGCAGGCAATTGATTGCGTGTCAAATGGGTAGGAGTAAGGAGATAGTGAGTAGAATAATCGGGGAGGGTTTGAACATTGGAAAAAGGGGTTTAAATAGGCTCTCGAAGGCGCATTATATAGGATTGAAATAGATAAAATAAATCTAAAAGGGAATTTGCAGTAGTGTATTTGCACCCTTTCTCTCAAAAAGTAAATTTAGAGAAGGACGTAAGCATAATGGGAAAAAACTTGATTCGGGATCGATTTAGAGGGTTAGATAAAGTGTTAAAATATATAGATAAAATAGCAGTAAATTTGGAGAGGACCGCGGAAAGGATAACTAAGGATAAGGAAGGATCGATATTCTCCCCGGAAGGTGCTTAGAGAGAGGGAGGGCGACTAAGGACCGGAACTGCAAGCAATTTTGGACAGGGAGGTACTACAGTAAATAAAAAGTCGATAGATACCGATGACAAAATAATACGTTCCGATTCGCGCACGCCTAGCAAATACGTTACCTCCCGGAAAGGACCAACTACGGTCTCCGAACGTCATCGACCCCTCCTCTTTCTCAGTTCGCTGGTGCAACAACAGACTGCGATTGCTATCAGTCACCAGAAGTTGCATCGCGATGTATTTTAATACTATATACCTCACATGCTGTGCACGCCGGGTGGCGGCTGTGGAAATATAATTGCTTTTTTTGGTTATCGTTGTTGGTTTATTCGAATCCGTCTCGGGAGACAGATTAAATACTAGAATGCTGCAGTCGTTCACAACTGTATGTGGAAATAATGTAAGTAGTGTGGAGAGACACTCTCGATAATTACTGAAGCATTCTAAATAGACAAGTGACTCAACACGCACGTTGAGAGAACTGTCCGCAATCAAGCCGGGATGGCCGACTACACATGCTCTCAAATACTCCAACAAGTCTCTCGTTTCTTCTCGATACTGATTCCATCCTGAATTTGGTAGCAAACATAAAACCCTGGAACCACTCTGGAGCCTATTTCCCCCAAGTTAACATCTTAATTTTCTCACACTGAATTTACCTTTCGCTCAGCCTTAACGCCAACCACTGCCTCGGGGCCGCTCCCCAAGTCCCTCGCGCCCCCTGTGCAAGGATCTGACCCTCAGCCCTCAAGAACGCTCTATCGTGTTGAGATACACTAATCTGTGCAGTCCTATATTTCATGACACACAGCAGCTATTCATCCAAAGCAACCCCTTGTCATTCGTCACGACTGGTGCAATCTGTTCAATCGTTTCAGTGTTAAGGAAAGTCCCAGCTAACGTATTCTCGAACAGGATTTCGCGGAATTGCCGAAAACCCTATTATCTAGATCAATGTGAGCACCATCAGATCATCGACTTAGGACCGCTGAAATAGGGCTCCAGCATCTTGAACACGCTTGACTAAACCATGGAACTTCTATTCAATGTGAAATTGTAAAATAGCAGTTCAGAGAATAGAGGGGAAATGTGCGGGTGGTTTAATTTTGAAAGATATCGTGGCTTTTATCCGGCGTTGTGATGCGTGGGGATTCTATGCTCGATCACAACAGAGAGGAATAGGGATGTGACGAACCTGCAGCTGAAGCCCAGCTAGCCTGCGAATGTCCTGCGTCTGTGGAAAAGGTGGGGGATGATTGGGTAGTTTACTTCGTCATCTGACACTTTTAGCAGGGGGATCTAAACGGAGGATAATTATACCAGAACGGGCTCTCCAGCGGATTGCTATACTCTGTTTCCTGTGCAGCTTCACTTAATCATTGGAACGTAAATGCGAGCCAATGCGATTTGCCCAATATCTGTCCGATCAAGGTAATGAAACATATATCTTGTGTGCCCATAGCGGAATGGTCAGCTTTAGAGTTGCGTCTGGTAAAAGTTATTTCCGCAACTACCTATCTGCACTTTGAATTCTATAGATATCCTATCTTTCACCTCACGCGGGCCACATAAAGCATTGCGTAACAAGGTAAAACGCATTCAATTTGGCCGATTCTACCACCTGAAATCAAATGGGTTTAGAAAGCCTACAATTGCTGAAAGAGTAAGCTCTGACTAACCTTGCTCGTGCGTGCACACTACCATACAAGTTGATTGGGTTTCTGCCAGGATATCTGTCACAGGAGAAGAACCCCTCGTGTTCCCTGTTCCCATTAATGAGCGTTGAGAAAATGCTTTTACTATAGAAGCAGATAAAATACTTTTACCACAGTGGTAGAGAAAATACTTGTACCACAGAAATCGCGGCGGTTATCGACACAGCAGGTAACTATTAACTGGCGGAGCAAGTATCGGGCACGGAGAGTGCTATTCAGTCACGGCGTAGATGATAAAATACGAACCTAATTCAACTCTGCTGAAAGGGGGTTCTGAGGCGCATTACTCGTCGTACAATATCGATGTCCCGAAGGTAAGCATACGTTATCGTAATAATTCGAATTCCTTAGTTGATTGCTGTGGTTTAGAATCCCAGCGAGGAATCTCTTGCCAAAGGATGTCAAAGATTGAAAATTACGACGACAGTGAAGACTAAACACTGCGGAAAGCTATGGGATAGATCGGGTATATCTGCGAAGAGTAAAACAATCAAACCTTTCCCATTGTAGAAATGTTTAACTCTGGCGATGAATGAGCGAAAGCTTTCGGTGTTTCACTCTTGGAAGATGTGTTCGATCCATCCTAAAGTTTTCCTGACAACCACAATTGACTCAAGAAGGCGTACCGATACAGTAGTGAAGGGGAAACTAAGCTCCCTAAAGGCTGAAGAATCCGACAAGGATTTATGAATGAAGGAGATTGGTACGAGGAGGAAAGGTTTGGATGTTTTACTCTGGAAGATATATTCGCTCTATCCCCAAGTATTCCAGACAACCACATTCGACTCAGAACGGTATGACTTGGACAGCCTCAAAGGCCCCGAACTGCGGCTTTTAAGGACGGAAGCCGCTTGGACCGAAGTCCTGCGGAAGCTTAAACCAGACGGATAGGCTTTCTTTCGTTTGAGGCTAGTCTACCTCGATCTGGATAGCGAAGTGCGGTCCAAGCTCCGTGATCCAAACCCCAACTAGTTCCTTCCCCATTACTGTGTCGGTATACTTTTTTGAGTCGATTGCGGTTGTCTGGAAAACCATGGGATAGATCGGATATATCTTCCAAGAGTAAAACACCCAAACCTTTCCCCTAACCCCAACTTCGCATGTCTATACATGCAAGTCCAGCGCTTTTGTCAAAATTCCTTCGATAACTCAAATGCAGGTCAAGCCGTTCGCTTGAGTCCCAGTATACACGAAAGGAGTATTTTATTTGCAAAGTGTGAGTTCTCAAATATTCTATCCCCGTTCTGTTCCTCTTAGGCAACAGATCACAAGTTTTATGGCCTATTTTCATGGGAAGAGACAGCCCACATGCGTAACATGGTGTTAACCCCACAAAAAAATCCTAAACGAACAGGCGACCCGGAAAGTATAATTGTTGCAGTATATTGCTGGAACCTCAACTACCTATCTTTGACTGAGAAAATATCTTGACTTTATTCGAGGAAGGCCTTGACTCCTCGCCATCCTTGCGTCAATGTGTAGTTATTTATTTTGCAATGATTCAATATTGTTCCCGAGGTAGGAAAATATGGAAGGCTGCAGTTATCCCATTGGGGAGAAAAGTGTGGGGGTTTACTTTTGAAAGATAGATTTATTGTTATCCGGCGTCGTCGTGTGTTACATAGAGTTGGTTTTCAGTGACGGAAAGTGAAGCTATGCATCAAAGCGAAGTTGCGGGACTAACTATGTCATGTACTCTAACCTCGACTTCGTGGAGTCAGAGGATCAAGTTCTCTATTCGAAGGGATGCTACTAGGACAAAGGAGTAAAAGTTACTGGGTGACATGCGCTCAACATTAGTACCGTACGAAAGTGTATCGTCGAATAGCTTTTTTGCTGGCTCATTGACGATAAGCAGAGATATACTGTTATTACAAAACCGGTGTTTTCCGCAAAATCCTGTTCCCTTCATCCGAGATCCATTTTTGACCTCTTCTTTCTCAAACATATCGGACTGCCTTTTCTTTTAACAAAAAATCCCACAGTCCTTTTCCCTTATGAATCTCAATTCACCGTACAAAACCATGGGGTAGATCAGATATATCTGTCAAGAGTAAACCACCCAAACTTTTCCCGTTCAACTCTGGGGGAATATTTGGGTGCTTTAGTATTTTAAAGATGTGGTAGCTTTGGGCCCTGAATATTCTAGAGGATTACTTGAGATGGAAAGTCCTATCTGCATGCAAAATTACCTGATATCCCGTATGAAGCAATGTGCTTTGAGAATACCAAGAGATATGCCCCACCCTTACTCATCCTTCTTTCCATCAGGTATCTAAACCCTCCAAATCGGCAACGACATCACAGGCGTCTTCTCCTTCTGGGGAGTTGAGAGCAGACCAGTCAGTCCAGCGAGCAGGAACCCACGAATGCCCCGTGCCATATGTTCCCATCACAGGCAGGTCAGTGTCCTTCGCGGTGGCCGTAGTAACCCCAATTTTCGCCATCGCGTCCGTCCATAGACGCCTTTGGTTTTTTTTGGAAATTGGCAGCCTTAACCAAGGTGGAAGATTGGAGCTTCCTGCCACAAGGTGACAGGCACGAGGTTATCGTTATAACAAGTAGTTCAATATGGGCTTGTTAACTTGGGGAACAGATGGAGCCGAGTGAGAATCTGTCCTAAATCTATCAAATAATGCGAAACAATTTCCATCACAGAGCGTTTCAAACGACGCTTTCCTAATTTGGACGTTTTTACACTATGTAACAGACCGTATATGATTGCCGCCACCACGTGCCCGATTCCATAGTCACGCCACACAGTTTCACTGTCTAGGCGGGTGAATCGTTGTAGTTCTGACACAAGATTCTTAGCCTGTGCATGTAAACCGTAGAAGTCTTGTTCCGGTTCGCGGATTAGGGAACGAAAATCACTTTCTCGAGCGAAGTAGACCAGTTGCAGACAAAAGAAATACTCTCTGCGCGGCTTAAGCTTCCGCGATACGTTGGACTAAGCAGCCCCCGCCTCCGCAAAAGAAGTTACAGGATTCTATGTGATGTTTAAATTACGGCAGTCTCCATTTTCCGCGCCTTCTGATAGGGGTAAATCGTCGGGAGGAGAGATACTCAGAACCAACTACCCCAAAAAGGAGGTGTTGCAAGCGACAAAAGGGCTACCGTGGTATAGTTGAACGAACAAAAAGGAGTGTATATGGAAGAGAGTTGAAAGGGCTACAAGCAAGTATGGAAGGAGCATGGTCTACCACTGATGCTCAACGACCAGCGTAGGAAAAATGTTTCTCGGGTCTGGAGTTGACTCTGAACTTCCTACTACTCAGGACTTGACTTGAAGTTGTCTGCCAATTTGCTTAAACTCTCCATGAGGATGCAGTTTACTCAGCTTATATAGACTTTTGGCCACCCCGTAAGTCCGAACAAAACTACAGAAGATACCAGGAAATGCATAAAAACAATTTCTGTGGACGATACACTCTAAACAAAAGATACTTGAGGAACTAACAATCAATATGGTCCTCTTATTTCCCATTCTCTCAATCAGATCCAAACAACTCCTCTAAAATATCCATGCTGCCCAAGCAGTCCCCACAGATATCTTTGAACGGCTCATAACTATCTATTTCCTCCTGGGAGATATCTAAACTACTAAAGATATCCCCATTCGGTTCCATCGTTGGTACCACTTGTTCCATACATTCCACCATTCCAACACTTCCCATGCCTCCCTGTCCTTCATCCTCCCCGTCCTCGTCCTCATCCTCGTCCTCGACATCCTCCTCATTCTCCTCGTCCTCCTCATCATTAACCTCGTAGACCAATTCCGGGGCTGTCCACTCCTCGAAAAGTCTCCCCAGCTCTCCCTCTACTTCCCACTCCTGCCCCTCAGGTACCTCCTCCGCCTCATCCTCGACGAAGAGTTTGCGGACGAGCTCGATTACCTTCTTCTTATTCTGGCGTCGCAGGTAGTCGTCTGCGTCCGTCGGGCCATATGTAGCGAGCGCATGGCCGTTTAAGGAGCGGGAGTGGCAGTGTTTGGTGATGGGGGCGGAGGGACGAAGGTTGTTCATTTTAGTAGTAAATGATTGTGGACGGAGGATAGAGGGTGTAGGGGGAGGGTAGTATGTGTAGGGGTTGGTGGATCTCAAAAAAAGTTGGGTAAAATGGGTTTAAGTACACCTTAGAGGCGGACTTGAGTCGGTACTAAAAAGTTAAAATCGAAATTGCAGTAGCGCATTTGCGCGGAATTTCTACACAAGGAGTGAGTTTGATGAAGAAGGTAGATTAAAAAGGACGTAAAACGCTAACTTGGAGGAGAGGATATAGTATTTAAATATCTAGGGAGGATGGGAGGCAAATTTGGAAAGGACGGTGAGCGAAGTCAGGGGCGGGATCGTGAAGGTTACCGGACTAAACGAGGGGAGGACCATTTTCTGTATTACAAATTCCTCCCCGTAATCGTCTGAAAAGTCAAACATGAGGGCCTTGTGGCCATAAAACTCTATTTTCTGTTTTCTGGTTGAAAATTTGATCCAAAGTTTTCAAAAAAAAATATTTCGACTCGTGATCCGCTTCGAACCCCACATTCAGTTCCGATATTTAATCAAGCACATTTTTTTTTTGTCCTGAATGCCAGAAAATTCAAGGCCAAGAAATTCACTCGCAATATATATGCCATGAAACGTTTCGAAATATCTCCTTATTTAAAGTTCGATATCAACTTTATTGATGCAAAATCCTTGCTATCAGCCACCCCATCGGAGGTGCCCCCTTTTGCCCTCCACATGACCAACTTTCGCCTGTTTCACACCATTTCCGAGGCACCTAGAGCCCGACGTCCCTTCAACGCCGTGGAATTGATGCCGAATGGGCCACAAAACTACGATGACTACCATACAAGGATGGACCTGGAACTCGTTTGGGAGTGAGTCCGCCATCACTGCTTCAAAGAGATAGAGGGTGCAGCGGGGGAGTCGGAAGAAGAGGAGGCTGATGTATATAAGGAGGAATAGGACGGTGAGGAGGATTTCGTGAACCTATGGGAAACACTGAGGTAAAATGGTAGGGAGCTGCTGTGAAGGTAGCAGGAGAGAATGAGGTAGTGATCGGTATTTCTGACTCCCTAATGGGAATACGTTGGAGTTCGTGAGGAGAAATTGGAGGATACGAACATATTTAAAGAGGCTAGCTATCATTCTGGGCCATTCGACGTAATTTGCAGGGATTGAATTGCAAGTATGGGTATTTTGGATGAACAATACCGCTCCGGTCCCAAGAACGAAGATTATGGGGAGGGAATCTAGATATTTATCCTGATAGTATTCACTGTTAGTATATCTCGTCCATAGGATTCCCTTCCATGGATTTCAGAGTTTTTAGTACGTCTGTTTGAGACTTTAGGGTTAGCCAAAAAGTTTACATATGTTGAATAATCTCCTTCCTATAGGAGAGGGCAAGAAAGTTGGATGGCAAATTCATGTGAAGACTCAAGTATTCTAGGAGTTGAAAGTCAACCACCGTTGTAAGGAACATTTATTCAACAATATTACCTCAGAATAGGGGGTAGACTCTGCCATTTCATACTTCTTTGAGTCATAAAATAGCCCGTCCTTGTTCACCTCTTCTCGTTCACACAACCATATTTCAGGAGCACTCTTTTCGCTCACAACACATCCATCTTGGCATAAAGTCTTGTAGGTTGTTAGATGAACTCTTCACTTTTCGGTCTCTTTGTTGGTCAAGCGCTATGTTTTATACCAATTTGCGGCAGCATTTAGTACTTATACCGGGAGGTGAGCTGGACTTCAAATATAAATCATGTGTGCATACATTACAGTCTGGCGACCAAAAACGCACAAACTAGTCAATTTTTCAACCGGCACAAAGATCAAATTCACATAAATACTGTACTTTCAATCAATCCAGACGTTGGACAAATTGTTGGTCGCAATCACATATGTGCATCACTTCCTCTCGATCGACGGTTGGTCACTTCATGTTCATGGGCTTCATCATCTGGCTGAATTGGTTACGCTTCAAATTCTTAGTCATGATTTCGGCAATCATCGTATAATTTGTCTCATAATAGATTTCCACTGTACTACACAAGACATTGTCTACCAAGAACTGATATTAAACGTCTATTTGTTAAAAAATTTCAGAAACTAATGGTGTATGGACATCAATTATGCAGCCCATTTTGGCCTCACCAATTAGAAGCTTGAACAGATTCTTCACGGTACCATCAGCATGTAATTTGTTGAATAAGTACCTGAACTTCTTCAACCTGAGTGCATCTCTTAAAAAATGCCAATGCAACATATTCCGCTTCTCTTGAGATCTGAGATACCACTGTTCGATGCTTAAAGCTGCAGCTGATTAATCCTCAAGTACATTTAAACGAATAACCGCTAATTGACTTTAGAGTTGGCTTTTCCTTTGCCCGGTCCGAATCGCTGAGTCCCATCACTTCTGTAACTTCCGCTTTCTGGTAGTTGATCCTCATTCCCTTTGTACAATTTAGGCACCTGGTTAAAAGTTTCCCTGCGATCCAAAAAGCATCACTGTGGCGTTGAATGTATCGTGTGAGACAGTTAACACTAAAGGAAGAATCCAACCTTACCGTATTAACAAAGTGTAACAAAGCGCCGACCAGCTGCCTATAAGGAGTTGCATCAGTTAGAATTCCTCTAGATTCAACTTAGAGGTCTCTTCCATGCGGTAGGGGTGTCGCTACTGGTCTGTAGTTCTCTATTTTGAATACGTTGAGAATTTTCTCCGTCATATCCTTGTTGAGAATCTTGATGCTGCTTCTGGAATCCTTCACTTATAATCCCAAGAGTCTTTCAATCATATTCACTGATAGTCCCAAGAGTGTTTCATTCATAGCGAACGCCCGTATCTCAAACTTAGTCTTGAAGTCTCAAGCATCCTTTCCACAGCTGTTCTCCCGCTTCCAAACAATAAAATTTCTTCTACATACACTACTATAAATACAAAGTTTTCGCGTTTCTGACATAGATACGAAGTTAGGTATGCCTCACACTCCTCGCAACCGAGGGAAAAAACTTGTCTAAGTGCAAATTCAATTCCCTTGAAGCTTTCTGCAATACATAAAGCGCCCTTTTGAGCTTAAAAACTCGCCGCTCTGAGCATTTTTCAATAAAAAGAGGAGTTTACTATACATAAATTTCCTTCTTTAACGGTGCATTTACGAATACATCCTTGACATCAATTTGAGATATATGAGAGCCAAAATGTTCTATCAAAGCAATAGAGAGCCTATTTTTGAGTACTTTACGATAGGAGGTAAAAATGATGTGAAATCAACCCCAAGTATCTGTAAATAACCTTTCGCCACCAACCTTGGTTTGTATAATTCCACTTCCCCTTTTGCATTACGCTTGAGGTCCATCACCCGCTTTGTTTCAGATATTTTTCTCCCATCTAGCAAGTTGATCAGCTCCCCCGTGTTCAATTTGTTGATAAAATATATCTCGTATTTCATGTGTCCATCCAGTCAGCAGCATTTTTCATTTCAAGGGCTCCTGCGTACGATTTTGGAGTAATGCCATCATCAATTCTTTCATCCACGATTGTGACAGCTTCCTCATGTTCCAGCCGACCTGGTGATATTCCTTCCGTGTGGGGATTAGTTCGACGAACAGCAGGGTAATATGCTAGATGCCCTGCGGTTTCTTCAGCGGATCAATCACTATTTTCAATGTTATTGCGCTCGTGTTTGTCGCTTAGCTGTGATCTATCATTTGAAGCCTTCCTGTCAAAATTTTTCTCCTCTTCATCAGCCGATTCATGTGCTCTGCCAATAATTCCACCCTCACCAGATTCAAAGTTATCAAATATGACATCATTATCATTCATGCCATATTCGATTACTTTCTTCTGTTTCTAGGTTACATTGATGTATTCATTGAACGATACATCATTACTTTCAATTAATTTCGAATCTAAAAGAGTGAGGACTCTGCAAACATACCCTCCGCAAACCCCACCAAAACGCCCCGTGTTGTTCTACTGTCAAACTTTCCATCCCGTTTCTCTTTCGGTTTTTCCTTATACGATTTGTATTTGAACTTTCGAAGGTGTCCCTTGTCCGGTTTATGCTGATGCATTACCTCAAAAGGCGTCTTATTCATTTGAAAAATTTGCGTAACCGGACGATTTCGGATAAAGCATGCAGTATTTACGGCTTCTTCCCATAACTTATCAGTCAATTCTGGCACAGAGAATAAAACTGTTTTCGCCTTATCCAAAAGTGTACAATTTGTTCGCTCTGCCTGTCCATTTGACTCCGGAGAATATGCGATTGTAACTTCATATACGATTCCCTTTTACTTCAACCAATTCTGGAACGAATATACTAGGTATTCGTCCCCTCCATTAGACCTCACCGACCTTATATTCTTTCGGCAGATAAATGCTATTTTCTCTACACTTTCGTTGAACAAATTATCTGATTCCTTAATCATCTAAATCACAGCCCCGCTGCTTCATTATTTTTACCTAAGAAACGAACCATAGAATTACCACTGTATTTGTCAAACAATATGACGAAAATTTTTGATTTGCCAAGCGATTGGTATTTCAGAGGTCCAACAGCATCTTTGTAAGCTTTCTGAGCTAAGTTCTTAGCAACAACTTTTTCCTTACTTTTTTTGGCCTCCCAGTTTGACACGTCTTCCTCAATGTTTTCCTCGTAATGCAAGTAAAAATAGGTGCAATAGCGAGCAATATGTCCCTGCTGCAATGAACTGACGCCATTCTGCTTTCCCTTTGGCGCTAGCAATTTTTGCTTCTCCATTACAAGTGGTGACCATTGCCACATATATTTCATCGCTTGTCTTTATGCCCATCATTTTAACCTCATCATCTTGCTTATGAATAGTTTTTAACACACCATCACCGGATTGGTTCTCACCTTTATCTATTAAAATCTTGTAATGTTCATTTCTTGCTTGAGAAAGAGAGACTAGATTGTAAATTCAGTCTGGCACGCAGACTAATTCTTGTAGAGCAGTCTTCTTTTCAACCCCCTGCACCACTGCTATGATAATTTCCGATCTATATCCAACTAAATTGACAAATTTCTAATTTAGAACTCTAACGATGCCGCTTCCGTCCGTGAATGAGACAAAATTCTCTATTCGGTTTGATATTTCCCCGTGCACCCAGAGTCTAATATCCATTTTCCGACTTCTTGCCTTTCTAGTTAACAAGCAATGCTTCAGTCAATGCTATCATCGCTTTTGACTTGTCTTTATTGCACTTATTACTTCTACTGTTTCTAGCAATACGTCCGACTTGCCGCATATGAAGCAGCATCGCCTATCATGCATATTTTCGCCCTTATGCTTATTTTTGTTATCCCAGCAGCCCTTGGATAAGTATCCCTGTTTACCGGACGTGTAATAATTTTTTTATAAACAATAGGGGTCAGTAGTGCCCTCTCTACCCTCCCTTCTGACTCCGCCAAACGTGTTTCACTGACAATCAGCTTATAAGCCACTTTATGATACGTATTTACACTGCTAATAATTCTTTGACGTGGACAGAATTCTTTTGGCAATCCTCTTATTAGTTCTCTCTTTCTCTCTACTTCCGTGATAGGATGCCCTGTGATTTCGGGCTCATTAACCTATTCCAAAATCTTGTTCCAGTAAACAATATTATTTTCGCCCCTTTCAAGCTCGACAATATGCAACTTTGATAGCCAAGCATCCATCGAAGCTTCAGAAATAGCCTGAAACATTGTATTTAGCACCTTACAGACCTTTACCGGGCACCTTTCTCTCCTCACCGCGGCCTTGTAAGTCAGATGGATTGATATTAAGAAGTACGCCAGCGCCATGTCTTTGTTACTCATCTCTGCTTCTACATTTACAGCTTCATCATTTAAATTCGATACCTATTTCCCAGGAGTCCTAGGGTCTGTTTCCATGTCCAAGTTTGGCCTTTGTACATACTTCCACAATCCTTCGCCCATCAACACTACTTAAATGTCGTTTAACTAAGAAAGGCAATTATCCGCACTTAGTGGTACGATCCCAAACCTTCCAAGTTCCGTTTCGTCCATCTTGAAACTAAGCGTAATCAGCAAAGCAAAATAAACCGTTAGATTAAGCAGAGTTGTCGCAAGAGAGAGACAAGATATTTCTAATGAAGTGGTTAGAGATTACTCTCTGAGCCCATAACCTCTTGCATGTCGGTAGTTGATTCCTTTACTTTTCGGTTTACGTGTTGGCCAAGCTCTACGTTATATAAAATTTTGCGGCAGCGTTTAGTACAAGAACCGGGAAGTGAGCTGTAAATCAAATCTAAATCAAGTTTGCCTACAGTACAATCTGCGAGTACAAATGCACAAACTAGCCAATTATTCAAGCACCACAAACCTCAAAATCATATCCATACTGTAATTTCAATCAATCCAGACGTTGGATAAATTGTCGGTCTCAATCACATAATTGGATCATATATGGCTCTTGGAATATCATCCTCTGGAGATTTACCCTTGCGAAACACAATCATCATTATTCGCATTGACATACGTGTGAGTAGTGAGCTTGAACACCACCCTGGGGAGATACTGTGCTGTATCTATCAGAATGGGTTCTAAACAATCCACTATGATCCGAACTCACGGAACATTATGCATGGAAATGCTGGATTATTTAATATTTGAAAGATGCGAGCAAATATTTCCCTGGATACGCCGTCAGTTGGCTGATGTTGGTAGCGGACAGTACAGTAGTTGTATATTCTGCAGTGTGTCTTGCATCCCGCAGGAAGGGAGGACAGCATGTTACGTTTGGCCCCAATAAAATAAAAAGGACGACCTCAAGCATTTCGATATGCAAGCAATGGATAAATAGACCGCTAAATTAACTCTAAAGTTGAGACGGCTGCAAGAGAGTAAAGGGGTGCCGGGTCTACCACTGATGCTCTGTGACCAGCGTAACAAAAATGGTTCTTGGGCCTGAAGCTGACCCTCAACTTCCTACCTACTCGGGACTTGACTTGAAGTTCTCTGCCAACTTGCTTGACCTCCGGCAGAGAAAGCCGTCTACTTAGCATATATAGAATTTTTGTCTAGCCCTAAAGTATCAAACAACGTAATAAGTACCGCAAAATGCATCAAGTGGAATCGCCTGAACTAGAAAGACTAACAGCAGGTACTATCAGGGTAAATATCTATATTTCTCCCCCAATTTTAGTCCTCGAAATCAGGGACAAGTAATTCCTCCAAACTATCCATACCTCCAATGCAGTACATAAATATTCCGTGGAGCTATTTACAGCAGCTGCAATATCTCGATCTCTACAAATATCTTTACTCAGCTCCAAGCCCGGTGCCCCGGGCATCCCGTCGTATCTTCTTATATACAGTTTCAAACTCCCGAAATCTGTGGCACCTGAACAGTACCTATGTCAGCACAGCACCACTACTGTGCAGTGCACAGCATCAATCTAAAAAAACTTGAAAATAAATTTGGTAATACAGTTCCAGCGCAGCATCCCATCTCAGCCAGCGCTGTAATAAATTTTTTTTGTGTGGCAGTGTTATGATATCACATTTTTCTTTTTAAAAATGAGTTTCCGAGTCAATAAAAGTACGAAAATAATATCATGGCGCGGGCTCCGGATAGATATATCTTTAAAAAAACAAGGAACTCCCCCCGTTGGAGGGGAAATATGGAGTACTTTAATGTTTTTGAAATATATGGTCGCAGTTGGCCCGGGATATTCTAGAGGGTGACCAGTAATACCTCTGAATGAAACGAGGAATTGAAGTCACTCTCCGTCTGTGCGCCACTTTTTTCGATTTAGTTAATGCTATAAACAAGAAACCTATAATTATAGACCGTTAGGCCACTATAGCGCGAGGCACGCAGAGAACTTGATGCGCTTTGGAACATAGGCCAACCTATTTTTTAATCATGAAAACACCCCAATTTTCCCCTCGTGGGAAGCTGAAAGAAAAAATGTATAACTTTCTTCAAAAATCTCTAAATTTTCCAAGTTATCCCTAGTTTGTTGATAAAGCACGAATTGAATCCCTAAAACTCAAGGTACCGTACGAGATTAACTTATTTGCACCATACTGCCAACTCTACACTAGGTCATCCTACGTCCCAAAATTTTCCAACTAAATTCGTAAATATTTCAAATATTCACTTAACGGTTAGTCTCCCCCCATTACTGTGCCGGCACACTTTTTTTAGCAGATTGCGGTTGTCTGAAAAACTTTAGGATAGATCGAATATTTTTTTGGATGCGAAGTGGTCGATTTGGTTCTTTAACATTTAAAGGGTCCAATATATCGTCCAACAGTAAAACAACGAAACCTGTGAAATGGGGTGTTAATTTACTGTGGTAGATATGTGGGTTCGTACCCAATAAATTTGTACCGGAGCGTAGATAACGTATATTGGACTCCTAAACCTAAACCCTCAACAGTTATTTTCAACTTAACTTCAATCGTCGCATATTCGTCATTCGTAGGTTTCCCAAACATCACAATTTCTCAGAAGAAACTCGCGGAGGCATTCTATCAAGCTGCGCAGAATGGTAAAGCTCTCTGACAGGAGAAATGTGTGCGTGTTTTACTCTTTGAGGACATCTCTCTAGGATATTCCGGGAAACATCCGACCATATCCTTCAGACATTAAAACGCCCCATATTATCCCTCTCGTTGAGTGTGTATTCGATCTATCCTAAATTTTCCCAGGCAATCACAATCGGAAAGTGTGTCTGGAAAACTTCAGGATACATCCAATACAAAAGAGCATGCCGACAACCTAATAGAGGAGAAGCTACGCTCCCTATAAGGTCACCTCAAGGGCGGAAATCAAGCGGGCCATCTCGGAGAGGAAGGACACAGGCTTTTCGTGTTTCAGTGATCTCCCGAGGTTGAAAGAATGGGCTCTCTGGTCACGAAGACCCGGAGTCAAGACCACTATTGACGTCCGCAGTTTGTATACATGGCTTCAATACCACCTTCATGTTTCGCATTTCGCTTCGAACACATTGTGCCAGAGAAAAAATGCCCTGAAACAATTGATTGTTATGTTTGTTTGTTTCGAAGATCATCTTCTACACTCCATACATAGATGTCACACGATACGAAAACGTCACCGGCAAGGTTTTTTGCTCGCTCAGGACTTGCAGATAGCTACTTGTCACACCGCTATTGAACCGAGGGATGGAATTAATCGCAAATGCCGAAAATCAGGGCAATGAGAGGCATGGAGACACAGTGTCACATTTTACAACCCCTTCGCGCCCTCCAAGAGGAAGGTAAGCACCTTTTATCCTTTAACCTAAAAGTAAAACACCCAAACCCTTCTCCTACTTTAACCCCTGACATCCCGAAACGCAGCAAAGGCAGCAACGTCCAGGAAGTGCCCCGGTCTGCTATTTCTCTACTCACAATCCGCCATCCCTTACTTTCCTCTGCCCTGACCAGCACTGCTCTTTTCAAAAGCTGCAACTTCCAGCTCCCTGGTGGGAAAGGTTTGGGTGCTTTACTCTTCGGAGATATATCCGATCTACTGCCCCCTGTTGAACGACTCCAGTCCGCTATCACGTTTGAACTGCTTTCTTCGACTTTGACTTCCTCTTGACAGTCTTCATCTGACGCCAACCTATAGTTGAACAGGAACGTGTGCGGCACTCGCCAACTTCACTTTACTGTGATGTTCTTAAACATGTTCAATAGGACAGAGGTCAGGATGGAGTGACCGTCAGAATAGGGCTGATGCACAGGCACGTGTCGGACACATGACTATCTATTGTTTGTTTACAGAGTAGTATATGATGGTATGATTGCATATGCGTACACAACAAGATGTTAAATCAGGGATGATGATCGGACAAGTTGTCAATTTTGAATGAACCAATGGGAGCTAGTATAACGCTAGCATCAAACAACTTTGTCAAGAACCCTCATAACAGTAGTGTTATGAACATCTCATATCAATGAGAACAGTTTGAACAACTAGGGGATGCATAGCATCAGAGAGAGAGGCAAGGTGGGATGATTTGACCTGATTTACTGAAGCTAGGAACTAGTATAATAGGACAGTAAATCCCATCCCTCTGATGATCGTGGGATGATCAAGGGCATTGAACAAGAACTTGAAACTCCGATCCCGCTTGCTCTCTTCCTGCAAACCCTCTCCTTGTTCTGTGTTCTCAACTCTCCCCAACCCTCACCACGACACGTACCTCTCTTCCCAACTGTGGATTGTTGCTGTATCCTTTCATCTCTTTGTGCCTTTCTTTCCTGGCGAAACACACTGTCCCGTCTGGTCAAGGCGCTCTAATGAGGTGGCCTAGCTTCTAGACTCCGATGATGATCATTTTTTTACTTGCAAGTACGACGACGGCCATACCCGCCGTCACAATGTCCTTCGCAATGCTTTGCACCACTTCGGCAAGGAAATTGGCATTATTGCTCTACTGGAACAACCCCTGTTACCTAGTTCCACCTCTGTTTCTTCGCCTTGGGAACTTTACATTCCTGGCGCTTACGGCAATCCAGCCTTTGATGTTACTGTCGCCCATCCCCTCGTCCAGTCCCGAGTCCACCAGGGCGCTCTGTCCGGATCCGCAACAGCATCCCTCGCCGAACGTCCCAAGCACTACGAAGAAGTTGGCCATTCCTACGATATCTTGCCTATTCCAATAGACATCGACATATACGGGGCCCTCGGGCCTGACGGCTTTCAGTTCTTTTACTGCATTTCCGCCCATGCCACTAGTTGCCGTAATACCCTTTCCCCCTTTTGGTGGGGAAAGATTTGGGTGTTTTACTCTTGGAATATATATCCGATCTATCCCATAATTTTTCAGACAACCGCAATCGATTCAGAAAGGTATGCCGACTCCACCTTTTGCCCGCACGGAATGCCCGTCAGGTTCTTTCCCGGCGTCTTTCCGATTAGTTTCTATCCGACTCGGCACCTCTGAGTGCTTGTTCCCACTGCAATAAAGATTTCTCCCCACCCTCGGCGGTTGACATCCAGACGTCTACGCAGTGCTAGCCGATGTGGCGCGGAATGTACCTGTAACGGGAATGGACACATATACAACGGTTCGAGCTGTTTTCATCCAAATGCGTGCAGTAGCAGCACTGATTTTCAATGCAGCAGGCCTGTTGCCGGGCTTTCAGTCATCCCCTTAGGCAGATAATTGCCATAATACCTATTATATTTAAAACTTTCACAACATACGGGGGTTGCCGACCAGTACGTTTCAAACATTAAAGAACCCAGACATTTAACTCTGATACTGCCCAAGACCTGACGCAACAAGAGGACTCTGTCGCTGCCGTTAACGCACGGGGGGCCTCTTTCCGACAAGCTGGCCGAAATCAGTCCATAAACTTCTGCTCCTCAAACCATCCATAGGGAAAGAAGCTAACAGATGCAGTTCACGCGGCAGTGAAAGAGGTAGATCTAATATATCTTCCAACAGTAAAACACCCAAAACCCATTTAAAGTGAATGAGGTCATGCCGTTCAACGACACCCGCACCCCGCTCATTTCGCGCTGATACGTCCCCTCCCTCCGCAAAAGGATGGGTCTACTGCGCAAAGTGTCCTGTTCTGAAGAAACAGATCAAGAGCAATTATTCCTCCGTATATTTCCAGTACTTCTAGCAGATACCATTACTAGCCCCTGATATTCTGCTTTCGAAGGAAGTGTGTCCTGAAATGCTGGATATCTACGGGGATCACCCGCTGCACTGTCGTTATGCCTGTGAGCACAGTTCTGGTCATAAAAACCAGATCAATCTCCGAAGAAATGACCTTGAAATGGCTGCCCAAAGTCCATTTATTGAGCGTCGATTACCCTACCACTACTGGAAAAGACCGAGCATCAGAGAAAGGGAGCTGTCAGTGCCACAAAGCACTTTTACGTAACCTTTATCAACCCTTTCGCCCTCTTCCATGTCATAGATAAAAAGTACAACATACTCACATGGCCCACCGCAGCCCATGCGGAGAATAAGCGGAAATAACAAGTATTGCATGCTCGAATGCCACAGAGAAGCAGCCTAGCTCCTGTCCGCGTCTCAATACTCGGAGAGCGGCTTCCGGCGGCGTTCAACGTATTCAAGAAGCTCGTTAAATCTGCCACCAGTCGCGGAATGGGACGCATTTTGTCCATGCAAGGTATTTTTTTGAAGCGAAACTATATATTGGTCAGTAAAGCACCCCAATTCCGCCCCCTACACATTGGTAGTTTTCTAGAATGCGGCTCCTTGCTTTTTGGCCTCCCCCACACTTGCTGGTATAAAGGGGAAACATGCGGGGCTTTAGTGCTTAGAGATGTAGAACGGTTATTTCCCTACACAAAAAAGAAGCGGGTTGTCGTATTGGAGATTCTTGAGTGCCATATGCGCGTTGTGTAAATTTTCACATACATGCGCACTACCGTATATCTTTCAAGATTAAAACAATGAAACCATTTTCCACTACCAGAAGGGATAGCAGCTACACTTTCTAGCTCGTTGAAACGCTTCATCATTTGTATTGTAGATCCTGCCACATCGTTTGATTGTGAGTTAAGGGAACTCATAAACTTTGCACCGTTCGCATAAAACCAATCTCATTGACCCCTACCACACTTAGTTGACTGTGATAGAGTAGAACTGGTGTTAACGGAAAAACTAACCACTAACTACATGATACTCGAGATGAGAGTTTCTGCAGGCGATCAAATTGCTATAGTAGCCATTGCTTGAAAAGGGGGAGAGGTTGAGATGAAAAAAGGGTCACTGCTCTAGTAACGGGCCTCAAAGGAACAAGTTCTTTCCCCTCGCTCGGAGGCCAGAGACCTGATCAAAGTTTTTGGTTCGCAGTTGACTCTAAACTTGTCCTGCATCCGCTGGGGAGGCAGTTTATTCAGCATAAACAGAATATTTTTAAACTGAAATCTATATAACACTGCTTAAAGTACCAGAAAACGCAAGGAAATACTTTACATGAACGCAGATATCTCGAAAAAAATATATTTTACATAAACTAAACAAATCAGCTACTTAAACCCTTCATCTTTTAGATAATACCCTAGCGCTTCCCTCTAGGCATCATTAGTACCCATGTAGTTACTGTTTATACCCTCAAATGACTCAAGATTGCCTAAAATTTCCTGCGACAAATCTAGATCACCCAACGTCCCTCCGACAGGATATATGACTAGGATTACTTCTTGCGTCCATTCCATAACTTTCCCTCCCTTACGATCTGGTTGGACCTCCCCTGCTCATCCCCGGGCTCGTCAATCTCGTCTTCCCTCGTATTTTTTTGCATAATAGGAAAAGTAAAGTATAACAGGAAACAAAGAGAGAGAGAAATAATTTCTGTCTGTCAAGAGAATGAATTCATTTTCACGCTTTTCAGACTGTTCATAAGCCATAATTTCTGTCACAGTATGTTAATCCTATTTTTTTCTGTCACATTTTTCACCAAACATACCATCAACACGTCTGGTGATGTACAGTTTTTGCCAACCTAATATTCATCACTTTTATTTAGCCACCGAGCAGGCAAAAAGAAATTAATCAAATTCTTAGTCCATCAACTGGGTTCAATATCCCTCATGAAACGGTCTTGGACCCTTTCATTGAATTAAAAGCGAAAATGGAGCCCTTGATTACTCCTCACAGTTCGAATTTTCGAAAAAGCCGATAATCCAATGTATGATCTAGTAGTTCCTTTACATGTGAACCTTTTCGCATGAGCCGGTAGATGGAGACCGCACGCGTGTTTCCAATCTATATACTTAAGACTTTAACCTCTCTTTTTACAACGAAGTAACCAAAAACTTTCCCTCCGTAGCCTCTTTCAGCCAGGTTATCACAGAAAAGGTTCATGCCGAACTTTTGCATGCTGATGGTGTCAGTGGCCTCATCTTGGGAGAAATATGAAAGAATAGGAGACTTAATTTAAAAATGAAAGAGGATGTGAAGTTCCGAAAAGTACGAAAACATACTTATCGGGGACTGAACGGTCCATATAAATAAACTACTAACCGCCTCGTTATCCCACATATCCATCAAATCGAGGAGGTAACTAGTCTATATTTACCGAAAACACATAAATTCTAGCAAAAATAGTGAAAATAGTACAAGAAAACGGTTTAAAATGTCTTTTAGACATGGGAGTGATAGGGGTAAATCGTCGGGAGAAGAGATACTTAGAACCAACTACCCCAAGACGGAGGTGTTGCGAGCGACAAAAGTGCTACCGTGGTATAGTTGAACAAATAAAAAGCAGTGTATATGGGAGAGAGTTGAGAGGGCTACAAGCAAGTATAAAAGGGGCAGCGTCTACCACTGATTCTCTGCGACTTGCTTAGGAAAAAGTTTTCTTGGGCTTGAAGTTGACTCTCAACTTCCTACTACTCGGAGCTTGACCTGAAGTTGTCTGCCAACTTGCTTGACCTCTCAAGGAGGAAGCACTTTACTCAGCTTATATAGACTTTCGGCTAATCCTAAAGTCTCAATCAAACATACTAAATACCATAAAACGCATTCACGGGAATCGTGTGAACCAGAGAGACCATTAGAAGATATTTCCTCAAGGTAAATATCTAGGTGCCATACCCATGCCAGCCACCCATCGGCCAGGGGTGGGAATTGATGTGGCCATTATATAGACCTTTCAGAGTCACTCGTAGTATCACCCACAACCTAGAACTGTACTGACATCCACTATGACAGCGTGTCCTAAAATAAAAAATCAACCGATGAATTTGCCACACTCACCCAAATTAAAAATATCTTGCAAATTCAAAAACTGTAAAAATATCTTCCCAGTTCCAATACTGTATACAATTATGGTCCTCATCTAAATTTTTTCGTGTGCGAATTTGCGCACATCACGCCCTCCCGCTCAAGACGAACGTCCCGGCTCGTCACTGCTCTTGTTGTTCTTGTGGGAGTTCTATCCATTCATCAGGGAGAGTATAGGGTTCACTATAAGGATATGGTAGTAGCTCATTTCCAATATGATGAGAGAGTGTGTACCGTGCGATGACCGGCTCATCTCCTTGGTCAAGAGTTTCGTAGATTCGGCGTATAGTTTCATAGTGTTCTCTAATGAGCTCCTCCCGTTTCACTTCTCCAAACCTTCCAAATGTGAGGTAGTAAACGTAGTATGCAAACTTTTCTGGCAACGGGTCCAGAAACGGGTATCTGAAGGAGAAAAAAACTCGCAACATAAGGACTGAGTCCTCACGAGTAAGGTGCGCCCCGTGAATGGTCTGGAAGCACATGCAAATACTAATTGCAAAAAAGGAAATTACTTCTGCTTCTCGTGGGTCCTCTGTCATTTCGCGAAGCCAACGTCTAATTGGTAGCCGTCCAATAATTAAGGATGCATAGTTTCCCCCTGGGAGACTAGGCGGTGTTTGAGGCGATCTTCTTGGCGATCTTCCTCGCTGCTCCCGACGCCTTGCCCTCTTCGATGATCCGCCCCGATCACTGATGGTCCAGCTCGTATCATCATCACGGCCTCGGGAGGATCCTGGTCTTCGGCTGAGGTTGTATTTCTGAGCGGAGCAACGTAAGGTTCCCATAGAGGATATGGGACCAGTCGATATTCCATATCAGGGGGCAAGCTGTAACCTCTCAGTCGCACATCTTGGTTGTTCTTGAGAAATACGTAAACTGGACGGATAATGTTCAGATATGTTTGCGACAAGTCTCCGATAGCTACCATTCCATACCTCCCTATAGAGTAATGATATATGACTTCCACAAACTCTGGACCTGCTTCCGTGAACCTTCCGTTTTGGAATGAGAATAGAACTCTGATCAATAGTCGGAAATCTTCTTGAGGTAGCAATGGTCCGTTCAACGTACGAAAACATAGGCATATATTAATGTAGAAATGGATGATTACGTGGAGTTCGTAGTAGTCACGCGTAATCGAGATGATCCATTCCCAGGCCCTTTTTCCTCCCATAGGAATCATTCTATAGTTAAAGATGAGTATGCCTCGTGGTTGCGCATAGTCCTGTGTGAGAAGGAATTCTTCAGGCCTCTGATGGTAAGGGACCAGACGACGTGCATGGATTGCCCTCCTTGATCTCTTCCCTGAGCTTGAACAGAGCTTATAATACGGGTGTCTTTCCTCCGTGACGATGCAAGGGTTCGAGTACTTTGTTTGGAAAGCCGGCCACTTCACAGCCTGTTGCATTGCTTTTCCGTGTGCTACAAGTACTTTAGAGCCGACTGAGAAAGTTTGGACTGGAGGCTCTTCATCCTTATTTCTTGTCTGTGTTAGCGCGCGGTGTGATCTCCAGCTTTCGGTGGCCAATAGTTCGACCTCTCTACTCTCTTCATCGATAACATTTGTTTCCATATCTCTCTGTAACATTCTAGGAGCTCTTCCGTACATTAGCTCAAACGGTGACCGTCCACTTCTTCCTCTTCTTCGCCGATAGCCGTATAACACTTTTGGTAAGGCATCTTCCCACTGGATTTCATTCTCGGACATAGTTTTCGATATTGATCGTTTGATGGTTCCAACCATCCTCTCCGCTTTCCCGTTTGACATAGGAGCATATGCGAGAACTGTCTTTAGCTGAATACCTTTTTCTTCCAAGAAACGAAGCAGTGAAGTTGCAGTAAAACAAAGTGCGTTATCCGAGATGATCCTTTTTGGAAGACCAAACGGTTCAATTATTTCTTTTTCGATGAATCTCAGGACCACTTCAGCATTGGCCTCCTCAACTGCAACTGCTATTGGCCATCCAGTAAGATGTTCCACCCCTATAAGGAGATATTTGTTTCCGGAAGAGGTTTCCTTGAATGGGCCGGCAAAGTCAATTGAAAAGGTTTCAAAGAGACCGGAAACTGGAAAGCCTAGAGTTGTCTTATACTTTCGTATTGGCGTGAATTTTTGACAGTTGTCGCAGCTTTTCACGAAGTTATAGACGTCCTTATGGATACTGGGCCACCAGAATCTCTCAGTAACGAATTTCTTGGTTGTTTCGAGATCCCAATGCCCTAACTCATCATGAAAAGTCCTCAAGATCTTCATTCTTTCTTTCAAAGGGGCCACTAGTCGAGGACCGGCTTTCGTGTGTCGGAAGAGTTTCCCATTCCATAGTGTAAAAGCCTTTTGATTCCTGCGTACCCAATTTCTGTGTTCAATATCAACCTTTCTCATTTCTAGTCCATCCAGGAATTTAATTAGTCCGTCAATATTAGCTTCGTACTCGTTATTGTTCGGCACTTGCACCTCGGCAACTCCGACGATGTTCTCGGAAGCTTTTTCATTTGGAATCAGTGGATCCCTCAAGCGGGATAGGTAGTCGGCAGGCTGATTATTGCGTCCGGGCCTATACACAATTTCAAACCGATATTCTGCGAAAATGTCGAGCCATCGGGCCAAGCGGTGATGTACATCTTTCTTTTGGAATGCTGTCTTAAGTGCCTGGTGATCAGTTATCAAGACAAATTTCTCGAGTGATAAAAGGTATACGCGAAACTTTTTCAGTGCGAAGACAACAGCGAGCGCTTCTTTTTCGCAGACTGAGTATCTCCTTTCCGCATCATTCAGAGTGCGACTTGCGAATTGAACCGGGTGTAGTCTTCCGTTTTCATCTTTTTGGGACAAAACGGCACCCAAAGACCGTTCTGAGGCATCTGTCTCCACAACAAATGGTCTCTTGAAATCTGGATACATGAGCACTGGGGGGACACATAGCTTATCTTTAAGCTCTTCAAATGCGGTTTGCATTTCCTTGTTCCATAAAAATTTTCCGTTCTTTGTTGTGCTGGCATGTAACGGTGCTGCAGTCTTGGCGAAATCTTTGATAAATCTCCTGTAATATGAGGCCAGTCCTAAGAAGCTTCGAACCTCCGTCTTTGAAGCGGGCCTTGGTGCCAACTTGATTTTTTTCGTTTTCTCTGGATCCACTTTAATTCCCTCTTGATCGACGATATGACCGAGTAATTGGATAGACGTTTTCGCAAAGAAGCATTTGCTTAACTTAATTTTCAGGCTGTACGCAGCTATTTTCTCCACCACAGTCTTGACATGCGATATGTGCTGATCCAAGGTTTTTGAGAATATCACTACATCATCGATATAAACTCTTGCAAATGGAAGTCCTTTCAAAACCTCGTTCATCATTCTTTGGAATGTAGCTGGGGCATTCATGAGACCAAAAGGCATCACTTCGAACCTGAATGTACCGGCTTTGCTGGTAAAAGTTGTTTTTTCCTTGCATTTTTCATCCAATGGAATCTGCCAATAACCAGTGTAAAGATCAATTGAGGTGAAGTATCTCCCGTCCTTCAAGTCCTCGAGGATTCCTCCATATTCGGAATCGGAAATCGATCGGGTATCATTCTCTGGTTCAGTTGTCGGTAATCGACGCAAAAACGCAGCTTTCCATCCTTCTTTGGTGCGACCACAACTGGAAATGACCATGGGGATGAAACTGGCCGAATAATATCATTTTCCAGCATACTTGTAACATTCTCTGAGATAAATTGGTCATATTTTGGCGGTTGACGTCTAGGCCTGTGGTAAATTGGTTGAGTATCGGTAAGTTCAAATGAGTGAGTGACCGGTACACTTGCTTGTCTTAAATCTGATACACTCCATGCAATTACTTCGGAAGATGTTAACATGTCGGATATTATCATTGAGGCGGGGGCTGGAAGGTGCTGTACTTTTTCTTGAATTTCTCCAATTTGGCGCTGGTCCTTTTCTTGATCCTCACCCTCCAAATTTTGAAGGACCTCTTCCGGCGTGCTCACATCTTCAGATATGGAATTCGATATATTCCTTGTTTTCCGTGCAATTGTAATCTTCTTTCATGCCCCGAATTCCGTCCTTTGATTCGATATTATCGCAAAAAGAAACACATTCAGGTGTCAAACCTACCCTAGAATTCCATTCTTCATCTGTTTCAAACCCAGAATCATAATCGTCCCATGTCATGTTCATTGTCCCCGAGCGTACCCTTTCTCACTTCCGAAAGTGTTAGTTGGTTCGGAATCTTCGCTGTCATAGCTAGAAGTGAAATCTTCACTGTCGTCTCTCTTAGATCTTCCGGATGTGTGCTTTTGTCGAAATCCAGGGGCATCTTCACGTTTCTGCCGTCAACATTAACTGAAACGATTTGGTTGCCCAAGTCAATGCAGGTCCCTAGTCTTTCCATGGTAGGACAGCCAATGATTGCATCGAAAGGGAGCTCCGGCATGACGAGAAAGTCTACATCAACTTTAGAGTCCCCAAAGAACACGGAAACCTTGTTAACAGTGCCCATGCATTTTGAGACGGTTCCATCCGCCACAGTTATTCTTCGAGTAGTTGGAATAATTTCGAGACCTAAATCTGTCACCAAAGTTTCTGAGATAAGGTTTGGAACAGCGCCCGAATCGAAAAGAGCTTGGGTTTTCATTCCCAATACTTTGACTGGTACTAGTTTAAGACGTCTTGGTGCTGTCGAGGCCGATTGAAGAAACAGTTTCTTACCCTTAGCGGACTTATTAGACCTGATAATTTTTTTGAGTTCTTTCCTCGCGTCCTCTGCGTCGCCCCTCAAAAGTTGACCAAACGTTATCCCAGTTGGGGCTGATGCAAGCTCAGCCACCAAATTGTACTTCTTCACATATTCTAGTACGTCCTTCGGGATACTCTTAAATTTCTTACTCTTTCTCGTCTTCTTGGCCGAAGTGTTTCCCACCCTGGAACAACTTGATCAAGCCTCTTGGTTCGAGGAGGTACAGGTGCTGGGATATGCTCCAGCATTCCATAATCTAGCCTAGGTTTTTTCGACAAAACGTTCCCTTCCCCATCCCTTTTTGTCACATTAACTTGACTGATTTCTTCAGCGATGGATACATTACCGGCATCCGCCAACCTTTGATCCTTCCTGTTTTGTAAGATTTTCATCTCTGGTCCTGACTCACTCCTCGCGTCCGATAAATTTGCTCTTCTGTTGTCTTTAGACCAGCAGTTACTTTCATGATGCCCGTAACGACCGCACTTTCCACAACGAGTGTTTCTATGTGGATTATCAGGACACCTATTTGCAAAGTGTCCAGGCTTGTGACAGTAGGAACAGACTTCTGCGGCCTTGGGGGCCCCAGACTGGTTCTTCTTAATGGTAAGAGTAAGGCTTTCCAACTGCGAGGTTATCATGTCAAGTCGATTATCGAATCGGGTTTCCAACCTTTCTTCCAAGTTTTTGACATCGCTCCTGACTGATTCCAATGCTGCTGCGCTAGTCGCTGGCCTTTGATAATTCTTTTCAGGATGTACGATAGACATAGATGTACGGGTTTCCCTCGGTATTTCACTTAGTGACTGAAACGTCTCCGAATTTTTGACAAATTCTACTATGGTACCCTTCAGTTCATTAAAAGTGTGAGGGCCCTTGATGAGGAGGAAATCGGAGAGCCGCTTATCCCCATCGCCGCCTTACGCAGCATTCCGTACTTGGCTTGGGCGTTGAACCCAGCCTTTTCATAGAGATCACACAAGTATACCAATGAGCTTAACAAATCGTCGAAGTTGAGCCGGGCCTCTATGGCGGTACGAATCATCTCATCTGGTTCTACCTCCTTAGCATATTCTTTCACGAGCCACTCACATACCTCACCGAAGTTACGCCCATTCCCGTTAAGAGACCACCCGTTGATAAACTTGGCCTTATATTTGTGCTTTGCGTCACCATGAAGATAGGCGAAGATACTTTCGGCCTTCTCTTCATCGCTCTTCTCACGCATCACAACGTTGACATATGTATAGAGAAACTCCTCAACGTCTTCATTCTTGCCCCCTGTGAACGTTATACGAGCAGCGTTGAGATCCATGATTACAGAAAAGAAATCCCCTCGAATGGTTCCCTAAGACTGCTCAACTCGAATACCTCGGGTGCAACCCCTCCACAAGAGTACCAAATGATAGGGGTAAATCGTCGGGAGAAGAGATACTTAGAACCAACTACCCAAGACGGAGGTGTTGCGAGCGACAAAAGTGCTACCGTGGTATAGTTGAACAAATAAAAAGCAGTGTATATGGGAGAGAGTTGAGAGGGCTACAAGCAAGTATAAAAGGGGCAGCGTCTACCACTGATTCTCTGCGACTTGCTTAGGAAAAAGTTTTCTTGGGCTTGAAGTTGACTCTCAACTTCCTACTACTCGGAGCTTGACCTGAAGTTGTCTGCCAACTTGCTTGACCTCTCAAGGAGGAAGCACTTTACTCAGCTTATATAGACTTTTCGGCTAATCCTAAAGTCTCAATCAAACATACTAAATACCATAAAACGCATTCACGGGAATCGTGTGAACCAGAGAGACCATTAGAAGATATTTCCTCAAGGTAAATATCTAGGTGCCATACCCATGCCAGCCACCCATCGGCCAGGGGTGGGAATTGATGTGGCCATTATATAGACCTTTCAGAGTCACTCGTAGTATCACCCACAACCTAGAACTGTACTGACATCCACTATGACAGCGTGTCCTAAAATAAAAAATCAACCGATGAATTTGCCACACTCACCCAAATTAAAAATATCTTGCAAATTCAAAAACTGTAAAAATATCTTCCCAGTTCCAATACTGTATACAATTATGGTCCTCATCTAAATTTTTTCGTGTGCGAATTTGCGCACATCAGGGAGTTTACGTAGGTTAGTTCTTCCGAAAGTAAGGGAATTCCCGAGACGGAAAAAGACCTAAGTTGTTTAAATGGTGTAAAAATAGGTTCGCTTGTGTTCCCAAGTAAATTAAACAGTTGTTAGTCAGCAAAGGGGAATCCCATGTGGGGCCAGTTCTTTCCAACGAATTTAGCACAATAAATTTAAGATTGTAAACAAAAAGTTCAACAATATGCTCTGATCACCCTAGAGGAAGGTCAGGAGCCCAGCAATTAGGCACGCAGAATTGGATATTGATAGCACTTCTACGTATCTTTGAGCGAATAATATTCAATATTTCACTAGTTATTTACTATAGTCACTTCCCTGTTGCATGAGAGGTCGGCTACCAGCGCATACGTGCAACTGCCGTTCTCTGAGGGGATTATGTTTGGTTAGTATCGAAGATTGAACCTGCTATATACGGACTGTTCAGAATAGTGCTGAAGTAGTTCATGGTAACGATTAGGAAAATGGGGACGGTAATAAGCCTGCTGGTATGGTATGCTAAAAAAGTATCCTTTTTTTCTCAGATATTCTTTTCGAAGAGAAACAGACTTTTGACTGTGTTTCTATTCATTTCTTTTCTGCAATGTGTGACATTTCTAGTCTCTCTTATCTCTATTCTCTTTATCATTTTCGTTCGAAGAAACTAACTATATACTCCCTTTTTACATAAATTTGTCAAAGGTTTTTAAACACATTTCACGCCGTAGGAATGCAAACATGGTCAGGAGTTTACCAACGTTCTTAACGCAAAAATTCGTTTCTTTGAACGAAATTGTCTTTAGAGGCCAATTTAGAAATAAGATTTTGTATGTTTTTAATCATTTGACCCATAAATATATGTGTGTTGGTACCATTTATACCCATTAGGGGCCAGTCCAACGACATTGTCATTTGAACATTTATAGGAAATCAGCCCCTGCCCCTTTCACCATCATTAAAGACCTCCATTATTGCTACAACATCAAGAAGCTAGCTGGAAGGAAAGGAAGTATCAGCGGTCTGGCCTTGCTCTAGCACAGGACGAAATCATGCGATGCTTGCCACCGTAAAGTGGGCGGATAACGCGTTCGGGAGCGAAGCCGTTGGAATATTTCAGTGAAATCGGAAATTTTCGAGGAGATTAAAAGCTTGGAGGATAAAAAAGAGTGGATGGATACAAGGTAGACATTACAGTAGCTTCTATGACAGCCTTTTTTGGTGGCTTTTTGGCCATTCACGAAAAAATAGGAGTGATAGGATGTGCTTGTGATTTTTTTCCCTCTGCGAGAGGGGTATCAGAGGTAAAGGGTGTTGAAAGCTAGTGGGAGGATTTAGATACGGCTAAAAAGGCTATCCAAAACCATGAGCGGTCCGAAAGGAGTTCCTAGGAATATGTTGGAAGTATAAATATTTTAGAATGTTTTTTTGCTCCGACCTTTGTAGCGTTTGTGAGGAGGGCAGATAGATACTTATCTTGAAACTATATTATCGTTATTCTCTATCATCTACATGATTTTTTCGCGAATCTGACGGTATTTTATATGTGTTCCTGACCCTTTGTGATTAACCAAAATGATCCTTCAGTCCGAGTCAAGTACTTATTCTCGGAAAAGCCAGGAAATTTGGCAGATAAATTCGACTGCGGGCCAAAGAAGTTGTTACGTTTAAAGTTAAATTCTGAACTGAGCGTTTAAGTTCCGTTAAGTCACTGAAAATAGGTGCCACAATCGCTTGGAGCTCTTTAGCTCACCATGATTATATAATTATTCTGGATACCATAACTGTGGCACAGTGGCACTTTTATCGCTCGTAAAAACAAGTATTAAGCATATGTAGTGCTGTGAATGTCACTCTCGGCGACTAAAATCTATTATCAACCTCATAAACTTGCGCTTGAACGATAATAATGGCAATTTGAAATTAGATAAGTGGATGAAAACCTATGTAATGCTGAACTGTGCGAATTTTCTGCGAAAAAACCTCAGAGAAATATTTCCGCTTCAGATGAAAAGACTCAATTTTTTCCTTCTTTTAGACTACCATCGAAACGTGTGCTTAGAAGACTTGCAATTAGATGCATAGAACAAAAGAATTATTCAAGTTTTTCGTAATTATATAATCATCGCTTTGCTTTTGGTAATTATCTTCAAAAAATAACTCAATAAAACACTTTTATTTCTATACATAACACCAAACTTCAAATATCCATCAGTTCTCAGTCCTTGGATCCCTTATAGTAAAGTATCTACTTTCTATTTCTACGTTTTTTTTTGTTTTTCTTATTTGAAGGAGGTTCATTGAGTGGGGGAACACGGGGGTTCCATTTGCTGCAACAATTTTGATTGATGATTCCCGTTTAACTTGTACAGTAGTCTTCATTTACGTGAAATTTTGCGGCAGGCCCAGAATGAACTCTACTCTACCAGCAAATAGGTGTAATGAAAAGATCAGCCTTGGAAGCTACTACCAATGTGGATTGCTGCCCAAAAAGAATGCTCCAAGAGTTCAACATTGGAACGACCTCCCAAAGTACTGCCACTGTTTTTCGGGTTTCATCTATCGCATTTTGTTGATTTACACATGACTAAAAGCTATCTGAATATATTTTAATGAAATAATAACCCTTGCCCCGCTCAAATTAAGTCATACTGTTTAACTAGCTTGAATAGGACAAATAATAATCATAAGTTCTAAGTAAAAACAAAGCGTTCATTTACTGTAACAGGTCTGCTGAGTAATATCCTGTTATGTTTAGTATCATTCAGGAATTTCAAAAATGGAATATGAAAGGAACAGAATTACACACTAATAGTACTACATTTGCCATACGAGAACATTTTTTGCTTTACTGTACTGCGTAGCAGAAGGAAGAGCTTTGTCTCGAGAGAAAAAAATGTACATAATCATCATAGAAGAAAGAAGTTTAATGCGTTCAGTAGGGAAGAGCAGTGAGGACTAATATTAGAAGAATATCGTAGATACAATCGTAAATCACGATGTAGCAGAAATTTCTTCCAATTTCCAATGCATGATCGCCTCAAGGAGCATGTGGAAAAGTATTATATGATCGCGGAGACTTCATCTTCCTCTTTGGGTTTGAAATTCTATGAAACACTTCAATCAAACGCCAAAGAGCCCAAAAAAGTTCAAACGTTTGATTTCCAAAAAATGTGCCGGTATCTCAGGCCTCAGAGTCAAAGCCCTTCCGGTGGCGCTTAGGTTGGATATGGACGGTTTGAAAGTATGCGGATAGCTGTCGCGGATTCCAAATCTTCATGCAAAAATTTCTGTTGGCAGATATTCTCAGGTGATCCTTGAAAGCAGCGACAAAGAAAAAACCAATAAGGAATCTGAAACGATTGCGAAGGGAACTTCTGTGAGTGTATGGGATATAGAAAGCTGATTTTTATATATTCCTTCGAAAATGGGCTCTAATTAGTCCTCGATATGTAAAAAGATTGTTCTAAACTCTCAAATATATGCTACTTATGGAGGCGCTGATGGAGACGGGGATAAAATATCGCTGAGACGCAGCCAGTTTTTAAAAGGAGAAGTGAATACAGAAGAAGCCCTTGATTATGACTTCAAAAATCGTAAAAAATTATTTCAAAGAATCACACACAAGATTAATCTCTCCAGTGAGTCTAAATCAGAGGTAATTCTGGTATAAAAGTCAAATAAATGCGCAGCTTGAGAAGTGCTGACTTTTATGAAAACTATTTTAAGATAAAAACTGCCAAATGCTTCAGAAAATTGCAAAATACGAAAAAATTGCATCCGATGAATAACTTCTATATTTGAATGAAAGCGACCTCAACTCGGCTTTTCATGTAATCTCTGAGTGGTTTTTGTCTGAAAGCAAGTTTAAAATAGCATCTTACTCTGTTTCTTTCGTAATAAATACATTACAAAAATGGAATGTAGACTATTTATTTACCCGTGAGATAAAACAAAGCCTTAAACTCTGGTATTGTTGGCTGCGATGATTTAGTTTCAATTTCTTCTCATTCATTCCAAATGAAATAGATGTAAAAATGTAAATAAGTAGAGCTTAATGCATTATTTGTCTCATATGTAAAGTATACGCCTGAAGGACTATTATATACTGTTCTCAAAATCAAATTTGTGGTACTGAATTCATTAAAATCCCAATAAAGAGCAAAATGTTAAATTATTTTTGCTTTGATTTCACCGTAAAGCTCCTTTTCAGTTAGGAAGACGAAGAATGTAATTGAATAAATTATGCTGAACCATCCATGACTATTTCAAACCTCGTTCCTGCAGCAACTAAACTTAAAACATTATTTCAGTTACATGCGAAACATAAATAGATAAATGCCAGTTTTCTGAAGCGTTTAGCCAATCTTCCTTGGTTAATTAATCCATTGAATCATTATCGTCATCCCGGAAAGACTAGGTTTTAAAAACGAGTAGTTTCGGGCAGTTTCTATCAGATTTCTATTCCATTTTATAAATACTATAGGCACGCGACACCCTGAAATCTAAAGTTTCATTTGATCAATCCCCATTGATCAAAACTACTGTACTTTTGTAATTTTGTAAATAAGAGAAATTCTTCATCCATACTACGCTATATCTAAGAAAAGACGGGAATGACTCCAAATTTTCTTCTGTTTTACTGAATACTCCTATGGTGCCTTGTTTATGACTAAAAACGTCATTGATGAATAAACAATAACGACGAAAAGCTTAGATGTGGTCTGCACATATTCTCTGTAAAATTACTCATTAGAAGCCTAATATTCTTTCGTTGGGCTCAGAATTTACAATTGAATCATATTTATCCTCGGCTCTCGGTTTCATAGAATGATGCAAGATAACCTCGAACAAAGCCACGTTCCCCTATAGGATTACAGTTTTCTTAGTGTTTCTAAACAGAGCAGAACAACTACATCTGGCTCCATTAGACTTAATGGGGAAAAGAGCTGATCTAAAGCCTTACTGCGCTTACCTCACTCTTTCTCTACTCGAGTCTCAAATATATGCGTTCTCAGTCTCGATTCAAAACTGTCATAGTCCTCTTCGCCGGTTCCGTACAATAAAAGGGAGTCCAGGTCCCTCTGTACCTCCTGACTCAGGTATAATGATTTCTACCAACTGCCTAAGTTGGAAACGGGAAGCCTTTAATTGAATAAAAATACAATAGTCGTCCTTAATATCACCGCATGAGCGTTAAACTTAAGCAAACCTAGGTAGAAGCGACTACTCCATGACACTTGTTCTTAGTTTGGTGTTTAACAGCAGTTAAAAGACGCTTTGATCTATTCTACTTTCGGATATCGTATTTTTTCAAAATAAATTATTCGAAAAGTTTCATTTTTTAGTATAATGCATCACATTTCCCTGCATTTATTGTTTGTTCTCGGAATAGTTGAATGCAACTTAAATGAAACAGTATTGCAATAGTACTACATTCTTTGTTGAAACAAGTAGTTCCGCGGACATTTCTTTAATTCATTTTTGGACCAAGTGACTCAAAGGAGATTACTGTTCATAAATTTCTCAGCCTACGATTTTTATATATCCCATAAATTTTAGTTAAATTCTGTAATTTTCATGGTAATTCCACGTTTTCTGTCAATAAAATTGCATTCGCCATATCTAGAAGTCTAGTTACTAGATTTGTGAATAGCGATTCTTGTTTTACCATTTTCAGTTAAATACATATAGCCTACTATTAAGACCTAAACTTTTTGTGTATAGAAGGATAAGGCTAGGAAAAAACTAAAAATTAAGAAGCTTAGAAATGAATAATCATTCTGTATGGGCTGGAATTTTTGTCTCTGGACCTATTGATTCTAGCCACAACTCTGTTGATATTTACATTCGTATAACTCACTATGCTGCTCTCTGTTTTCGAAAAGCGAGCCAATTACGCCCTACATATCCGAAACATGCCTTCTTGTAATTAATCCATTTATTAGAGCTTAATTTCCATCAAAACTAAAATATTTTTTCATTTAATGTTTCAACATGTTTGTTTAGAGCGTAAATTATGTATCCAGTTGCACAATGTAATCAAAAATGTTCCAAAATATCTACAATTTAACTTATTTATCTATTATTTTTTTCAAATTACCAATCAGATAAAATATAGAATTAGAATAGAATATTAGATGATGAATCGGATAACTGAGGTAGGTGAAATATCTCCAGGTTTAAAAGTTATTAAAATATTTTTCAATACATGCAAAATGTTCGCCATCGTTTCTATGGCTCAACTAAACCCGATATATATTTCCGTAAGGACAATTAGAAAAATTAGTAATTTTCAACATGACAATATGAAATTTTGTAGTGGTTCAAATGGTAATTAATAAAATTTAGGAATTAAATTCGCTGTCACCTAATTTCGAAAACCTACTTATAGAATCGTAACAAAATCAAGGAGTATCTGACATGCTCGCCATCTCTGACTCATTTTTATCCAATTTTTTGTGCAACTCGGAATTTTTTAGGTCTATTTAGAGCCGCAAACTGGACGGGGTATTGGCTTTAAATGTTGAACGATTATATATTTTGAAAATAAATAATATAGTCATCTAAGCACGAGACGTAAGTAAAAATGAATTTATTGAGCTGAAGACTTTGTAAATTTCTACTTGAGAGGTTGATAGAGAAATCTCCTACGTTAAATCTTTCTTTGCACGGATTAATATCTATTATATGGCTCCTCTTAGACTTAAAAGGTTCCGGTAGCTAACAAGAGGAAATTATAAAATTCTTCGGTGTAAATTAGTTACGTTTTCACACTTCAAACAGTTTTTGAAACAAACATCCAGCATTGATTGTTGCACACATTTTTCACTCTTTAACTGAATAGTAATAGGTATTCTTCACCTAAATTTACTTCTCCCGTCTTACCATATGGGGAAGGAGGACATGGTGAAAAATTGTGTGAAGACTTAAACAACGCCATGCCCTGTTTTTTCGATGTACTTCCTAGACTCGAGAAATACTCTCGAGATCGGACTCATCTTATCCCCTTCCTGGACTCAGTTGATGGTTGCGCTATTTTGTCAGGAAGATATTGACTTTTTGAACGCACAAGGATATTAATAGTGTGAACCTCCACATTAACCTCCACATGAACTGCAACCAAAATACTGTGTAACAACTAAACTTTATATTGTAATTATCGGCAAAATGGCTATAGACTGCTTTCTATGAGTTTTTTTAGCAGTTTTTCTGATGATACGGCTTCAAATTTTCTGATTTGACTATCTCAATCGCTTGTGAAAGATCATTCCACGTGCTTATGTTCATTTTATCCGTCATAAAAAACCTAAAACATTACCTTCCTCTCCTTTTTCAACTGAAACTGTGTAAAGATGAAAACTTTAAGCAATACTTAAATACACATTCTGGACTGAAACGTCTTCTATACGGACCTTTACAATTTTTCTGATGCTAACGGTTCAATTCTTTTCGTTCGCTGTTAAGGAGGAAGAATAGTTTAAATGTAACTCATTCGTAGTAAAAGAATACTGTGGTAAATTGTGAATCAGAAGAATGAGGTGAAGGTTGCTTCCCTTTTATGTATAAATTATGGTGAGAAAAATAATAGTACTGGTCACGCCCCGACACAGTGGCCGTAATTTTACAAGCTCTTGGAGGAAAAAGATATAGGTCTCTAAAAGGAAAACTCTACACAGAATGACACTTATAAAATTTCCAACCGCCTCCAGAATTAATCAACGAATAATTTTCTCCGACGCGCGTACAAGTTAAAATACTAATAAAGTCCTCCTTTCCTGACACTATTGTCACCATAGCACTACTCTGTCCCTATCAGAGCCCATTTTCTGTATCTTATTTTCATTAAGGGCTAAAATCACCAATATTGTATTTTATAGATAGCTTCCTTCCCCTACTTGATTTATTTTCCTATCCCCAATCGGAATCCATCTTAAGCTAATTTCTTTTGTAATTCCACAGACATGATTTCACATAGCTCCTTCCTCCAAAATTCGAGTTTTGGTGTTAGATTCAAACGCGTTAGAGTCATAGAAGTCTAAATGCATAATCTTGGATTTTTGTTCGAAACCAGATTCATTCGCAAGGAACATATCGACTACTTTTGCACCTTCAGTTTTGCAGTTTCCGTCGCATTATCTTGACTCCATAGGACATTTATTTTAGTTTATAAGCGCTCCCGTGGTATTCGTACCGACATCAGCGATTTGGTGCATAAAATACATCTCACCTTGATGTATTAGCTTTGAGACAAACTGTAAAGTCCTTCAAGTAGTAGAACAACTAATTTCTCACTAGCGTGTAATTACTTTCTTCTCCGATGTAGATTCATATAATAGGACATCAAGCATATTATTTGTGGCCCTGAGGAAATTTTCTGTCCCGATACTCATTACCGATGTTGCTAAGATTAAAATTAGGAGAAAGGATCGAACGTTTCATAGAGTGGTCCCATTAGGTACTAGTAGCTTCTACTTCACCTGTACAAGATAGTGGGCAAAAATTGGTACGATGCTCCTCTTCCAATGTTCAAAATAGTTTTTAATATAGGTAGTAGGGCCTGCAAAAAGTTTGCATCTATTTCTAATCTGTTTGATTTTTTCCCATTAAGGCAAAATCTCTAAATCTCTTCGCTATTGTAATTTTCTTAGCTCCTTTTCACAAAATTCTTAAATGAATGAAAGTTTTCTACTTACTACAATATGCAGAACTGTCCAGCCTCTACTACTGAAAAACTCAATCATTGTTGCTTCAGTATTATTAAACTCCAATTAAAAGGGCATTAGTGGTAATCTGTTTCTGTCAAGACTCTCAAACTGAATATTCCAACTTTCACTTACACGTAAATATGGATACTAGAGGAGAACTATTGCATTATAGTATTAGCCAAAAAAAATAGCGAAGCAAAATGGAAAAAGAATGTTCCAAAATAAATTTAATTTGATCAGCTACACGATAAGGAGGTATTAACCATTCATAAATTTGAAAAATTATCGACCTCTAAAGAAATAAATAATGTGCTGAGATCCTGCCATAACAAATTGATGACAAAATAAAAAAGAGAAAACAAGGGAACTCTGGAGTGAGGGGTAAGTGCGAGATTTGGGGCTCACTTCAAATTAACGACTTGTGTGAAAGATGAATCAGATAATTTTTCAAAATTTTATCTTCCAATAAAATCATTAAATCAACAGGTATCTTTTCGAGGGCAAATAAGTGTGGCCCCTTAGTGTAGAAAAGTTTTAGAAATAGTGAATAGATAATGCCTAAATTCGGACTAATCGTATTCTGTAGAAGTTATGAAATGCCAACAACTGGACGCCCTATCGTTCCTGTTATTACTAATCAAGCTCATTTATTTTTGTGTAATCGTCGCATGATGTCTCGTAGCGAAAGCGTAAAGTTACTCAAGAAATATCTCCTAATTTCGACAGTTTGTCCCGCATCGATGCCGAAAAGGATGCAGTATAATCATGCCGGCTGAGACAAATTGAACTTAATTGAAGAATACATTTAATTTTCCTATACCATAAATAGTTGTTTTACACTTCATTTAACAGAATTTCTTCATATTTACCATTTTATATTATATATAACATTTTAAGACTACATATAACCACCTTGTACTGCATTTTACCACCTTAACACTAAATTTCGCCCCCAGTAGTGAAAAGAACCATTCTTGGTATCAGAGCTTAAATTTATATATTAAGTTTCCCCTCTGTAAACAAATACATGAAAATTTTCACGAATGGGTGCATAGATGATGTGGGAGTTCCTGGATTTTGTTGAAAATGCATAAATAAATATGTTTTTCTGATGGTATACATTGATGTAAGAAACCAGATTTTGTAAACTTACCACTTCCAAATATACCAGATCCTTATGCTTTTTTGAGAAAAGGATCTGTATTGACTAGTGTCTATCTTTTAAACGCTTTATTAATCTATCTGAGCTAGCTCGAGATGCCATCGATAAATTTATTTGGACTCTCCCTGTCTGTGAAAAAGGGATTTATCTCCATCCTCTATTAGCGGAGACAGCAAAGGAGTTCAAAAAGATTTTACTAATATAGCGGATTCGATCTTCCAGTATCTTTTCATATGAAACACAAACCATACTTCAGTAATTTTTCCTTTTTGAATAATTAAGTCACTGAAACCACAAGTCTATAGTTTCAGGCATTATCATCAATTTGAATCACTTTCCAAATTTTGCGTACGAAATCGCTCATTACCCTCGTGTTAGAGAATTGTAATTTTTATAGATTTTGATCCTTTTAAAATCTCAATGAAATAATGATTAAATTCTATATGCCATATGTAAAAAGTGCTACAAATAACAGTTCTTTTTCTTGTATGATCATTATAAGACAAAATGTAATGATTTCAGGACCAGTCTTAGCCGTTTCGGAATCCAATTTACATTAAGATTTATACATTGAAGACTGGAAAATATTGCATGTAACTCGTTTTTATGACTTTTTAAATGTCAAAAAAGATGTGTAAATTATTTATCTACGGAGGTATAGTCATCATGGTAGTAGAGTTAAGAAAATTGAATAGAAGTCAGTCCAATTTTAAGTGGCCACAGCGCACTTTAATTTCATAGAAATATTTAGGCGCTCATTCTTCTGGTTTGAAGTTTGAATGCCTTGTCGCACAGCCTTCCTATGGTACGTTTGAACCTAACCCCTGGATCTGAGGATGATTTGATTGAATTTGGCGTTTAATTAATTGTTATTTCCAGCTTCTAGAACCTTTCCGCGGATTTGTTAAGCAGAAAGATCCCAATATTCCTCATTTTCGACATACAATACTCACAGCAATGAGGAATTGTATAAATTATTTCGCTCGATGTTGTTGCGCCACATCTTACAAAAATACAACTGTTGATTTGGCTCGAACATAATCAAGAAAAACTCCCACTGACGATCCGAAGTCAATCATTTTGTGCTGCAAAACATTCAACTCTCGTTCAAGTGTTTCAACCGAATAATTTACTAAATTTGGCCTGCTTTGGGCCCTCTCTGAGTGCAGGCGAGATTTTATATTGGGAATGAAAGCAGATTTCACAGCGTCTACTACAATATTGAAACGGAAACGGTGAAAACATCGTTTCCAGTATTAATGATGGCTCTATGCAGCAGTATAACTCCTGAATCTAAAACTTTGGTGTTATTGATGCGCTTCTAATCTTTAACGCTAAGGTACATTACGGACTAGCTGACTTTCGAGCAAAGAATTTCAGATCCTACTTTTATGAAGCGTTTTATTTCGCATCATCGTCTCCGTAACTTGGTTAAATCGTGTGAGCAGTCAGGACAGTGCATAAGACAATAGCACTTCGAAGTAGTCGGGAACGGTACGGGCTGACTCTATGAGAACCCGCGAGTGGTAGATAGTGAGCGGAGCTTACAGCTCTGGTTGGAAGTGTTTTAACATCTATTAATGGAGAAATTGGAGGCTATAAAACAGCTTACCGTACGGAACTAAAATAATGCATCTAAAGGCTTGACCAGATACTGGTCATGATCCTGATGACCTTTGTGGATGTATGTGTGAGAATTACCTTATTACGTCATGATATATCATATCTGCACCTTAGTCATAAATAACGTTTCTTGCGATCATTGGAGTAGACAGATCGTAAACTTCACTGGTGTAGAGGGTCCTCCAAGTTACTTGGATAGAAGAAATGCGCCTGTCAGGAGCAAACTATTTGTCATTAGTTGTAAAACCGCACCAAATTAGTAGAGTTGCCTCTATTTTAACGTTTCTTGGTGATAACTTTCTTCGTTTGGGGTTCGTTGGCTTAATCTTCAGTTGTAACACGACGAATAGATCTTTTCGCAAAGTTTATGCGTTATCTAGGTTAAATGATATCTGTCAAGCTTGTTGTTCAATATCTCAACATGAAAGAAGTATCAATGAAAACCTACTAGATGGATCCTCCGAAAACATGGACTCTTTTTTAAGCAGACACAGGGGAGATCTTGCGATATATATATATTATCAATGTATATTGACTGATTGATTTTCACATCAATCTAACAGATGAGAGACTCAATCTTCTGAACAATAGGATAACCTTGTTGTCGAAACCGTATTGATTTGCATGTAAACATTAATAAGATATATCGAACGGGAACTATTCGAACGGATCTTTTTGAGCGCTTTTCAGCAAAAAAAGTTATCTATTGAACCAATTACTGCAATATAATTACAACCACTGTACTGAATACAGATGATCGCATTTTTGGTAATTATAAAGTATGTATAGAGCTTGTACTCATTTCTTGAATAAATGACTTGTCGACCTTGAACCTCTGGAGATTTTCTCTTCGGCTACCCAGTAAGTATTCTCATCAGTCAGGTATAAACTTTAATAATTACGTTTTATTGCTATTTATGAATCTAGATTACTGTATACATATCTGATAAGTAATAAATATCTAAAAGAGCCCATCCTACGTACAACACGTAAAAGCAGATAATTTCCAGTTCAGGACAACCATACACACGTTCCCTTCAATATCAAAATGACAAGCTAAGTTATCGTGATGGATGGCAAGTATACTTTCGTCTTTCAATCTTGCTCCATTTTTACGCAAAAATTTCTTTGCAATAGTTGAAGGTAATATTATCATATAATGATTAGATATGAGCAGCACTCATTCATTACAAGTACAGATCTATGAGAAAATGTTGTAAAATTGGTCACATCTTTTTACAACTCAACATATTTGCATCTGGTCCTCACTTATTTTCTTTTCAGATTAAATAACATCTATTGAATATTCAGCCAATCGATCTTTCTGTAAATCATGGTAAATTTCTCTTCATGGATTTGAACTGAATGGAATCCATGTGGTGCATACAAAGGCTGCTTTGCTCTGCTTAGGGCATGGTTCAACTGATTAAAGAGCTGAATTTTTTATATAAACCACAAATAGTCCCGGAAATGAAAATAATTCATCCCTTATCTACAGAGTAATGGAAATGTAATTATTTCAATTATTCTATTAAAAACTTTTCGTCTACATATTTAGTACCTGTAAGGCAGTAACCAGAAATCATAACCAAAAAAATATTCCAAAGCGTAAGAGTTTTATCCGGTATTTATTTCAATCCGTGAGAACGTAATTTTCTGCGTCGGAAAATGGAAATACCAAAGAAACTACACCTTCCTTATTGATAATGGTTTTAGGGCAAGTAGCATCTTCTAAAAGGTATTTTTCAATCATTGAGCATATTACGATACCAATATCTGCATAATGGAAACCAATCATGCCAGCAAAACTATATTTCAGCGTTCAACATGAAAGTATAATCATTCAAATTCCATAAAAAATATTTACTTATTGATATTATCAAGATTTAATAGCGATGAGATAAGGTATAGAGTACGCTAGTCTGGACCGGTAAAAGCTGGAAAACAATCTACTATCAGTATGTCACCATGTAGATCGAAAACATGACTTTGAACTTTGTAAAAATTCTGGTAGAATTTTTCATAGGCTACATGTGGAAATATAATATTTTCAGCTTTCCCTGAAATATATATAAGCTTTGCAACATCACTTCCACTGTCTTAGAAACCAGTTTTGCCATTATCCGCAAAATATGTAATCTTGGCTCTATTATTGTAGTTTCTGTGAGAAGTATCAATTGATTTTGTTTCAGACATGCAATAAGTGGTAATAATGTTTCTGTCGAGATTGAGACTACAACTTACATTTTTGTGTGGAATAAGTCTAAAGTGTCATGCGGGACATAACAGCTGTATAGTTACCTATTGAAACTATTACGTTAACACAAAAAACTACCTGAACACGCGACTAGAGTTATCAGGGTGTTTATGGTCTAAAAGTATACAATTTTTTCCAGAACGACTATTCTGATAATCATTCTGGAAAAATGTGTATACTTAGAATATGTACATTTTTTCGAAACGTCTGAAATGGTTCATCACACAAAGAAAAATTTTACTGTTAAGGAAATCAATGTAAGGACTTTAGCCAAATCTACTTCATCTCCAAAAATCTTTTCCAGTTCCCAACGTAGCAATGACGAGGGATGCCAACATTTCTGCTACTGATGTCTAACTTTTGCATAACTTCTCTGCCCAAATTAAAATGTCTTCAGCTCCATCCGGAGGTTGCCGAAATCGGTAGTTTCTTTGTGACTAAAATGATGGACGGGCTCATATTAGGGAAACAAAGGAGTGGATCCATGAAGAAAATGATCTACAAAAACAAGAGTTTATGAATCAACTAAACTGTAAATGGATACTTGCTTACCCAATAAACCATCCTTTTACGTCAATACCTCCTTTGCTCGGAGCAACAAGCACATCTGGCTGATATGCGATTCAATATGGTAGCTGCAGCTAACAAAAAGAGTAAGGATGCCCTTGTAAAATTAGGTTCTGATTTCCTACTCCACCAAATTTCAGAAAATGAACAACTGCTATCGACCGGAGCACATAAAATCGCTCTTCCCGATTAACTGGATATGGATTACCGTCATTGAAATTTTCTTAGCTCTGTCAATTCTCTTGCAGCCAACAGAGACATCCCGGACGTCTTAGTAATTTCGTGTCCACCCAGGTGGACATGGAGGACATGGTGGACTATTGCTTGTAGAAGTGATGTGCACAAATTCGCACACGAAAAAATCTAGATGAGGACCATAATTGTATACAGTATTGGAACTGGGAAGATATTTTTACAGTTTTTGAATTTGCAAGATATTTTTAATTTGGGTGAGTGTGGCAAATTCATCGGTTGATTTTTTATTTTAGGACACGCTGTCATAGTGGATGTCAGTACAGTTCTAGGTTGTGGGTGATACTACGAGTGACTCTGAAAGGTCTATATAATGGCCACATCAATTCCCACCCCTGGCCGATGGGTGGCTGGCATGGGTATGGCACCTAGATATTTACCTTGAGGAAATATCTTCTAATGGTCTCTCTGGTTCACACGATTCCCGTGAATGCATTTTATGGTTATTAGTCTGTTTGTTTGAAGACTTTTAGGATAGCCAAAAGTCTATATAAGCCGAGTAAACTGCTTCCTCTAGTGGAGGTCAAGCAAGTTGGCAGACAACTTCAGGTCAAGCTCCGAGTAGTAGGAAGTTGAGAGTCAACTTCAGACCCAAGAAAACTTTTTCCTAAGCTGGTCGCAGAGCATCAGTGGTAGACCTGCCCCTTTTATACTTGCTTGTAGCCCTCTCAACTCTCTCCCATATACACTCCTTTTTATTTGTTCAACTATACCACGGTAGCACTTTTGTCGCTCGCAACACCTCCGTCTTGGGGTAGTTGGTTCTAAGTATCTCTTCTCCCGACGATTTACCCCTATCATTTGGTACTCTTGTGGAGGGGGTTGCACCCGAGGTATTCGAGTTGAGCAGTCTTAGGGAACCATTCGAGGGGATTTCTTTTCTGTAATCATGGATCTCAACGCTGCTCGTATAACGTTCACAGGGGGCAAGAATGAAGACGTTGAGGAGTTTCTCTATACATATGTCAACGTTGTGATGCGTGAGAAGAGCGATGAAGAGAAGGCCGAAAGTATCTTCGCCTATCTTCATGGTGACGCAAAGCACAAATATAAGGCCAAGTTTATCAACGGGTGGTCTCTTAACGGGAATGGGCGTAACTTCGGTGAGGTATGTGAGTGGCTTGTGAAAGAATATGCTAAGGAGGTAGAACCAGATGAGATGATTCGTACCGCCATAGAGGCCCGGCTCAACTTCGACGATTTGTTAAGCTCATTGGTATACTTGTGTGATCTCTATGAAAAGGCTGGGTTCAACGCCCAAGCCAAGTACGGAATGCTGCGTAAGGCGGCGATGGGGGATAAGCGGCTCTCCGATTTCCTCCTCATCAAGGGCCCTCACACTTTTAATGAACTGAAGGGTACCATAGTAGAATTTGTCAAAAATTCGGAGACGTTTCAGTCACTAAGTGAAATGCCGACGGAAACCCGTACATCTATGCCGATCGTACATCCTGAAAAGAATTATCAAAGGCCAGCGACTAGCGCAGCAGCATTGGAATCAGTCAGGAGCGATGTCAAAAACTTGGAAGAAAGGTTGGAAACCCGATTCGATAATCGACTTGACATGATAACCTCGCAGTTGGAAAGCCTTACTCTTACCATTAAGAAGAACCAGTCTGGGGCCCCCAAGGCCGCAGAAGTCTGTTCCTACTGTCACAAGCCTGGACACTTTGCAAATAGGTGTCCTGATAATCCACATAGAAACACTCGTTGTGGAAAGTGCGGTCGATATGGGCATCATGAAAGTAACTGCTGGTCTAAAGACAACAGAAGAGCAAATTTATCGGACGCAAGGAGCGAGTCAGGACCAGAGATGAAAATCTTACAAAACAGAAAGGATCACAAGTTGACGGATGCCGGTAACGTATCCATCGCTGAAGAAATCAGTCAAGTCAATGTGACAAAAAGGGATGGGGAAGGGAACATTTTATCGAAGAAACCTAGGCTAGATTATGGAATGCTGGAACATATCCCAGCACCTGTACCTCCTCGAACCAAGAGGTCTGATCAAGTTGTTCCAGGAGTGGAGTCACTCCGGCCAAGAAGACGAAAAAGAGTAAGAAATTTAAGAATATCCCAAAGGACGTACTAGAATATGTGAAGAAGTACAATTTGGTGGCTGAGCTTGCATCAGCCCCAACTGGGATAACGTTTGGTCAACTTTTGAGGGGCGACGCAGAGGACGCGAGAAAGAACTCAAAAAAATTATCAGGTCTAATAAGTCCGCTAAGGGTAAGAAACTGTTTCTTCAATCGGCCTCGACAGCACCAAGACGTCTTAAACTAGTACCAGTCAAAGTATTGGGAATGCAAACCCAAGCTCTTTTCGATTCGGGCGCTGTTCCAAACCTTATTTCAGAAACTTTGGTGACAGATCTAGGTCTCGAAATTATTCCAACTACTCGAAGAATAACTGTGGCGGATGGAACCGTCTCAAAATGCATGGGCACTGTTGACAAGGTTTCCGTGTTCTTTGGGGACTCTAAAGTTGATGTAGACTTTCTTGTCATGCCGATCTCCCTTTCGATGCAATCATTGGCTGCCCTACCATGGAAAGACTAGGGACCTGCATTGACTTGGGCAACCAAATCGTTTCAGTTAATGTTGACGGCAGAACGTGAAGATGCCCCTGGATTTCGACAAAAGCACACATCCGGAAGATTAAGAGAGACGGACAGTGAAGATTTCACTTCTAGCTATGACAGCGAAGATTCGAACCAACTAACACTTTCGGAAGTGAGAAGGGTACGCTCGGGGGACTGAACATGGCATGGGATGATTATGATTCTGGGTTTGAAACAGATGAAGACTGGAATTCTAGGGTAGGTGTGACACCTGAATGTGTTTCTTTTTGCGATAATATCGAATCAAAGGACGGAATTCGGAGCATGAAAGAAGATTACAATTGCAAGGAAAACAGGAATATATCGGATTCCATATCTGAAGATGTGAGCACGCCGGAAAAGGTCCTTCAAAATATTGAGGTTGAGAATCAAGAAGAAAAAGGGCGCCAAATGGCAGAAATCCAAGGAAAAGTGCAGCACCTTCCCGCCGCCGCCTCACTGAAAATATCCGACATGTTAGCATCTTCCGAAGTAATTGCATGGAGTGTATCAGATTTAAGACAAGCAAGTGTACCGGTCACTCACTCATTTGAACTTACCGATACTCAACCAATTTACCACAGGCCTAGACGTCAACCGCCAAAATATGACCAATTTATCTCAGAGAATGTTACAAGTATGCTGGAAAATGATATTATTCGGCCAGTTTCATCCCCATGGTCATTTCCAGTTGTGGTCGCACCAAAGAAGGATGGAAAGCTGCGTTTTTGCGTCGATTACCGACAACTGAACCAGAGAATGATACCCGATCGATTTCCGATTCCGAATATGGAGGAAATCCTCGAGGACTTGAAGGACGGGAGATACTTCACCTCAATTGATCTTTACACTGGTTATTGGCAGATTCCATTGGATGAAAAATGTAAGGAAAAAACAACTTTTACCAGCAAAGCCGGTACATTCAGGTTCGAAGTGATGCCTTTTGGTCTCATGAATGCCCCAGCTACATTCCAAAGAATGATGAACGAGGTTTTGAAAGGACTTCCATTTGCAAGAGTTTATATCGATGATGTAGTGATATTCTCAAAAACCTTGGATCAGCACATATCGCATGTCAAGACTGTGGTGGAGAAATAGCTGCGTACAGCCTGAAAATTAAGTTAAGCAAATGCTTCTTTGCGAAAACGTCTATCCAATTACTCGGTCATATCGTCGATCAAGAGGGAATTAAAGTGGATCCAGAGAAAACGAAAAAAATCAAGTTGGCACCAAGGCCCGCTTCAAAGACGGAGGTTCGAAGCTTCTTAGGACTGGCCTCATATTACAGAAGATTTATCAAAGATTTCGCCAAACTGCAGCACCGTTACATGCCAGCACTACGAAGAACGGAAAATTTTACTGGAACAAGGAAATGCAACTGCATTTGAGGAGCTTAAAGATAAGCTATGTGTCCCCCAGTGCTCATGTACCAGATTTCAAGAGACCATTCGTTGTGGAGACAGATGCCTCAGAACGGTCTTTGGGTGCCATTTTGTCCCAAAAAGACGAAAACGGAAGACTACACCCTGTTCAATTCGCAAGTCGCACTCTGAATGATGCGGAAAAGAGATACTCAGTCTGCGAGAAAGAAGCGCTAGCTGTCGTCTTCGCACTGAAAAAGTTTCGTGTTACCTTTTATCACTCGAGAAATTTGTCTTGATAACTGATCACCAGGCACTTAAGACAGCATTCCAAAAGAAAGATGTACATCACCGCTTGGCCCGATGGCTCGACATTTTCGCAGAATATCGGTTTGAAATTGTGTATAGGCCCGGACGCAATAATCAGCCTGCCGATTACCTATCCCGCTTGAGGGATCCATGATTCCAAATGAAAAAGCTTCCGGAGACATCGTCGGAGTTGCCGAGTTCAAGTGCCGATCGATAACGAGTACGAAGCTTATATTCACGGACTTATTAAATTCCTTGATGGACTAGAAATGAGAAAGGTTGATCTCGAACACAGAAATTGGGTACGCAGGAACCAAAAGGCTTTACATTGTGGAATGGGAAACTCTTCCGACACACAAAGCCGGTCCTCGACTAGTGGCCCCTTTGAAAGAAAGAATGAAGATCTTGAGGACTTTCATGATGAGCTAGGGCATTGGGATCTCGAAACAACCAAAAAATTCGTAACTGAGAGATTCTGGTGGCCCAGTATCCATAAGGACGTCTATAATTTCGTGAAAAGCTGCGACAACTGTCAAAAATTCACTCCAATACGAAAGTATAAGACAACTCTAAGTTTCCAGTTTCCGGTCTCTTTGAAACCTTCTCAATTGACTTTGCCGGCCCATTCAAGGAAACCTCTTCCGGAAACAAATACTCCTTATAGGGGTGGAACATCTTACTGGATGGCCAATAGCAGTTGCAGTTGAGGAGGCCAATGCTGAGGTGGTCCTGAGATTCATCGAAAAAGAAATAATTGAACCGTTTGGTCTTCCAAAAAGGATCATCTCAGATAACGCCCTTTGTTTTACTGCAACTTCACTGCTTCGTTTTTGGACGAGAAAGGGATTCAGCTGAAGACAGTTCTCGCATACGCTCCTATGTCAAACGGTAAAGCGGAGAGGATGGTTGGAACCATCAAACGAGCAATATCGAAAACTATGTCGGAGAATGAAATCCAGTGGGAAGATGCCTTACCAAAAGTGTTATACGGCTATCGTCGAAGAAGAGGAAGAAGCGGACGGTCACCATTCGAGCTAATGTACGGAAGGGCTCCTAGAATGTTACAGAGAGACATGGAAACAAATATTATCGATGAAGAGAGTAGAGAAGTCGAACTACTGGCCACTGAAGGCTGGAGATCACACCGCGCGCTAACACAGACAAGAAATAAGAATGAAGAGCCTCCAGTCCAAACCTTTCAGTCGGCTCTAAAGTACTTGTAGTACATGGAAAGCAATGCAGCAGGCTGTGAAGTGGCCGGCCTTCCAAACAAAGTACTCGAATCCTTGCGTCGTCACGGAGGAAAGACACCCGCACTATAAGCTATGTTCAAGCTCAGGGAAGAGATCAAGGAGGGCCATCCATGCACGTCGTCTGTCCCTTACCATCAGAGGCCTGAAGAATTCCTTCTCACACAGGACTATGCGCAACCACGGGGCATACTCATCTTTAACTATAGAATGATTCCTATGGGAGGAAAAAGGGCCTGGGAATGGATCATCTCGATTACGCGTGACTACTACGAACTCCACGTAATCATCCATTTCTACATTAATATATGCCTATGTTTTCGTACGTTGAACGGACCATTGCTACCTGAAGAAGATTTCCGACTATTAATAAGAGTTCTATTTTCATTCCAAAACGGAAGGTTCACGGAAGCAGGTCCAGAGTTTGTGGAGGTAATATATCATTACTCTATAGGAAGATATGGAATGGTAGCTGCTGGAGACTTGTCGCAAACGTATCTGAATATTATCCGTCCAATTTACGTATTTCTCAAGAACAACCAAGACTTGCGACTGAGAGGTTACGCCTTACCCCCGGATATGGAGTATAGACTGGTCCCGTATCCTCTATGGGAACCTTACGTTTCTCCGCCACAAATTGGGAACGTTGGAGGCGGCGAGGATCCTCCTGAAGCAGTGATGATGACGAGGAGGACCTTCGGGAGACAACAACCCGCCCAGAAGAGGTTCCGGTCGTCCCCCGAGAGGACCTCGTGCAGGTCCCAGTACGTCAGGAGCTGGTCGCGGCCATTCATCGGGACCGTCCACCACAACTTCATCTCTAGCTCTCCTTCACAACCATGCACAGCATACAGTCGGAAGAAGAAGATTATCTTTTTGGCTGCGCAATATCTCCGAGGATGCGAACGATGCGCAGGTCATTTCTTATTTCATGATAAGCATCTGTTTATGTTTTAGGGCGCTACATGGACCGCACTTATCTTACGAAGATTCGTTCTTGATGATGCGCGTCTTCTTTTCTTATCGGCATCCATTCCTCCGGCATCTTCCAGAAGAGTTTGCATATCACATATACTTTTTCACTCTTGGAAGATTCGGAAGAGTCACGGAAGAAGAATGTATTCAACCCCATCTCGATGTTATCAAACCAATATATGAGGCTATGCTACAAAGTGAGGTACCAGTAATGCGAACCTACTTTTTAGAACATCATATTGGTAATCAGTTGCATCCGTACCCGTTTGAGAGACCATATATTTTATCAATAAGACAGCGAACACTAACGGAAACAGAAGAAGAGCAGCGACGAGCCGGGACGTTCGTCTTGAGCGGGAGGGCGTGATGTGCGCAAATTCGCACACGAAAAAATCTAGATGAGGACCATAATTGTATACAGTATTGGAACTGGGAAGATATTTTTACAGTTTTTGAATTTGCAAGATATTTTTAATTTGGGTGAGTGTGGCAAATTCATCGGTTGATTTTTTATTTTAGGACACGCTGTCATAGTGGATGTCAGTACAGTTCTAGGTTGTGGGTGATACTACGAGTGACTCTGAAAGGTCTATATAATGGCCACATCAATTCCCACCCCTGGCCGATGGGTGGCTGGCATGGGTATGGCACCTAGATATTTACCTTGAGGAAATATCTTCTAATGGTCTCTCTGGTTCACACGATTCCCGTGAATGCATTTTATGGTTATTAGTCTGTTTGTTTGAAGACTTTTAGGATAGCCAAAAGTCTATATAAGCCGAGTAAACTGCTTCCTCTAGTGGAGGTCAAGCAAGTTGGCAGACAACTTCAGGTCAAGCTCCGAGTAGTAGGAAGTTGAGAGTCAACTTCAGACCCAAGAAAACTTTTTCCTAAGCTGGTCGCAGAGCATCAGTGGTAGACGCTGCTCCTTTTATACTTGCTTGCAGCCCTCTCAACTCTCTCCCATATACACTGCTTTTTATTTGTTCAACTATACCACGGTAGCACTTTTGTCGCTCGCAACACCTCCGTCTTGGGGTAGTTGGTTCTAAGTATCTCTTCTCCCGACGATTTACCCCTATTAAGAAGCATCCCGCTCCACCCCTTGGTCCCTTGATGCACCTCCCAGCTTTCTGTCGGCCCCGTGCTTCCTGCAGCGACTCCTTGGTTCCGACCGAGGACGATAAGACGTCCTTGAGGAGTATTTAGACTTTCTTGATCCACAACGAGACCCGTAATCAGAACCTCCACTTGAACTTGATCCCAAATTGTATTTTTCAGAGCCTCGATTTGAGGACCTGATCTGAGATGGCTCTTTCACATGTTGATTGGAGGAGCGGCTAGAAGCAGAATTGTTTCGAGAAGGACTAGGACGACATGACGGGCACGGAGGGCATTGAGAAGAGCGACTTGGCTGACCAAGGGAGCGATGACTTTGGCCAGTTTGAGAGTGAGAGCCATTCGAAGTTCCAGCCGGGAAGTTGCTGCTGAAAGGACTAGGCGGAGGCACGGAAGCATCATATGTAGGGACCCCAGTCGTGATAGGTACGCGGGAATGGCGGGAGTTCTTTGCAGACAGACGTGAACTCATGGAGAAGTATAGCGATTGTAGAAAGAGTAGAAGCTTGGGCTATTCAGTTTGCAGATGGGCAGGTGGGAGAATAGGAGGGCGCTGGATATTCCTCATGAGCGATTCAACGGGAGACTGGGGGCTAGTTATGTGATTTTGTAGCACCATGTCCCGGTACAGAAGTAGGACGCTGATAGAGGGCTGACCAGCAGGGCGGCTACGAAAATGCGAATGGAAACCGTCATACGATTTGATCCACAATACGATGAGAGTCGCTAAGGAGTGTGTAGAAAAATTGACCCAGCCGGGGCAGCATGAATGGATGTCACAGTGTAGAGAGGTGCGCCAATTGTTGAACGGAGCTGGGTGACATCATACCGGGCTTCGCCGGGCTTCATTATGCGGGAGCAAGTTATGCTGCAGTAGGACGTGCTGGTGGAAGTGCGGCAGTAACGCAGTAGGTGATAGAGAAACGAGTAGGACCTCCAAATCAATGTAGAAGGAGAATCTATGTGTGTTCAGGGTGGGAAGAGGGAGGGTGGGATTAAGCGAGAGTAGTAGATGCTGTGGAGCGGAGCAAAGGTTTTTGTGTATGTATGAACCCTACATAGATGCATGGGGATTACAGATCTGACATGTCAGGCTGCGGCTTTGGTGTAATGTGAAGCAGGGTTGGACAGCGGAGGCGGCCGTTCGGGTGATGGCAAGGCAAGCTTTTTTTCTGTTGCTCAACGGCGTGCGATAATATTTGGTCTGTTCTCGGTAGGTGAAGAGTTTGAGGTCGGGGAAGAGAAGCCGGGGAGGGCTGAGGGACTGCGAGGGAATGTGTGTGGCATAGCTATCTTGCCAGGGGTGGAGTCGCTCTGACCAGATGGGAAGGTCGGTATTGAAAATGGGATGGAACGGCGACGCCAAGTTGCGCGGAGGCTCCGGGATGGAACGCAGATAGGGGCACTGTAGGAGGGGAGCGGAGCAGCAGAAACTGGAGGGAATGACACAGGAAAGAGATTGGGTTGGACGGAAGGTTGAGAGGTTAGGGGGTGGCGTGAAGTACAGGCGTAGGGTTAGAATGTAGGATTGTCCGAAACAATTGAAGGTCGAGAAACAAGCACAGGAAGAGGCGAAGGGAGCAAAGGAAGTTGGCGCCAAGTAGGCAGCAAGGGTATCGGGCTTATCGGAAGGGTTAAAATACTGGAGGTGTATGTGAGAAGGGTACAAGTGAATGTGCAGAGGTTGGTTGGCTAGCTCGGACAAGACGGGCCGCGGGGAATTGAGATCGGGACGGATCGGCGAGGCTAGACCTGGCGTCAAAATATGGACTTGGTTTTCCATCACGCAATGGAGACATACGCAATGAAGGACGTGAGCGGATAAGAGTACAGTATCGTGGAGGGAAGTACATGGTGAAGGTTGGGGGTTGAATATGTGCGTAGTAGGTAATACATGAAGGGGTTGATGTAAAGGGGCGGATTGAATCCGGAAACGGGGGCTTTGGGTAGAAATGATGCAGCGTCATACAGTGAATGGGTGACTGGTGTGCATGAGGTTTGGAAGCTGGGGAAGGATAGTCAACTTCTTTACTCATTCATTATCAGGATGAAGAAGTGTGGAAACAGGGGAGTGGAGCAAACTTGAAGTTTAAGAGTGCACGGTAAGCTGGGTGTGCCGTCTCGAGTGGGGCTAGTTGAAGTGTGTCGCATGCTGTGAAGGGGAGAATATTTGGGAGACAATAGGAGAGGAATCGTGAAGGAGAGAGGTCCCTTGGATTAGACGCGGGGGCGATGGTGTTTGGATGGGCGAAGGTAGATGCTCGACGGGAAGGAGCCAATTGGAGGGGACCGCAGAGCGATGAGCATATTACTGGATCAGCGAGGCGATATGAAATTGGAGGGTTGCGGCATCAGGATGTCGGAACGTGTCGTTGATCGGTTGGTAGTTAATGTTGACACGCAGCACGAGACTATCCTCACGTGCCGTCCTGTCCTATATCAGTGCACCTGCCCACCTCAAAAATTTTTGGAAGCAGAGTTGGCTTCACTGCGCAATAGGCGGGGATGACTTGGATTGCTTTGCTGCTTAGAGATGTAGGACGGCTATCTTCCGAGACTAGGGGGGCAGATCTGTGTATTCGAGAGTCTGAAAAGGAGGCAAAGTCAAGCGGGACGACCTCACACGGCCGGTGTAGTCTAGCGACAGCTATCGCTAGATTACGCCGAACGAGGATTACAGGTTGCTCAGGGGAAAAGGTTTGGGTGTTTTACTCTTGGAAGATATATCCGGTCTATCCCATGGTTTTCCAGACAACCGCAATCAACTCCAAAAGGGTATACCGACACAGTAATGGGGAAGGAACTTTGGACAATTTGGAGAGGGGAAAAGGTTTGGGTGTTTTACTCTTGGAAGATATATCCGGTCTATCCCATGGCTTTCAAGACAACCGCAATCAACTCAAAAAGGGTATATCGACACAGTAATGGGGAAGGAACTACGCTCCCTAAAATGCTACCTTCAGGCCAGCCATCAAGCAGGCCGCATTGGACATGACGGCTGCTGCGGCGTGCCTTCGCATCAAAACCCCCGAACCTTTCCGTAATTTGGAGAGTGAATGGTGATGGAGTGGGAAAATGTAGGTCATGGGAAAGGTGACAGCTGGGGGACCAGCGGATTCAAGCACGTGCCTGGTGAACAACATGTGATGCGGTCGAGTCTGTGAACAATGCCGTGAATAAATCGCGGGTTTAGGCGCGGTAGCCAGGGACTGAGGGGTGGGCAGCGCTATCGACAAGGCTTTCGGTAGATGAAGAGTGCACCAAAGGGGCAGGCGTCTCGGACCGATGGACAAGCAGGCGCAGCGATGGGAGCACTTGCGCGGACGGGGATTGAGGAGCGTCATTCTTTCGTGCGGATGCAGCCATCGAAGCGGGCGAAGCAAGTTGCTGAGGAGAGGGATACGTCCAGGGACAGGAGGCGGAAAAGGTGGTGGATGCGGCATGCAGAGAATAGAACGCACTGTAGAAGGAATCGTGTGTGGGCGGCGAAGAGTGTCTTCCAAGAGTAAAACACCGAGACCGTATTGAGGAGTGCCCATGGTCGCCCGGAATTTGTCAATAGAAACGTTTGGCTGGTTTTCCGTAAAGAGATGGGTCCTAGAGGGGCGCCAAGAATTGTCATAGCAGCTTCGGTCACTAGCTTGGCTGGGAAGGCTCTCGTGAGCACAGTGAGGCAATTCGGGCACATGCTGAGGCAATACGCGGAGCAGGTCTTGGGAGTTTGTCAAGAGTTGGATTTGGGTACGCAAGGTGTGAAGGGCCTTTGTCACTTCTGAAATTCAATCCATCAGTGTGCTGTCATCCATCTACTTACGGCTCATTAGGATATTGCACTCGGCGGATGCAAGCTGGATAGGCAGGAAGAAGACCAGGGACGAGAGTGCTTTTCTCACTGGCTTACCTTGTTTCGACACTGCTTCACTCATGGGGAAAACGTTCGGGTGTTTTACTGTTGGAAGATATTTCCGACCTATCCCATGGTTTTCCAGACAACCGCAATCGACTCAAAAAGGGTATACCTACAGCGTAATGGGTGACGTGGGATGGATAAACGAGAGGACAAGGCAGGAGGGGCACAGCCATTCACCACCTCAAATACACCAATGCAGCAAGTGCACAGGCGGCGGAAAGCCAACAGGGCAGGGAGAGCAGAAAGCACCTCCTGGTGCGAAGACGTGCTGAATAGGTTTCCACGTCAACCCAGACCACAAGCTAGTTCGTGCCGTGAGCATGCGCAATCATGACGGAATGGGCATAGAAAGAGATGGATACGGAGTGGAAGCCGTGAGCGAAGCAACCGCAAAAGCAGAGCGATGCTCGACAACAGTACGCTGCGGGGTACGACGCGCTTGTGAAGATTGAACAAGGCGGATAGGGGTTCAACCCAAGCCGTGAGGCTGGCGTTCCCAAATTCAAAAACCGTGCTGGCAGGGAAGAAGCAAAGTCGTCGACGTCATATACCGTCGGGACGAGCGGCAGACGGCGGGGTCATATGACAAGCATGACGCAGGACGCAGGGCGCCGCCGTCGAGGACATCAGGGAAAGAGAGGAAGAGGGGAGAGGGGGTAATGCGCATTACGGGAACGAGTTGGCCGGATGGTGGGACGTGTGGAAACGGACCGAGACGGGTTAGCGTTTGGGTGGTTAGGTGCGGAGCTCTTGTTGTCGGGAGGGCGCTGGCGTAAGTGTGGAGTGGCATGTGCGGCGAGGCGCGAAATTGGAGGTAGTGGGTGGTGTCGCGAGTGGGGTGAGGCGGCGGGGGCGTCGACTGAAGTGTGGGACACAGGTGGGGGCGGCAATGGCCTTACGTCGGAGGGCAGAGCGGTGGTGGGCGGCTGAGGCGTGTGGGATGCGGTTGCTGTGGGGTGTCACTGTCGCGGTTAAGAGCGCAGAGACTGTAGTTGTTTTGGTTTTGAGGGGGAAATAAGTTTAATGCATTCAGTATCTACTGGGGAAACGTTTGGGGAAACGTTTGGGTGTTTTACTGTTGGAAGATATTTCCGAAACGTTTGGGTGTTTTACTGTTGGAAGATATTTCCGACCTATCCCATGGTTTTCCAGACAACCGCAATCGACTCAAAAAGGGTATACCTACAGCGTAATGGGGAAGGAACTACGCTTCCTAAAATGCTACCTTCAGGCCAGCAATCAAGCAGGCCGCATTGGACATGACGGCTGCTGCAGCGTGCCTTTGCATCAAAACCCCCCGAACCTTTCCGTACGTCTCCAGTGCCCTCACAGCCACGTTTCTTGCCACGTCATTTAGCACTGCACATGCATCCGGGTGCCAACCTCCAAGAGTGGAGATTGGCACAGGCACGAGCCTGCCTCTGGTGGAGGTCGCGATAAAGGATTGATATCTTCTCTGCTTTGCATTTCGCGCCGCATTCAGAGAGGACATTGGGTTGAAGGCCCTTACTCTTCTGTTGGAGGGAGCGAGGGGATTCACGAAGGTAACATCAAAAAAGTCGGTCCCTCCGCTGCTTCCCATTGCCTGGATGTCTGGTCTCGTGCGGTGGAGACCATGGCGTGGCTCTACAACAGGATGGCGAGCAGCTCTTGCCAGGTCTTTCGCGAGAAGGGTTACTTGGCGATCGTGTCGGTTGATCCTTTGGGCTCCATGCAAGCAGTGCATCAGATGATCGCCATGTACATCGAGTGTGTCCGGGCAATTCCTTCTCGGGCATGGCGTGCCAGGGTGAAAAAGTGGGACTTGACAGTAGTATTGAAGCCACACCGAGAATTCTCGAGGGTCAATGCTTGTCTGTAGTCCGGGCATGGGGGACAATACAATAAGTATCTACTGGGGACTGCGCACGTCCTAACTATACGGCTAAGATCTAACCGGATGTACGTCGTCGTCCATGCGCATCGGGGCTCGGGACAGGATAGCTTGAGCAATGGATGACCAGAGGGTGCAACTCAGTCGCTGGTAGATACGGCGGCGGATAACGCCAAGTGTCGAGTGACACTTGGGCGCGATCCGCGGAACTAACTCCTCGATAAACGCAATTGTACCAGGGGAAGGGGCACCTAGGGAATCAAACGCCAGAGGTGGAAACGTGAAGTTCGGCGTGTAAGGCGCAGAAGATGGGCCAGTTGAGGGAGCGGGGAGGCGTCGGGCGAGGTTGCGTTCCAGAGTTGTAACCTTGTCGCGGGCCGCCAGTTCAGCGGCGCCACCGGCAACCTGGGTCGCCCTGGTGCGAACTGCGGCCTTGAACGGTGAGACGACAGTGATTTCACACGAAATGGGGCGCAACGTTGTGCCTTCCGGGGTTGGGGGGGGTTGTACCAGGATATCGGCGGGCCGGAGCTCAGTGCCCGGGACGAGGAGCGGAACCTCGTGCCGAGTATCCAGACCCGCGGCGCGGGTAACGTGTGTCGCAAACGCATAACAGAGCGAGTTATGGCGGTGACGACGGCCGAAACCAGGGCAGCAGAGGTCGGCGGCGTGATCCCCGAGGGTGTCCAAGGGGTAATCACAGTGGTGGCAGTTTAGGGGCATGGAGTCATCATACACTGGCAGTCGGAGGTGACGGCGGAGCATGGCCTGCCAGTGTGTGGTGTGCACCGGCCGTAATGTCCAACGCAGCCTGTCTGCAGGGGGGGTAACCGACTTAGGGTTCTTACTGTAATGTACACCCTTCGACCAAGCTAGCTTACAGGACAGGCTGCCACGAGAACTTTTATGACTTTGGGCAATCGCCGTCGTCACCCCGACGGTGCGGGGCACGCCGACGGGACCAACTCCCGAGTACCCAAATCGCTACTTAAACTGATGAGGCTAACTGTAGAGCATGGGATAGAAGGGAGGCAACACGGGCGGAACGACGAACGCTAGTGTAACGAAACGAACAACAGGGTTTTGGTAAACGACCACGCTTCCCCTGTTACACTTGGTAGCATCGCGTTGCGATCCAGTGGTTCACAGCTGAAAGCGACGCACGAGTTGTATGCCTCCAACTCGAATTCCTCCACCACCGACACGTGTTCAAGGACCGCGCCGGGCAAAGGAAAGATCTAAGTTTGGTCTTTCACGACAAGCCATGAGTGCGAACATCACCGCGCAAGGTGCGCAAGGTGCAGGTGACTCCGGCACGCGACCCATAGAAGGTAGTGCAACAAACGAGGAGGTTATTCAGTCATTACGGTCAGAGATCCAGATGATGCGTCAGACGATGGCTGCACAAGATGCACGCATAGAGAATTTGCTTACGCTAGTCGAGCAAGGCACAGTCAATCAAGGCTCTTCCGGAAACGCTGGAGAGGGCTCGTGCGATCTTCGCTCGATCAAGGCACCGCAGTTGTGTAGCTATGCAGGCAATCATGATGAGCGCACGTCTACTAAGGTGAAGTCATTCATTTACAATGTGAGAAAGGTCGGACGTCTAAGTGGTTTCCGTGACCAGAAAATGGTAGAACTGGCTGATTGCTATTTACAGGATCGCGCTGCTGTCTGGATGATGGGATTGGAGCGCAATAATCAGAAGCCGAGAACAGTAGATGAGCTTCAAACAGCTATGCTTCGCGAGTTTGTCCCCCAAAATGAGCGCGCCCGTGCAAAGGCGAGACTTATGAAGATCAAGCAGTCATCGACAATGGACAGCTATATATCTTCTTTCCGTGATCTCGTAGAGTTATGCGAGACTCCTCTCTCGGAAGCGTATCTTTTCTTTTTCAATGGACTCACCGATCGTTTTAAAGAAGAGTTTTGTAAGAAGTATCCCACAGGTGAACCGAATGATCTACAGGAAGTGTACGATCATGCCCGTGTTTTGGATTTGGCGAAGCAGTGGTCCTCAGGGAACATGGATACCCGCCCCAAGGACCGTCGCCCCGATATTAAAGGTGTAAAGAAGGATATCAATCTTAAGAAGGCTCGTGGAGAGAAGACAATGATGCCTGAGAAGGATCCTAAGGATCCTATCTGGGGTCCGTCGGATTCCAAACAGCGCAACCATTACCGCAAGCATAACCGTTGCTTTGAGTGTGGTGCGGCGTGGGAACCAGGACACAGATGTTCAATCGAAGAAAGCAACCAGAATGGGTTGCAGGTGGCAGGCCGTGGGGACAACCCAAAAGGCCAACGCCGTCGTTAGAGGCGGCCCATGTTAATCTAAACGGGGATGTACCCCTTCGTCTGTCCGCAATTGGGACAGAAACAGCAGGCAACAATGAAATGTATTATGATTGTGTTGTCGGATGTGTACAGTCTGTTGGTCATCTCGACCCAGGGGCCACAGACAATTTTATAACCTCCGAGCTGGCTCAGCGAGCTTGTCTTGAAGTACGTGATTTTGTCACGAAGGTGGAGCTAGGAGACGGCTCCGAAACGAAGACTACAGGGATCACGAATGGTATCATTGGCCTAGACGGTTGCTTAAGCGAGCAAACTCTGTATGTAATCGAGCTGCCCGAGCACACGCCGTTAGTGCTAGGCCGATCATGGTTAAGAGAGCATAATCCTATCGTGGATTGGAGTAACTGCTCTCTCAAAGTCGTTCTGCCAGGTGGATCTACGAAATTGATACGACCTCGGCAAGTACCGCGCCATAGAAGCATATCCCTGAAGACAATTTCCATCAAACGGATGAGAAAGATGCTGCGAAAGGGCAACGTTGAGCTTTTTGCGGTGAAGGTAATGCCTGCGGAGGGAAAGTCCAAGGTGGCGCCTGAGTTGGCATCGTTAGTCGGGGAGTACGGCGAAATTTTCCGAGATGAGTTGCCAGATGAACTACCACCGCAAAGAGGCGTTAATTTTGAGATCAATCTGAAAAGTGATTCAGCACCTCCTGTGCGACCGGTTATCAGGCTATCAACAGATGAGCTAGCAGAGCTCAAACGGCAGTTGAAGGAGTTGGTCAACAAAGGATTTTTGCGCCCGTCAATATCGCCGTATGGCGCACCAGTGTTTTTTGTGCGTAAGAAAACAGGCGATCTTAGAATGGTATGTGATTTCCGCGCTCTCAACAAGATCACTATCCCAGATGTGACACCTCTGCCACTCATATCCGAGGCCTTAGACCACGTGAGTGGGGCTACTGTATTTTCCAAAGTGGATCTTCTTGGTGCATACCACCAAATGCGTATTCGTGACGAGGACATCCCGAAGACCGCGATTCGAACACGATTCGGGTCTTATGAATGGACTGTACTGTGTTTCGGACTTACTAACGCGCCAGCCAGCTTCACACGTTTGCTGACGACGCTTCTACGAGACCTAAATGGCGAATGTTTGGTCATATTCCTTGATGATATACTTGTGTATAGTCGCAATATGGAGGAACATAAGAAACATTTGCGCTCGTTGTTTGATATCTTGCGCAGAGAACAACTGTTTGCAAAGCCAGCAAAATGCGAGTTTGGGAGCTCCAGTATCGAGTTCCTAGGGCACGTAGTCAGTGCAAACGGGATTGAGATGCAAGCTAATCTGAAGGATGCAATCCTAGACTGGCCAAGGCCAACGACGATTCGTCACGTCCAGCAGTTCATTGGGCTCGCGAATTATTACCGCAAGTTCATCAGAGGGTACGCTAATATCCTTCGGCCCGTGTCAGACATTTTAAGGTCGAAAACATTCGAGTGGGGTGAAGAGCAGGAGAACTCATTTGATGCGTTGAAGAAAGCTCTCACTACGGCGCCAGTGCTGGCACACCCCTCTTCTGAAAAAGAATTTATTGTTTCTACGGATGCATCTCAATTTGCCGTCGGAGCAACTCTGGAACAAGACGGTAGACCAGTGGCTTACCTTTCTCATCGGCTAACAGACGCTGAAAGTCGATGGTGCGTAGGTGACCAGGAACTACTTGCTTTTATGATTGCCTTACGAGACTGGGAGGTTTACCTGAAGGGGAGAAAATTCACGTTCAGGACTGACCACGAACCCATCCGCTATTTGCAGTCAAAGGCCAAGTTGTCAGGTCGCCAAGCCCGCTGGCTCGACACGCTACAGTCGTTTACATATGATACGTTACATGTCCCGGGGAAAGTGAATACTGTGCCAGATGCCCTGAGCCGACGCCCGGATCATGACATTCGTTTGCATTCCATTGCGCTAGGTGGAGCCTTGGATGAAATTAGGAACGCCTACCCCCACGATGCTTTGGCAAAAGAGCTGATCGAGTTCTTTAAAGACGAAACGCCGCCAAGCACACCACAGGGCAAACAACAAGCACAGAACTTTAAGTTTGAGAATGGAACTTTGCTATGGATAGCAAACGATCAGTCCAGAGTCTATATTCCGAACTATGGTGCCCTCCGGACAAATACTATCAAGGCATTCCACGAACCTTCGCATTTTCATGCAGATAAGACGTATTCTGCAATGACGAGGCAAGTATATTGGCGTGGGATGTATGATGCCGTGCGTAGCTACTGTTCGCGATGCCATGACTGTCAGGTGAATAAGGTTAAGAACAGTCTCCCTGGAGGTAGCTTGCAGCCTCACGACATCCCCGAGAGCTGCTGGCACACTGTGTCTATGGATTTCTTGACGGAACTACCTATGGATGAAGATGCATTTGATTCTGTGTTTGTTGTCGTAGATAAACTCTCAAAAAGAGCAATCTTCATCCCCACCACGAAAGCAATTGATGCTCCCGGTGCAGCTCAGCTTTTGCAGCAGTATTTGTTTGCAAAGCACGGAGTACCACGTAAATTCATCTGCGATCGGGATCCGAAATTCAGATCTAAGTTCTGGGAAGGTTTGACACGTATTTTTGAAGTCGACCTAAACATGTCTACTGCTGACCACCCAGAGACAGATGGCCAGTCAGAAGTTACGATTAAGACATTATCTGGAATGCTACGAGCTAGCATTCAGCGATCACCGAATCAGTGGAGTCGTATGCTCCCAGTTTTAGAATTCGAGTATAACTGTTCTCGAAGCGAGAGCACAGGCCTCTCCCCCTTTGAAGTAGACATCGGCCGAGTACCGTTGAGTGTGAAGACCAGAAGCTATTCTATTGAAGAAGTCCCGAGCCAGTCAGCGAGAGAATTGGCTGACCGCCTGGAAGCTTACCGCATTCTCGCACGCGACAATATAGCAGCAGCACGTGCCAAGCAACAGCACTACGCGAATCTTCGTAGGGATCCAAACGTGTCTTTTGAGAAGAATGAATTGGTTTTGTTACGTTCTGACGGCCTGGACAGCTTTAATAGATCGTCCTTACCAACTAAGTGGCGTCCGAAGTATTTGGGGCCATTGCGAGTGCTAGAAGTAATGAGTCCTGTTACTTATCGTCTGGAATTGCCTCCCACGATGTCGCGAGCACATAATGTATTTCATGTTTCAAAGCTCAAGCGTTATCATCGCCCCGAGGGTGCCTCTGGCCCCCTTCCAGTCGTCATTGATGCCGACGGGGCTGTCGAACACGAAGTAGAGCGTATTTTAGACAAGACCCGAGAGAATCGCAGGATTTATTATCTTGTCCAGTTCACTGGAGAGTCTGAGTCTGAGGCTGAATGGATCGCGAAGTCTGATCTAGGGCATTGCAAGGAACTCGTTAAGGAATATGAGAAAGCGCTGAGGACATCGCTTTCAAAGAGCGGGCGAGTGTAACCGACTTAGGGTTCTTACTGTAATGTACACCCTTCGACCAAGCTAGCTTACAGGACAGGCTGCCACGAGAACTTTTATGACTTTGGGCAATCGCCGTCGTCACCCCGACGGTGCGGGGCACGCCGACGGGACCAACTCCCGAGTACCCAAATCGCTACTTAAACTGATGAGGCTAACTGTAGAGCATGGGATAGAAGGGAGGCAACACGGGCGGAACGACGAACGCTAGTGTAACGAAACGAACAACAGGGTTTTGGTAAACGACCACGCTTCCCCTGTTACAGGGGGGCCTTGAGCCAGCTTTTTACAGTAATTTAAGAGGTATCACTCGGCACCCTGTAGGATATTCCGGGCCACAACCGACCATATTTTTCAAATATTAAATCACCCCACATTTACCCCCTTCGTAGCTGTCGTGGGGTGAGCGAAGAGAAACGCCGCAGCACTCCGCATTGACAGTAACCTCCAATGCCGCTTGATTGCTGGCTGGCCTCCCTTCCACCTTTTGGTAGATTTGAGTGCCATCTACAGATTTCGATGCATTGTACGGTTCACAATTTGCTTGGCCAATATACGGTATCTACGTTCCGTTACAAATTTACTGGGTACCAACCCACATATCTACCACAGTAAATTAACCCCCCATTTCAAGGAGACATTTTATTCAAATACAGTATGAAGGGACCTTACGGCCCCGACTGGACATAGTGGGGCTCAAAAGCGCTGAATTTGCGCTGGTTGATCATAACGGCAGCATAACGTTGCACGAAAGCTGAAGGCAATGTTTGGAGCGCGCAAAACTCCGTCGCGGCAGATTTCCCCCGCCTCGCGGCGATGCAATTTGCGATATCCTGGAGGAGCTGGAGGCCGGAGATGTCGATCAGGCCATAAACATCAATTGCCAGGGGGCGCAGGTCGGGGCTTTCTACAACTTTTTGAAACGTAAAGATATAACCGACCACATCTTCCACGCATTGAAATAACCCAAAAACTTCCCCTTGAAAAAAAATGAAAAGCCAATGAGGGAAGCCCAACCAGCCACGCTTGCTTCAGCATTCCAAACTTTGACAAGGAAATATCGTTGAGGAACGCATCAACTTCCAACAAATTCCAACTCTGATTTCTCACCCGTCCGGCTCTTCCACTCTACTCTATCGTCTCTACTGTTTTCGCGCATAACAACACAATCCGCTGGCTCCCATCACTTCTTCTTGCTATCGAACACCTTTCTGTCCAATCGCCAATCACACTGACCCGTTTCTCACAGCGAACCCTCTAGCTTTCGACTTCTCCCCAAATTAGCAGCAAACGCTCTTGTAAATTCCCCATCCACTTCTCCTTACCATCGTTCCAACCGTCCTATCTCATTTCCCACGCACTCCACACTAGCATCCTCTGCTCGTTCCCATCCCTTACCTGCTCCTCAAAAACTCTTCAACTGATCGCTTACTCTCATCATCCAAACTCCGACACTTTACCCTCCACTCACTCGCAAACCCAACCTACTGTACTGCCCAAAATTGCACCCAAGTCTGGCTTGCACCTCTCAGACACTAGTTCCGTTGGGGCATGATTCTGAAGCATTTGGCAAGGTTTCATCCGTAATGGTTGACTGATGGTGGCATAGGAGCTTATCTCTAGACCCCACCTTTCAGGCACACCATCTCTTTCAGACATTGATGGCACTGCACAGTATAGAAGTCAATGCGGGGGGAAATATTTGGGTTAATAATAATAATTGGATAATTTCCTGCTTGTAATATGTATAATTTCAGGAAAATTAAATAAATCAAAGCCCTTACATTCCTCCTAAACGCAGCTTCAAAGATGATTTTACAATTCAAGCTAAGTGTCTCAAAAAAACCCACTCAAATTGTTTTGTAACAATGCTAATATTTTAGAAGCTATGAGAGTCTTTGCACTATTAATTTTGATCCAAGTCGGATATGAAGTTCGGATTCAACTTTCACTGTTTTTTGGAATGTTAATACAACTTTGTCTTCTTCCTAGTCATTTTTACTCTTGGAGCATGTCGCAGCTCTTAAAATTATTTATAGATATTTTTGGAAAAATGAGATAGATCAATAACGTTGTAAAAATACATGAAGTATCATTAACAAAGAAGAAATAATTTAATTACGTGATGCCTATGATACCAGTATCTATCTTATCTCTTTACTGCTCGACATTTTGCTTTTAATTCTTCATTAAAAAGGCCTCGAGTTGCCGGAGATATATTCAAAGTTTCTTCTTGATGCTTTTCCCCCATTAAAGGATCATATTTTCCTCTGAGGATTTCTCCGAGTTTTTCGTTCCTTCTAGCTCGGTAAGCAATTACTATTTTCGATCTAATTACTTTTCATGTACCAAACTTGTATGCTTTCCATACGCTTTATATTTACGTTTTTTGACTTAGTTTGGAAATACGCTTCTCTAAATTGCTTTCATGCATTTATATTAGCAAAACTTATGAGTATTTCTACGTTTCAATGGAATGAGTCAGATTCTATTTCCCGTGATACCCGTATTTTTAATTTGATTGGTTTTACTTGATTCTTTACAAATAGAAATCTCAGATATTTCAATTGAGTGAAACTATTTACTGTTTCGTATTTCAGACTCTGCGATGTCTGATAATAAAGAAGAACCTTCAGAGGTTGCTATAAATGGGCGCGAAATATTATCTCATTATTTCACACGTAAGGAGATTGATCCAATAATGACTGAACAGGATCGCTAGTCATATTTTGCCCTTCAGTGGCGATTTCAAATATGTAGTCAAATTTGTTTACGACGAGTACAAGAAGTTAATGAGTGCAATGCACAATGACTTCATAGAAACTACAGACCTTTTTGGGGAGTCTTTAAGCTTATATCGCTGGTGTTATTTCTTAAAGCACATAGGTGGGGTCAAGTCAAGATTAGAGAGGACGTAAAACTAAATGAAACGTTAAAAGTTACAGGTAATTGTTGAAGTGGACCGACCAAAAACTAAGTGTTTATGAAACAACTTTTAACAGAAAATGGATATTAATACGTCGAAAAAGTGGTGTAGTAGAAGAAATAAGCACCAAGCAAGGCGAATATCACGATATAAGGACAGATATTGTAAAATATTAAAAGATTAGTATCAAAATCTTTTCCAGTAACCGAAATCCTGCACGAATATAAATTTATCTGTCCTAGTATTCAAAAGAGTTTTATTCATTGAATTATTTGAGCGGTAAAAATTGTGATATTTTTTGTATAAATAACCGTTTATTTTGAGTGTTAATCTATTTGTTACGATAATTACCTATAATCTACCAAAACATAGACTGTAAAAGTCTTTCAACGTTGAATTAATCTAAATTAGGACATTTTGACGAAGCGTTTGGTGATTATATCAGAATTAAAAGGACAGATAGATTTCGAAGTATCTATGTAATACATATCTAGTCGTTTCTAAATTATCTGAGTTAATCTCCCTCAAAAAATATTTTTGCAATGATTGAACATCATTTAGAAGTTTTTGTCCGTACTGAGAGTTGATTTAAAGTTTTAAGAAACGGTTAGCAGGTGAACTGAGGGCTTTGCGAATTGAAAGATTTATTTCTCATGAGACACGAAGCGCGAGGACTTGTCAACGAGATATATTTCGTCAAAATGGTCCAATCAGATTTAGGGATAAAATTATTACTACTTCTTCCCACTGTACTTAGTTTTTGAGGGACGAAAGCAATCAAAATTTTCATAACAAAAATAAGACAATAAATGATTATTTAATTAGTAAAAATGTTTGCCTTCTATTTTTATGTTAAACATATCAATTGTTGATATAAATCCTACCCAGATGAGCTATGGATTCGGACGAAAATTGTAAGGTGATTTTGATGTCTTATCAACCATTGATTCTTAAACTGATGTCTTATTGAATACTGATTCTTAGACTAAAGTTACTATGAGAGACATATTAACTCATATCTGTATCGGCTTTATATGGTCAAAACTTTTCAATGAATATACATTCTGTAGATTATTATGATAATTTCGTTAAATGTATTATAGCTCACCAAGTAGTTATATTGAATCATTGAATCGGCTATAATATCACTGTCATAAGATGAGCCTGGGATATTGGCGCGACTTGGAAAGCTACTGAGGAGATAAATTGTTACGTCAATGTCTTTGGTGTAGGGGGATATCGATTTTGGATTGGTAAGGGTTCGGAAAAAAGGGTGGATAGTCGAACAGTTAATTGTTCCACTCAATGTTGACGGTGGCAAGGGGATTTTTTGTAGCAAATTGCTTGAGTATATTAAAAATATCAAGAAAGCCACAGATCATTCTCTAAAACTTTTCTATGACCGTGTCCTTCACTTGTTATAGGTTCCCATCCAATATCGTTAGTCCAGTGCAGAATTCTATCTTTGAAACCTTGTTTTTGTTTCGCAAATTGAGTAAATCACGAAGCATGTACAGGCCATACAAGCCTTATTGTTTAGATTTATTGAGCTGGACTAGCTGTATTATCGATATTTCTTTTCCTGCGCCAGTCAAACTGATTGGAGAGTAGTTGATTGACTCGCATTTTGACTGATTTGAATTTTCTTAACAACTTCCTTACAATTTTATCGAAAATCCACCTACAGTATATGTACCTCTATTCACATACTTGAGTGCGATCAAGTTTTGAATGTAAATTTTTATATTGATATTAGTCTCGTGTAATTTGCCATTTTTTGAAAAAGGAATATTTGCAAAAACACGATTCCAATTCAAGCATACTATATTTCTATGACATTACGCCGGTAATAGCTGTTGCCACATACATTTTCGATGTATGTCATTTTCCTCATGCAAATTAGGCTTTCGATGGCTTTAGCCATAAGATAAATGAGAGCGAATCTATTTTTGTTGAAAATAAACAGTTCATTATCACAAAAGAATCGCAAACATGACAGAAAAGTGGTAAAAAAGTATTTCCATGATCATTTTATCGCCCGAACCGATCAACTATTGGCAATTAAGACCTGAAATATGACCAAAACAGCATAAAAAAGGTAAGTTTAGTCTATACTCCACGTTCACAGCATGATTACGCTGTAAATCTGCATAACATAAATCAAGTATAAGCACATATGTTTTATACGGGACTAAATACTCTCTGACACTTAAATATCATTAATTAACAGTAGAAGTCCCATTTTCTTCATATTATCTGCTTGTATTTAAATCTACTCTGAATTTGTGTAGCCATCTACTTTAATTACTCGTTATGGTAAATGTGGTACCCATGCAGTTTCTTACACCGCTGAAAAGCTGAGCTTCTCCTCGTTGCAGTGGTTCAATCAGCACTCAATTCTCATGGCTAGTTCTTCAGCAATTTTAATTTGCAGTTACTTCTATGAGCGGGTACAATTTTCCAAAGTCGCTTCAGGGCCGAGAAAAATCTAGTCAAAAGTTCGGGAGCGATCTCGAAACACCATCGAAGGACATCACTGACCCACCCAACTTGGGTGAACATACCCCAACCTTCATCTTCCCCATCATTTCTACTGCTCCCAACATGGACCTTTGCCATATTTTATGTGATGCGGAGGCGGCTCAGGAGTCCGATCTCCTCTATTCTCGTGGTTATGCTGAAGAAACGGCCACTCACGAGTCACAAAATAGCCAGCAGGAGCAGGTACACCTCATTAATGTTACACCAACAAAAGACATTTCTGGGGACGACTTCACAACCGAGCAGCTACCCGCCCCCAAGAGACAAAATGCACTTCAACACTTACAGCGCCACATGGCCGAGTGTAGTTTTACTACAAGTTGCGGCTTTGAAAGAATGCAAGATCTTGCGCTTAGCTTCGCCGCAATGAATGAGTCAGTCAGAATCAACACGGTCAGGGCGATGCTTTTAGTAGTCACTGCACCCGCTGACGAGGCAAATCAGCTAGCTGAATGGAATGCCGAATACGCTCAGAACCGAAAGCGCAAGCGTCGTTCCAAAGACGCCACACCACGTGTCACTACTCAGCTAGCCTTAAGAGGTAGAAAGTTGTGCTCCCCCGCATTTGGTGCAATTGTTCAACTACATCCGCGGACGATTACTATGTATGCGGGAGATGTAGCAAGTGGCAGTGGGTTTTCTTTGCATTCCACTTACGAGGCTAATAGAAGAAAGGGAAGGCTTACTGTTCAAACACAAGTGGCATTGATGTTTCTACAGCGTTATGCAGAGCTGCATGGTATGGCTTGCCCAAATGGTCAAGGGTCTGCTGCCGACTTCCCACTTATACTTCTTTCTAGTGATACGACGAGATGCAAAATTCATCAAGAGTACATGGGCGCATGGGAGGATCTTCTCAGCGCAGCAATTTCGCAAGCAACCGGAAGCATTACCCGCCCCAATTCTCCGCTTACTAAAGATGCCTTTTGCAAAGTTTGGAATCACAGACTCCCTACTCTGAAGATTATGAAATCGGGAAGCGACTTCTGTGATAAGTGCACTAAACTTGCTGATTATGCCTCAGCAGTGGAAGATTTGACGACCAGGAGCAGTTTACTGGATGCCAGACAAAAGCACATACACGAAGCAGCTACTGAGTTTAAGCTTTATCGAAATCTACAAAAAGAAAGCACAGATCATCCTGAACGTTCAATTCATGTCGTGTTTGACTTCGCGGAAAAGGTGCTACTGCCACATCTTCTACGTCAGCCGGGACAGTTACACTTTGTAACTGAACTCAAGATTGATTTTTCTGGGGTATCTAGCAGCAACCTGGGAAAGAATCACATCTTCGGGTTGCCGGAGGGCCATTGGCAGGGCGGCAAAATGGATGACGAAGTAGCGTCAATGTTACATCGTTCACTCGAGTTGCACAAAATGGTACGTCTCTACTGAGTATGGTCCGTATTCTCAATCTACATGCTGATAATTGCAGCGGGCAGAACAAAAATAAGTTTATGCATTTGTACTTTATGTGGCGTGTGGCAATGGGGTACGAAGACCTAATCACTCTTCACTTTTTAGTAGCAGGGCACACTAAGAATAATTGCGATGGTGCTTTTGGAATGGTCAAGCGAAAGTTAAAACAAAGGAACGTTGTTGGCCCTTCCGATATGGTGAGTGTAATTAATGACAGTTCCGATCACAATGAACATGTTTGCTCCAATACCGTCCGATGGGTTAATTGGAAGATCTACCTTGGGCAATTCTTTACAACGCCGGGATCGTTTCGAATTACGAATTATCATATCTTTAAGTTTGACAGGGGCATGGCGGAGTTCGTTCAAGTGAAAGAGCTCAGTACTACTGCTGATTGGACACAATTTAAGTGTGTTAAGCGGGATGTCTCCACTGAAAACATTAAAAATTATTGTACGAGTACTTTAAGTGATGCGAGAATTCAGTCTCGAATCGAACCCTTAGAGGAAGTCCCTTCTCAGCACGACGGGAACGCAAATGTTATTTGGTTAAAAACGTTTTAGACCGGTACTATCAAGAAGATGGTGCGATACGGGAGGCTTATTTCGGTAGTGGCTCGGACTGGGCTTTTGTAGGGTCCCAAGAAACATAAAGAGAGTTCCTTGTGAATTTATGAGCTTTTGATTCATAAAGAATGTGAAGTTTAATACCATCGATGGCCCAGTACAGATTTTGTTGGCGTTTTAGGGCATAAATGGTCATAGAAGTTATGAAATTTGAAACGGAAAGTTGCACTTGAAAGAGAAGAGAACACTGAGATACCTTGGGTTTTTGTAAATAACCTTGAAAAATAATGTTTTTGCGTATATCTCTGTTTGGACCAATTTGCCAAAGCGAGTAATTAAAGTGAATGGTTACAAATTTTATTTTCTGAACCATCTCTACCAAATAGAGAACATATGGTTATCTAAATATCTTATTTTTGGTGTGTATTTTCGTCTGTCTGTCTTATAAGTATTTCTAGGCACAATGTCTGCGACCATAACCGTATTGGAATGCTTGCTTTCATGTTATGCTTCGTCATTCTATTTTGGAACTTGGAAGGCATTTTTTTATTGAGGACTAGCTGTTTGTTAGTTATGATTTGTTTCAGTTTATGCGATACCCTCTGAAACTAAAAATAAAGCCAATAATCATAGACAATCAATGCAGCACTTGATTGATCGTAGAAAATTCTCACGGCGTTGTTTACGAAACTTCATGGAGTAAAAACCCAAATCGCGAAAAAAAATTACTAAAAAGCTGATCTAATGACGTGGGCTGGATTTACAATTGGAACCAATAATAATCGGAAAAAGAGAAAGAAGAGGATGTTAGATCAGCTGTAACTGAAATTTTCTAATGCACTTAACGAGCAAAGAGAATTCCTGACAATAACGCATCAATAAAAGAACATACATGGTTCATTTGCTGTAGCAGATTAGGTGCTTAATACCCAGCAAATGTGTACATAATATGAGGCGGAAATATTCTTAAAAAATCACTAATAGTATCATTTTATAAGATTAGAACGACGAGCACTTCACAATTCCAAAGTATTCATTCTATAATTCGTCCATTAAGGAGATGAAGGTAGACAATATTAATTAAATTTCATGAGGAATCGAGATTTCACTAGACACCTTGCTTACGGACCAATGAAAACCTTTATTGAGGACAAAGAGATTATTTTAAGGATAAAGTTATGGATAATATTTATCAGAACGCTGAAGTGTCCTAAACCGGAGCATGTTTAATTTCTAGTGCCCTCAAAACGGGAGAGCTCAGCCGTAGTCAGTATGGAAGCGATGAAAATTGGAAATAATATAAAGCATTTGGCCGTGGATTAACTGTTCAAAGATAGATTAGAATTTATTTTACTAGTTTGGGGGGTTACAAGATTGAAAGATAGTCCCGAAAACCTTTTCAGATTATCTGCACGAATAGTTTCTGTTTGCACCAAGGTACACCTACAACAGATTGATTCCTTATTTGTATGTTAAATGGCTGTAAACCCCTACTATTATTATGTATACCTCTACTAGCTTGAGAATAGTCTATGAATGCATTGAGATATACGAGAGGAAACTATTTTATGTAATAAACAAAAAACATTACTATATATAACCAGCGGTTCAATTTTTTATCATACTTGTCACTGAAAACATTTGAATATTCACTTCCTGTGTATTCATTCCTGTCTAATCTTTTATAGCAACTACTATTCGTTTAATCTTACACCCGCTTTCGTCTACGCGAAGACGAGCCGCAGTATGTGCATGGTAGGCATGGAAGGCAATTTGAGGCCCTTTTTTCTTCTTCTTGGAGGTGAAAAACTGTAGCGGAATGACTCGAATGCTTCCGAGAAAGAGCAGAGCGGTGGAAGAGAGGAAAGTTAGAGTTGGAAACCTTTTGTTCCGATGGAGACTGTAGGGCGGATCCCATCCCCCCTCCTTGAGAAAATTTATGAGAGGAGCGACCACCGGAAAGGGGGGGACAAGGGAGCAAGGGTCTTTCCGAAGTTTAGCGGATCAATTAGGGCGACTTGAATGCTTCGGGGAATGCAAAGAATGGCGGGAAGAATGGTGGTTGCTGTTGAAAGCTTCCCCTTGCGATGATGACGGCATGGCTGCTCCCATCCCTCGTTCTTGGGAGTCTTGATGAGAGGAAAAAAGAGCGGAAAGTGGGGGGCAAAGAGGACATGGGGGACAAGAAGGAGACTTTGAAGGACTGCTTCTGGGACCGCTCAAACTGGGACGAAAGTAGATCGTGGTCGCACTTCCGTATCAAGGATCGGAGGCACCTCGCTGAACTTGACAACAGGGGGTAAGAGGGTGTTGTCGTCAGAAAAACTTTCCATGCTAGATGAGCCAACACGTTTAGATGAGCCAGCTTTTTCACGGGGAGTCATGGTAAAGCAATGTGTCTAGAATGTCGCTGTTGAGGGATATTATAGCTTCGACAGATAGTTATATGTAAATTTGGGAGATAGATATATTACGTATTTGGCTTGATGGGGTTTGGGTCTTGTTTAAATATATAGTTGTTTATAGTCAGAAAGCAATTGAATAGGATAAACAACACAGAGCATGCAAAATGCATTAGATAGGGACAGGTTACTACAGGGTTAGGATGCAGGTTGGAGTAAAAAGCGTTGGAAGGTACCAATTACTACTGAGAATTGAAATGTTTCGTTCCCCGTTGAAGATTTTTCAGCAGACATTGGTGTGGTAGGGGGAACTCATTAGCCAGTAAGTGGGACAATGTTGCGGGACGATGATTACAGGAAAGGCTACTGTGAAATGTGGATGATCTGCGGAATGAGATGATTGGTAGAGGGAGCTAATTTGTTGTGCGAAGAAGAGAGTATAGAGATTTTTGGTAGCAGAAACGGTATTAAAGATAAACTATTGAAAAAATTTATACACTGGAATTTCATACGAATACAAGAAGGGAAGATTGTGGTGGGATTGGTCAGCTCAGCCTTGCCCTTGTGTGGGAGGTTGCATGGGCTATGTTGGAATGAAAATTGCAGCCATGGCTTGAAGGATTGTGATAGCGGGCGGGCTCAAGAAGAGAAATAAGGTTCAGTATCTTCAAACTTACACCGCGACAGCAGCTAGAGAACTAAGATGCACAGTAATACGTGGAATGTAATCATAAATATTGTAGAAATAAAAATTGGCAGGTTCCCAGAAAAAATGGAATTACTGCACCTTTCGTGAAATGTAACGCATAGTATGTAATGTATCACCAACTTCCGGTTTTTTAAAAAATATATTAGATATGATAACATATTCTACAATAAATTATGACAATATATTATAAACTTTTATGATAAGAACGAGCTTTTCATTACAGTGCTGTAGAATTCCGTATGTACCGTGAGCTACTGTGCACAATCAGTGTACCGTACAGACAAAGCTTGAAATGAACACGTTACAACTGCAGTATTTATTGTACAGTACTACATGGTAGTGTACAGTAAAGCAATAAGCCACTTCATGGTAGAGTAAGACAGAACGTCATCCTCTGCGCAAATAAGAATGAAAATGTTTGAATAAACTGCCAAGAGCTGACTAAACAAACTGGAGAAAGCTGCTTAAGCCGGCTCAAATCTGATCTGACTGGTGCATCCTGATGTGATCATGTAGTCTGTGTGGAGAATATAGCTTCAGGTGACGTTTTATGAAACAAAGACTATTACTAGTCCTATATAGGAAAAAAGATAGCAAAGGGGTCAGGAATATATATGGTATATTGAATGGATACAACATAGGTTATATTCTCGACACCGTATTCTTTATATAAGGACGAAACTTTTTATCGTCCAAAAATTGCTTTAATTATAGCGGAGAAAAACGTTTCTGACTAGTAAATATTTACTTAAAATAGTACTTTAAAACATAAAATTAGAATTAATACGTGCTATAGAGGCTCCAGCCTTCACATTTTGCCGGAAACATTCACCTGAAAGTAATGAAAAGATAATATATCACAAATTTAATCTTCAATGGAATGTTATCAGGCGATAAAAGAATTTCATTCTGCGAAAGACGTTAAAAATACCACAGGATTCATTTTGATACGGCTTAAATATTATTGTAAATATGTGATAGGACAAAAAAGAGGGAAAGGAAATCATTTTTTTAAAATATATCGGTATAACTTTTCCTCAAAATAGCAAAATATCCTGATTAATACTAACGTAAAAGTGTCACAAGACTGGAAATGAGTATGGAAAAATTGGAAGAAAGTGTAATATGTTTTGGAAAATTGTATTTTTAGCCAATCTTAAGACAGATATGTTCTATGTTTTATTTCTGATGGAATTAGTTTTACGCTTGTTGCTCTTTTTAATAAAGGTAAATCAAACACCATATTCAGGCTGAGATATAGTTTCTTGAAATTTATACTATTCAAGATTTTATTTGTTCACTTCATCATGTTATTGACGTGTTTTTACAAACCAAGCGTGAGGGTAAAGAAGTAAGTGAGTGAAACAGCCGATACCAGAGAGAGCTTTAGGGGATACTCGAAGTAAGCAGAATGGAACTAGGTCAGAGTGTGGGGTCTGATAAGTAATACGAGGATATGAATATAAACTATCTATTTTTTAAGCACATTGGATAAGACAGGGTGGTCAGTAGGAAGAAGGGTACAGTAATGTACTAGTTAGAAGCCCTGATTTTCATTACGTCCATAGCTCAGATTACATAGTAACGTTTCCATTGCATTTTGTCTATCCGCCATTCAACTGTCTTAATACTCGGAAAAATTCCGATACGTATCAAAACTTTACAAAAAAAAGAAGCGGAAAAATGAAAACTTGACATCGAAAATATTTTCCAAAATCTTGCTCAATGATTTTATTTATTGTATATGGGTGCTCCATTGTGTTCAATCTACCCTTTTCGACAAAATTATTTACATTTAGACTCTATGATAGAATTTTGCTCGATTTTTTCCCTCAAAAAAGCTGAATAGACTGAGTAATTTGTTTGAAATCCAATTTCTGTGATAGTTTTTTATAAATTTACTTTATTGGCGTTTTACGTGGTCCAATGTATTATAAAGAACAGAAAATGGTTAAAAATGTTTCATGAAGAAAGTTTGATCACTTTTCAACCGAATGGAAACATACATCCCAATATTAAGAAAAGAAATTAATGTATAATATTGACTATCAGCCGAACACATTTGTTTTTTATGTCTATATGCATGGCAAGAATGTAAAAGTAATTGTAAACCATCCATTCAGTTGTATCTGACTATGATATACGGGTTTGTGAAATTTGTTACCAGTAATGGATAGAAGGGCATTTAACAGAAAAGTAACAGGGAAAAGAAAGGGAAGAGATAAACAACTTTAAAATAATAATAGAAAGAGGAATACAGTTCGAGTGAAGAAGTCTTTCAATATCTTGTATTGTATACAAAGTACTTCTGTGATTTTCTTTTTCTCCTGATTTTTAGATAAATAATCTTCTGTGCAGTTAGTCGGGAATCACTCATTTTTAAATACCTACAAAAAAAACAATAAATTCGACAAAAAATCACGGTTATGAGGAAGCCTTCGTTCTTCTTCCTGTACCCTGCCCTTAGTAAGAGTTGCATGGCCATATTTTTCAAGGCATTACTCTACCCTACACCAGCTCGTTACAATAAAATTTTATGGCTACATATCTGATTGAAAAGGTCATTTATGTATAATTCTTGTGGGCCATAACTCACAATTAGGATTTAATAACTATGAAACTGTCTTGGAAAAAAATGCTATTACGGCAATAACGCAGCTCATTTATGTGGTAAAAATATCACTGACATCTATGATAGCGCAAATGTGTAACCGCAGATACCGAAGTACGACCGGGCCCAACGGAGGGAACACAGGGGAAGAGGGGGCACCACAAACCAAGGGTGGCTGGGAATACGTCCCAATCGCGCCTCCGAGAGTTCAGCATTGGGGAAAACAGAAAAATAGTTGTGCTAAGAGAAAAGATAAAAGTGAAAGGCGGCTGGATAATCGGGGAAAGTTTACTGTTAAATAATTTTTTTAAAAAAGGCAATCGTGACTTATCTATACTGTCTTCGATTTAATTCGGCGGTAGCTTATGAACGGGCCGACTTCATGGTTTTACAACCAAAATAAATAGCTGCAGGAACCCAACAAGTATATAGTTATTTATATTAAGCTATTTTAAATTTTCAACTACAGAAAAATCCGTCAGTAGCAATCTGGATCACACGTGGATAAGTATCTGATCTCGATGTCTTAAACGGTCATCTCGCTGTAACATCTCCACAAGTATACTTCAATCTCTCTTTCCTTAAGTTGTAACACGTCTTCGTGTTCCAGTACTTTCGCGCCAACCACCTTTTTGCTCCCACGACCTGACCATCGAAATCACGTCGTCCGACCTCGACAATTCAAATACAGGCGACCGATAACCTCTCCGGATGACATTCAGCACCCACCGACCGCGCTACCGAGCTTTCGCAGCATATCCATTTCCATCCCTGTTTCCTTGTTCTCTCATCAATCGCCACCGGTAACGCAGCACCAATTGCACCTACACCCGTTCTCTACGACCATCTACAAGTCGGAATCTATATTCCTCGGAAAGATGACTCCGTTGAGTGAGCAATGCGGTGTGAGCACGACATGCGCAACATGGGTTGCAGAGTTGAATCATTCGCCCGTGTAGGTTGGCAGAGATAATGCAGCTGGGAAGGGAGTGGCGAGTGCAAGAGTCGCAGAAATGCATATTCAACCTCGGTGACGAGTTTAACTATCGCGCTTATCAAGGCTGTGGAGCGGCATTTTCCATGAGTGGCCAAGTACCGATCTCGGTTGATGATTACCTCTGTCTCTTCGGATCCTCCCTTCATGAATGTCATTAAGGCCAACTGGCCCGTCATTCCCTGGTCAGTCTCCAAAATCGGAAACCACGGGTATTCATGGCGGTAACGGATTATTTCTGAAATCAGTGTTGGGAGTACGCTGCCTGTCCTGTACGTTCTTGGGCAACTAAGAACTACAGTTCATGAGATGCACCGAGGATTCGGACAACTAGCTTAGGTTTTCGCGCTTGATACGAGACATGCGGGAGGCACGCAGAGTTTCGGGTGAGTCTACGGCAGGCATTTCGCCATGTATCGGTATGGTCGTTCTACCGAAACTATTCTACCGGGAGTTGTTCCTCTTCAAGTACCAGTCGCATCGGGGATTGAAGAGTATTGCTTTCGACGCTCGAATTTGTCCTAGAAGCAGCTTTTTATTCAGTTTGTAGTGCGTCTAATTCTTCGTGGTCCTCATTTTCTCTCGTTCTAGCTTACGTTCACACCGATTACGGAGTATTTAGCTGATATGGAGTGAACCATACACCTCTGCGTACTATACTTCATGTACTGCCACTTTACGGTAGCATAGTGATGAAAAGCGCGGACTTTTAACCAAATGAGGAGAATATCGAATGCGTTCTGGTTTCCTGACTCGCAGCAATTGCGTTTTAATGTTTCCTATCGAGCTCGCGACGGTTACGATTTTAACAAGCGCAGCAATTGTCCGAGGTTCCGGTACGGGTGTCTGTACAATGTTTCCAGGAGCCAAAAACCGAGAAGAAGTTTTATCTTAATTCCAGGGGCCTCTTGTCGCTCAGCAGCATCACCAAGGTATAGTAAATTTTTGATGAAATCTTATTCGAAATCGATGATGCTGGGGCCGTCTTGACCTTCTTGAATAGCTCGAGCTTCTGTTGCACATGTAAACATAGTGGTCCCAAGCGAGTGAGTTGGTGTGTTACAACTGGCGTTTCTGTTGCACAGTTACCGTTCAGAGCATACTGGAGTTCGGGAAAGTACATACCTGGTTTCTAGCTCAGAAATACAGCCAGAAGTGAGGCACATCAATCAAAACTTCGTGCCGGAGCGTAAAAAGTGTGTGGCGGAAAAGTGCAACTTGCTTACACTGGTACCGACTTCCGCGATGATGCGAACTGAGGCGTAACCAAGTTATCGGATCGGCGTCCACCTCCAGCCCGTCGATGCTCCATGTACCACAGCTACCCTTACTGTAGACGCAAGGAAACCCAGACCGTATCCGAAGCTAATTCCCGCACGTTTTCCACGCGTGGCTCCCGAGCTTTTTGTGTACAGTTTCGATTAATCAAATTGACACAAATTTTGTCGGGGTGCGCGACCATACGGAATCTGGGGTCTACATTTCCGCTATTCGGGGTAGAATCTTTAAGAAGTAGAAGGACATGAAGGTGGTTCGAACGAATATCAACTCCCGATGGGAGCGCAGGTGGCCTACAAACTACTTCAAACGATCTTCGATGCGCAATATAGACTTCAGTATAAATTTTTAGCGAGCGGTAATCGATTTAAATAGTTTCTTCCAGACCCATCATGAGCGAGAATGCCAGTAAAAGGGATTTAGCGATGATGCTAGAATCCTATCCACCTCTGTGTATATAGCGCTGAGCCATTACACCTCCAGTTCATCGAGCGTAGTCGAAGGCACAACAGATGGTGCTTTGCAGAAGCGTAGACCGGCCGATGGGCGGTCTAGTACGGTAGTTTTGCAATAATCGAGAGCTTTTCTACGCGTATTACAAAGTCCTGGACTGAAAGATGGAGTTCAAAATCGCTCATATCGCTTTGGAGTCCCTAGACCTTTCCGTTCGCTACCAAATGTCTACTAACATAGTTCCCACCCAAAAGTGAAAGAAGCAAAATCGGAATGTTTTGTCGTGAGATATCGATTCGCGAAGGTCAAGCATCGTTATTGTGCTCTCAAAATTGTACAGAAGCAAACCCCGAAATTGCCTCTGTCCGCCCAGAATTGGCCCTAAACTGGGCGAGACACGGTCTTTTGTGGGTCAAGTGGGTCTTTTAAGTCCGTAAAGTTCATTAATCTGTCCAGCCGGCCCTTGAATTAAAGGAGGCTTGCAGTTTCAGGAGCGAATAACCCTTTCTGACAGTGCCAGCAGGACGCGAAACAACGGTATAATAGGTGTCGGATATGGCGCAGTACTGTGGCGTATGCATGAAGTCAGGTGACCTACGTTCATATGAGAACGCGTCTATTGCAACAATCTTGCGACTCCGATCGGTCATAAGCATACTGGCTTTCGAGATTGCAAACCTATTTCGCTAGCTCCAAGAAAACAGGATTGGTGCATTAAGCTTCAAAGAACTCTTGAAAAGAGATATGCGTCAAATTGGAGACATCAGGGATCACTTTGAATAGATTTAAAATTTCATCTGTGCACAGCCCTTACCACAGCGAGGCATTATCGTTCCAAGGTGCTGTAATTACGTTCTGCACCGGTCAATATGGGACACTAGTACCTTATAGGGAGTTTGTATTCGTCGTAATGTTCTTGTAGCAGACAGCAGCTAAACGGGTAGTCGCGGTCGTTGGTTTGCCGAAGTATACTTGAAACAGGAACCGATCTATACGCCGCTTGGTGCATTGGCTTTGCTGCTGGTTGTAGTCGATTCGATACTTTTTCACAGCAATAAATACAAGGTCACGGGACCATGTCGAGGGTAGCCCCGAAATTAGGCGATAAAGCTGTGGAAGAACGGAACAAGATAGAATGTTTCTAGTCATCTTTCACTTCTCAGATTCAAAAATACCATTTACCTGTTGAAAGATTTCAATGGCTCGGTACACCTCTCATTAAGCTGATGGTTCTCCGGACACGGTGAAAATGAGCCCTTGGACTTTTGTTCATTATAATCCAAAGTAGCGTTGAGTACTCAAGTACGAGCTTGGGGGACCAGGGAGATTGCTATTAGCCTCAGAAATTTCATAGCACAGTCAAAAAAGCTTTAGAAGAGCTCCATGAACGATTATTGTGGTATTAATTTCATAATACCGTTGGCCATCAGGGTCATGTTCCGATGGATCAACTTCGGATGGTTTTATTAAGAACCGGAATCCATCGACATAGATTGTTTTGTCCGCATTAATTTTAATGATGTATTGGATCACAACGAGTCAAACAAGGCGGACCTTGTTCGACACCTACTTTGCCAATATGGTTGGTGAGACTGGCCTGATGTTTTGTCCAGAGAAATCGTTTCCCTTCTTCCTTCGCTCCGACTGCGTCATCTCGACGATAATTACAGATTGAGCAATGCAAAATATCATGTTCCTCTATCTGGGAAGCTTTTACTTGACATGGCAGTCAATATAGGAAACCTAGAGTATCACGTCGGTAGAAAGATTTTCTACGACCAGAAAGGGGACCTTTATCTTCAAATGACCGATAGGTACACTCAAGGAGATCACACAAAGTCGGAGAGGGGTTGATAATTGACACGAATTATGGGCGGTACCGATGGTGAAAAAGCATTCCGCAACTGAGATGTGATATTTGTGGCACTGATGAGGTTCGGCACGTTACTGCTATCCAATATTGCTCTACGAAAATTCATGATTACAGAGAAAGGTTGATGCTCACGCCCACCTCGTAGTACTGCTTTTTAAAGAAGCGCACCTCCGTTTCAACGTCAGTTGTAAGCATCCCTTAACCAACAGAAAGGGAATATCATAAATATCAGAAGAAACTGGAAACCTATAGCATGTGAAAGAAAGGGGTTTTGGCGACTCAACGGGCACTTTTAAACTTTTAAAGTCTAGCACCTTCGTGGAAATTTCTTCTGCACCAGATAACGGAATGAATATTTGGATCTAATCTACTGTGTCTCTTTTCATAACGTTAACCGAATCTTGGCGAGTGGACCGGGGCGTGTTCCGACACATGAGAGCGGCATGTCTGGCGGGGTAATGATTATCGCGATGTCGGTCAAGGGCTAGAGCTTTTAATTTTTGCTCTCTCTTTGCAATGGTAAGTAACTTTGCGCGAATTACTTAACTTTATCGCAGACAGCGTGGTCGAAGGATAACCAAATCCGGAAACGGGTGACAGCCGATCCATACAATTTCGAAGATTTCTACTCGGGTTACATCGGAAACTGGGGATGGTAGTAGGCATATCTTTAAATATGACGTGTTCTCAACTTATTGCGGGGCTCATTCACTATCGGATTCAAGTACAAAAGCAGCGGTTTTCTGCAAACGAACGTCTTAAAATTCCGATTTTCACGAAAAACTGTAAAATATCCCTGCATACTGCACGATGCGGTGATCTTAGTTGTTGACCTCTCAAAATATCGACATAGAGCACACTTTTCGATTTTCTGTAGCATGATTATGCAATTTTGTCTGAATGGACGGTATCGAACCTTGCGCAAAGAAATCCTTCATTATTCCTTCAGACGCAATAGTACCACAATGACAAGCCTTCTTCCACAACTCACTGGAGAATTCTTGCTCCCTTATTGCATTTTTATTTCAATTCCACTCGAATACTACAAGAGTTCCGCCATTGCATCATCTGGTGCGTGCTTCATGAGAAGGAAGTTGACTGACTTCTCGTACGATGTTAACATCCCTTCTCGACCGACAACGATGGATATCTTCGCCCTCGGCAATCTTTTTTGCACGATAACGGCACTTTCCCGATGAGTAAGTAAATAGTATACCATACGGCGGCTCCTTGCAACAAATATTTCGTGTCGCATGCGTTCTCAAACCTTGCGAGAAAGCTCACACCGTGATAGAGCCTCTACCTGAGAACGTTCGGTCTCGCGTCTGAATGGAAAAATTATTAGGTGTTTTTTAGACGCTGCAATGGATCGATTCGTTATACCTCTGGCTTCCTTTTCGCAATCGGTACGAAACTTAATCTGTAGATTTTTTGAATATTATGTGCATCGGCAGTAATAATTCCAATTCACTGGTCTTAGGCGAACACGTATACCAAATTTCGAAGTCATCCGAGACTTACCTAGCGATCTAGTCAATCTAAGGCCCCAACCCCGAGACATTGGTTGACGAATAAAATCATTACTTTTCTTGCTGCTGCTTCGGCCCTCGCGGTCTTTGCGATTAGTCCTATGAAGACGCCCGCGCGTGGAATACCGCTCGTTTCGACTATTCTTCTGGCTTCTTTCTACCTTATCTTCTGAGTCGGATCCGTCCTCCTCATCGGGTTACTTACCACTGTAAAAAATCCTAAATCCCCTCCTCCCCTGAAAACCTGATTCTTCCTACTTTTGGGGGATCTTGATTCTCTTCTGGAAAAAACTCGAGAACATTGCACCTTAATACAACGGGAAGCGTGTTATCCGGTACAGCGAGGTCCAGGTAGTTGTAGAACCCGTGCTTTACAACAGGTCCAGTTAACTCTTATGTGCGTTGCGCGTCTGGTCATGCATGAGGCGTTCGATCACGTGCGACGCAATAAAAAGGTAAGCGGACTATTCGTTACAGCGAGTTCCAAGTAGCGGTAGAACATGTGCTTTGCAATAGCTTCAGTCAACTCGTGGATGCGTTGCTGGTTTTAGTGTTGGATCAGGCTTTCGACCACCGGATTCACAGACTGCGCTAACACTGAATCAACACGGGGGGCTGTGTTTAAATCTAGCCACTTGATTGCGCAGTGCATGACGTGTTTCATCATTAGTCAAGATCCGCTGGTGGTATTTCCGAGTATTGGATCCGGTGGAACTTCTTGTTTACAGCTTCCTTCCTTCCTCGCATCCCGAAAAGTTGGTGGACGAAATGATTTGGCTTTACTTGTCCCAAGGAATGACTCGGAATTTTCCAAACTTGGAAAAGCACCAAGATTGAAACTGCGAAGACTTCTAGAGGAGCTTCTATCTCAATTTTTAGCTGAAGCCTGGGGTGCTTGCGGTTAAGGTTCCATCTTCTGATGTGAACCAAAACATGAACAAAGAGTCGAATGTAAGGACATCGTTTTTTACGATGGTTTATTTTCTTTCACGTTCCAGGTGGGAAGCCTAGAACTTGGGATAAAAACACTTTCGCCATGATTGCCCGAGAAATCAGCAAAATCTTCGGTAGCACAGTGTCGTGAATGTAGGTACCAAAGTTCTGACGTGTTCAGGGGAGGGAACGCAAGGGAAATTGGAAGGGTCGTAAGAACCTAGGGTGGAGAATAATCCCCTTAGACGCGCCCCCAGGCGAAAATCAGCCGGAAAACCGAAAACTGGAACAACGAAAGGGTTTTATTGGCATGAACAGCAGCTGGATAATCAAGGACGGTTTACAGTAAAGTCATATTTTATAAATAAAAGTATCTTAACTATAATGTCTCCGGGTAAGGTCGGAATCGGACTTGTATAAAGGCCGAGCCCAGGGGTATAGACATCAAATTAATGTCTACATCAATCGAACCAATGTCTTTCTGCTTCCAGCTAGCTAAATTACACTGTTAACTACAATAGATAGCCATCATCGGCGATCCAGGTCACAAGTGGGTAAGCACATAATCCAAGTTCCGTAAACAGTCATCTCACTGTGCCACTCCCGCAATGATTCTACACCTTTTGCATGGAAGAAACGATATTTCAGAAGCAAAATTCATATGGAAAATGCTGCAGTCTTAAAATTGAAAAGGATATTTTTTCAATTGTTGACTGATCTAATATGGCTTCTTGACGAGTAGTCCAGTTCACTGAAAAATTCAGATGAGTATCCATTTCATCGTACCAATTCACACACTGCTCTCTCCGTGGAGTGAAAATCTATACTACTGCCCATTATCGATGTCACATGAAATTCATTTCTGGATAATTCAACAGCCGAGTCGAACGTTGCTTTAGGATGGAACTTTTTTACTCTATATGAATTTGATGATCAGTCATAAAACTTACAAAAGGTGGAAGAAGTTAGAAAACCACCTTCAAGTCGCCAAAAGCTGTTTAGTTTTAGCATAACTTAAAGTTCATTTCTCAAAGAAAGTATGGATTAGAAAGAATTTAATCTTGGGATGTCAGAACGCCAAACGCTTCAACAAGACCCTGTAACACCCTTTGTTTCTATTTTACAGAACCTATTCACCATGGTAGATGATTATTCTCGAAAATAGCTGAAATCAGCCAAATGACATATCCCCGAGCCTTTTCGTACAATAATTTCAATTTAATGTCATGACTGTCACTTTCGACAGATTGGGAACTCATATTGAAAATAAAAAGCATGGACTCCACGCCAATTTAAGTTTTAATTTTTTTGAGGAGACAGAAAGGAATTTGGGATGGAAAAACTGATAGAATTGAGGTCATATAAATCTGAAAAATCCAGATTACGTTGTTCATAATTATTTTTTAAGTAATACTAAGCATTTTAAAGCTAACTTAAGGTACTAAGGTAGTTAGAATGAATGAAATGTAAGCATGCGAATATCTCATTCGCTCATATTCAATAGAGAAAGTTTGACGAAAGATATTTTACCTTTTAGCCCATTTCTGCCGGTTTATAAAATGTGTGAAAAGTTTAATGATAAATCTTCGCAATAAAATAAACATATTTATTATTATTATTAAACTAAGTAAGGGTCTTTCCATTCGGTAATATTTTCTCCTTATCCACTTCAATGCATGTAAATCTGTGTAAATTCACGGCGTTAGTGGGACACACACTGTAGATTGTAGAGGTCTGACAATTGAAATGCCAACTTAATACGGGAAGACTTTGAGCCTTCGGAGTTGTCTTGATGCATCCATGTTGTCACACTCCTAGAGCAAATACCCCGTTAACTCAGCAGAGGCTCTTCGCTTTCGTAGACATTCAGAGTCCAAATCTACATCGATAAATGCAGCACCGAAGATCTTGCGTATCACAAACGTAGGAACCGCCCACTGCTGCAGTCATTGATCAAGAACAGTACTATGCTTTACAACAGGGCCATTTTGTTAATACGCATCACCTTCCGTATTTTCAACGGTGCGACAGTAATGGAAATAATACGCGATTGTAAGCTGTTGAGTCGAATGGATAATCACTGGCCGATGTAGCACCATCTTAAGACCCCATCAACATCTTTGAAGCACTGAATGGGATCAAATTGACCGGCCATTTATAAATGTCATTTTCGAGCCTCAATTTTTGCCCGGATTGTCTATTCTTAGAAAAAAGGGACACGAAACTTCGCCACCGAAACGCTGAAATAGCTTGTAGATATTTTCTGTCAAAAGATACAGTCTGTATTTGAACTCTTCTACAATCGGCTAGATTTCGGATACGTTTTCCGTAACTTTTACAATTGTGCTACATCTTTCATTGATCAGAAGAGAGAAAGACTGCTTTAATAAGGTGGAGGAAGTCGATTGATATTCTAAACCGAGACAACGAACGTCGTAACGTTCGGCTTTCTTGCATTAATTGGTGACATCTTGTAGTCCTGGAGTTCAAAAAGGACGCTATGGTTTGATTTATATTCCAAAAATTGATATAACTGCCGGATTTCAATATCTCGGCGAAGGACATTATTTCTTCCATCGCTTCGGAAAGCTCGGGACATTTAATCGACTTCACTGGTGACAGAGGATCTCAGAAGTCCATTTATTTCCAAAACTCTTCCGCTTCAGAGCAGTGATCAGAGCCATTTGATTATTCATGACCGATGTAATGAAATGAAAAACCTTTTAACTCTTTTGTAGGAGATCGGGCTTATTTGGGCTCCCTTCATGGCTGCTAATCATATATGACTAGTATTAAAGATCATACATCGCGGTTTGCAGAGTCTAATCTCATTCTTCATGGTTTTTTGTGTCCCGTTTGAGTAAGGGTTACATTTTAGTGCTGTAAAAGGGGGTTAGATAGGGGTATTTAGAGGGAGCATGAGATCGATGCTCTTAAAACATAACATAATTATTGAGAGTCGAATTTCTGGCGGCCCTAGCGGGCCTGGCATAATGATTACTGCAAAATGTTCTTAATTCTCTACAATCATCGAGATATTACGCCAAAAAACTTATGAGCCAAGTCCAGCACGAATTATAAATGTATGATACCTTTGAAACTACTCAACTACAATTTAGGTCTTCTGCTGGTTGTACTACTACATTTTTAAGACTGCATATCTACGGAAGGGCCCTGAGAAGGCTACAATAACGCCTTATTGCTACTACGAACTCGTTCATATACGTTTGAATGTTTAATGTCGATTTTTGCCCTGCGAAGCTAGGCAGAGGGCACATTAATTTTACAGAGTGTCCTGATAGGAGTTCTCAGTCGATTAATAGCGCTATAAAACTGATGGTGCGATTGCGATTTTCCAATTGCAGTTTGATATTAAGTTATTTACGTGTAACATGAAGGGAGACCCATTCTTTTCTTCTTGAACTCAAATGAAACACCTCTAAAGTCTCTTTATTGACACAATCGTGTCAAGATGAGGTTGAAATGTGGCCAAATTGAAGGACAAGTCACTGATTGCCGCCAAAGGTGGCCAAAAAGGTATCCTAAATCGTAGATAAAAGACTATGAAGGGATATTAAATATACGAATGGCATTCATTTGCGTTTTGTGACTCTAATATGAAAGTGAGAAATGATTATATTGTGATATGTTTTTTTAAAGCACCAACATAATAGCTGCGAAATGCTGTAAATCAACCAAAGGAAATTTTAAAGCGGTAAAATAAGTTCTTCTCCTCACCATGAAGTTTGTTAATTTCTTTCCCACAAGCTTTTGGATTGAGTCATCATAAAGGTGTTTCCGTAATTAGTTAATTTCATTATGCATTTTCGGTCATTGCTATTCAATTTCGGTAAACAATAATGTCACTGTATTTATTTAATATTCTTCTCGATGGATACACGAGCACCATAAATTTCTTTGCATAAATGAACGAAGCTTTAGGCCCAATACTTCCTCTCGGTAAATATGATTTTCTGTAAGTTAATCCCCCTTTAAAACTTCATATATTTATTAAAATCATGAAAAAGTGCCCAAAATATTTATCAAGTTATTTTTTATTCATTTACCTTCAAACTAAATTGTTAGCTTCAGCAACTGCTTTTTAAGCTCTTCATTTAACCTAAATTAAATTATTAACTTCATAAGCTGCTTTGTTCATTTCCTTCGAAAAAGCATTCAAAAATAAGTTTCGATTTATAGTTTTTCCTTAAAAATGGGGGGAAGAATAACTGTAGTTGCATTTACTTATTTCATTTCGAAGTCAGATAATTGCATGAGTTAGGACAGCTTTGCCTATCTGCATATATGATATTTTCCGAACAAAAACTTTTTCGATCTGTGAGAAGAAAAGACTGAGTACGGAAAATGTTTTTATCTACCACTGTAAAAACTGTATTGAAAAAAACATTTGGACAATTAGCAATAATTGAACTAAATTATTGAAAATGGCTTCTGTGCATGCAAGATCTCATCAAGCCTTTGTAAACCTGAAAATCCATACACAAGAGTCAATACCACTTTATAGTAATCAATATAATACAACTCCATATGGAAGCCGCCAAAAGGTCTCAAAAATGGAAAATGTAGTCCATTTCAGCCTTCTCCATTTTTGCAATATGATTAAAAGGTATACAAAGCAGTTACCTATGAATGTTTTACTGCGACTAAGTAAAGTTTTTGAAGTCTGATTCCTACCAAGGTACCCTGGACGCATTTTGGTAAGTAGTGGACCATAACAATGTGTATTTCACATTTCAACAAGTTTTAAAGTAAAAGTAATTCGCTGTTCAGGTTATTTCTCTTGAGAATAAACAGCGTTCAGTACAATCAACACACAAAAAGGTCGCACAAAGAGGGCAATAGAGTAAACCAAAACTAGTGCTAAATGTTTGGTGCTCATTATTAGATGACATTTGTTAGAAAAAGTGCTTTGTATTTCAGTCTAGTCTCAAAGCTAGGCTCGACTGCAGGGAAACACATCATTTCTAGAGCTCTAATAAACGCTAGGCGCAGTTTATGTAGTTGGCAATAGCCGACCTGAAAGCTTACTTCAAGAGTAAATCGTATTTTTCCTGATTTTTCCTCTTCATGTCGATCCTGCGTCTTTGTTGCATTGGGCGAATTTTTCTCACAACCCACATCATAGAAAAATGTAAAAGAACTAAATACGTACCTATGTATGTAAGAAATACCCCGTAAAATCGAGACGTGGAATCATTCTCGGCCTTTATTAAATTAAAATTTTTAACTTGTGCGTTTTAAAGTTACAAAAGGCAAGTTTGAATATTTCCACCAGAATCTGACGTTTCATCGTCTTGATCGAATATTTTTCAGCGCCAACTTTTCCAGACTGATATTTCCTATCTGATCCCATAGTATACGAACCTTTCATACATTCATATGAGCAATACGTTTAACTGTCGGTATGATTTTTGAGACATAAAAGAAAGCGTTCGGGCTTTTAAAATTTTCCGTCGAAAGAAGATCAAAAGATTATTTTGGAACAAAAATAATATGTTATAGCATAAGAAATTTAAATTTTATTTTGTACCCACTATCCGTTTGACATCAGCATTACAGCTCAAATAAATGATTTCAATGTTTTTGGTATTATAACAAAAACTGCGATTATAGCCAGGAAATTAAAATATACGGTGACTAATATATCCAAAAGTAGAAGAAGTCAGTAATTTTAAAGATAAATATCAAGAAATAGAGTAAAGAACAAAAATAATTAGCATCACATCAAATCTTAAACTTTTAGACGAATAGTTAAACCGTATAATTTTTACAGATATAAGGCATAGGGTTTGAATATTCTTGAATCAAGATATCAGTAACTGTTCACATAATTTTACATGAAAAACCTGTTTGTTACGGTCACTGTTTCAACAAACAATTGTCCAAGTGAAGATTGATCGTCTAATGAGACAGAATTGCGCAGATCAAGGACAAATTTTGAGATATTTACATGCGCAGAGGTATATTACGGAATATCACGCAAAATGGAGAACTAAACACCAAAATGTTGCTAGTGACTAACTGGTGGCTTGTTCATGGGCAAAAATTAAGCTTGAAGATCACTAAAGCCTTAAACCTATTTTTCGCTATATTAAGATTTTAAAAAAGTTGTTTCAATTTCCAAAACGCTAGTATTATCTATGAGAATCTGTGAAATCACTGAACTGCCTCAAGGGTATCAATTTAATCCCGAAGCGTCTCCCAATGAAAGCATAGTTCTAAAAATCGAGTGGTTCTGTAACAAATCGCCAAACAAGCCAGTAAGCGCACCTCTACTGGAAAACGGAGCGTTGGAATGTGAATTTCGAAGTCTTCTAAAAACTCACGATTTCTTCATCCTTTGGACCATCTTTACTCTTTCTATTCCCCTTTTGCAAAAAAACCTTTTTTGATGATTCTTTAAAAAAATCCTGAAATCATTTTTGTTTATGAAGCTAAGTTCACTTTGAATCTGCACATATATTTCTATTTTATGATTGATAATTTTGGCCCCCCATTGGGAACCGACCCATTTTGCAAATGTTAGCCTACTTCCTCCTACATTACTTGGGGTCCAAATTGTCCTTCAAACTCCAAACCGAAATTCTATTCAACACACTTTTTTATCGGCTACTCAAATTGATTTCTATAATAGAATATAATTGAAGTAATAATTACCCCGTAATAAAAGTCCTTCTATGAGAAAATGGTCGAAGTTTGAATGGCCAGAAAAGGGTATTTTGGGACATAGATATTTTGAGGACATAATTCACAAACTTGATAATGTGCGAGAATATTTTGGGATTGGATATACATATATGGAAAATTATTTGATTTGCTTGGTTCTGATCTTAAATTTGGTTGCCGAGAGTGGTATAATTAGATAATTATAAAAATACATTAGAGACTTTCCCGGCTACTGCATTTTTGATTTTTGCATCAATGTGAGACTCCAATTAGCGCCTTCTGGATAGATGATTGACTTAAATTCTTCAACTAAAGTGCGAGGTCTTTTATAGGGATCTCCATGCATGCATGAGGTGGTGCATGCCTTGTTCTCTTCGGCAGCATGCATAATGCTGTTGAATTTTGCCTGAAGAGTGCTCATGATTACTGTGGTTTATGTAATTTAAAGAGTTTTGAACTCCTACAGTAAAATATTATCTTTACGGCAAGAGATATTAGGGGTCCGCACGGTAGCATATTCGGAGGTTCCTCCGCCCCCTGCAAACATGTTCGAAAAAATATGGAGGTAACCCTTTACCTGTTAACCAATGGCACGGTACGGAACTGCACTGAACAGTACTTAAACTTGTATAGCACTGTGGATCCTTTACTGTAGAGCATTATTTTTGTTGACAAGGAAGAAAGCTATTACAGTACTGCACAGTACGGTCGAGTCAGTTGCGGCAAGGGACTAAACGCATGCTAGACGAGATGAATATGCTGGATTGGGGTTGTGGCGCGACTCAAGCGCTCGTGTTTTGTGGTCCGGTACGTGTTCAGTTGAAGTATATCGTGCTGGAGATGGGATTAAGGAGCGTCCAGGTTTCAAACAAGGACGCCCCTTCAACGCTGCTGGAAGCGTACATTTGCATAACGAGATGCTGTGCTGGATTGGATGTAAAGTGGTGCAGCCATTCGCGTATGATGTGCAGGATGGCCTCCGTCATTGCTGGGGTGCCGAGTGTGAGCTAGAAGGGATTGATATATTCATGCAGGGCCGTTTCATGAAGTGTTAGTCATGAACAGTCGGCTGGTGTGGCGCCGCAGGATGAGAACTCTCGTTAGTTTGCTGGGGGGATTTTCTTGGGGAGTCCAAGTGATACTATGCAATAACTACACAGCGGGTGATGTTCTCCACGAAATTCAGCGTTATTTCGCCGGTTGCACAGTTGGTACCCCGCCGCCACGGAAGCCGTCGTTAACGAACTTTGGGAATGCGTCAACGAACCTGCATTCGAACCAACTCAGCACCTTTTCTTCAAGTGAATGCCTCAAACTCATTCAAAGCTATCAAGCGGAGCGCATTATTGCAAGCCGTCCTCGATCACTTCCCAGGTGTCGTGGTCAGGTTGCTGTCTTTAGGGCCCCAACCATAAGAGGTAAAAAAGCTTCTCTGTACTTCGCTGCACCAGAGTTCTGTACTTGACTTTTCGTGGTCTTACATTTTTTCACTGTGATGACAGTAAATTAATGTTCTTCACTGTACAATATTAGACACATTCTCCTGTGTAGCCCCTGAAGTGCGCCGTCGTTGGACAGAAACCCAAGATGTATTGTACCTTACCCTAAAGGGTACAGTACAGAATAGAGTAAAGTATTCTTTACGTCCTTTCGCCAAAATTACTGTAAAGGCGAGAGATCTGGTTTGTTTACAGTTTTTTACGCCTCCAAAATGCTTGGCCAGTGTGTATCCAAAAACGTGGGAAGATTCTTTCCACATAAACGCGTAAAGTGAATACAGGGGGAAATTGGGGTGTTTTTAATCCATGAAAAATGAGGTCAGCTATTAGCTGAGGGATGTGGTCATGTGGGTAAAAGCTTTCAATGTAAAGAACTGGCGGAAAGTCATCAAAAAGCTAGAAAACTGGCTGGAGGCCAGCCAACAGGCATGCCGCATTGGACATTTGAATACATAAGCCAAGCTTGTAGTATGCGAGGGCCAAAGTTGACTGAGTTAAATTTAATTTAACCCTTAAATTAATGCCGAATTTAGGCCAATTTTCTGCATGTAAAAGGACAGAGAAATTCTTTTATTCCCTACAATTTTCTGGCATATGATTCAGTTGAATGCATTTTATTGTATTTAGAATGATCTATAAAAACTGAATTTTAGGCCAAATTTCCACAAAAGCTGGGTATGCTACTTCTCCGGGAATATTTTAACAGCTATGGGAGAGAATTTCAGAGAATTGATTGCGTATTGAAGAAAATGGAAGCAAAATAAAGTTCTAAGAAACATTTCGGCTCCATTTTACGACTGAGAAAAGATGGAACAAACTTTTGCTTCCATTCAGACCCATTTTAACTCAGTTTTTATTACATTTCTCCTTCATTTTTCCAGAACTAGACTACAGGAGCTCTTCTTAAACGTACAAAGAAACTGATTTAGAAAATAACAGGCGTCATGTTTTGTCCAAGCATATTTAGTGAAGATATTATACATTCATATAATTCCTTTCCTTCTTTCTCTCCATTATACAATATGTGAGATGCTTATTTCTCATTGGAAAAAAATACCTTCCTTCAATTTGTCTATACGTTCTTATCTATTCAAAAATATTCATCAATTATGCATTGTAACGCTCCATTTTTCCCTCATATTCATATCATCTTTACGAAAGATACCATAAAACATTTAGGGTGTAATTAATTTCACGCTAAAGCAGCCAGTTTCGTGAAAAATCCGAGCGCGTCTGCTCGAAGTAATGTTCTGTGGAAAATTATTGAAAAAGATCACTAATGAAACTTCCCAAAGTGTACAGTCCCTGTACAAAACAAATATAATATGGGCTTAAGTGCACTTCACTCAATAAAGTTCAAGGAATTAATCTTAATAAATCCGAGAAATTTACTTAGATAATTTCATTATATTTCAATTGACTTGCAGGAATAATTTTCTCTGTAATTTTTTTTGCGTTTGCGAATCAAAAAAGTTTCGAACTCAGTCTAAAATAAGAAGATGAATCTCTTAATATCAAAAGTTCAGTAAATATGATCAGGGTACTTGGTTGAGCTAAACTAGCGGCTTTTCAGGTTTTCAAGAATTAAAATAGTCACATTGTTGGTCTCTTCTATGAAAACCACCAATTTAGGACCTATTAGATCGCATTATTTACCAGTCAAAGCTCGGAGAAACAATTAAAACATAAACATAAGACTATACTGTTATCTTTTAGCTATCCACGGGGAAAACAAAAGCATCTATTATGCGGTGCAAACTTCAGTCGATTGTTTTTCTTTTCATTATTGAATTCACTTTGGAACAAAAACAAATGGATGAACTTAAAAGTGGACTCTATTGCAGTATTTTCCATCAGGCTTCTCATTCCAGTCATTAATTCTCATCTGTATAATTCCCTACTCATAAAATGGGAGATCACTGATAAAGTCAATAAATGTGATTGTTTTTTCTTCTTTTCACATAATATAGTTCAAAGTTGTTGCCTTACTTGCAAATAATAGCAAGGAGACAGAATGTTTCATGGTAAAGTTTGGTCGCGTCTAAGTATAAAAATTAAACTAAATCAACCTTTCCCGAATTTTCTGCATTCATGTGGTGATGAAAGTTGAACCAGATAGTACATAATCGGTGGATACTGAATCAGAAAAGTATCGCAAATTACGTGGCTTTGCATTGAAAGCCTTGATTTGCGTAAATATTTCTGGTCAAGAATGCAGTTAGTACATATAGGCTCATCGCTGTTTCGTACAAAAACTCGCAGAACGTGAATGCAATATCTTTGCAGTGGCTAAAATTAAGACATAAAACTATTCTTATGGATTTTCTTTAGTCAAAAAAGGGTATATTACCTTCGTAATGGACGTCTAACCAATAAATGAATACAAATATCCAAAGAAGATGTATATAAGGGGGTGAAATGTTCTCATTTTGATATGAGAAGAGGCCAGCAGGGGTCACAGAAGTGTTATTGAAGTATTTGGTGCCGTCTTTTGCGCCCGTTGCCCAGGTATATGCTGTTTTCCCCGTACGACAGGGGTTCGATTGCGAGATTCCCTGCGCCTAGGCTGTGTTCGTAACCCGTCAGGGTTACATGGTCATCGAGGCGGAAGATTCGCCGAGGGCCGTATCGGCAGATTATTAAGTGGTCGCCGCGAGCTTTCGGGATTTCCAGGAACCCAGGCCTTAGTCACAGGGTTACGGTTCAAGCAATGGGTCCTGATTGGCTATTTGAACAATACATGGGTGATATCGAGTGCTAATGGTTGTTTCCAAATCTCTTATGGGAGGACAGTGGACCGATACTTTGGATCCTGGGAGATTCATTGAGGGCCTAAAGGCTTGTGTGCAACAACTGCTGGAAGGAAGCTCTTCATAAACTGCACATTGAACTGCGTCAAGCAGCCTTTTTTTCCTATGGAGGTTTAGATCATAAAAAAATGAAATGACAACAGTTAGAAGGGAGACAAAATGAAATCCATCCAGTGAATTCCGTCTTGGTCTCTGTTAGGCGAGAAACTGAAGGCATTCTCGTTACTCTCAAAAATTCCCTCCAGTTATTTTCTCTCTTCATCTCAGTTTCCTATGTTTCTCCCCCACTTTTTAAAGCGACAAAATTTAAATTTCTTTACGTTCTTTTATTTTTCCTGATTCTCTTTTTATACGCAATTGCCTTCTCCTTTGACAGTAATTCTCTTATTTTTCTAAGTTTATTTGATCTTCTTCGCCATTCAATATATTTTCCATAATCAATATATCTATATGCAATTTAGGCATGAATCATCATTTTAAATGCGGTTTTAAATAATTCCCACCACAAGACCAAATTCATCCTACTATTTTATTCAGCGGCCCTGCAAATCTGAAACTTTTGACAATGTTTAAGCACTCCGGTGCCACCTAAAATTTATCAAAGACCTTGCTACAAACAAAAACTTGAAAAATTGCACCCCACTTGGCAGCCATTATGCATGGACTACGCCCTGTGGCCCTATTTCCGAAGCCCGTCATCCTCGACCCATCACCGTCTCCCCTTTTTTATCTTCGGTCTCAACAGACGTAAATGACTACCTCCTTCTTCACACCAGGAAACGTCTGACGGAGCTCGTTACTCGTCAGCAGGTTGATATCTAAGCACAGGAATCGGTTGAGGGGGGATTAGGAAAGTGAAGATGATAAGGAAGGGAAGTGCTTCGAGAAGTGGGTGGAACCAGAGATGGTCTACGAGGTGGAAGAAGAGGTAGCCAAGGGGGAATCTGGGGAGGACGGAGAGTAAGATGAGGAGTCCTCCGATAAAGAGGGGGACGTCGACCCGGGTCATATGCGGTGGGAAGGAATGCACTGGTTGGAACAGATGGTCTCGGCCATGAAACTGTTCGGAGGGACCCGAGGCTCGCTGGATTCGCCCCAAAGAAAGGCACGAAATCGTGGGCCACCTATGGATATATGTGGTGAATACTTGGTTTTTATGATGTTATAATAGAAGTGCTAGGGGCTGATCTAGAGGATGAATATTTTGAGAATAAGATTCATTTATATCCTTTTACGTATCTTTTGTCAAAATCTCTGCGTCTATGTGAATTCTTTTCATAATTTTACTTGTGCTCGTAGTAGCTTTATCGAGATTTCAGTCTGTAATGTATACATAAGCAGAGTAAATTGCTTCTTTCATGAGACAGAAAGAAAGTTGAGAGTTAACTTCAAACCAAGAACTTCAATAAGTTCCAGTGCTTCTAAGCGAGATAGTAGAGCATGCCCCTTAAGAATTGGTTACTAGAACAGTCACTCATCTTTCACGTCCACTCCTTTCCATTTTCCGTTAACGTAGACTCCAGCACTCCAGTCGCTCGCAACGACTCGCACCTCCTGTAGTTAGTAGTTCCCTTTTCTGTTGATGCTGTTTTTATCATATCAGTCTCCTCATAAGTAGCCAAATCTGTTACTGAAAACAGAAGTCATCGTTCTCATAGCCTATTTGGCTGCAAATCAGAGGCGAGCGAGGTAGCTGTGGTGATTTTTTCGCTTGAAGTAACGCCTATCCGAGAATTTCTTTTTTCGTCTCCAATTATTTGAGCGGGAGTTGTAACTCCCTTAAAATCGCAGTTTAGAGGACGATAGCCTAACTTGCGTGCCCCAAAGCAGTATGGAGAATATAGAAAGAGACGCGAAGGTCCTCCAGTTGAATAAAATCCTGCGTAAAAGATTTCAGAGAATGTAGATGTCAGATAAATTTGCATCTCATTAGTGACTGGGTGTGAAAATTGAAAAACTATTTTTACAAGTATTGGAAAACTATTTGCTTTGTTTTACACATCGAATAAAGAGATGAACAAACATGTAACAATATTTCACCGGAGGCTTACAATTTTTGTTTATTTTCATTGGCCGATGTTTTATACTGTATTACACGTGACGCATTTTTCATGTCTGTCAGTCGATTTTTAAATTCTACAGTTGTAATCACTGGAATTACAGTTCCAGCAAACTATCATTTGGAACAATGCTCAACTGGAGAATTATTCTATAATTATTACTTGGCATGAATTTGATCTATAAAAATTATTATACTGCTGGATTCATCTTTGTAGCATTTTCACTCTGATCCACATTATAAGTAGTTTCAGGCTATTAGAAAAATTTAACAAGCCTTGGGCCATCGAACGATCCCCGTTGATAAGCTATAAATAAATGTTAGTTTTCTTTTTATTATTATTCTAATTTCTATTCAGGTAATTTTATTATTCATTTATTTGGAATTATATATTTTTGATCTACGCATTTCTTTTATTTTTAACTTTTATGGGCTCAGATAGCATTTATCTCCCTTCAATGCCGAAATTTTGATGAAATATTCGGGATCTTCATGGACGGATGGTAGAGGTTGTCAAGAAAAATATTTTATGCTGTTCAAAAATGCAAATCTTTCCATTATTCATTGCCATAATAAAAATTAATTAATTCAAGGTTCCTAAGGATGAAAAAGCTCCATTTTTCTTCTATTCAAATTATATGGAAGAGCTCTTGACATTAGCAATAAAATTCCAGACGGAGAAGTTCAGTCTGAAAATAGTGCATTAGCGATTGCTAAGGATATTCATACGGTTGATCCTCCATCATCTATATCAGATATTTTCCAAAAATTCCTAGAGCTACTACAAACCACTCAAGACGATAATTAGTCTTTCGAAAGATTCGAACCACGTTCTGATGCACAAATTTCCATATTCAATTCTTCGATTGGTTCTTCGAAATTACCTTAAGCACTGGTATATTTTTTGCTGTTGGCAAACTGAAAATAATCGTAACAAATTTCTTGGTTAATCGGAATAACGGAACACAATGATGGAATTAAAAATTCGAAAATTGATTCCAGTCAGCGCGTATCTATCCTGGCTGCAGCTTCTTCAAAGCATGATGAAGAAACAGATATATGGAGAAAGGAAAAATTTTCGATGCAATTATATGTGATAAATTATTCAGGCATATGATAACCCTCAAAACTTAAGCCAAATACATGTAAGTTAGCAAACGTATGTACCATAACATTAATGAAACATTACATTTAAAGAAAAGAAATCATCTAGGAAAAATATCAAGAATAAACCAGCCTCCGAAGAATTCGCTGCACTGAGGGCAAAATCCACTTGTTATCGATGCGGAGAAATTGGACATTGGTCCTACTAAAAGATAAATGCAAGGGCTGGAATAAGTATTTTAAATGTTTTTCATCTAAAAACGAAAACAAGGAAAATATTAAACATAAATAAGAACCTGGTTCCGTAAGACTTCACATGGCTAAAACAGAATTTGATTCCTTATCGAAAGAATTCTATCCAGGTCCATTGCTTGACGATGGAGCACCATAAAGTGGTATGGATACTGTTGAGATAAGAAAATCTTCTAAATATATTATCCCCGATTGGGACGGAACTCTGGATGATCTCTCTTACTCTCTAAGAGATATGCTATTCTGTTAATATGGAAATGGCGCCTATCCAAGTAAAAAAATGCTCCGACCGTTTTATTTATCAGCTACTTCTGACAATGGAAATTATGTCAAAATCAGGCATCTAATAATTAGTAGACCATCATAATGGTTTACTGGAAGAAGTGTTACATGACTATCCAGTATTATTCATATGAGGGACAATCGTATCGAATTTACATCAATAGAAAATTCAATCGATTCGTTTACAATGGTGGATCACAATTGTTATGTACCTGGGAAAAAACTTATAAAATACTCTGATGTATTTGGAAATTCATTTGTATCTGCAAGTTTTCCAATAATATCAATACATCGAGAAAAAAATCTTGGGCTAAGAAGAAGAGAATAATTAATAAGGTCCACGAACATGTATTTGGTCACTCAAATGATGATGACATACAATTATTATTGCAGAGAAATTATATATAGGACGATGAATGCAAAAAATATTTATCAAACATTACTGATTCATACAAAATTTGTGATATCACCAAGAAACCACCTCATTCTCGAACAATTTTTAAAGTTCAATATCTCATGGTTTTAATGAATTGGTGTGTGTGGATCATTTTTTGTGGAAAGTTCAGATGTTTTTCACATTATGGATTCAGTCCCCAGGTTTTCTGCTGGAACGAAAATCCGGTCCTTAAAAATGGAAGATTGTATTAATTAGTTCGAAACTCTATGGATAACGCTATTTTGGGCCCCTTGAAATATTATTGGAGACCAGGCATTTGACAGTGATATTTTCAAAAATAATCTTGAAAGAAAAGGGGCTTCCTTTTGTCCTATTGGCTCCCGCAGACATAACAAAAATTGAATTGAGTCGAGACACAAAATATGACGAGACATTTATATTCGTTTAAAATCCATGACGCTTCTCCGAGTGAATCCGAGCCTACTGCTCAAATGTTTCAGATGTAAAATGATTTATATGATAATGATATTTTTTCTTCTCACGAACCTGCTACAGGCCACACTAGACCTATCGATAATTCTGGTCCCCGAGCTCTGCCAAAGGATTTACGTGATGCGCATAATGAACTCGTTGCTAAATGGAAATTAAATCTTATCCTCAAATCGAAGTCTGTAACCTAACTACCTCTCAATTTTGGTGAAATTGTGGATGAATTTACATATTTTCCAAATCAAAAAGAGGATTATGGTCATCATCTCAACTGGTGTTAAATTCGATAAAAAATCTCTAATCGTTACAGTCCCTAGGTCAAACGGAAGGTTTATAAATGCAGCTACAGATGATGTCCGCCATTCTATTTCGTCAAATGAACTTGCATACTAAATAAAAAAAGAAAATATTTTAATGGACCAATCTATTGATAATTCCGTGTACTAAATATCTGGTGACATTAAGGAAGTTGGTACTACCAGAATGGAAATTTAATTGAAGAAAATTGTGATGATGAAAATAATAGTCAGAATATATCCCTGAACACCATAAATTTATATATTGCGCAAAAAGATAAGATTGAATTTGAAAATAAATTGAATTTGAAAATAAACCCGTCAGATTTCACTCAACATTTATCTGTTTTATACTCCTCAATTATTTCATTTGTCTTCCAATGGCTCATTTTACTTCCTGAAGTGAAAATTTGGTTGATTACATTCTTATTACTCGACAAGATAAAATTAGGGCGACATTTACTCAAGAACTTGGGAAAGTTTACAACCTTGGTACAATCGTACACAATTCGGAATCTTTCAATTTCAATGGAGTTAAAATTACTTTGTTTGATGATTACAAAATTAATGTATCAGCAGACGAAAAACTAAATGGACTCGAACTTCATATAGTATCTAGAAATAGACATAAAAAGAGAATGAAAGAATGAATTCTTTCGAAATTTTCTCCTTCAATTCTTTGAATGGTTCAATTTTTTATTTGGTTATGGTTGCTTTTCGTACATGCGCTTTTTCAGCAATTTATCTACAGTAAAACATATATACCCCCTTGGTTCGTAATTTATCTATTCAATCTTTGATATTACCAAATTTGAAGCCGTTTGGTTCTACAAGTACATATTGTCGGCCTGAATTCTTTTGAAATTTCGAATTTACAATCGTTTTTTTCCGATGCAGGAAAACCAGCCGGGTCTACAAAAGCACAGCTTGGTTGTGTGGCTGGAATTCTTATTGCTTCTCTAAATTGTAATTCAATATTTCATATATTTTACTGGCATTCATATTTATCTCGGCTTCCGGCTAGATCCATTCCATCTGGTGGAATTTTGGCTGCTGGTGAAGCCATTGCAAAAGGAAATTTTATTGCAGCAGCAAACAGTAATGTACTCAATATTTATGCTCCCCTACATGTTGCTTTATACTCAAGATATTTATGAATCTATCTTTCCACATGTTGTCTACCTGAAGACAAGTCCGTAAGAGCAGATGTGCAATTATTAAGGTATACTGTTGAAACAAAAAAAATTAAGAAAGTGACTGGATACCTAGCTCGATTAATCCCTATGACCCGTTGACAAAATAAATAAATCCCGATTTGTGATATCCTAAAATTACTCTTATTTGATGGATCTGTACCAACGGAAATGAGCAAAATTTTATCTCGTGATTCATCTCAGTAAACAGGATGACAATATATATCATTTATATTTTTCAAAGAGGGATTGGTGTTAAAATTGATCAATGTTTTTACAGGTAATGTAGAACTGTTTAATTTATTTTCATATCTAATATGGTGATGAAAATTTGTATATCAATATTTTACCAAAGGCTCACAATTTTTATTTATTGCGAATTATCTAGAAATAGTTTTATCTACTTTCATTGGCCGATTTTTTATACTGTATTACAAGTGAAGCAATTTTCATATCTCTCAGTTGGTTTTTTAAATAATTCGGTAGTCATTACGGGAACTATATTACCAGCAAATTATTATTTGGAATAATTCTCACCTGGAGAATTATTCTGTAGTTATTTCCGGGCATTAATTTGGTCTATAAAATTTTTGTACTGCTGGAATCACCTTTGTAGCTTTTCCACTCTGATCTACATTATAAATAGTCTTAGTGTGTTAGAATAATTTAGCGAGCCTCGGCATAGAACTATCTCCGTTGATCAGCTATCAATAAATGTTAGTTTTCTTTTATTATTATTCTCATTTATATTCAGGTAATTTTATTATTCATTTATTTGGAATTTTATATTTTTGTTGATCTACGCATTGCATTTAATTCGTACACAGGAGCTTGAAATTCCTGTCCTGCTTGGACATTCGCCCCCTCTTCTCTGCCTTCTCCCTCTCCTTCGTCCGCCCTCCGCGTAGATCTTTATATCCCTGGCGCATGCGGCCTAGATCCGAAGGATGTCACTGTGGATGTAACCGTCGCTTACCCGCTGGTCAGCTCTCGCGTTTCCTAGTGTGCTCTATCCAGCGGTGCAGCTGTCTCTACGGCTGAACGCTAAAAACACTCAGATTACGGTCCAGTAGGCTGGACTTATGATGTTCGGCTTCTTGTTGGTACTGATATGTTCTGCGCCCTGCGAGCCGAGCGGGCCAATTTATCAAGCTGACTTTTTAAGTTCGGAGCTACCCGTAGCAGTCCCACTCCTCAATAGGAGCAATAACTCCTCATTTCGCGCTTTCAATAATTTCTTTTCTGCTTTCATAGGCTGCAAGTTCGCTGGTTCTTAGCAGACGCGTTTCTGGTTAGTTTCTCTGTTACCGCTTTGGCATGTTTTCCTGTATGCTTTCTACAAATACGGTAAAGGTTATACACACGCGTGGTTGGTGGTCAGCATAGGGACCCAACCTCCGGTCTTTTATTCAATCTAGCCCTTCGTAGACTAGTTCTAAAGATACAAGTTATTTTGTTGATTTCGAAGGTCGAAAAATAGGTCTTGGATTGGTTGCTACACCTGTAGTATGACGAATATGGCTACATAGTGGCCGAGCATGCAGCTCTGTTCAAAGCTACCGCAATTCTTTCCTCTTCAGAGGCAGCGCGACTTGGTCTACACCTGGAACTTCCCAAGTGTAAGGTATGGTGGCGCATGGCTCCAAGCGAGGCCGTCAAAGCTGCGTCTCCCTTCGAGATCCAGCAGGCTAACAGCGAGAGGAATGCAATCCTAAATGCAGATATAGAGTCAAGTGAATTTGTGAGCCGGGAATGTTTGGGTTAAATGGGTTTTTAGGTGTTTACTGGAATGTTTGGGTAAATTGGGTTTTACTTGAATGGGTTTATACTGAAACGGATGACTGGTAGATTGGGGGAATAGGGTAGAACTAGACATAACAGGGAAGAGGCCTAACTTGCGTAGGGACGGAGATACCATGAGAACAGAGGTTCTCTGGAACATACTAACTTGCACGTTGCGGCATTAACACTCACTCAAGACCCCTTCCAGCAGACAACTGGCGTTATTCTGGACGAGCCTCGCCAGGTGACGAGCAAACATTGTTTGCGTTGCGTGAGCAATCGGAACAGCCGCCTGTGCAGCAATGCCGGTCGCAACCCGTTTCGCAAAGTCCTGCGCAGCCGGGTGCCAGCCCCCCCAATGTGGAAAGTGGAGGGGCAATGAAGCGATGCCCAGGGCCTTTTGAACGTATCAATTCGGTAAAGCGAGTGCCCTTGCCAAGGCGGGCATCGTTAAGGTGCTTGAGTGGGCATCGCGCCAGGGAGGCAGGCGGGGGTCAATGGGTGGATGACAGTTACGTCGAAAAAGTCTGTCCCCCGTTCTCTCTAAGCGCCTTGATGTCCGGGCGAACTGCGTGGCCGCGTTGTGGCGGCTCGAGGACAGGGTGTCGGGCAGCTTTGGAGAGATCTGCAGCAATCAAACGTGTTTGCGAGTCATGCCGCCACCCGCGTGTGGATCCATAGGCACAGCACAGCGCGTGGTCACCATACTGATCCATGAGGGTCGTGCATCCCCTTTGTGCCATTTCGAAGCTGGAGGAAACAGTGGCACCCTGCAATAGAACTGCAACCACGTCTTGTAATTGCGGTCCGAGATGTAGGTACCCAACTCCGGAGCCGGTTGGCATGACAGCCAGTCCTTGCAACCCTCCACTGACAACGAGGCTCGGGATGCAACAGTCCTCTCATCCCCCTTCGGCATGGCATCAAAGGCCTTTTCCTCAACTGGGCGGACGAGTTGCCCCTGCCCAAACCTCTGCACTGAGTTGATAGCCGTGAAATGGACCACCTTCTCGGGTGCCACTTGTGTCTTCGAGTCGTCGTGCGCACGAACTGCAGATTTGTATGAATGAAGAGCAGTGTTCGGTAGCACAGCCAGAAGGGTAGAGCGAAGGGCACGCGTGAGGGACACGGAGGAAAGGAACGCAGAGCGAAGCCCAATGCCAAAAGTTGGCTTGAGGGGGCCGAAGGGCGCCACAGGGAGTTGCAATTCCCGAAAAGTATTGCTGTCCAGAACCCCGCCCATCAACCCCCGCAGTGTAGCTTCAACAGCGGAATCGAATTCCGCAGCCCCCTTAGCAGTGGAATGAGGGGGAACTACACGTAGGAATTAGATAATGCGACATACGCCGAAGCAGGTCCGTAGTAGATGGAGAGCTACTTGAGTGTCCTCCAGGGTTGACAAAGCGCTGAGGAGAGGCTTCAGCGAAGCGAAATGCTTTGAGAATTCGCGCTCCACGAATAGGTCCGATCTGATTGGGACGCGGAGCACTTTTGTCCCTTCACTATAGTCCTGGCGAAGGTCGGCTGAGAAGGACTGCTGAACAGACGGGGGGAGTGGTTGGCCACCAGACGGCACACTTATCCATTCGGAGGTGCAAACCCAAAGCGCGCACCTCCGCGGAAGAGAAGAATTGTAGTGCCCTCCGAATGGCTTCATGGGTGCCAACTATATACCCATCGTCTAAGTACCATATCTGAAGGAGCAGAGGCGTGACGGCGGTGTCGGCCACATTTTCCAGGCGGGTTTTCAGTTCGGGGGAAAACGTTTGGGTGTTTTACTGTTGGAAGATATTTCCGACCTATCCCATGGTTTTCCAGACAACCGCAATCGACTCAAAAAGGGTATACCTACAGCGTAATGGAGAAGGAACTACGCTTCCTAAAATGCTACCTTCAGGCCAGCCATCAAGCAGGCCGCATTGGACATGACGGCTGCTGCAGCCTGCAGTTCCCGCGTCACCTTTATAGCAGAGCTTCCATCTTCCGCAACCCTTTCCCCTTCCCTCTTAGACTGCCTTTCTCCAACCTTCATTCTGCCACACTCGGCGCCTGCGCCGCATTAGGCGCGGGCGTCGGGCACTCGTGCCTTCGCGCGTCTTGCGGATCGCGCACTTACGTCTACGGGGCTCTAGTTGCATCGGCTAAGGATATGACCTTCTCAAGTGGCGATTTCTCTCGCGCCAGGAAGGCTCTCACCCTCGACCAAGTACCGCAACGCTTAGTGCACCCTGCTGCGCTCAACCCTGGCGGTTCTCCTGCCAGCATGGGAGGGTTCCTGAGCCAAACGGTCCTGCTGGTCGTACCCAAAGCCGTTCTTCTGGAGCGCTTGTCTTCGTCGTTGTCGCTTTCTCCCCTATCTTCTCAGGAAGCCGCCCCTATCACATTTAACCCCGAAGTCGCCTATGGGCAGGCGTACACTGGGCGCGCGGGTGAGACTATTACGAGCTCGGAAACGACGAAAAACTTGGTCCTTTTGGAAATGAGCCCTGGACCATCAGCCCCTACAACAAACAAACCACCGGTCAACACCTCATGTCTACCGAACCCCTCACGCTCATCATCTGTCGATGATGGGAAGCCCTTATCTTCTTCGGAAGCCGCCCCCATCACATTCAACCCCGAAGTCGCCTATGGGCAGGCGTACACTAGGCGCGCGGGCGAGGCTATTACGAGCATGGAGACGACCAGCGGTTTGCCTCTGCAGGGTCCGTATGGAACTGAGCGCCTGTGGGTGCCGGTTAGCTGGATGGATTGGTCTGACTCTAACTCTGTGGAAGGCGACGACGTTGATAGCGACGTCGCCGACCCATTAGAGCCAGATTCGATTGAGGACGAAGATCAGTAGGTGTTGGACTTACGCGCAGGTTGTGACATTGCAAGACCGTACCTTAACATACCAATTTTATCCGGGATTACAGCCGACCTTATTTTTCAATCATTAAACCAACCAATTTTCCCCCCCTTTATAGCCCTTCCTTTACAGACCTTCCTTACAGAGCCGGCATTGAGCCGGCTCTGTAAGGAAGGTCATGTACTGTAGTGTTACCCATCAGCGACGACTTATCCCACATAACGCATTAGCCGCGTGGATATTGTTAGGCGCAGATTTTTTTTTGTCGCCGTCATCTACAGGCCTATAGTTTACTGTACTACCTCTCCTTGTCCAAATTTGCTTATAGTTCCGGTCCTTCCTCGTCCTCCCTGAACCTCGCTTATCATTACCGCGGTCCTCTCCAAATTTACTTCCATTTTATCTAGATATTTTTATACTGTATCTACCCCTCTGAATCGATCCCGAATCAAGTTCTTTTTCCCTTTTTGCTTACCTACTCCTCCAAATTCGATTTTTTTGAGAAAAAGGGCGCACATGCACTACTACAAAAATCCCTTGCAGATTTGTTTTACCTATTTCTAATCTATAGAACCTGCCCCGGGAGCCTATTTAAACCCCTTTATTCCAAGTTTCAAACGTCCCCGATCATTTTGCTAATTACACCTCTCCCCACCACACACCCGAAACACCCTCCATTACCTCCCATCCCCCCAAACCTACCAAAATGACCATTCTACGCCCCTCGAAAATCATTTCCAAAAATCGCCATCCCCGCCCCCTAAACTCTATTCCCCTACTCTTTTCGAAACTACTGACCGCGAGGACTACCTGCGCCGGCAAACCAAGAAAAACGTCATCGAACTCGTGCGTCGCCTCTTTATCGAGGATGAAGCGGAGGAGGAAGGTAAGGGGCGGGAGTGGGATATTGAGGAGGGAGCTGGGGAGACCTTTGAGGAGTGTATAGCCCCTGGATTGGTCTATGAGGTTAATAACGAAGAGGATGGGGAAGATGAGGTTGAAGAGCCTCCTGAGGATGAGGATGAGGATGAAGAGGAGCAAGAGGAGGATGACGAGGACAAAGACGAGTTAGATGAGGGAAATGGGGGCATGGAAAGTGTTGTACTGGTGGGGCCTAGACTGGAGAGTATGGATCAAGTGGTGCCGACGCTGGAACCGGATGGAGATATCTTTAGTACTTTACATATCTCCCAGGAGGGAATAGAGAGCTGTGAGCCATTCGCAGATATTTTTGGGGACTGCTTGGACAGCATGGATATTTAGAGGAGTTTTTTGGATCTGATCTAGAGAATGGGAAATAAGAGGACCTCATTGATTGTTGGTTTCTTAAGTATCTTCTGTTTAGAGTATGTCATCCGCACAAATTGTTTCTGCGCATTTCCTGGTACCTTCTGTAGTTTTGTTCGGACTTTAAGGGTAGCCAAAAGTCTATATAAGCTGAGTAAACCGCCTCCTCATGGAGAGGTCAAGCAAGTTGGCAGGCAGCTTCAAGCTCAGTCCCAAATAGTTAGGAAGTTGAGAGTCAACCTCAGACCCAAGAAGCATTTATTTTACCCTAGTCACTAAGCATAGGTGGTAGACCCTGCTCCTTCCATACTTGCTTGTAGCCCATTCAACTGTCTTCCATATACACTCCTTTTTGTTCGTTCAACTATACCACGGTAGCACTTTTGTCGCTCGCAACACCTCCTTCTTGGGGTAGTTGGTTCTGAATATCTCTTCTCCTGACGATTTACCCCTATCAGATATAACCGACCACATCTTCCATGCATTAAAATAACCCAGAAATTTCCCTTTTGCAGCACAAGGGAGAATAAAAGTGGACCCAGAGGATCCCTTGCTGCACGCCTACCACGCTCCGGAGCATATCATCCCCACACCACAGATGACCCGGGTTTACCGCGTACGTGTAATTGACCCAAGATAAGAGCTCCGGGAACCTCTGCTCGACTTCCTTCAAAAACGCACTTCGGCTGACCAGGTTGAATGCGTTTTGAAGGTCAACGGTTAACAGTGCATACTCTGCCGATTCGCCATGCTCCTCATAAAGTCGCCGTACAGCGTGGACAACTGCCTCAGATCCTCCTGACGTTGCTACTTCCAACTGCAGTGGCTAAAAGTATTCGGAAGCCTTTTCGGAAATGCGAGTCAGCAAACATCTTCCCACCAAGGGGAAAAGGTTTGGGTGTTTTACTCTTGGAAGATATATCCGGTCTATCCCATGGCTTTCAAGACAACCGCAATCAACTCAAAAAGGGTATATCGACACAGTAATGGGGAAGGAACTACGCTCCCTAAAATGCTACCTTCAGGCCAGCCATCAAGCAGGCCGCATTGGACATGACGGCTGCAGCGGCGTGCCTTCGCATCAAAACCCCGAACCTTTCCGTACCAAGCAACGTAAGGTCTCGCCCACGGCGATCGGTCTGATTCCTCCGTCCGGTTTTAGAAGTGCCGTAAGCGGCGCACCTGCGATCCATGCCGATATAGCCGCAGGGGCCTTCCCGTTGGCTAGCAAGTTGACCACACTAATTAGAGGAGCTAGCAAGCTTCGTCCACCATTGACAACTGGTGGGACCTGTAAAAGCTCAACGACGTGGTTTGGGCGGAGTCCGGATCCCCCTGCGGGGCTACCCCTTGGAAAGCTCCGAAAGCAAAGGAGAACAAGTTCTGAAGTGAAGTAGGGGCAAGCCGGCAACGAGTCAGGGGAAGCGGGTTGGTACGACTCCGTAGTCGGAGAGCGCTGTGGGTGTTTCTCCCGAAGAATGGAAACCACCTCTGCAGAGGGGCATGCGATCCCCGAAGATCCCAGCGCACGCGCTGCCTTGCCGTAAGTGCCCTCCTTTGCAAGCCTCAGGGCGCGGCGTTTGTTGATCCCCGCTTGTTCCTCTTCTGTTGCCTTATGCAACGGGCGCGACGTTGCCAAGGCGTTTGCCCTTCGCATCAAAGTTTCGTACTGTCCATTACGCCACAGCTGAATGCGTTCAGCAAAAATACGGGAATTTGATGCTGTGCCCGGAACGAGGGTTGAGAGAGTGGAGGGCTTGGGATTGGCAAGGATCGCGGACAGGAATAGGAACAATTTGGTGAATGCCTCCACAGCTTGAGGAGAACCATGTGGTGCGTCCGCGCATTCTCCAAGGACAAGAGCTAGCTCCCTTGAAATCCGCTCACGTTCACGTCGCGATATGTGTTGCGTTTCCGGGACGTGAGTAGTGCAGATTGTGTGCAAGGGGGAAGCGGCTGTCTCCTCGGGCCGTCCAATGAGGGAGCCGTGGTGGGCAAAGGAGGAGGAGGAGTGGCATCCGGGATGGGCTGTGGTTCGGGTGGATTGGTTGAGGCTGAAGCTGCCTCAGGGGGTGTAACCTCGTTCGGTACACGAGATGCAGATGGTGCTCGAGGAGTGGAGCGAAGCTGCATGGGTAAGAGCAGAGTGTACCGAGGAGGGGTTGAGAACCTGTCGCCGCACTCCGGGCATGGCCGATATGTGTAGAAATGAAGGCCATTTCGAAGCTTACGCCCAACCGTTGGGCTCATGCATCGTTTGTTGGCATAACAGTACCAGTATCCATAAGAAGATAAGCAGGCCTGCAGGCTCGGAACCTGCGTGTGCTTGGGGTGGTTACTAGCGAAGCTCTTGCCGGGTTTGTGCATTTGGCGGAGATGTGGAACCAACCCATGCACGGTAGTCGCCGTGATAGATGCACAACCCAAGGGACAGTGGTGAGGGCGCTGTAGGGGCGCTCGGACGCCGGAAGAAGTGGTTCTTGGCATTGCCATGTACGAGGATCACCTGGTTTGTGACGGACCACCACGTCTGCACTTGTACTGGCAGAGGGCATTCTTGGCAACAATTTTTCCCTTCCCTGAGGCCCTAAAAGCAGTGCACCCTACTAATAGGTCGGAAATATCTTCCAACAGTAAAACACCCAAACGTTTTCCTCCCTACTAAGCGATTGGAGTTACTGCAATGGTGGTGGCAAATCTTTATGGGTTGTACAATGTCGCACAGAAGCTTGCTGAGGGTATTCATAAATTAACTACGTATGCGAACGGCCGTAGAAACCTGTCACGCCTGCATTATTTGGAGACTAAATGCAAAACGGGTAACGAAGTCGCGGAGCTCCTGTTAGTAAAATGGGAAGCCTGGCAGCAGCAAAAAGGAGTCCACACACACATAACCTTTATTATGCCGGCTCGCAGTAAATCCAGTCTTTTGCTCTTGGTAAATCCATCGCCACTCTGAATGCTTGACGTCTTTGTGATCCAAAATAGGTAGATTGGCCTGGACTCTTTCGTTGATCTCATGAGTCAGTGTTTTCTGTGAGTTTGTATTGTTAGATCAGAAGCTACTGAATGGGAGATTATCATTAGAGTCGCAGGATGTCGCCCATTCACTGCGGTAATTTACTGTCTCCCCGTAAGTTGATAAGGCGAAATTGAAGGAGGGAGGAACGAGGGCTGCTGCGGCGGCTCCGCACAGTGTGCCCTGTTGGACTCGGGACTGGACGAGAGGATGGGAGACAGTAAAATCCAAGGCTAGATCGCGGTGGTCGAGGCCGTAAGCCCCTGGAAGGTAAACGTCAACTCGAAGCGCCGCAGAAGAAGGAGCAGAGGTGGAGCTAGATGGAAGGGGGTGTTCGAGTAGTGGTGGTGGTAAATCTTTATTGGTTGTACAATGTCGCACAGAAGCGTGCGGAGGGTATTCATAAATTACAGTAGAGCGGTAGTGGCAATATCCTTGCAAAAGCGGTGCAGAGCATTGCGGCGGACATTGTGACGGCGCGTGTGACCGTATTCGTATTTGCAAATAAGAGCGTGCTTACCATCGAGATCGAGAAGCGGGGCCACCTCATTAGAGCGACTTGAGCAGACGGGGCAGCGTGTGTTGCCAGGAAAGAGAGGCATTCCGAGACGGAGGGATACGTGGTGGTAAATCTTTATTGGTTGTACAATGTCGCACAGAAGCGTGTGGAGGGTATTCATAAATTAACTACGGATGCGGGCGGCGTGTAGAAACCTGTCGCGCCTGCATTATTTCGAGACTAAATGCAAAACGGGTAACGAAGTCGTGGAGCTCCTGTTGAGGGAGGAACCGCGACGGGAAGCAGCGAAGGAAGCAAGGCGGCGGAAAAAACCCTTGCCGTCGTCGCCCAAGGCGCCATAGATATCAATCCGACGGGGGAGAGGAGGATATCGTTTTGGTTGCAGTAAGTGCCGTAATGACGATGTTTCTCGCGCTCTGCGAGTGTTGCGGCAGCGCCTGCGGTAACCGTTCTTGGCGAAATGTGGCGGCGTGCAGAGGGGTGGGCAACAGTAACGTCGACAGCGATATCGGTACTGTGAAGCCCGTATGCAGCGGGTATGTAAATGTCCATTCGTAGCGCGGGGGACTCCGAATGCCCAGATGGGTTGGGAACCTGGTAGAGGAGCGGATGTTCGACGAGGGCGACGATCCCAACTTCCTTACAGTAGCGGGCAAGAACGTTGCGGAGGATGTGATGACGACGAGTCATTCCGTCCTCGTATTTGCAGGTCAACTCGTGTTGACCACTTGGATCTAAGACGGGTGCGATGTCGGCCGAGCGGCGGGAGCAGACCGGACAGCGAGTAGATCCAGGGAATAGCGCGATGCCGAGACGTAGAGCCAGAGCGACTTTCCACGTGGAAGAGGATGATAGGGGTAAATCGTCGGAGAAGAGATACTTAGAACCAACTACCCCAAGACGGAGGTGTTGCGAGCGACAAAAGTGCTACCGTGGTATAGTTGAACAAATAAAAAGGAGTGTATATGGGAGAGAGTTGAGAGGGCTACAAGCAAGTATAAAAGGGGCACGGTCTACCACTGATGCTCTGCGACCAGCTTAGGAAAAAGTTTTCTAGGGTCTGAAGTTGACTCTCAACTTCCTACTACTCGGAGCTTGACCTGAAGTTGTCTGCCAACTTGCTTGACCTCCACTAGAGGAAGCAGTTTACTCGGCTTATATAGACTTTTGGCTATCCTAAAAGTCTTCAAACAAACAGACTAATAACCATAAAATGCATTCACGGGAATCGTGTGAACCAGAGAGACCATTAGAAGATATTTCCTCAAGGTAAATATCTAGGTGCCATACCCATGCCAGCCACCCATCGGCCAGGGGTGGGAATTGATGTGGCCATTATATAGACCTTTCAGAGTCACTCGTAGTATCACCCACAACCTAGAACTGTACTGACATCCACTATGACAGCGTGTCCTAAAATAAAAAATCAACCGATGAATTTGCCACACTCACCCAAATTAAAAATATCTTGCAAATTCAAAAACTGTAAAAATATCTTCCCAGTTCCAATACTGTATACAATTATGGTCCTCATCTAGATTTTTTCGTGTGCGAATTTGTGCACATCACGCCCTCCCGCTCAAGACGAACGTCCCGGCTCGTTCTCAATGCTCTTGTTGTTCTTGTGGGAGTTCTATCCATTCATCAGGGAGAGTATAGGGTTCACTGTAAGGATATGGTAGTAGCTCATTTCCAATATGATGAGAGAGTGTGTACCGTGCGATAACCGGCTCATCTCCTTGGTCAAGAGTTTCGTAGATTCGGTGTATGGTTTCATAGTGTTCTCTAATGAGCTCCTCCCGTTTCACTTCTCCAAACCTTCCAAATGTGAGGTAGTAAACGTAGTATGCAAACTTTTCTGGCAACGGGTCCAGAAACGGGTATCTGAAGGAGAAAAAAACTCGCAACATAAGGACTGAGTCCTCACGAGTAAGGTGCGCCCCGTGAATGGTCTGGAAGCACATGCAAATACTAATGGCAAAAAAGGAAATTACTTCTGCTTCTCGAGGGTCCTCTGTCATTTCGCGAAGCCAACGTCTAATTGGTAGCCGTCCAATAATTAAGGATGCATAGTTTCCCCTTGGGAGACTAGGCGGTGTTTGGGGCGATCTTCTTGGCGATCTTCCTCGCTGCTCCCGACGCCTTGCCCTCTTCGATGATCCGCCTCGATCACTTGATGGTCCTGCCCGTATCATCATCACGGTCTCGGGAGGATCTTGGTCTCCAGCTGAGGTTGTGTTTCTGAGCGGAGCAACGTAAGGTTCCCATAGAGGATACGGGACCAGTCGATATTCCATATCAGGGGGCAAGCTGTAACCTCTCAGTCGCACATCTTGGTTGTTCTTGAGAAATACGTAAACTGGACGGATAATGTTCAGATATGTTTGCGACAAGTCTCCGATAGCTACCATTCCATACCTTCCTATAGAGTAATGATATATGACTTCCACAAACTCTGGACCTGCTTCCGTGAACCTTCCGTTTTGGAATGAGAATAGAACTCTGATTAATAGTCGGAAATCTTCTTCAGGTAGCAATGGTCCGTTCAACGTACGAAAACATAGGCATATATTAATGTAGAAATGGACGATTACGTGGAGTTCGTAGTAGTCACGCGTAATCGAGATGATCCATTCCCAGGCCCTTTTTCCTCCCATAGGAATCATTCTATAGTTAAAGATGAGTATGCCCGTGGTTGCGCATAGTCCTGTGTGAGAAGGAATTCTTCAGGCCTCTGATGGTAAGGGACTAGACGACGTGCATGGATGGCCCTCCTTGATCTCTTCCCTGAGCTTGAACATAGCTTATAGTGCGGGTGTCTTTCCTCCGTGACGACAAGGATTCGAGTACTTTGTTTGGAAGGCCGGCCACTTCACAGCCTGCTGCATTGCTTTCCCGTGTGCTACAAGTACTTTAGAGCCGACTGAGAAAGTTTGGACTGGAGGCTCTTCATCCTTATTTCTTGTCTGTGTTAGCGCGCGGTGTGATCTCCAGCTTTCGGTGGCCAGTAGTTCGACCTCTCTACTCTCTTCATCGATAATATTTGTTTCCATATCTCTCTGTAACATTCTAGGAGCTCTTCCGTACATTAGCTCAAACGGTGACCGTCCACTTCTTCCTCTTCTTCGACGATAGCCGTATAACACTTTTGGTAAGGCATCTTCCCACTGGATTTCATTCTCCGACATAGTTTTCGATATTGCTCGTTTGATGGTTCCAACCATCCTCTCCGCTTTACCGTTTGACATAGGAGCGTATGCGAGAACTGTCTTCAGCTGAATCCCTTCTCTTCCAAGAAACGAAGTAGTGAAGTTGCAGTAAAACAAAGGCGTTATCTGAGATGATCCTTTTTGGAAGACCAAACGGTTCAATTATTTCTTTTTCGATGAATCTCAGGACCACTTCAGCATTGGCCTCCTCAACTGCAACTGCTATTGGCCATCCAGTAAGATGTTCCACCCCTATAAGGAGGTATTTGTTTCCGGAAGAGGTTTCCTTGAATGGGCCGCAAAGTCAATTGAAAAGGTTTCAAAGAGACCGGAAACTGGAAAGCCTAGAGTTGTCTTATACTTTCGTATTGGCGTGAATTTTTGACAGTTGTCGCAGCTTTTCACGAATTATAGACGTCCTTATGGATACTGGGCCACCAGAATCTCTAGTAGAATTTCTTTGGTTGTTTCGAGATCCCAATGCCTAACTCATCATGAAAGTCCTCAAGATCTTCATTCTTTCTTTCAAAGGGGCCTAGTCGAGGACCGGCTTTCGTGTGTCGGGAAGAGTTTCCCATTCCATAGTGTAAAAGCCTTTTGATTCCTGCGTACCAATTTCTGTGTTCAATATCAACCTTTCTCATTTCTAGTCCATCAGGAATTTAATAAGTCCGTAATATAAGCTTCGTATCGTTATCGATCGGCACTTGAACTTCGGCAACTCCGAGATGTCTCCGGAAGCTTTTTCATTTGAATCAATGGATCCCTCAAGCGGGATAGGTAATCGGCAGGCTGATTATTGCGTCCGGGCCTATACACAATTTCAAACCGATATTCTGCGAAAATGTCGAGCCATCGGCCAAGCGGTGATGTACATCTTTTTTTGGAATGCTGTCTTAAGTGCCTGTGATCAGTTTCAAGACAAATTTCTCGAGTGATAAAAGGTAAACACGAAACTTTTTCAGTGCGAAGACAACAGCTAGCGCTTCTTTCTCGCAGACTGAGTATCTCTTTCCGCATCATTCAGAGTGCGACTTGCGAATTGAACCGGGTGTAGTCTTCCGTTTTCATCTTTTTGGGACAAAACGGCACCCAAAGACCGTTCTGAGGCATCTGTCTCCACAACAAATGGTCTCTTGAAATCTGGATACATGAGCACTGGGGGGACACATAGCTTATCTTTAAGCTCTTCAAATGCGGTTTGCATTTCCTTGTTCCATAAAAATTTTCCGTTCTTTGTTGTGCTGGCATGTAACGGTGCTGCAGTCTTGGCGAAATCTTTGATAAATCTCCTGTAATATGAGGCCAGTCCTAAGAAGCTTCGAACCTCCGTCTTTGAAGCGGGCCTTGGTGCCAACTTGATTTTTTTCGTTTTCTCTGGATCCACTTTAATTCCCTCTTGATCGACGATATGACCGAGTAATTGGATAGACGTTTTCGCAAAGAAGCATTTGCTTAACTTAATTTTCAGGCTGTACGCAGCTATTCTCCACCACAGTCTTGACATGCGATATGTGCTGATCCAAGGTTTTTGAGAATATCACTACATCATCGATATAAACTCTTGCAAATGGAAGTCCTTTCAAAACCTCGTTCATCATTCTTTGGAATGTAGCTGGGGCATTCATGAGACCAAAAGGCATCACTTCGAACCTGAATGTACCGGCTTTGCTGGTAAAAGTTGTTTTTCCTTGCATTTTTCATCCAATGGAATCTGCCAATAACCAGTGTAAAGATCAATTGAGGTGAAGTATCTCCCGTCCTTCAAGTCCTCGAGGATTTCCTCCATATTCGGAATCGGAAATCGATCGGGTATCATTCTCTGGTTCAGTTGTCGGTAATCGACGCAAAAACGCAGCTTTCCATCCTTCTTTGGTGCGACCACAACTGGAAATGACCATGGGGATGAAACTGGCCGAATGATATCATTTTCCAGCATACTTGTAACATTCTCTGAGATAAATTGGTCATATTTTGGCGGTTGACGTCTAGGCCTGTGGTAAATTGGTTGAGTATCGGTAAGTTCAAATGAGTGAGTGACCGGTACACTTGCTTGTCTTAAATCTGATACACTCCATGCAATTACTTCGGAAGATGTTAACATGTCGGATATTATCATTGAGGCGGGGGCTGGAAGGTGCTGTACTTTTCTTGAATTTCTCCAATTTGGCGCTGGTCCTTTTCTTGATCCTCCCTCCAAATTTTGAAGGACCTCTTCCGGCGTGCTCACATCTTCAGATATGGAATTCGATATATTCCTTGTTTTCCGTGCAATTGTAATCTTCTTTCATGCCCGAATTCCGTCCTTTGATTCGATATTATCGCAAAAAGAAACACATTCAGGTGTCAAACCTACCCTAGAATTCCATTCTTCATCTGTTTCAAACCCAGAATCATAATCGTCCCATGTCATGTTCATTGTCCCCCGAGCGTACCCTTTCTCACTTCCGAAAGTGTTAGTTGGTTCGGAATCTTCGCTGTCATAGCTAGAAGTGAAATCTTCACTGTCCGTCTCTCTTAGATCTTCCGGATGTGTGCTTTTGTCGAAATCCAGGGGCATCTTCACGTTCTGCCGTCAACATTAACTGAAACGATTTGGTTGCCCAAGTCAATGCAGGTCCCTAGTCTTTCCATGGTAGGACAGCCAATGATTGCATCGAAAGGGAGCTCCGGCATGACGAGAAAGTCTACATCAACTTTAGAGTCCCCAAAGAACACGGAAACCTTGTAACAGTGCCCATGCATTTTGAGACGGTTCCATCCGCCACAGTTATTCTTCGAGTAGTTGGAATAATTTCGAGACCTAATCTGTCACCAAAGTTTCTGAATAAGGTTTGGAACAGCGCCCGAATCGAAAAGAGCTTGGGTTTGCATTCCCAATACTTTGACTGGTACTAGTTTAAGACGTCTTGGTGCTGTCGAGGCCGATTGAAGAAACAGTTTCTTACCCTTAGCGGACTTATTAGACCTGATAATTTTTTTGAGTTCTTTTCTCGCATCCTCTGCGTCGCCCCTCAAAAGTTGACCAAACGTTATCCCAGTTGGGGCGATGCAAGCTCAGCCACCAAATTGTACTTCTTCACATATTCTAGTACGTCCTTGGGATACTCTTAAATTTCTTACTCTTTCTCGTCTTCTTGGCCGAAGTTTCCCACCCTGGAACAACTTGATCAAGCCTCTTGGTTCGAGGAGGTACAGGTGCTGGGATATGCTCCAGCATTCCATAATCTAGCCTAGGTTTTTTCGACAAAACGTTCCCTTCCCCATCCCTTTTTGTCACATTAACTTGACTGATTTCTTCAGCGATGGATACATTACCGGCATCCGCCAACTTTGATCCTTCTGTTTTGTAAGATTTTCATCTCTGGTCCTGACTCACTTGCGTCCGATAAATTTGCTCTTCTGTTGTCTTTAGACCAGCAGTTACTTTCATGATGCCCGTAACGACCGCACTTTCCACAACGAGTGTTTCTATGTGGATTATCAGGACACCTATTTGCAAAGTGTCCAGGCTTGTGACAGTAGGAACAGACTTCTGCGGCCTTGGGGGCCCCAGACTGGTTCTTCTTAATGGTAAGAGTAAGGCTTTCCAACTGCGAGGTTATCATGTCAAGTCGATTATCGAATCGGGTTTCCAACCTTTCTTCCAAGTTTTTGACATCGCTCCTGACTGATTCCAATGCTGCTGCGCTAGTCGCTGGCCTTTGATAATTCTTTTCAGGATGTACGATAGCAGATGTGGGTTTCCCTCGGTACCTCACTAGTGACTGAAACGTCTCCGAATTTTTGACAAATTCTACTATGGTACCCTTCAGTTCATTAAAAGTGTGAGGGCCCTTGATGAGGAGGAAATCGGAGAGCCGCTTATCCCCATCGCCGCCTTACGCAGCATTCCGTACTTGGCTTGGGCGTTGAACCCAGCCTTTTCATAGAGATCACACAAGTATACCAATGAGCTTAACAAATCGTCGAAGTTGAGCCGGGCCTCTATGGCGGTACGAATCATCTCATCTGGTTCTACCTCCTTAGCATATTCTTTCACAAGCCACTCACATACCTCACCGAAGTTACGCCCATTCCCGTTAAGAGACCACCCGTTGATAAACTTGGCCTTATATTTGTGCTTTGCGTCACCATGAAGATAGGCGAAGATACTTTCGGCCTTCTCTTCATCGCTCTTCTCACGCATCACAACGTTGACATATGTATAGAGAAACTCCTCAACGTCTTCATTCTTGCCCCCTGTGAACGTTATACGAGCAGCGTTGAGATCCATGATTACAGAAAAGAAATCCCCTCGAATGGTTCCCTAAGACTGCTCAACTCGAATACCTCGGGTGCAACCCCCTCCACAAGAGTACCAAATGATAGGGGTAAATCGTCGGGAGAAGAGATACTTAGAACCAACTACCCCAAGACGGAGGTGTTGCGAGCGACAAAAGTGCTACCGTGGTATAGTTGAACAAATAAAAAGGAGTGTATATGGGAGAGAGTTGAGAGGGCTACAAGCAAGTATAAAAGGGGCAGGTCTACCACTGATGCTCTGCGACCAGCTTAGGAAAAAGTTTTCTGGGTCTGAAGTTGACTCTCAACTTCCTACTACTCGGAGCTTGACCTGAAGTTGTCTGCCAACTTGCTTGACCTCTCAAGGAGGAAGCACTTTACTCAGCTTATATAGACTTTCGGCTAATCCTAAAGTCTCAATCAAACATACTAAATACCATAAAACGCATTCACGGGAATCGTGTGAACCAGAGAGACCATTAGAAGATATTTCCTCAAGGTAAATATCTAGGTGCCATACCCATGCCAGCCACCCATCGGCCAGGGGTGGGAATTGATGTGGCCATTATATAGACCTTTCAGAGTCACTCGTAGTATCACCCACAACCTAGAACTGTACTGACATCCACTATGACAGCGTGTCCTAAAATAAAAAATCAACCGATGAATTTGCCACACTCACCCAAATTAAAAATATCTTGCAAATTCAAAAACTGTAAAAATATCTTCCCAGTTCCAATACTGTATACAATTATGGTCCTCATCTAATTTTTCGTGTGCGAATTT